>CM035847.1:62409145-63009145 GCA_020510985.1 Pholidichthys leucotaenia
GTGGAGAGGCACACATGCCAGCAGCAGCAGCAGTGACAAACACACGGCAGGGGAACACCGAGTGTTATGCTTTTGTTAGAGATATTGCAACAAATTATTTGTTCATAAATATAATTTATTTAAACCCGATTTTTCAATAAAATCATAGCAATGTATTCTCTGTGGCTCAGGCATCGGGTTTATTATGTATTATATTATTTTGAGTTCTTGTTGTTTTTGTTTTGTACATGTGTTTTATGTGTGTTTTGAGCCACTTTCAGGTCCGACCACACACCCTCTCTCTTTGACAGTCAGCCGTTCATGGTTTGTGTGCATCATCTGCCGTGTTGTCAGCCAGCCGATATTGCCAACACTATCACGACGTGTTAGCCACTCCACACAGCTGTGGTTCTGTTGCGCCCCTTGAAGCGATGTTGGCCCTGGGGCGCAACCGTGGATAACACGTCTCCTCTTCATGTTTGCTGAGCGATGTCAGCCCCGAATGCCAACTGTGTTTCTGTTTATTTTTGTAAGTCTTCACCTTTTTGGGAACTGTTGTCATCATTCTTATGTTCAGTATATTTGCTGTGGTGAATTCTGTGCGTAAATCCATTCATCATGACCCTCCGTGCGCTCTTATGCAGGGCACGGAGAGGGAGGATGAAATAACAAGAATTTACGTGCAGGGTTCACCACAGCACATTTAATACAGAAAGACGGACAATTCCCAAAAAGGTGAAGACGTACAAAAAACAGAAACACAGTTACTGATGGCGTTCGGGGGCTGGCATCGCCCAGCAAACGAATGAGAGGAGACATGTTAGCCACACGTGCGCCCCAGAGCCGACATCGCTTCAAGGACGCACGAGAGCCACAGCGAACATGGCGTGACTAGCGCATCTTGAGAGTGCTGAAAATACTAGCAGACAAACAGCACAGATGACAATACTGTGGACCATTAGTGCATGACTGGCAAACGGCCGCTAAGTACACACACTGCTGGTGATGGTGTGATGAGAAGCACCTGGGCGAAGACTGGGAAACATGATCAGTAGGAGTTTGAATCAGCTGGTGATAATGAGAGAGGGGACGTGGCCGGACCGGCAAGAGTTGGCATGCAATCACAGAAAGTAAGAATTATTACTGGGCTGCAAATTTAAGGGCCCTTGTTTACTGGCAGGAAGGTTTTAAACTGGAAGTCTCAACAGATACCCCTGCTTGGGTTGCCGTTGAATTGAAAGGTGTTACAAACACCTCGCTACAACACCTGATCTGCCTGTAGGCACAAAGGTGAACAAGCGGATAGTTTCAAATGGTCTTAAAATCTGGCAACAAATCAAGAAGATCTGCAAGTTGCCAGGTACTTCTGTTTACTCTCCAGTTTATCATAACCATGCATTCCCTCCATCACTTTCAGATACTGCGTTTGACAGCTGGAGGCTAAAAGGCATAATCGCTTTAAAAGATCTATATATTAATAAAAAAAATGCCTATTTTGTCCAGCTAAAAGACAAAATTTCCCTTCCACCAACGCAGTTTTTTTTTTTTTTTTTTTAGATATTTGCAAATTAGAAATTAAGTCCACCAATGTTTGCCAAATTTTGAAAACCTCCTTGAGGAAAATAAGGTTTGCTCATTCTTGCTAAGACCATGTGATTTCAGAGGCTTGATTACTAACTTTGTTAAAATATTCCTTGAACAAGTTAACCCTGCCACTCAATCTTTAAAGGCAGCTTGGGAGGCAGAGTTAGGAATTCAGATTGATGATGATGATGTATGGGGGGAGAGCCTCGGCAGAATCCGCTCCCGTTCCATTAATGCTTGGCACCAGTTAATTCAATTTAAGGTGATGCATAGACTTCACTATTCAAAAGTCAAATTGAATAGAATTTTCCCCACAATTTCTCCATTATGTGATTGGTGTAAGTCTGCCATAGGCTCTCTAACTCATCTTTTTTGGACCTTCCCAAGATTGTATAACTTTTGGTGTAAAATATTCAAGTGGTTTTCTGAAATGTATGATTGTGTATTTAACCCTGACCCAGAGATTGCATTGTTTGGATATTCTCTGCACTTACAAAAACACAGCCATAGTTGTCAAGTCTGCTTATTATAAGCGACTTTGGGCTTGTTTTTTCCTAAAGTTGCTTGCAAATCTCGTCAGTCATGGGTTGTAGGCTTTTGGGGTTGTTTTTAAATGAATAGTTGCTTATTTGGGCTTGCTTTCGTGACAGCTCTCCCAGCTCCCCACAAAACACGTGTGATAATTACTTTTTTTACAGGACCCATCCGCACCCCCGTTCCCTGGTTACCGCGCCTGCCCGACGGATCTCTATTGAGGAACTAGACAGATCATTGGCCACCAGAAGTGAAGCCATCTGGCCGCCATATTAGTACTTCCAAAACACTAGTACATCCAAATCGACGGCCACTAAACATAATGCCAACTCGATTTCTATAGTTCACCGATTGCACAAGATTATAAGCTGTGTCTCCATACCAAGAAGTTCAAAATCTCTTAATTTTTGGGGAAGTTATTGAGGTGAAAGTGGCCGGCTAGGGGCTTCACTTCTGGTGGCCAATGATCCATCCAGTTTTTCAGATCAGTGACCTGCTCAGCTCCACTCGGCTCTGTACTCGCTAATGGGTTGTGAGCTATCCAGGTTTTTTTTTTAATACAGATCAGTGTACAGTATATGGTACCTTATATTGAAAAAAATTCTCCATTGAAATGAATGACGAGAGCAAAATTATCTTTTGATCCTGATCAAATTTTGCCACGAGTTACACATATAATGTTTGTCAATTTAAAAGATAATTTTTCACGTAATTAAAGTTGTTGGCTGTCGTATAATAACAGAGTAATATTAAGTTTTTGTTTAAACGACTAGTGGACAACAACTCCCATCATCCCACATCACTAAACTGTAATTGTGTTTAGTGCCGTTACTTATGCAGCATGTACATGTCTTTTGATCAGTGTTTAAAAATTTAATTTATTCAAAGTTTTTATGTTGACTGTTTAAATTTGCTGTTGCTTATGCAGAATGCATATGTATTTTCCATTAATCAGAGTTTATAATATTAATTTATTCAGTGCTGACTGTGTTTACAGTCAGTTCATTGCAAACAAAAATAAATCTATATATTGATATACTGTATGTTATCAAGCAGTCCTCTCTTTTATATAATGTGGTAGGTTGCCTGTTGGGCTTGTTTTCATAGAGCTGGTTGCTTGTTTCTCTCGTGAAACCTGGCAACACTGAACACAGCCACTTGGTACAGAGGAGCACCATTATGTATGGAATGGTAATTGCTAAGAGACTGATTTTAAGATTATGGAAATCGGACATTGCGCCACAGTTCAAGATGTGGGTAACAGAACTTATTCTTATTAGTGTATTACATATGGAGAAAATCCAATACGACATGATGAACCAACCTGAGAAGGCATTTAAGTTTCCTCATTGTCCCACTTATCGTCACATTACAGATTTTACCATGGAGTGTAAACATGGAATGAGATGAGATCAGAGAGTGCATACTTTTTAAGTTTAAATAATGGCTTAAAGAAAACCACTCTTGGGTTTTTTTCCCACTCCGGCACTCCCCAGTCATTTTCTGGAAAGCTTCGTGGGCATTTTGGGCAGGTCACGTGCAAATTTTTTATTTTTTTTTTCAGCTATTGAACCAAATCAACTAAATACTTTGAAAGGAGCAGATGTGTGTGGCATATAAAAACAGATTCAGCAACTCAATGATATTTCTCACTTCAGAATCACTTTTGCTGTTTTATTTCATCGCGTTGAATCCATCCATGATTACTTAGTGGTTCCTGCAGGCCAGGCAGGAGGAGTCTTTCGTGAACGACTCGTCCAATAAAGGCAGCTCCTTCCAGAGCTTCAGGTTTGCGAGGCTGTAATAGGCTAGGAGAGCTACCAGTCAATGACATGTATGTGATTCGGAAGCGGGGGATGAAATGGCTGTTATTTCCTAAGTGATTCGTTCAGTTACAGTAAGTGATTCAATACAGTTCGTTCATCCAAAAGATCTAGTACACTCGAACGAATATTTCATGAACGTTCCAACTCTACACCCCACTTCAGTGGTGTTCTAATAATCTTTAATTATGTAACTGTTGGTAGCTTCTTATACTAGGTGGGAATTGTAATGCTGAGTTGTGTGCTTTAATTTTGACAGTGAGTTTGAAAAGAAACTGCCTTCATGACCTGGAAATTATGTTCTTTTGTTCCAGGATCATGCTAATAGTTAGTCTGGTTAGCTGAGGTTAGCTTACTTTCATAGTTATCCCAAAGTTTAGAATAAAAGCTCACAGCACACAGTTTCTACTGGAGCCTCACAGATGGATGATGAATACTTGTCAGTCTTTACTTCACACTAGAACATGAACAAAAGTGAAGATGCCAGTCTAGTGCTAGCAAGCTTGATAGCTAGTTGGCTGACCACTTGACTAAAGGGACCGAACTGATGGACTCCTTTATGAGCTTGATTTTATATATTTAAACCCACAATATTTAATAATATTGTGGGTCCTGTCTGTTAACACAGCAAGTAGCCCTACTGTCTGCTTTCAACATGACCTTGCTCGTAAATAGTTGACTTTTAACCGCTGTTTACCATTTTTTGTTGCAGCTGGTAGAAACAGAAAATGTTCGAGGTGTGATCACCATGAATGAGGAGTACGAGACCAAATATTTCTGCAACTCAGCAGAGGTGAGTTTATTTTACTTGTCCCTTTTTAAGCTGAACATACAGAGATAGTCATGTGATATGTGATAAAAGTTAAAAAAAGAAGAAAAGCTCAGCAACCAAAAGCAACTTATAGACTTCCATTATCCTTTGAACACCAAAAGCTGAATTCTTTGAACAGTAGGTCTTGGGCTGGTGTGTGTGATGTTCCTGAAGAAATAATTTCTGTAATGCTGTGTGCAGGAGTGGCAGGCTGCTGGTGTGGAGCAGCTAAGGCTGAGCACTGTGGATCTCACTGGTGTCCCCACCCTGGAGAACCTCCACAAAGGCGTGGACTTTGCCATGCAACACAGAGAGCAGGGGACCAGTGTGTATGTCCACTGTAAGGCCGGACGTTCCCGCAGCGCCACACTGGCCGCTGCATATCTCATACGGGTCAGTATGTAAATCAAAGGAAGTCATTACCAAAATTACCTATTTCTTTTTTTATTTTTGATGCAGTTTTTGCCAGATTGTTAGTGGTACTCAAAATTTCTGAAATCGCTTGCGTATAATAGGCCTTAAAAAAGATTGTGTATGAGTGTATATTGTATGTGTTGAGGTGGGGGAAGTAATCGTTTTTCTGATGCAGACATGAACGATTCTGAATCGATGCACAAATGTAAAGATTACGATTCTTAAATGCTAATTAATGTAATTTTTTTTATGGAAAGAAAAAAGTGAAACTCTTAAACACGGAAGTTGGCGCCTGTCAGAACAGTGTTTAGTGCAGCACACAACAAATGTGAAGCCTGGCACAAACTCCTCATTTTATTTAAGTCGGGGTGTTCAAATCTGTTTGGTGGAGCACCGCTGTCATACTATGTGGACATACAGCGGGGAAGATAAGTATTGAACACATCAACATTTTTCTCATTTAACATATTTCTGATGGAACCATTGACCTGAGACTTTCACAAGATATCAGTAATAACCCAAGTATTCTATACATACAAAGAAATCAAGGCAATTGTGTTCACAAAAAACAAGTTATATTTAATAAAGTGGAATGACGCAGGGAGTAAGTATTGAACACATGAAGAAAAAGAGGTGCAAAAAGGCATAGAAAACCAAGAAGCCAGTTGAAATCCATCAGAATTTAGGAAGCTATCCCATCTCCCATCGGTGCAAATTAATTTCAGCTGGTTAAGTCCTGACTGATAGCCTTTAAAATGGTCTGTGAATATCAAATTGTCACACCACAAAGAATTCATGATGGGTAGAAGCAAAGAGCTCTCTGTAGCCCTTCACAACCTTATTGTTGCAAAACATAATGATGGCATTGGTTACAAGGTGCATTTCTAAACTGCTGAATGTTCCAGTGAGCACTGTTGAAGCCATCATTCGGAAGTGGGAAAGAACATCATTTTACCATAAACCGGCCACAACCAGGAGCTCCTTGCAAGATTTTTGACAGAGGAGTGAAAAGAATTATTAGAAGAGTTATCCAAGAGCCAAAGACCACTTGTGGAGAGCTCCAGAAAGATCTGGAGTTAGCAGGTACTACTGTTTCAAAGAAAATAAGTAATGCTCTGAGCCGACATGGGCTCTATGCCCACTCACCTCGCAAGACTCCATTGCTGAAGAAAAAGCATGTTGAGGCTCGTTTAAAGTTTGCTGCACATTTGAGAAAGCCAGTAAAATACTGGGAGAATATAATCTGGTCAGATGAGACCAAAATTGAACTTTTTGGATGCCACAACACGCAGCATGTTGGGAGGAGAAATGGCACTACACATCCCATCATGGTGTAGAGGTGAAAGAAAGATGAATGGACAAATGTACAGAGACATCCTTGATAAGAACCTGTTGCCATCTGCCAAGATGCTGAAGATGAAACGAGGGTGGACATTTCAGCAAGACAATGATCCCAAACACACAGCCAAGGAAACTCTCATCTGGCTCCAGAGAAGGAAAATAAAGCTGCTAGAATGGCCCAGTCAGTCACCTGACCTGAATCCATTTGAAAATCTCTGGAACGAACTGAAAATCAGAGTTCATAGAAGACGCCCACGGAACCTTCAAGATTTGACAATTTGTGTGGAAGAATGGGCTAAAATCACTCTTGAGCAATGCCTGCATCTAGTTTCTCTATACAGGAAGTGTCTGGAAGCTGTTATTACCAACAAAGGCTTTCCTACTAAATATTAAATGAATTTCACCTGAGATGTTCAATACTTATTCCTTGTGTCATTCCACTTTATTAAATATAGCTTGTTTTTTGAACACAGCTGCCTAGATTTATTGGCATGTATGGATTACTTGGGTTGTTACTGATATCTGGTGAAAATCTCAGGTCAATGGCTTCATCAGAAATACAGTGGATATAAAAAGTCTACACACCCCTGTTCAAATGCCAGGTTTTTGTGATGTAAAAAAAATTAGACCAAGATAAATATTTCAAAATTTTTTCCACCATTAATGAGACCTATAACATGTACAACCCAATTGAAAAACAAACTGAAATCTTTTAAGGAGAAAAATAAAACTTAAAATAACCTGGTTGCATAAACATGCACACCCTTAAACTAATACTTTGTTGCAGCACCTTTGGTTTTTATTACAGCACTCAGTCTTTTTGGGTAGGAGTCTGTCAGCATGGCACATCTTGATGTGGCAATATTTGCCCACTTTTCTTTGCAAAAATGCTCCATATCGCTGTTGGATTGTGAGGGCATCTCCTGTGCACAGCCCTCTTCAGATCACCCCACAGATGTTTGATCGGATTCAGGTCTGGACTCTGGCTGGGCCATTCCTAAACTTTAATCTTCTTCTGGTGAAGCCATTCTTTTGGTGATTTGGACGTGTGCTTTGGGTCATTGTCGTGCTGAAAAATGAAGTTCCTCTTCATCGTCAGCTTTCCAGCAGAAGCCTGAAGGTTTTGTGCCAACAGTGACTGGTATTTGGAACTGTTCATAATTCCCTCCACCTTGACTAAGGCCCCAGTTCCAGCTGAAGAAAATCAGCCCCAAAGCATGATGCTGCCACCACCATGCTTCACTGTAGGTATGGTGTTCTTTTGGTGATGAGCAGTGTTGTGTTTGTGCCAAATATACCTTTTGGATTTATTCAAGGATTCAGGGATTCAAAGGCTTTATTGTCATGTACACAGTTAAGAAATGCAATATTTCCTGAGCAATGAAATTCTTACTCTGCTTTCCGAATGAATGCCAAGGTAATAGATACACATCAATACTAGTAAAGGTAATAAACACACCTTAATACTAAATACTTATGCTAATAAATACACATTAAAGCAATTAGGACAGTTAAAGCAGTTAAACTAGAGGAAACAAGAAGAATGAAAATTGGAAAATTCACTGGATGACTACAATGGACAATGGTATTTTAATATCAGAAATAATATGAACCTGAGATGGCATGAGACTATGTACAATGTGCAAATGAGCAATGTATAAATTAGCACCAGATTTGGCCATTATGGCCAAAAAGTTCAACCTTGGTTTCATTGGACCATACGACATTTTCCCACATGCGTTTGGGAGATTTCAAATGTGTTCTGCAAAATGTAGCTCGGCTTGGATGTTTTTCTTTGTAAGATAAGGCTTCTGTCTTGCCACCCTACCCCATAGCCCAGACAGGTGAAGAAGACGGGGGATTGTTGTCTCATGTACTAAACAACCAGTATTTGCCAGAAACTCCTGCAACTCCTTCAATGTTGCTGTCGGCCTCTTGGCAGCCTCCCTGACCAGTTTTCTTCTTGTCTTTTCATCAATTTTGGACGGACGTCCAGTTCTTGGTAATGTCACTGTTGTGCCATATTTTCTCCACTTGATGATGACTGTCTTCACTGTGTTCCATGGTATATTTAATGCCTTGCAGATTCTTTTGTACTCTTCTCCTGACTGATACTTTTGAACAATGAGATCCCGCTGATGTTTTGGAAGCTCTCTGTAGACCATGGCTTGTGGTGTAAGATGTGACTACAAAAATGTCAGGAAAAGCCTACTAGAACAGCTGAACTTTATTTGGGGTTAATCAGAGGTACTTTAAATGGTGGGAGGTGTGTGCTGACTCTCATTTAACATGAGTTTGAATGTGATTGGTTAATTCCGAACACAGCCACATCAGCAGTTATAACAGGGTGTGCATATTTATGCAGCCAGGTAAGTAAGTTTTTTTTATTTTTCCCCTTAAAAGATTTCAGTTTGTTTTTCAATGGGGTTGTACAGGTTATAGGTCACATTAATGGGGGAAAAAGTTTTGAAATGATTTATCTTGGTCTCATTTTTTACATCACAAAAACCTGGCATTTGAACAGGGGTGTGTAGACTTTTTATATCTACAGTATGTCTGAGGAGAACGTGACGTGTTCAGTACTTATTTTTCCCGCTGTATTTTCTCCACTTCATGATTGCCTTCGCTGTGTTCCATGGTATATGTTATACTGTAGTTTTTTAACTCTTCTCCTGACTGATGCCATTCAGCAATGAGATCCATTTGATGTGTGTTACCCTCTTTGTGAACCATGGCTGCGCAGTAAGATGCAACTGAGTAAATGTCAGGAAAATCCTTCTAGGAATTGAACTGAACTTTATTTGGGGTTAATCAGTCACTTTAATGGATGGTAGGTGTGTCCCAAAAAAGACTGAATGTTGTAATTACTGTAAATCAAAATGTATTTCAATAGTATTGGTTCAAGGGTGTGCACTAGGGGTGGGTTCAAAATATTGATCCAGCAATTTGAATCAATCCACGTTTGACTGAGCCGATCCACAAAATCCACAAATTAATCTTTCAATGTCCTAATTTTACAGTCTGTGAAACACAAAACGCAAGCAACCGGCTGAAGTCTCGCGTGATGAACAATCGCACAAGAGTTTCGTGTGCCGCATGTTCACATTACTTCTGTGTTTACATTTGGCAGGCAGCCAGAGAGTGGACTTGTCAACGTCTATTTATCAATAAAACTCACGGCTTAAGACTGTGCTCAACAGTTCCTGAATATTTTTCTTAAAGCGGGGATAAACGGTTTTGTCCTACATGCAGCGCTGTGTTGGAACCTCAAATTTTTCAGGAGTCTTAGTTTTCAAATTCAAGATTCAAGAAGGTGCTGCCATAATTTTGTTCATACTCTAACATGCATTCAGTGCAATTTATAATGGCTGTAATGGCTAATTCTTGTATTTACAGTATGTTTTTTATTAAGTTCTCAGCAAGAATACAATGTTGGTCATTTTTTGACAGTTTTACTGAGCATTTAATTCTAAATAAATCACTGTTTAACAGGAAATTTTGGGGCAATCCTATGCTTTTCTTGTGGTCTTACACAGAATAGCATCACTGTAAACTTTGACAAAAGCAGCTACTTTAAAATCTGCACTTCCTCACACAACTTTCAGTGCAAAAAACCTCTAAAAATATGTTGCAACTTTTATCACAACTTTTTGGAAAAGCTTCCACAAATTCAGGCTTTTAGGGCCACAACAATCACAAAAACTGCCGTGAAAGCCTGGAGGGACTGAAATACAGTGAAATTATGAATACATGCTTTATGCATTGAATTTGTTTACTGACTCTGGGTTGTTAACTTGACACTACACACCCTTTGCACTGAAGAAAGCACTTGTTAGCACTTTGTGAAATCATAAGTTAAATAATACAAAGTGCATTATTGTAACTGATTTTGAGTCAGTTCTTTATGTGATAATTTATGTATTAACAAAGTTGGAGTATTCCTGCTACAATTTGCAGCATTAGGTCTCTACGATTTTTTTCCTGGCATGTAAAATAGCTATTAACGTGGTAATTTCCCTCACTGAATCAGGATCGGATTGGATCTGCTAGACCTACTATAAAGAACATCACAACATGGCCTGAGGGAGCTCTTTCTCAGCTGCAGGACTGTTTTTCAAACACTCAATGGGATTTATTCAAGAATGAGGATCTGGAAATGTACACACAGACTGTATTATGCTACATCATCTACTGTATCAACCAGGTGACTGTGGAAAAACGCATCAGAGTTTTTCCTAACCAGAAGCCTTGGATGACAAAAGAAGTCCAAGCACTCCTCAGAGCCCGTGATACAGCCTTCAGGACGGGATACAGATCTGTATAGCACCGCCCGGGCTAATCTGAAGAAAGGCATTAAGGAGGCTAAACAGGCCTATAAGAGGAAAGTTGAGGACCGTCGTCGTCGTCGGCCTCCGTCGGTCTATGATGACCATGGAAGAGAATCCTAAACGTCTACTCTGCTGGAACAGCACTGCCTGTGGCTGAACAGGCCAATGTGCACCGGTGTTCTACCTTCCAGCATTGGGCGTTGGTAGGATTCAAGCCTGGGCAGGAAGATATGGAGGACAAGATGTTACCCATGCAGCATGTCCCCCCTCTCCACGTCACTGATGAATCCAAAGGAACAGCAGGGCTGCTATAGTTTGGCACCAGCGCCGTCACAGGAGCTGCCAGAATGATGTTGAGCACAACAGAGAACTGCCTTAGGGACTCCGACTCCGGATTTTTCCTCAGGGTTGACTCCCGAAGCCTTTCCCGTGACCGGGTGTGCCGCAAGGCAGCGGAGGTTTGAAATCAGGGTTTACCTTCCCCTAGATGGGCTACCTTCCCAGGTTGACGAGCCACCATCTACCCGAAGCATCTGGTTTTAAGGCGCCAGAGAGCCGCCCTCGCCCCTTCTCCTATTAGTAAAAGCAGTTCCGCCGGGCTTAGAGACTAAACCACACGGGCAGGCTAGGAGTTGGACTTGGTTGTCAGAGGCTTTTTCGAGACGCACGCCGTAAGGAGCATTTTATGAGCACTGGGAGCTTAACCCCAGTGCCGCTCCTGGCTATGACAACCTTGGAACCAAAGTTGAGGACCATTTTTCTGATAATGATTCAAGATGAGTATGGCAAGGCTTTCACCATATCACAAACTATAAGGGCAGCAGCATCATTTCCAGTGACATCAGCGCCTCACTGGCAGAAGAATTGAACTGCTTTTTCGCACGGTTTGAGGCAAATACACCTCGCCCAGACCCACTGACGTTATTGAATGCCAGCTCTGATGTGCTTACCCTGCAGGATCATGAGGTGAGACAGACACAGAGAGCAGTTCACCCAAGAAAGGCTACTGGTCCCGATGGAGTGCCAGAAAAGGTGCTCAGAACATGTGCAGATCAGCTATGCTCTGTTTTGACTGACATTTTTAATTTGTCTCTCAAGGCAGCCGTTGTTCCACAGTGTTTAAAATCTGCAGTCATTATCCCTGTGCCTAAAAAACATATCAGCAGTCTGAATGACTATCAACCAGTAGCATTAACGCCCATTATTATGAAGTGCTTTGAGAAAATGGTATTGAAACATCTTTTGCCTAGTCTCCCCCCAGACTTTGATCGGAACCAGTTTGCCTACAAGCGGAGCAGATCCACTGAAGATGCTATTGCTATAGCTCTCCACTCGGCTTTCAGCCATTTAGAAGACAAGGGGAGCTATGTAAGAATGTTGTTTGTGGACTATAGCTCGGCATTTAAGATAGATAAGATAAGCCTTTATTAGTCCCACAATGGGGAAATTCCAGGATTGCAACAGCACAGGGATAGCAACATTCAGAGCAACAATCAGAAGGCAAGAGAAAAACAAGAGCAGCGAGTGTACATATGTACATATAAATATATATATATAGACATACAGTGTGGAGCATCGTAGCTAGATGGAATAAATATATAAACACACAGTGCGGAGTATTGTAGCTAGATGGAATGAATATGTAAATATATAAACACACACAGTGCAGAGCATTGTAGCTAGATGGAATAAATATATGAATATATAAACACACAGTGCGGAGCATTGTAGCTAGATGGAATAAATATGTAGATTTAATACAATTATTCCCAACATTCTCATCACTAAATTGCTTCAGCTTGGTCTGCCTACTCACACTTGCAGCTGGATTAAGGACTTCCTAACAAACTGAACACAGACTGTTAGACTCGGACCCCATTCCTCCTCTACAGTCATGCTTAACACAGGCTCGCCACAGGGCTGTGTGTTGAGCCCCACTTTGTATTCATTGTACACATATGACTGCATACCTGTTCATCCCACAAACATTATAGTGAAGTTTGCAGATGACACAACAGTAGTGGGGCTCATATCAGGAGGAGATGAGTCCGCATACAGAAATGAGGTCCATAAACTGGTGAGATGGTGCTCAGATAATAATCTGCTATTGAATACAAAAAAACCAAAAGAGCTCATTATTGATTTTAGGAAGCATAGCAGTGAGCCGCCTCCTCTATATATAGGCAAGGAGCGTGTGGAGAGGGTGGAGGCTTTTAAGTTTCTGGGTGTTCATATTTCTCACAACCTTACCTGGGCAGTTAACACCATAGCTACGATAAAAAAGGCTCAACAACGTCTACGCTTTCTGAGGCTCCTCAAGAAGAATGGCCTGAATGCACTGTTGCTGGTTTTATTTTATCGCTCTGCTATTGAGAGCATTTTGTCATATGGCATCACGGTTTGGTACGAGGGCTGTTCAGCCGCAGACCGAAAAGCCTTCCAGAGAGTGATCAAGACTGCGCAAAAAATCACTGGCTGTTCTCTCCCTTCTCTGGAAGAGATTTCCAGGTCTCGGTACCTCAACAGAGCTACTGCCATCATTAAAGACTGCACTCATCCAGGTCATGATTTCTTTCACTTGCTCCCCTCAGGAAAGCGGTACAGATCCCATAAAACCCGGACTACCAGGTTTAATCATAGTTTTTTCCCAGCAGCAGTACGTATTTTGAACGGATTTATGTAACACGTACAGACTGCTGATATTATTTTGTTATTTTCGGTTATTTTGTGGCAATAACCCTGTGTGTATAAGCTGGTCTTATATATTTATCGCTCAGTATGTTTTTATCATTGCTATGTACATATTGTATTCAGCTTTTAGGTAATATTGTTTCAAGCATTATTTATTGTTGTAATTATGAGAATGTTAAATGCATGAGTGAACTGTGGGTGCGATAGTTTGTTTTTAGGGAGCAGTATCTCAATTTCGTTGCATTGTTTATTAGCAATGGAATGACAGTAAAGGCACTTTGACTAATCGGAATTGAATCGATTCAGAACTTCAAGAATCAAGAGTCCAATTGATTCTGGAAATTAGTGATGATTCCCAGCCCTAGTGTGCACATTTATGCCACCAACTTATTCTGATTTTTTCCCTATAAAATTTCTTTTGTTTTTCAACTGAATTGCATAGGTCACGTAAAAGGCAGGTTTGCACGCTTTGTTATACCCCCTGTAAACAGGTTAAAAATGCTGTGCAGGATGCATGTACACTGACATCAGGTATAATATCGTTTGCATCTACCCTGAGAAACTATGTGGAACTTTCAACCTGTCTATATGCTGTCATTGGCAACAGCATTCATCAGACTGTGACATTCTCAGCTTATTAATCTTTAATCCTTATTGTGTGAAGCATGCTCTTGTCTGTGATCAGCAGGTTTATTGATCTGAGCGTCATGTGCTCTTCTGTTGACAGTTGCACTGCTGGACTCCAGAGGAGGCCTGTCAAAAACTGGAGTCGGTCCGACCTCACATCCTGGTGCGGTCGGCTCAGCGGGAGATGCTGATGAAATATTACCAACAGGTGTGTGGACAGTCCTCCTGAGAGCGGGGATCAGAGTCGGATCTCATTATGTTCCCACAGAGGCTGGAAGATGGAGCCGGGCGGGGGGCTGTTTGCTTTCTCAGCTAGTTCTCCATATCCCAGTGTACCACCACTGAAGAGTAAATGACAAACCATTCAGCCATCATGTTTTAAAATTTGAATTTCTGGAGTTTTTCTAGAAGAATGCCAAGTATTTATTAGCTATTTATGTTAGAAAACAAATGCAAACTTAAATCCTACAATCATGTTGTTATGGAACAGAATTCCTGGTTTGGGCTAAGTTTGTCTAAATCTGGACTCTGAATAGTTCTGAATAATTTTGAAAGAAATATGAACTCTTGGAAAGTCTACTTTTGTGATTAAAATAATATGTCGGCTTCTCTAAGAAGAACACTATTGAATTTGATTAATGAAGATGTTACTGTATACAATGAAAATTTTTTTTATTCAATTTTATCCTATTTTTCTACAGTGCCTCTTAACTTAAAAATACTGACAGAAGTTCAATAAAATATTTGTGACAAGAAGGAAGATCTGTGGTCCTCATGCTTGTTTATTTTTCTGCATTCTGGTATTAATGCCATATAAACACCAGCTGGTTTGTGAAATCAACTCCTATAGTTTTGTTCTGATTGTTTTGACAGTTGGTACCAGGATTTGATATACACTGATGATGTGCTCAGTGTAATTTGGCTTCGATCAGATGATTTTTGCAGGAGTTTTGGGGCAGAAACCGGAGTGGTGGCCTAGTGGTAGAGCATCCGCCCCACAGCTGGGAGGTTGTGGGTTCACGCCCCAGCCAGGTCATACCAAAGACCATATAAAAAAAAAATGATACTTTCCACCTTCTAGCTTGGTGCTCAGCATAATCAAATGGGGAAAGGAAAGTTAACGTAAGAGGACTGACCTCCCACTGAAGCTTTCGCTACTTACAGTAGCTGTGTGGCTTAGGGTCAGAGAAATGGAGGTAAACACCGCCCCTATACACCACACAGTGTCCCACATGCTGTGGAAGGGAATTAACTAACTTTGGGGCAAAAGGTCAACTGTCAAAGTTGGCAGCTTGAGTAGGTTCATTTTGTCTTCTTTTAATATTTGCTTTTTGTTCTTATTAAAGATGGAAAGGAGAGGTTTTTTTATGTTCTTTTTTTTTTTTTTTTTACATGTTTCGACAGTTCACTGCAGTCTTCATCAGAAGTGTCAGCTGATTGCTGTGATGTGTCATTTATCAGCTGGCTTTCGTAGGTGGGGCCAGCCCAGCAGAACTGTCAGATCCAATGGGCTGGCCCCGCTTTCCGCCATTGGATGGTCTCTTGAGAATGTAGTCCCAGGTGTGGGAAAGCATCCCGATTCATGCTGTCTTTTCCCCGCTTCCTGATTTCTATGGTGTCCTTGATCCAGCGTTTGTATCTGTTACTCTACGATCCAATAATTTTTCCATTGTCCCAGGTCATGATGTGATTATTTCTTTTGCAGTGATCTGATATTGCTGATTTTAATGTTGCTTGTTCTGCCTTTTCTTTTTGTGATCTTGTGAGTCATCCGCGTGTTTCCTTCTCACATTCCTTCTGGTGTTCTTTTTTTTTTTTTCTTCCTTTTTGTGTATGAATTTTATGTTCCCAGTGCTGTCCGTGCTGTTCAGATGGTCAGTGAGCTCTTGTGTGTGTCCTTTCTTTTCTCAAATATGTCATCCATGTATCTCTTCCAGAGGGAGGGTTTGCATTGTATAGGTGCTGTGTTGATGGCTTTATTTTCCAGATCCTCCATGAAAAAGCTGCTCATGATGGCTGATAGTGGGTCTGCCACTGCAGATCCTTTGAATGAATGAATGAATCTTTATTTTGGATAGATTAAAAGTAAGAATTAAAAGAAAGGAACAGAATAATATAACAAAGGGGAAAAAATCTTACAAGGTCAAATTAAACAATAACTCCTCTGATTTATACAGTTCAACATACTGTAAGTTATCCGAAATGGGTGATGGCTGAAGCCGCAGCTTATATTGCCCACCCATATTCCATCCAAGAATTCAAAAGAAAAACAAAACAAGAGCGATTACAATTCAGAACAAAAAAAGAAAACTAAGCAACAACACAACACAGACTGAATATGATAATTCTTATGTGATTTTACATGTCATCTTGTATATATGTTTGGAGTATTTCTTCCTTTAGTTTTTGTTTAAATTGTCCAAGCGTTGTACATGATTTTAATTCAGGTCCAAAAGCATTCCACAATCTGACTCCTTGCACTGAAACACAGTGTTGCTTGGTGGTAGTTCTCACTGAAGGTTTTTGAAATATACATGTTCCTCTGAAATGATATAGTTTCTCCCTTATTTGGAACAACTTTTGGACATTTGCGGGCAGTGATAGATTCTTCACTTTAAACATTATTACTGCAGTTTTTAAAGTCAACCACACCTTTCAACTTGAGAGCTTTTAATTTAAGAAAAAGTGGGTTTGTTGGTTCCCTGTAAGCAGCTTTATTTATTATTCTAATAGCTCTCTTCTGAAGCATAAAGACTGGATATATGTTTGTTTTATATGTATTTCCCCATACTTCAGTACAATATGTCATGTATGGGAGTATTAATGAATGATACAAAGTATATAGTGTGGGTTGATTCAGCAAATATTTCACTCTTGTGTAGTATTGCAATTGATTTGGATATTTTACCTTTAATATAATTAATATGTGACTTCCAACACAGTATATTATCAATTATTACTCCAAGAAATTTAGTTTCGGATACCCTTTCAATCTCTACACCATTTACACTGAGTTTAATTCAATTCAATTCAACTTTATTTATATAGCGCCATTTCACAACAACAGTCATCTCATAGCACTATCAACTGTAGGGGGGAACCCCCACAGTTGCAGAAAGACCTCAGCAATCAGGCGATCCCCTGTGAGCAAGCACTTGGCGACGGTGGAGAGGAAAAACTCCCTTTTAACAGGAAGAAACCTCCAGCAGAACCAGGCTCAGGGAGGGGCAGTCATCTGCTGCGACTGGCTGGGGGGTGAGGGGATAGAGAAAAAGAAAAGAACAGACATGTAGAGAGCAAACAGCACGATGGGGACTCAATCTATGGGAGAGAACAAACAAATGTTAATGACCAGCAAAAAAAGATATTTCATAGAGAGTGAGGAAAGGAGTGAGGCCCAGTGCATTACTGGAGGTCCCCCGGCTGACTAAACCTATTAGCAGCATAACTAAGGGAGGGTTCAGAAACGCATGATCCCTCCCTAATTGTAGGCTATATCAAAAAGGTAGGTTTTAGCCCTATTCTTAAAAACAGAGATCGAGTCTGACTCCCGAATCCAGATTGGCAGCTGATTCCACAGGAGAGGAGCTTGATAACTGAAGGCTCTGCCTCCCATTGTACTTTTGGAGATTCTAGGTATTACAAGTAATCCTGCATTTTGGGAGCGTAGTGCTCTGTTAGGATAATACTGTAGCGAACTCAATATGAGCACCCTACTTGGCTTGCCAAGTGGGTTGACCCTATTGGCGACACAGGTAGAGTGCGGGACTCCGGAGCGGGAGGCGTGAGTTCGAATCTCCCGGTGGGACGTCGCCATGTCGAGCAGCACGTTACACTGGTGTCAGAAGTGGGATCTCCTGTCCAAAGCAGTAATGGGGCGCTGACATCGGGACGATGTCGAGAACCAGAGGGGAGTAGTGTAGCGAACTCAATATGAGCACCCTACTTGGCTTGCCAAGTGGGTTGACCCTATTGGCGACACAGGTAGGGTGCGGGACTCCGGAGCGGGAGGCGTGAGTTCGAATCTCCCGGTGGGACGTCGCCATGTCGAGCAGCACGTTACACTGGTGTCAGAAGTGGGATCTCCTGTCCAAAGCAGTAATGGGGCGCTGACATCGGGACGATGTCGAGAACCAGAGGGGAGTAGTGTAGCGAACTCAATATGAGCACCCTACTTGGCTTGCCAAGTGGGTTGACCCTATTGGCGACACAGGTAGAGTGCGGGACTCCGGAGCGGGAGGCGTGAGTTCGAATCTCCCGGTGGGACGTCGCCATGTCGAGCAGCACGTTACAATACGGTAGTATCAGATCTTTTAAATAAAAAGGAGCCTGATTGTTTAGAGCTTTGTAAGTAAGAAGAAGGATTTTAAACTTAATTCTAAACTCTATGGGAAGCCAATGAAGGGAGGCCAGAACCGGAGAGATATGATCTCTCTTTCTAGTACCTGTTAAAACTCTTGCTGCAGCATTTTGGATCAGCTGAAGACTTTTTAAAGATGTTTTAGGACAGCCTGATAATAAAGAATTACAATAATCTAATCTCGAGCTAACAAAAGCGTGGATCAGTTTCTCAGCATCACTCTGAGACAAGATGCTCCTAATCTTGGCAATATTACGCAAATGATAAAAGGCAGTCTTAGAAACAAATTTAATATGTGAATTGAAGGACAAATCCTGAGCAAAAATAACTCCAAGGTTCCTCACAGAGCTATTAAGAGAAAGAGTAACAGCATCCAAACTGAAAGTTTGATTTGGAAAGGAATTTCTAAGGTTTTTTGGACCAACAAGAATGACTTCAGTCTTATCTGAATTTAATAGCAGGAAATTACAAGTCATCCAAGCTTTGATTTCCTTAAGACAGGCTTCTAACTTGGCTAATTGATTACTATCATCTGGCTTCATTGACAGGTATAATTGTGTGTCATCTGCATAACAATGAAAATGTATACAGTGCTTTCTAATAATGTTGCCTAACGGAAGCATATATAAACTAAAAAGAGTAGGGCCTAGCACAGATCCCTGTGGAACTCCATGACTAAGCTTTGAGTTGAAAGAAAACTCATTATTTACATGGACAAACTGGAACCTATCAGATAAATAAGATCTAAACCATTGCAACGAAGTTCCATTAAGTCCAACATAGTGTTCTAATCGATCAAGTAGAATATTATGATCGATAGTATCAAAAGCTGCACTAAGGTCTAAAAGGACAAGTACAGAAACTAGTCCATTATCAGATGCAATGAGGAAGTCGTTAGTGACCTTCGCTAAGGCTGTTTCAGTACTATGATGGATTCTAAACCCAGATTGAAACTCTTCAAGTAAACCATTTCCCTGCAGGTGGTCAAATAATTGTGTAGCAACAACTCTTTCTAAGATTTTTGAAATGAAAGGGAGATTAGAGATTGGTCTATAGTTAGCTAAAGCTCCTGGATCTAGCGTTGGCTTTTTGAGTAAGGGTTTAATTACAGCCGTTTTAAAAGCCTGCGGTACATGGCCTAAAGTTAATGAAGAATTGATTATATGAAGAATAAAGCTACCAATAAGTGGGAAGACTTCTTTAAATAGCCTGGTAGGAATAGGGTCTAAAAGACAAGTTGAAGGTTTGGATGAGGAAACTATTTTGTCTAACTCACAAAGGTCGATTTTCGTGTAAACTCATCAAGACAGACATCAGCAGAAGGAGTTGTAGTAGTTACAGTATTTAAGTTAACTGTGGGAAGAATCTGATTGATTTTATCTCTGATGGATGAAATTTTATTATTGAAAAAGTTCATAAAGTCCTGACTAGTAAGCTCTAAGGGAATGCTAGGATTGGCAGAGTCCTGACTCTTTGTCAACCTGGCTACAGTACTGAAAAGAAACCTGGGATTATTCTTGTTCTCTTCTATTAATGCAGAATAATAACTCGTTCTAGCTTTTCTAAGAGATTTTTTATAAATTAAAAGATGATTTCTCCAAGCTAAATAGATTTCATCTAAATTAGTAGAGCGCCATTTTCTTTCTAATTGACGAGTCTTCTGTTTTAAGGTACGAGTTTCTGTGTTGAACCAAGGAGTTAGAAATCTCTGATTAGACTTTTTCTTTTTTAAGGGGGCCACCAAGTCTAGAGTCTGATGCAGAGAAGCTGAAACACTATCCACCATGTTATCAATTACAGAAGGAGCAAGCTGTCTATAGCTTATTTCCGTTGTGTTGACACATGGCATAGAGGAAACAATCTGCATAAATTTGGAAACAGCATCATCTGAGAGGCATCTACTGTAATAATATTTTTCTTTAGGAGCCAAATAGTCGGAAATAGTAAAATCAAAGGTTAACAGACAATGGTCTGACAGTACAGGGTTATGAGGAGACACTACAAGATTTTCTATTTCTATGCCATATGTCAAAACAAGGTCCAATGTATGGTGGAGGTAATGAGTAGAATTTCCTACTTTCTGAGAAAACCCAATCGAATCTAATATTGAATTGAATGCCACATTAAGGCAGTCACTATCTACATCCACATGTATATTAAAGTCCCCTACTATAATTATTCTATCTATCTATAATCTATTCTATCTTAGTTTAGATAACTAAGTTGTTGTGATGGTTGTTAAAAATTATAAATTTTGTCTTACTTAAATTGAGCGTTAATTTGTTTGAATCAAACCACAGTTTAAGCTTTCCTAATTCCTTTCCGAGTGTATCCGAAAGTTGTTCCAAATTGCTTCCACTGCATAATAAATTAGTGTCATCTGCAAACAATATTAAATCCATTTTTTCCGAAACTTTACATATATCATTTATATACATATTGAATAACAATGGCCCCAAAACTGAACCCTGTGGTACTCCACAAGTAACCTTCAGTAACTGAGTTTTTGTTACCAACACATACGTATGGATAGCTGTTCTTTAAGTAGTTACATAACATAACCAGGACAGTGCTACCCCCCTAATACCATCATTTTGTAGTTTCTTTAATAATAAATTATGATCCACCATATCAAATGCTTTTTTACAATCTAGGAATACCCCAACTGAATACTCTTTATTTTCAACGGCAGTTATTTTTTTCTATAAATTCCATTAGAGCGAATGCAGTTGTCCTCTTGTGTCTGAACCCATATTGCTGCTCACACAATAAATCCTTCTTTTTGTCTGTAAATTTTTTCTCTGTATTGAAAATAGGTGGATTTTGCAACAAATTGTAATAGTCCAGATATGTCGTCAACTGTGAGATTTGTACGTCTTTTAAGGGTTCTGTCATCCCTGAGGCGTTCTTGCACTATGTGTAGTGTGACATCAACAGGGGTCTTTGTGAATAATGAAATGACATGTGAAATGAGGATCTCGTCTGGTTCTGTTTTCATATTTTTGAGTTCTTGTGCCAGTTCTTTTGAGTTTTTGCAGTGGTATTCTGATAGTCCAAGGAGGGGTTTGATGATTTCAACCAGGGCTTTTGATAAGTTGTATATAACTGATCCAGTGCTGTCTATTATTGGTCGCAGTGGGATATCCTTCTTATGTATTTTTGGTGTTCCATAGATCCAGGGGGTGATGCTGGCTGTGGGTGTCAGGTGTTCGTACGCATCCTTTGTGATTTTTTTGCTTTCTAATAGGGGTTTGAGAAGGGCTTTTAGCATTTTTTTCTTTTCTTCTGTGGGGTTTGTTTTTATGATTTCATATGTGCTGCTGTCTGCCAACATGGTTTCCATCTGTTTTTCACATGTTTCTGTGTCCATTACTACTGTGGTTCTGCCTTTATCTGATGGGAAAATCACAAAAAGAAAAGGCAAAACAAGCTATATTAAAATCAGCTATATCAGATCAATGCAAAAGAAATAATCACATCATGGACTGGGACAACGCAAAAATCATTGGATCGGAGAGTAACAGACACAAAAGCTGGATCAAGGAGGCTATAGAAATCAGGAAGCGGGAAAAAAACAGCATGTACCGGGATGAGGGGGCATTAGCTCGTCGGTTCATTTTGTCTTCTTTTAATTATTTATCTTTTTGTTCTTATTAAAGACAAAAATAGAAAGGAGATGTTTTTAGGGGGCATTTATGCTTCCCCACACTTGGGACTGCGTTCTCCAGAGACCATCGGATGGAGGAAAGCGGGGCCGGCGCAGTGGATCTGACAGTTCTGCTGGGCTGGCCCCACCTATGAAAGTCAGCTGATAAATGACACCTCGCAGCAATCAGCTAACACTTCTGATGAAGACTGCAGTGAACAATCGAAACATGTAAAGAAGGTAAAAAACAACTTCTTTCTATCTTTGTCTTTATAAGAACAAAAAGAAAATGCCAAGGTTGGCATTCCCTGTGGCCTGTTACTATGGAATGAGTAAAGCTTGGGCCACCAAACTTGCTCCACAGGTTTACCCTGGAAACCTGACCTACAACTATCAGGTTCAGGTTACTTTATTTGTACCCGTAGGTAGATTTGTTTTGCAGTCAGGTGACATCCATATTTACAAACCACAATTACATTCAACATGAACACAAATACAGGCACACATGAAGCTGACTATAAACATGATAAAAGTACTCAAGGCTCCATCAATCAGGACATAGGACAAAGAGATAAGAGAAAAAACAAGGAGATAAGAGAAAAGGGTCATATTAGAAAGTTAAAGACTAGTCAAAGAGGTTAAAGACACAAAAGTCTAAAACCCAATAAAAGATTTAGAACCCCAATAAAAAACCTACAAAAATAAGTAAATATAAAATCAAATTAATAAATAGGTAACTAAATTATGTGCAATATATTGTTACATCTTGTTCAACTCTTTAACAGCAGCAGGAACAAAGCTGTTTTTGTAGCGCTGGGTTTTACTTTTTGGGACAGCAAACCTCCGTCTGGAGGGAAGAAGCTGAAGGTGGCAGTGCAAAGGGTGGGAGTCATCATTTAAAATGGAGGTAGCCGTCCTCTGTACCTGTCAGGTGTACAGGGATGTCAGGCTCAGCTGTGACTCACCAAGCAAGCGACTGGACCATCTAACAACCTGATCCAAGGATTTCCTCTGTTTCAGTTTTGTCTGACCAAACCATGACACTAAAGAAAAGGATAAAACAGATTCAATAAAAGCCCGATAAAACATTGTCATTATGGTTCAGTCAGTTTGGAAGTGTGCAAGTTTCCTTAAACAATGCAAATGTTGCTGACCCTTTTTGCACACCCTTTCACAGTTCTCTTCAAAGTTTAAATTGCTATCAATAATCGTCCCAAGATATTTGTTGGATTGTACACATTCAGTGGTCTGGCCTTTTAGTACAGTGACTTTGTGCCTGGGAGTTTTCCTCCTAAAGTCAATAATCATATCTTTAGTTTTTGTCGTATTCAGCTGCAGGTAGGAATCCTCACACCAGTGGACAAAATCATCAACTACTGGGCCGTGGCCACTCTCCCCATCCTGGAGGAGACTGACAACAAATGAATCATCAGCATACTTTATAATGTGTCTGTTGTCATGTCTGCTCCGACACATGTTTGTGTACAGGATGAAGAGTGGTGGTGACAACACACACCCCTGAGGAGAGCCAGTAGAAGAACACCTTTGGTCAGACAATGTACCACTGACCCTAACTCTGTGTCCTGTTGGTTAAAAAATCCAGAATGCAACCCACCAGATTATTACTCAAATCAAATTGTTGCAGGAGCCTTTCAACTAATATATGAGGTTGGATTGTATTAGAGGCGGAAGAAAAGTCCACAAATAAAAGCCTGGCATGTGTCCCATTAAAATCCAGATGTTTAAAAAGCATATTAAACAGAGTGACAGTGGCATCCTCCACTCCTTTGTGAGGCCTATAGGCAAACTGCAAAGGATCCAATGCATGCTCAGTCTGCTTTAGGACCTCAAATCTTTCTTTCAAAGGTCTTTTTATTATTATTACTTGAAGTATCAATACCATACAAAGTATTAGAAATTTTCGTTTTTGTTTTAACCAAACAGTGCAAAACTAGAATTTAAAACTAACAAATGTGGATGCTTCAAAACACAAAAACCTTTAAATAAACAATAATAAAAAAAATACAAAAAGAAAAAAAGAAAAATTGTGTGTGTGAGGTGGGGGTGGGGTAAAGGGGATATGAGCTACTCAGAAACCATAATCGTGGGTCTTTCAAAGAAATCAAGAAATGGGTGCCATAATTTATAGAATTTGTTTTCAGAGCCACGAACTGTATATCTGATTTTTTCTAAATCCAAACAGGACATTATATCTTTTATCCACTGTAAATGTGAAGGGGGCGAAGAGTCTTTTCACTTCAGTAATACAGCACGTCTGGCCAATAATAATGAAAATTTGAATACTTTTAATTTGGAATTTGGCAAGACAAGTTCTCGAGCCACACCAAAAATGGCGCATAATGGATCAGGTTTAATTTGATATTGCAGGACTTCAGACATAGTGATAAAAACAGAATGCCAAAAATTCATCAATGAAGGGTAGGCCCAATACATGTGAAGCAAAGTGCCAGGAGCGCTACCACACTTTTCACAAGTTGGGTCTATATCCGAGTAAATACGTGCTGACTTAACCTTGGACAGGTGCACCCGGTGTACAATCTTAAATTGAATAAGAGCGTGACGAGTACACATTGATGCAGTGTGAACCTGGCCAAGAATAGAGTCCCACAGTTCATCAGTAAAAGTAAAATTAAGATCTTGTTCCCAATTCAATTTGATAGCGGCCAGAGAAGAAGATTGTAAATTTGAAATTAAATTATATAAAACTGATATTACCCCCTTAGAAGTTGGTTTAACTAATAAAAAATCATCTAGAGGATTATCAGAAGGTTTTTGAGGGAATTGTTTTGTCATGGTTTGCACATAATGTCTGACCTGGAGAAAGCGGAAAAAATGTGTGGAAGTGATGTCGAATTTAGTGGAAAGTTGAGAAAAACTTGCAAATTGACCATCAAAATATAAATCCGCAAAAGATTTTAAACCTTTTCTGTGCCATATATGAAATGCACTATCAATAGTTGATGGGGTAAATAAATGATTTGCGGCAATTGGACTTCTAATGGAGAAAAACTGAAGACCGAAATTTTTCCTGAATTGAGACCAAATTCTAAGAGACTGACGAACTACTTTATTATTACCCAGTGTAGACAAAGCAAGGGGAAGTGGTGAACCTAAAATTGCCGGTAGGGAGGTTTGATTGTCCACATGTGACTCCATAAGGATCCAAATGGGTGATTTGGGTTCCAGATAGAAATGTTTCCAATATAACATGCACCTGATATTTGCTGCCCAGTAGTAATATTGAAAGTTAGGCAGAGCCATGCCACCAACTGATTTGGGTCTTTGAAGAAAAACTTTCCTCAATTTCGGCTGTTTACCATTCCAAATAAATGAGGTAATCAGAGAGTCCAAAGACTTAAAAAAGGATTTAGGAATAAAAATGGGGAGACATTGAAACAAATATAAAAACTTTGGAAGTAGCATCATTTTTGCAGAATTGATTCTGCCAATTAAGGACAAGGATAATGGGGACCATTTGGAAAGTATTAGCTTGCACTTGTCAAATAAGGGGAGAAAATTATTTTTAAACAAGTAATTAAGTTGTTTAATGACGCATATCCCAAGATAATTAAAATGATCAATAACAACCTTGAAAGGAAAATTTTCAAGACCCTGAACTCGAATCTTTTCATTAATTGGAAACAATTCACTCTTATTAAGATTAATTTTATAACCAGAAAACCTACTAAAACTATCCAAAATGTTGAGTATAGCGGGTAATGAAGTAAGTGCGTTGGAGAGAAATAGTAAAAGATCGTCGGCATAGAGTGAAACCCTATGCTTGATGCCACCCCTACGAATGCCTAGAAAGTCCCGGCTCCCACGGATTGCAATAGCTAACTGCTCAATTGCCAAGGCAAAGAGGAACGGGCTCAAAGGACAGCCTTGCCTCGTACCACGGTAAAGTCTAAAATAGTCAGAATAGCGACAATTAGTTAACACTGAAGCTAAAGGACTAGCACAGAGAAGTTTAATCCAGGAACAGAAGGAAGGACCAAAACCGAACCTCTCCAAAGTAAAAAACAAATACTCCCACTCAACCCTATCAAATGCTTTTTCAGCGTCCAAACTAATAAGACATTCAGGTATGTTGTGGTGAGGAGTATAAATAATATTAAACAACCTCCGCAAGTTAAAAAAAGAATGGCGATTTTTAATGAAACCGGTTTGGTCCTGTGAAATTATAAAAGGAAGAATCTTTTCCAACCTTGAAGCTAACAACTTTGACAAAATTTTAACATCGGTATTTAACAAGGAAATAGGCCTGTAAGAAGCACAATCAACAGGATCCTTATCTTTTTTAAGCAACACAGTGATACAGGCCTGATAACATGAAGG
Organism: Pholidichthys leucotaenia; assembly: GCA_020510985.1. Lineage (NCBI taxonomy): Eukaryota > Metazoa > Chordata > Actinopteri > Cichliformes > Pholidichthyidae > Pholidichthys > Pholidichthys leucotaenia. The sequence goes on from CM035847.1 coordinate 62,435,643, forward strand.
AGGAAGTGTACCGGAGTCAAGCGACTCTAAAAACTTGACAAAGGAAAGGGGCAAGGTCGTCAGAGAATTTTTTGAAAAAATCAGCGGAAAACCCATCAGGTCCTGGAGATTTTCCTGATTGCATGGATGATATTGCCAGCTGAATTTCTTCTTTTGTGATGGGAGCTTCTAGAATTTGCCGAGATTCTGAGGAAATCGAAGGGATATCAATAGAATCAAAAAAAATTTCAAATCCTTTAAGTTTGTTGTATATTCTGAGATATATAATTTGGAATAAAATGACCTGAAAATATCATTAATCACTTGTTGGTCAGATGTCACCTCTCCTTTATCTGTCCTAACTCCAGTAATAATTTGCTTAGCTCTAATACCACGCAGTTGATTAGCTAGAAGTTTACTGGTTTTTTCGACATGTTCATAAAATTCACTCTTGTTCCTTATTAAACAACCTTCAATTTGTCGAGTAGAAAGTAAATTAAATTTAGTTTGTAATGTCATACGTTCCTTGTACAGAGCGGGTGATGGAGATTGAGCATATTGTCTGTCAGTGTCCAAGATTTGATCTAAAATAGCCTTCTGTTCCTGTATTATGGATCGTCTTTTAAATGCTGCCAATGAGATAAATTCCCCCCTAAGAAATGCCTTCATGGCCTCCCATATCGTTTTGTTTGGCATACCAGGAGTTTTATTTTCTTTCAAAAAAAAAATTAATTTTAGAAGAAATATTCACAACCAATTTTTCATCTGTAAGTAATAATGGATCCAATCTCCAATGCTTTCTCATGGAGTCACATCCATGGAGGATCATTTTAAGTACAAGAGGGGCATGATCAGAAACCGAGATGCTATCATAACTGCAAGAGCAAAGGTTATTAATTAATAAATTGTCAACAAAAAAATAATCTATTCTGGTATAAGTATGGTGTACGTGAGAGAAAAAAGAATAGTCCCTGCCGTTAGGATGTAAAAAATGCCAAGGGTCTGTAAGGCTATATTCCTCAAGAAAAGATTTAACATAAGTTGTAGATTTATTAAGACTAGCAGGTTTTGAGGATGAGCGGTCTAAGATCGGATCCATATACAAATTAAAGTCACCCCCAAGAATTAGAGAATGAGTATTTAAATCTAGAAGTTGCGAAAAAAGGTTGCGAAAAAAGTGCACATCATCAAAATTCGGTGCATACAGATTAGCCAATGTGACATGTTTATTGCCAAGTTTACCTGATACTATTACAAATCGTCCATTTTTATCTAATACAACATTAGAGGGAATAAATGGGATATTTCGATCAATAAGAATAGCAGCGCCCCTGGCCTTAGCTTTAAAATTTGAATGAAAAAATTGTTCTGACCAACATTTTGACAAGCGCAAGTGGTCGGAATCCTGCAAATGGGTTTCCTGCAAAAACAGTACACCAGGCTTAAGTTGCTTTAGACGTGACATGACTCTCTTTCGTTTAATTGGATGGTTCAACCCCTTCACATTCCAGCTTACCAAAGTAAGATTACTATTCATTCAAAGAGTAAAATTTATATATTGTGTTGTGTAGCCCAAAAAAGAATAGGGTGAGGTATGGGTAAAAAAAAAAGGGGGGGGGAGGGGGTAAGGGGGGGGGGGGGTGTAAATAAATCCATAACAAAAAAAAAAAATAAAATAAAAAAAATTCAACAACCAAACCTATAACAACACTCCAGCCAGTTGCAAAAAACAGCAACCGCTCCATCTCCTGCTCTATTCTCATCCTAACAAAATACTCCCATACAACTGGCTTCAATCCTGCATAGTATGAACATTTTACCCTAAAAAAAAAAAAAAATTAAGTAAACAACAACGTATAGGGAGCCCATTTTACCTTGTTTTTGAACATCTAAAAATGCATCAATGTCCAGTCAGTGCAGCTTTAATGAAGTAGTAATCAAGTAGTCTAGTGTGGTAGTTGGTTAACCCAGGAATGTCCAGTTCAGGGCGAAAATCGCTGGTTTCTCTTGTTGGGTTCTAAAATATATTGTGATGAAAAACCTTAGTAGAAAAAACCATCTAAGCCTACCCTTTAAAAACTTATCTATGTGTGTAGATGGTTTACCCAGATTCGTTTTTCAAGGAAGAGATTGAGTTTACTTGAAGCATGTATTTATTAAGTAAGCAAGTTGAATATAGTAGGTTACAGCGCCGGGTCAAACATTCTCTCCCTGACAGCAACAGATCGTGTCAGTTCATGAAGTCTGACTGGCTATGCTACCCCTGACCCGGAATATATGTACACACATGAACAAAGAACAAAGTATGCATTTAATGAGTGGACAGTCCAGGTGTCTGGTGCAGGGAGGATCATTCCTGGCGCCGAATGTCTCCACATGAAGGTCACTTCACCTCCCAGGTCAGCGTAGGCCAAGCTCAGCCATTCCTTATCGCAACTGTGCCTCCTTTCCGTAAATCCCAGGCGTTTGTTATTCTCCCTCATGAGACAAAGGTCCACTATTTTGCAGAGAGTGAACCACACACTTGACAATATTTTTTCATTATGGTATATTGGTTATTTTACCTAGATATAAGCAGAATACAAACATTTTGAGTCACACAAATAACTGTTATATGATTATATTGAACACACATATATTTTGAAGCACACAACTAACTACTATGCGGTTATATTGATCACACACATATTTTAAATCACACAGATTACTGTTGTATGGTTATATTGATCACTTTTATCTCATCAATTTCCCCCTTTTGGTCTCATCCAAAATGAGACCAATAACTCAAACCCTTTAAGCCTTCAGAGCCACGTCATAATCCTCCTCATCATCATCTTTGTCTGATTCCATGTCAAGTGCAATTGATCCATCAGGTTTTAAAAGTGGTATTTGATACGGAGGAGGCTGTTAACTTCCCAATGCAGCGGTGATGACCCTAATGCAAAAAGATCTGATAGAAGATACACAACAGCATCCACAAAAAGCAAAAATAGCAACAACACTTACAATGGATATAATGATAGAAACAATCACATTTTTCCATTTTCCAAGCATTCTCTCCAGTTATCCATCCAGGAGATTATTAATGCCAGAGGCCATTCACCATACAGTCACACAGTTATGCAATTACACAGTTCACTAATTACTGATTATGTGATGATTTATACTTCTTAGCAAACGAATAAAAACCTTTAAGCAATTAATGACTACAGAACACTTTTATTATATAAAAAATCACTGGTTACTGTCCTTTTAGTCCTTTCTGATGTTATCCAATGTTCTTCCTGGTTCCTCAGCAGCTGCACACATACTCCAGTGATACCATGTGTCGCCTTTACCTTTTAACCTCACAGCGTGTGAAGTTCTTTCCACTACTTGGAATGGTCCTGTCCACCTTGGTTCTGACCACTTCCTTTTTATACACTTCAGGAGAACCCACTCTGTTGTTATTGGTTCCGTGGGTTTCAAATCACCTCCTGGTTTCTTCTTTTCCTGTACCTGTTGTGAGAAAGCTGACACAAAAGCTCTTAGCTGGTCATAGAATGGTTTATAGCCCATCTTGGGCTCTTCTTCCTCACACAACTGCAATCATGCTCCCGGTCCCGGGAACTGACGACCTGTTAAAAGTTCATAAGGAGTAAAACCTGTTAAGCTGTTAACAGAACTTCTAACAGTCAATAGGGCAATAGGCAAAGCATCCAACCAGTTCATTCCTGTCTGGCTACAGATCTTAGCAAGCTTCACCTTAATGTTTTGATTCATCCTCTCAACCTTACCCTGAGATTGAGGGTGATAAACTGTTCCAAATGAATGTTTTAGACCTAGCATTTTTCCACTTTTTGTAGGTCTTGATTTTTGAAATGTGTTCCATTATCTGATCTAATTCTCCTGGGAAATCCGTAAGTAGGGATGTATTGATTTATCAAAAATTTGATCACTGTTTTGCTGTCTTCTTTCTTTGCAGGATAAGCTTCAGGCCATCCTGTAAATGTGTCCACTGCCACTAGGAGATATCTGTATCCCCTGATTCTTTCCACCATGTCAGTATAATCTATGATTATCTCCTGACCTGGCAAAGTAGGCAATGGAAAATGACCTTGATGAACTTTAACCGTCTGTTTTGGATTGTGAGAAACACAAATGGCACAACTTTTTACAAAATTTTGTATCATATCAGAGAGAAAGGGATGCCACCAGTGACTCAAATGTCTGTTCATTTGTTTAGCTCCTACATGTGCTAATCCATGAGCTTCATGTAACACATTTTCTCTGATTCCTGGGGGTAACACTGGTCTACCATCCTGTGCTCTCCACAACCCTTCTTTTTCTGTGGCGCCTCTCTGTTTCCACACTGTTTTTTCTTCAGGAGACGCTTTTCTCTGTTCATCTATTAACATATTTACATCAATCTGTGGCAAAATGTCCTGAACCTCCTTGCCTGTTTGTGTCAACATTAACGATGGCTGATATCCTGCTGCCTTTTTTGCTGCTTTGTCTGCCTCATGATTACCTCTGGCCACATCTGTTTCTGTTTTGTTGTCATGACCTTTGCACTTAACCACTGCTAGCTGTCGTGGTAAAATTAGCACTTCTGCTAATTTCTTCATTTCTGTCTCATGCTTTATAGGAGTCTGAGATGCTGTCAAAAAACCTTGTCTAATCCATTGTGCTAATTCTGTGTGGATTGACCCAACAACATAAGCTGAATCTGTATAAATGGTGACCTTTTTTTCTGCTGACCACTCCAATGCTTTGATCATAGCTGTCAATTCAGCCAACTGAGCTGATTGTCTGTCCTGCAATGTCCCATTTAGCACTTCCTCAAATCCATTTGCTTTTTGTCTCACAACTGCATATCCTGCCTTCAATCCTTCTGTGGGGTGACGAAAACAACATCCATCTGTAAACAAAACTTCATCTGGGTCAGTCAGTGGTGTCACATATAAATCTATCCTCACCTTCACATCTTTTCTGACCCTTTTTTCACATTCATGTGGTTTCCCATCCAACATCTGATCTGCCATGTTTATTCCTTCATGTGTGAATGTGATGTGTGGTGCTGATAGAATTTTCTCCATTCTTGTCTGTCTGATTGAGGTCATAGTGAATGCTGCAGAATTTGCATATGACATGACGCTATGTGTGGTCAGGACAGTCAATGGATGTCCCATAACCACATGAGCTGTTTTTTGCAAAATTTTTGCCACTCCTGCAGCATGACGTGTGCATGCTGGTTGCCTTTTTTCCATTGGGTCTAATATTATGCTGACATAGAGGAGTATCCTTCTTTCTCCCCTTTTTTCTGAAACAGAACACCATTTACTGTGTGTTCTGCTTCAGAAACATCCAAGTAGAAACGTTTGTTGTAATCAGGTATTGCCGAATCAGCTGCATGTGAGAGTTCATTTTTCAAAGCAATGAATGCTTCCTCAGCTTCCTGTGTCCACAATAAATGTGCAGCAAGATTTCTCATACCTTGTTCATTAACCAGTGCACGCAATGATTTTGTCCTTTCACTGTACTGTGGTATATAATGTCTACTGAATCCTGTTAGACCCAAAAATGATAACATTTGTTTTACCGTGCATGGTTTGGGGTGATGAAGGATGGAATCCCTGTGTGACGCAGAAAGGCCAGAACCTGTGGGTGTAATGACACGGCCCAAAAAGGACACATAACGTCTTGCACACTGTAGTTTTTGTCTTGACACTTTAAATCCACATTCCAACAATCTCAACAACACACTCTTTGTAGCTTCCAGACAACTGTCAGGATTTGGTGCTGCTATCAATATGTCATCTACATACTGTATCAGAATGACGCCTGGAGGAAGAGGACAACCTTGTAGTTGTTCCTTCAAAACCTGATTGAAAATACCTGGTGACAAAATGAACCCCTGTGGTAGCCGGGTGTAGCGCAGCTGTGTGCCCTTGTAGGTGAATGAGAAGAAATCCCTGCACTCCTCTACTAAAGGAAGACAGAAAAATGCATTAGCCAAATCAATACATGTAAACCATGAATGTTGTGATGTGAGAGCAGATAAAGCAGTGTATGGGTTTGGCACGGGTACTGTGGGGGTGGAAATCCGTGAATTGACACGCCTCAAATCGTGGGCCATTCGATATTTACCGGTATTTTGCTTTTCAACTGGGAGAATAGGAGTGTTCCAGGCAGAGTGAGAATTTTCTAATACCCCTGCCTGAAGCAGCCCTTCAGTGGTATCAGCAATGCCCTCCTGTGCCACAGGCTTATGCGCATACTGATTTTGCCATATGGGTTGACCTTGTAAGACCTGAAATGAGATGGGAGAGATATTAATACATTTACCAACGTCCGTGGGTCCCTGTGACCATAAATTTTGTGGCAGTGAATTCAACATATCTGCTGCTGATTCATGATCAGTGTGTTCCCTACCATGCTCCCTCTCAATTTGTCTGTGTTCAAACAAAAGCTCATCAGTTGTGTCAATTTTAATGCGATAGGCCTGATGTTTTGCAGAGTATTCAACATTTGGGATCTGTGTCACCTGCCAATCAGTGGCTTCAGCCAGTGTTTTAACCATAGGCCCTAACTCTTTAGCTTGATGATTAGCATGTATGAGCAAGGTAATGTGTGGAGCTGATTCCTCTGACATTTCATACCACTGTAATTGCTCTGCACTTAATACAGCATCTGCGGCGACACCCTCTTGTCCTACATACAAAAACCTAGATTTGATGATCCAAGTTTGACCATTCAGTTGGGAGAAAAATCTATCATGATAAACATCATCTGAATTTCTGTCATAATACAGAGTGACATGTAGGGGATCAATGGGAGGTGTGTGGGGTGCCAGAAGAGCAATCCACGGCTTCCAGGCCATGAACACTGGCAACACGCCAGTCTGTGAGGGCGAGTCAGGCGATAACAAGCCCCAGTAAATGTCAGCCCAGGTATTTGGCGCTTGTGGTGTCACATCAGGTTTCAACAGCATTTGTCCATGCACAGAAAATCCTTGCACTGAACAGTTCATAGCAACACCATTAGGGAATGACAAGATGACTCCATCAGCCGACCACAGCACTGATGCTCCCAGTTTAATCAGCAGGTCTCTCCCCATCAAGTTTGTGGGAGAGCTCTTTGAGCAGGCATAACGTTGTTTCACCGTTTGACCAGCAACACAAGTGTCCAAAGGTTTTGTCACAGGCAGTCTTTCAGGAACCCCAGAGAAACCAATAACCTCCACAGCTTTAGCCGATAACAGTGTAGGCTCAATGTCACAGTTCAAAGTGGAATAGGTTGCCCCCGTATCAACCAGAAAAGGCAGGTCACAGTCCATAACCTTTAATGTGACCATGGGATCTGCCATTCCCACGTCACTTTTTCTCTGTGGGCCCCGTCATTGTTCCTCATATTGTGTGAGGTACACTTCCCCCGCATTTGAAGTGTATGCTGGATATTGGCCAGCAGGTGGAGCTGCCGCTGCATAAGGTGCTTGATGTCCTGCACTTGCTTGTGCCACTGGTGGTGGGTAAGGATTAGTTGGACAATCCTTCCTCCAATGACCATTTTGACCACAGCCATGACATGCATTCAGGCCCATGACCTTTCGACCCTGAAAGCTTCTCACACCCCGCCTTCCACGAGATGCCCCCCGATAATAATTAAAACCACGTGGTACACCCTGAAAATATGGTATTTGGGGTGTCCAAGCTGTGGGTGCCGGGTACACAAAGGCAGGTAAGGCTGCCATTCCCGGTGTGAGCATTAGCCCTGAGGGTGTTTCCGGAGCCTGCTGTACCAACTGCTCAGCTGATTTTTTTAGTTTCTTAACCTTAGCTAGTTTTTGTTTTACCTTTCGTAACTGCAATTTTAACAGTTGCAGTTCTTGATTATCTCTGTCAACCTTTTCTTTCTCTGCTTTTTCCTGTTCCTTACGCATATGATGTGTGAAGTGCCTTTCCCACAATTCCACAGAGCTACTGGGAATGTCAGGGTTACTGTCCATGGCGTCTCTCACTGCCTGAGGCACTCCCTTTAACACTGCCTGCCTAAATACGTCCCTTTGAAAATCAGATGTATTAGGATGAGAGCCAGCAGCCGCTGTCCACTCCATTTTACATCTACTGATAAATGCCATAGGAGACTCATTCTCCTTAATTGAAAGAGTTAAAGCTCTTAAAGCTCCTGGTGGAATTGGAAATTTGTGCCTCATTGCTGTGCCTAAGGCTGATGCTACAGGGGTGAAAGGTGCTGAATCTGAAACTGTTTGGGTTCCTGCCAACTGTTCAATTTGAGAGACTTCCACAACACTTAATTGTCTCCCAAGCAAAGCTCTAAAGTCTCCCATTGCCACTGTAACTCCTTGAGTTAACTGATCAAATTTTGTCATCCACTGACCTCCACCTTCACAGGGCGGGGGGCATTTTTTCTGAAATGCCATTTATGTCTGTCCATGAGAATGGCTGATATGTTCTGCCTCTGCTTTTCATTACCAGCGGTGCTTGTGTGTGTATGCGGCACTCTATGTCCTGTTGTGTGTGTCTGTGTGTAGCTGAATTAAGACGGCGGCCTGTAGAAGGGTCACATTCATCATCATCCCAAACTCTTCGACATAGATCTCTATTTCTGAAACTATAAGGCCTGCCTCGCACGTGCTGTTCCTGATCTCCTAATTCTTTTTGTTGTTGATTCGCCAATCTCACTTGTCCCATCAATTGATACAATCTATTCTCTTCCAATGGCCTGCTTTCATGTTTTTGTGCATTATTTATTTTTGTAAGAGCTGCAGTCATAGCATCTGAACTTTCTCTCCTCTGCCTGCTCTTAAAATCATCTTGACCATAAGGAGTAGATGAAGCAAATACTTTAGGGGAAAGGAGATGTATTTCCTCACTGTCTGTGTGTTCACTCCACTGACCACAGTCATCCTTATAACCCCTGTCACTTATCTGTTGATCAACTGTACCTTCATCATCTGCTACACCAGATTCCACACTGCCAGCATTAGACCATAAACTATGCTGAAAATCCTGTGCTTGTCTCTGCAAATTAATTACATCAGCTTCAACATTCTGCAGCTGTTCTCCCACAGTTTTTTCCAACCTTAATCTTTCAAGCTTTTCCTGCAGCCTGTCCATCTCCTGCCTCTGAGTTTCCAGCCAACCTTTCAACTGTTCACCTTGTTCCTGTGATGTCACCTCCTCAACTTCCACTAATCCTTCTTTTAACTTCACCAAAGGCATCTGATTAACACAATACGGCGGTGGGGGCAATTCCCCTTTCAGATCTTCCAAATTAGGGTAGAGGGACAGCACCTCTCCCTTCTGTTTGTCCAGCTTCTTATCAACCAGTAAATCTTTATTCTTCTCTGTCTCACTCACACACCTCACTGGGTCAACCGCTGCTGACTCCTGCCTCAGACCACTGTCTATCTCCCTCTTCATCATGTGCTGATCCTGGTCTTTCTTAATCTGTGTCTTCATCAATTTCACACCATTCATTGCAGCAGAGCATGTAGCCAAATTATGAATCAACCTGCGCTCACGTTCAACCTCCTCAATATGATACTTATGCTTTCTTTTCACCAAAAACCCTGTGACATCCATATCTTTCATAGATTGTATATCATCTAGTCTTCTTTGTTCCAAATCCATTAAAAACTGGGTCAAACTGTCCTCTTTATTTAAATTTAGAATGTCGTCTTCCCTCAATTTCTGATACAATTTATCACATTCTGCTTTAACTCCCTTTCTGTCTTTGGGTAATGTACCACTGAGCATTTGAGTCACTGTTGAATCCCATTGTTTTTTTATATTTCCTTTATGCAACTCAGCATCTCCCAAGCCTTGTGAGGCAGGCAGCCCCGCCTCTTGCATTCTTCACTTGAGCTGAGCAAAAATTCACCTTCTGTTTTTTTCTAGAGGCCAAATCTGCCTCTCCCCCGCCCCTCAGGCAAAAGGAGAGAGAGAGAGAGAGAGAGAGAGAGAGAGAGAGAGAGAAAGAGCGCTGCTCGCCCCTCCCCTTGCTGATGGGAGAGAAAACAGCCGCCCGCACTTCTGCCCTTTTTTCTTTTTTTTTTTTTTTCTTTTTTTTTTTAAACTTTTACCTTCTCACTTACAGCGTTCCCAATATAACACAAATAGCAATACCTTACCAATATAAACCAAATAGCACTTGCAGCAGTGATTAAATAGTATTCTGGGTGCACTACGTCCAGGGAATTTCACCAGTTCGTGATTAACGTCTTAATCAACGTGCAAGGGAACTGTTCGAGGGCGCCACCTCCCCGGGGCGTTACCCCAATTCTCGCCTTCCCGTCGGACTGCGAAGGATTGTCTCCTTGGCACTGGACTTTTTCGGGTACTAAACCGAGGGCGTCACTTTTATATGACCCAGGTTTTATAGCCTTCGTCAAGGCTAAGGGAGTCCAACCCAGTTCCTGTCCTCACAAGTCACGGACCAATTTGCTCAGTCCGTGAACCCGTAGTCAGGCCGGATGACCATGAATAAATATGCAGTGATATCATCCGGGCCGGGGGGCCTTTCACCTCCCCGGTCTTGGCCGTTAATGTCCCAAGCGATCACAATCTAATCAATCAATATAAAATCAATGTCAAATCGTGATTGGTTGGTCAAAATCGGGTCCTGCACCCGAGCCGGGGGCCTTTCACCACTCTCTCTCGGTCTTACGGTCTTTTTAAACAAGCAAAGCATACATCTTTCTTTACCAAAGCATCTTTTTTAACCAAGCATCTCTCTTTAACCAAGCATGTGTAACGGATGCCAACTAGTACTGTTCGGCGTAGAACGTTAGTAAACCTCCCTCCCAAAGCCTCATACAGTATCGGTAGCGCTGAGCTATCGGTCGGACCTTTAGCTCAGCGCGATCGTGCTGTGTCTCCTATGCTCGAACTGTGTAGTTGACTGAGAGGTCGCGGGTTCGTGTCCCGTGTGGGGCGAATTGCGCAGGATGATCTCTGTCACACTGGTGCCGTGAACCCGGCATGGGAGTGAGGTTTAAGGGGGAGAGTGTAACGGATGCCAACTAGTACTGTTCGGCGTAGAACGTTAGTAAACCTCCCTCCCAAAGCCTCATACAGTATCGGTAGCGCTGAGCTATCGGTCGGACCTTTAGCTCAGCGCGATCGTGCTGTGTCTCCCATGCTCGAACTGTGTAGTTGACTGAGAGGTCGCGGGTTCGTGTCCCGTGTGGGGCGAATTGCGCAGGATGATCTCTGTCACACATGTATTCATCAAAAAACATTTACCATATTCAACTGCTTTTTTAACCTAGGACACACATCAAACCGTTTGACAACACAGAACTTAACTTTGGTTATGGCCAATGTAGCAGAACTTTTTATATAAAAGGCGTCTGCTTACCTCTTTTTCAGTGCGGCCGCTCGTGTTGTCAGTCGGTGATGCAGGTCCGTTGTCCAGACAATCAGATGATAATCTCCCCCTTTCACCGGACGAAGCCCCCAAATTGTTGGGTTCTAAAATATATTGTGATGAAAAACCTTAGTAGAAAAAACCATCTAAGCCTACCCTTTAAAAACTTATCTATGTGTGTAGATGGTTTACCCAGATTCGTTTTTCAAGGAAGAGATTGAGTTTACTTGAAGCATGTATTTATTAAGTAAGCAAGTTGAATATAGTAGGTTACAGCGCCGGGTCAAACATTCTCTCCCTGACAGCAACAGATCGTGTCAGTTCATGAAGTCTGACTGGCTATGTTACCCCTGACCCGGAATATATGTACACACATGAACAAAGAACAAAGTATGCATTTAATGAGTGGACAGTCCAGGTGTCTGGTGCAGGGAGGATCATTCCTGGCGCCGAATGTCTCCACATGAAGGTCACTTCACCTCCCAGGTCAGCGTAGGCCAAGCTCAGCCATTCCTTATCGCAACTGTGCCTCCTTTCCGTAAATCCCAGGCGTTTGTTATTCTCCCTCATGAGACAAAGGTCCACTATTTTGCAGAGAGTGAACCACACACTTGACAATATTTTTTCATTATGGTATATTGGTTATTTTACCTAGATATAAGCAGAATACAAACATTTTGAGTCACACAAATAACTGTTATATGATTATATTGAACACACATATATTTTGAAGCACACAACTAACTACTATGTGGTTATATTGATCACACACATATTTTAAATCACACAGATTACTGTTGTATGGTTATATTGATCACTTTTATCTCATCACTCTCCATGGTTTGCATGAAACGGGTGGCCTCCAAGACAGACGCCAGCCACTGGTTTTTGCTGTCTGGAAGAGTTATCCGGAGCCTGGCGGGGAAGAGAAGAGAAGGACGAAAACCTCTCTTGTACAATTCGGACATAACCTCCTTATATTCGGCTTGTTGCTTCTGAACGTCGGCGTTATAATCCTCGTAGAACTGAAGTTTATGTCCACGATACTCCAAAGTCCCACGGCGTCTCTGTGCTTCTCTCATCACCAAGTCTTTGGTCCGAAACCAGTGGAAACAAATAATGACAGCGCGCGGCTTCCAGTTCGGACCCGGCTTGAGCATGAGGCTGCAGTGGGCTCTATCCAGCTCTGGGGGAGATGGCAAAGTTTGTGTGCCAAAGACGTCCACCAACAGCCGAGAAAAAAATTCAGACGGCCGTGGACCCACATCAAAGGACTCCGGCAGACCCACCAGACGAATATTCAGCCTCCTGCTTCTTCCCTCCAGGTCAGAAAGTTTGTTTTTCAAAAGCTTGTTCTCCTCCTGCATTGACTCACATGTAGCTTCAAGCGCCGCTAGGCGCTGGCTGACGTCCTCCGCGTTGCTTTCAAGGTCGCCAATGCGTTGCTCCTGGTTCGCCACATCTGCTTGAATCTTGTCCAGCTTACCATTAACAAGTTCAAATGAAGCTTTAAAGTCAGCAGCTATGGACATTCTGTGTTGCTCAAGCAAGGCAACAAGTGCAGGGTTAAGGCTTATATTAGCATCCTCGGCTAAGCTGGTGTTAGCATTGTTCACTGCTGCTTCCTTTTCAGTCTGCTTTCTTGTTTTGGACATATTTCTCAACTCAAAACAGATTCCGCACGTATTAAATGTCCAAAACGTTGACAGCTTACAGCAAAGTAGGGTTTAAAAAGTAAGACTGAAAAAAAATATAGCAGGAGCCAGCAACGCACACACCTACTCCATTGCCAGCACACCCATCACCACCCCTAGGACCTCAAATCTGACCAGTTTTTCAAAAATTTTCCTTAAAATTGAGGTCAGAGCAACTGGTCTAAAATCATTTACCGTTTTTGGACAGCTGGATTTTGGAACGGGGACAACCACAGCATCTTTCCAGATCTTAGGCACGTGTTGTGTCTGTAAGGACTTATTGAAAATGTAATGAAATACAGGACTCAATTCATGTGCACAGGACTTTACCAAGCGCCCACATATATTATCAGGGCCCTGACTTTTGGTCACTTTTACAGCACAGAACGCCCTTTTAATATCCTGCACCTCAATATTAAAGTGCTGATTGTCTTTGAGTTTCTGTTTCAGATCTTGGGTTTCTGTGCTAAAATCAAATGAATCAAAACAACCATAAAAACAATTAAGAGCATTAGCCAGCTCTGTGTCTGAATTAAAACCATCTAAAAAACACACGATTACTGCGCTCTGTGCTCTGAAGGCCTGCAATAGTTTTCATACTGGCCCGGGCTGAGCCAAGCTTGTTTGATGCCATCTTGCTTTCCAACTCTGATTTATAATTCTGTTTTGCTCTTAAAATTTTGGCGTTCAGCTCTTTTGTGGCAACCTGCAGCTCAGAAACAACCCCTTGTTTAAAGGCAAGTGCTTTCCTCTGTAAGCAGGATTTAACTGATTTTGTAACCCATGGCTTGTTGTTGGGATATATTTTGACACGTTTATGTGGAACGATCATGTCTCTACAGAAAGCCATGTATGAGCATGTCACGTCCACTAAAGAGTCCAAATCTTCTCCGCAGTCTAGCATGAACACCTCCCAGTCTGTACAGTTAAAGCATTCCTGGAGGCAGTGCACTGAATCCTCTGTCCAAACGTTTATGTCCCTGGTCTTTGTCTTCTCTCTTTTGAGAGCAGTTTTATATGTGGGCAGCAAATGTACACAGTTGTGATCTGAGGATTCTAAAGGAGGAAGGGGAAGAGATTTATAGGCCCTCTCTATGGATCCATAGCACAGGTCCAATGTCTTTTTTCGCCTGGTTGGGCAGGATACATACTGATAAAAGTTTTAAAGTGTTTTCTTTAGAGACACATAGTTAAAATCCCCAAGTATGAAATTTGGAGCCTCTGGGGAAATTGACTGCAACCGCTGTACCACATCAAAGACGGTGCTGGAGGCGGAGGCAGCATCTGCCCTTGGGTGAATGTACACAGTCGTTATGAAAAGTTGGAGGAACTCGCGGGGCAGATTAAAAGGGCGTAGTGACACGGACAGCAGCTCCACATCTGGTGTACAGATGCGCTCTCTGACCGTGACGGATGTACAGTACTGTTTATTAATATATAAACATACGCCGCCCCCTTGACGTTTCCCCGTTACCTCTTCCTGCCAATCCAAGCGAAGTGGGGCTCCAAAGCCGTCAATACACAGGTCCGGGTCTCGGTCATGCGCCGTAAGCCACGTCTCCGTGTAAGCCATGACACAGCAGCTCTTGAAATCCTTCTGATATCGGACACTTTCTTGAATTACATCCACTTTATTTCTCAGGGATTGTACTTTCCCCATAATAATGGAAGGAAGAGGAATGCTGTTAAGCTGACGCCTCCTCAGGCTTAATCTTACGCCTCCACGCTTTCTGCATTTCCTCCTCTTGTCTCTGTTTTCATTGCTGTGTCCATGAAAATCTCTTAAAATAAAGTCCGGCAGTTGCTGCACAGACTCAAACACAGATGCTGCATTATCCATGTTTAAATGCAGTAACGTGTCTCTGGAATACTGTATTCTTCCCGGCGAGATCGCGATTGCGCCTACCTCCAAGACAAAGAGCCGGTAGGAAAGAAACAACAGTGCAAAAACAAGAAGGAAATCCATACTGATGGAACCAGGGAGCTCTTCGTTATTATAGTCCACAAACATTCAAGGACAAAAACGGCACAGAGAATCATGTTAAAACTCATTAAAGTGCATAAAAACAGAGACACAGACGTCGAACTTTTTTCACCCGTTGCCGGTCGCTACAACTATTTTTTTTTAATATTAATGGATGATAGTTTTATAATTTGGTTCTGTCCCAATAATTATATGGAAAAGTTGAAATCTGCTCTCCTTCAGTAACATATTGGGATCTTCAGAGAAAACAGAGGCAGGAAATATTGCACTCACCTCAGAGTGCTCTTGTCCAAAAAATTGCCTACTCTCTATTTTTTGTCTCTTGTACCTGTTTCTTCTTGTTGCATTTTGAAGCCCTACTTGCAACCTGGTTATGATCCACAAGCATGAAATGCAAATACTTGGAATTTTCCCCCAGTCTTTAGATTTTGATCAGGAGTGTATCTATTTCCAAGGCAACCAGGAGGGTATGACTTCTCCCCATGAGACACAGGACAGCTATAACTTAGACACACGCTGTCCGATTTGTGCCAAATTTTGTATGATGATGCTAGTCCAATTCAGAATGCTTCTGTATATTAAAATGAAAACAATGGTCATAGCACGAATGAGTATTTATTACTCAAAGACCATTAGCCAGGATGACATCAAATTTTCTGAGCTTTCTAAAGGAGCCAGGCTGATACTACACACCTGTGGCGGGTTGATTCAACCCCCCCACAACACACAGGACACTCATCTCTCTTCTCTCTGTTTTTCCCGCTGCACTACTGAGATGTAATGTGCCATTCATGTATTGTGATGCAATGTGCCATGCACGTATTGTGTTCATGCGTCCTGTCCTTACTGTGACCTAGAGGCTGAGATCAACATGTAGATGTGCTTTGGTGTAAACCCCCACAAAAGACTGGTCAGACACAGCGCTCGGCTAGAGCAATTAACAGAACAGTGAAATGTGTATTAATGTCTACAGACAGACTCGTTTCGTCTGGCTCACTTCTGTGATGTTAATGTTGCCTTTCATGCATTGTGTTCATGTGTCCTGTCCTCACTGTGACCTAGGGACTGAGATCAATATGTCTCTCAAATGCAAATGTCTCAGGCCTGTTCTGTTATCTCTTTGATCATACCAACTGCTGGGGTATGCCCTTTGATGTATTGTTGTAGTCGAGTATATATGCTGCAACTCTGTAACGCAAACTCTCTCACTCTCTCATTCTTCCACTTCACCTGCTTGCGGACTGGAGGCACAGGGCTCGCTCCTGCGCGCGCTCACAGCGCAGCGGCAAGTTTCGCCCTGCCTTATTTTTTATCATTCGCTTATATTTTTTAACATCCGCTGCACTGGTGACCCCGAAGACGCACACGCTTTGTGCGACGCAGCCTTCTGATCTGGATAGCCATGCTGAACCGGCCGAGGGACTCAAGACGTCTCCTCTCTCTCGCCGCCCCAACGCACCATGACCTGAAGGCAGAAGCGAACACAGCAGCCTGACGCAAACGAGCTGCTCTCCCTTCGGCTTCAGGGAGTCCTCGACGCGGAGCCAACACAGGCGAGCTGTTCTCCGTACATCACCCACGACCGGGAAAACCGCAGAAAACGTCATGGCGCGACCCTCGCCTGAGATCGGGACGTCCACGCTGGACCAGCCGAGGGACACAGAACGTTTTCTCCCTCTCACCACTACTCCTCCCTCTCAGCGATCCTACTCGTCTACCCGAGCCTGAGGAACAAAGATCATCTATTCCCTCCCACCGCTCCAATGCATCTGCACGAGCCTGAGGGACAAAAGATCGTCTATTTCCTCTCACCGCTCCAACGCACCATGGCCAATCTGCAGCCACAGCTCAACCTGGATTTTATCGGCGCCGTCTGCACCGATCTCCGCCAAGATTCTGCATCCTGACTCGCCACTCCAGCGGCCCACCCAAGCACGGAACCCCCGCACGCGCACCGGGGAGTTACGAGGACGGCACACCACGCACGGGACAATAATGGCTTCACTGACCGCCTTCCTTCTGCTGCACACTGGCCCTTCAGGCTTGCTTGTACACCTGAGGCCCGCAGCTTGCTCACTGGATTTTATGGTCTTAGCCACGGCACACAAGGGGAATTCAGCTGTCTGCTGTTCCTGAGGCTTTAGGGTCGCGCCTGCCCTAAAGTCAACACGCCAGTCCCTCTGCTTTTATTTTTTTTTCTTACAACCGCTCCTGCTTTTCTTCATGGCCACGAGAGGAGTCAGAGACAAATTTTTCTTCTTGTGATCTCCGCACGCGCAACGGGACAGCCCCTCGACATCGCGGAGCAGCAAGCAATTTTTGCGCGGCTCGGACGACCTCACCGCCCCTGCCGGCACTTACTACCCCTCCCCTCCCTCCCCCTCCGCCTGCAGCGAGCTTCTCCCACAGCTCGCTCCCACAGATGGATTATCGAGGTCTCGGCCCCCTGCCGTGCCGTCTGGGGGGGAGCGTGTGGCGGGTTGATTCAACCCCCCCACAACACACAGGACACTCAGCTCTCTTCTCTCGGTTTTTCCCGCTGCACTACTGAGATGTAATGTGCCATTCATGTATTGGGATGTAATGTGCCATGCATGTATTGTGATGCAATGTGCCATGCATGTATTGTGATGCAATGTGCCATTCATGTGTTGTGATGTAATGTGCCATTCATGTATAGTGTTCATGCCTCCTGTCCTTACTGTGACCTAGAGGCTGAGATCAATATGTAGATGTGCTTTGGTGTAAACCCCCACAAACAGACTGGTCAGACACAGCGCTCGGCTAGAGCAATTAACAGAACAGTGAAATGTGTATTAATGACTCGTTTCGTCTGGCTCACTTCTGTGATGTTAATGTTGCCTTTCATGCATTGTGTTCATGCGTCCTGTCCTCACTGTGACCTAGGGACTGAGATCAATATGTCTCTCAAATGCAAATGTCTCAGGCCTGTTCTGTTATCTCTTTGATCATACCAACTGCTGGGGTATGCCCTTTGATGTATTGTTGTAGTCGAGTGTATATGCTGCAACTCTGTAACGCAAACTCTCTCACTCTCTCATTCTGATTCTGCAACTGCTGCTGCTGGACACAGACTTTGTGTCCTCCTTCTCTGAGAGCCGTGGGCTCGCTCTCGGCGCACATGCACGGCGCCGGGAGCGGAGCTCGTGACGGCAGTATGGTATAATAAAAGCTCCACTTAAAACTTCATCGCTGCTTATTATTTGCATCCGCCGCACACCAAAGAATTTTACCTTGCACTCAATGCTGTTACCATGGAAATGTACTCCTCACCATTGAAACCACGATTTGGTGTGGAGGGTTAAGAAAGAAGTGACTGTTACCATGGTGAAGGGAAAGCATTGATGTCTTGCCATAAAATGGGAAACTGCTACAACTTGGCCAAACATTCACTGTGTTCGAAATGTTGACTCACTCCCTACTACCTACAGTCATGTGAAAAAATTGGGACACCCCATTAAATATTCAGTTCTTTATTAAGAAATGTTCACATATCTATGTCTAACCTTGTTTTTGTTTTTATTTGCATTTTTTTTTTAACATTTATTTTAGCCATTTTAAGTAGGAATGAATGTGGGGTGACCTAAAAAAGATGGAGGGGTGTCCTAATTTATTCCTCACTATTTGTTCCATCCATCCATCTTCTACCACTTTTCCGGAGGTCCGGGTCACAGAGGCAGCAGTTCAAGCAGAGAAGCCCAGACTTCCCTCACCAGCCACCTGCTCCAGCACTTCAGAGAGGATACCAAGGCGTTCCCAGACCAGCTGGGAGACATAGTCTCTCCAGCGAGTCCTGGGTCTGCCCCGGGGTCTCCTCACAGAGGGACGTGCCCGAAACACCTCAAGTGGGAGGCGTCTAGGAGGCATCCTGATCAGATGCCCATACCACCTCAACTGGCTCCTTTCAATGTGGAGGAGCAGCGGTTCTACTCTGAGCCTCTCCCGGATGACTGAGCTCCTCACTCTATCTCTGAGGGTGAGTCCAGCGATCTTACAAAGAAAGCTTATTTCAGCTGCTTGTATCCGCGATCTTGTTCTTTCGGTCATTACCCAAAGCTCGTGATCATAGGTGAGGGTAGGAACGTAGATTGACTGGTAAATTGACAGCTTTGCCTTAGAGCTCAGCTCCCTCTTCACCACAACAGACTGGTACAATGTCCACATCACTGCAGATGCTGCGCCGATCCGTCTGTCAATCTCTCGTTCCATTTTCCCCTCACTCGTGAATAAGACTCCAAGATAGTTAAACTCCTCCTCTTTGGGCAGGAGTCTTTTCCCAACCCAGAGAGGGCAATCCACCTTTTTCCGGCTGAGGACCATGGACTCGGACTTGGAGGTGCTGATTCTCATCCCAGCCGCTTCACACTCAGCGGCAAACCATCCCAGTAAGACCTGTAGGTCACTGCTGGATGAAGCCAGCAGGACAACATCATCTGCAAATAACAGAGATGAGATCCTGTGGTCACCAAGCATGACACCCTCCGTTCCCTGGCTACGCCTAGAAATCCTGTCCATAAAAATTATGAACAGGATCGGTGACAAAGGGCAGCCCTGGCGGAGTCCAACTCTCACTGGGAATGAGACCGATTGAGTGTTAGCAATATGAACCAAACTCTCACAATGGTCGTACAGAGACCGAATAGCTCGTAAAAACAAGCCCAATACCCCATACTCCCAAAGCACCCGCCACAAAAAACCACAAGGGATGCGGTTGAATGCCTTCTCCAAGTCCACAAAACACATATAAACTGGTTGGGCAAACTCCCACAAACCCTCGAGGATTCTTGAGAGGGTAAAGAGCTGGTCTGATGTGCCGCGGCCAGGACGAAAACCACATTGCTCCTCCTGAATTTGAGGTTCGACCAACAGCCGGACTCTCCTCTTGAGTACCTTGGTATAGACCTTCCCAGAGAGGCTGAGGAGTGTGATCCCTCTAAAGTTGGAGCACACCCTCCGGTCCCCTTTTTTGAAGAGAGGAACCACCACCCCGGTTTGCCATGCCAAGGGCACTGTCCCCGACCTCCACACAATGTTGCAGAGGCGTGTCAACCATGACAACCCTACAACATCCAGGGCCTTGAGGTACTCAGGGTGAATCTCGTCCACCCCCGGGGCCCGCCCACCAAGGAGATTTTTAACCACCTTGGCGACCTCAGCCCCGTGATAGGCGAGTCATCCCCCTCGTCCACAAGCCCTGCTTCCTCTGTGGAAGGCGTATCAGTGGGATTGAGGAGCTCCTTGAAGTATTCCTTCTACCGCCCGACGATATCCCCAGTCGAAGTCAACAGCGCCCCATCCGCACCATACACAGTGTGGACAAGGAGCTGCTTCCCCCTCTTGAGCCTCCGGACAGTTTGCCAGAATCTCTTCGAGGCTGACCGAAAGTCTTGTTCCATGGCCTCGCCGAACTCCTCCCATGCCCCAGTTTTTGCTTCAGCAACCACCCAAGCTGCACTCCGCTTGGCCTGCCGGTACACCTCAGCTGCTTTGGGAGTCCCACAAGCCAACCAAGCTTGATTGGACTCCTTCTTCAGCTTAATGGCCCCCCCTCACCACTGGTGTCCACCACTTGGTTCGGGGGTTGCCACCAAGAGATGCCCCGACGACCTTGCGGCCGCAGCTCTGAGCTGCTGCGTCAACAATGGAGGTGGAGAACGTGGCCCATTTAGACTCCATGTCTCCAGACTCCCTCGGAATGCGGTTGAAGTTCTTCCGGAGGTGGGAGTTGAAGACCTCCTGGACAGGGGCCTCAGCCAGGTGTTCCCAGCATATCCTCACTATACGTTTGGGTCTACCAGGTCTGAATGGCATCCTCCCCCGTCATTGGATCCAACTCGCCACCAGGTGGTGATCAGTTGACAGCTCTGCACCTCTCTTTACCCGAGTGTCCAAGACATACGGTCGCAGGTCTGATGACACGATAACAAAATCGATCATCGACCTGCGACCTAGGGTGTCCTGGTGCCTTGTGCACATATGGACACCCTTATGCTTGAACATGGTATTCGTTACGGACAAACTGTGGTTAGCACAGAAGTCCAATAACTGAGCACCACTCGGGTTCAGATCGGGCAGGCCGTTCCTCCCAATCACCCCCTTCCAGGTTTCACTGTCGTTGCCCACATGCGCATTGAAGTCCCCCAGTAGGACAACGGAGTCTCCAAGAGGAGCACTCTCCAGCACCCCAGTCAAAGACTCCAAAAAGGGTGGGTACTCTGAACCATCATTTGGTGCATAGGCACAAATGATGGTCAGGACCCGTTTCCCAACCTGAAGGCGCAGGGAAACAACCCTTTCATCCACCGGGAAAAACTCCAATATAGAGGCAGCAAGGTGGGAGGATACAAGAATACCCACCCCTGCTCGTCGCCTCTCACTCGGGGCAACTCCAGAGAAGGCCAAGCTCCAGCCCCTCTCCAGGAGACTGGTTCTGGAACCGGAGCTGTGTGTTGAGGTGAGGCCGACTACATCTAGCTGGTATCTCTCAACCTCATACACCAACTCAGGCTCCTTCCCCACCAGAGAGGTGACATTCCACATCCCCAAAGCCAGTTTAGGAAGCCTGGTAGCAGACCACCAAGGTCTCCGACTTTGATTGCCACCTGATCCACATAGCACCGGACCCCCATGATCCCTCCTCCAGGTGGTGAGCCCACTGGAGGCGGGCCCATGTAACTCCTTCAGGCTGAGCCCGGCCGGGTCCCATGGGCGTGAACCTGGCCACCAGATGCTAGCCATCGAGCCCCTCCCCCAGGCCTGGCTCCAGGGTGGGGCCCCAATAACCCCATACCGGGCGGGGATTCTGGTATTTTTCATGAGCATCTGTTGGATCATTCTTAGTCTGGCCCTTCACCCAGGACCAGTTTGTCTTGGGTGACCCTACCAGAGGCAAATTGCCCCGGACAACATAGCTCCTGGGATCACTAGGGCACACAAACCCCCCACCACGATAAGGTGACGATCCATGAGGGGCACTATTTGTTTAGAATTACATTTTACAGAAAATTTGAAAAAAGTCTTTAATTCATTTTTAATTGTTTAGTTGTATTACATGAATCTCCCAGTATTTTTAACATTGATATTAAATATCCATATGGCCAGATATGTAAAAAAAAAACAACCCCCCCCCCCCACACACACACACAGGCTTATACAGGGTGTCCCATTTTTTTCACATGACTGTATAGTAAACTCATCCATCCATCTTATACTGATTTATCCTTTTTGGATTGCGGGTGGGAGGGGGGGGCGCTGGAGCTTATCCCAGCGTCTTTGGCCATGAGGGAGGATTCACCCTGGACCAGGGGTCTCCAACATGGGGCTCCTGGAACATTCAGGTTTCTGTGGAAAATTTTATAATTTCACTTCTTAAGTGGTTCAAAAATTTGCCACTAATTTACTGTTGTTGTGCATGGGTGCAAGGGTGCCTAGAGAACTCATGCAAAACAATGAGAAATTATTTGCAAATCTTTGGACCAATTAAGAAGTGAAATAAAAAAATTTCCCACAGAAACCTGAATGCTCTAGGACCCCCAGGTTGGAGACCCCTGCCGTGGACAGCTCGCCAGTCCATTGCAGGGCCAACACAGAGAGACAGATAACCTTTCACTCTCACATTCATGCCTAAGGACAATTGAGAATCCCCACTTGATGCCAGTTAACCAAACCTGCATGTCTTTGGCCTGTGGGAGGACACCGGAGTACCCAGGGAGAACATGCAGACTCCACACAGACGGGTCATCGATGATCAGGGGTGGAATCTAACCCACAATCAAACCCACGATGGTTAGGGGTGGAATTGATCCTGTGACCTTCTTGCTGTGCTGCCACAGTGCTAACCACTGCTCCACCGAGCTGCCCACAATATTATTGTTGTTATACACTGTATAGTAAACTCAATATAACTATATTTTCAGCTTTTGGACACTACTTGGCTTGTTTTCTCGGCACCATTAATGACGTCGTCATGGTGACACAGTAAAACTAACAGATTAATGGTGTTAAAAATTTAATATGTATTTTGTTGTAAATGTATATCAAATCAATTTTTTTACTGTAATATAACTATTATATATGTTATAAATACCTGAGGCAGCTGATGTAATGTGAAGCTCTCCTTTCACTGCGCCATTGGCTGTGCATTGCATTACAAGGTCTATTGGCTAATGTAGTGACCATTGGTTGTACACTAATTTTCAAAATGCACTGTGGGATATTTTGAGGATACTAAATTTTCAGTTAATATTTTGAGCTGCTCTACAAAATGGCTGATTCACTGTATAGTACACTATAGTCTGGGGAATGAGTGAACATTTCGAACACAGTAATTGCCTTATTTGTTTTAAATTAGTTGTGGTGGATACTAGTCCCACTCAACAATGCTGTGTATTTGATTTTGTTTAAAAAAATACTGAAGGGAGTTCGATTGAAAAGCATCAAAAATAGAATTGTTGTATCAGTGACAGCGAAGGTAGGTAATAAGAACATGATAATTTCCTGGTCTATTGAGGCCATATGCCAGGATCAGGCTTTGGTCTGTTTATTGCTGCTCACAGCTTTATTTATTTACTGTGGTGCTTGGAAGTTTGTGAACCTTTTAGAATTTTTTACATTGCTGCATAAATATGACCTAAAACAACATCAGATTTTCACACGAGTCCTAAAAGTAGATAAAGAGAACCCAGTTAAATAAATGAGACAAAAATATTTTACTTTTTAATTTATTTATTGAGGAACATGATCCAATATTGCATATCTGTGAGTGACAAAAGGTTGTGAACCTCCTAGGATTAGCAGGTAATTTGAAGGTGAAATTAGAGTCAGCTGTTTCAGTCAATGGGATGACTATTAGGTGTGAGTGGGCACCCTGTTTTAGGGCAAGTTACTAAAAAATAGTAGTTATATTTACTAGTTACTTCTTTTCAAAAGTAACTGAGTTACCAGTTACTGCATGATTAAAGTAACTAGTTACTTGGAAAAGTAACTTTCACATTACTTTTAAATGTATACTTGAATCATCTTGCACACACAGCAAGATCAAGGGCCCCTTGTTCTCATCAGAAAAAAAAGAAGAAAAAGAAAACTGATGAGGATAAAAGTCAGCTTACAGAGAAAAAATGTCTCAGATTTACACAAACTACTGTAATCAGTGGAAAATCATAACTTCCATCCATCCATCCATCCATCTTCTACCGCTTTTCCGGAGGTCCGGGTCGCGGAGGCAGCAGTTCAAGCAGAGAAGCCCAGACTTCCCTCTCCCCAGCCACCTGCTCCAGCTCTTCAGAGGGGATACCAAGGCGTTCCCAGACTAGCTGGGAGACATAGTCTCTCCACCGAGTCCTGGGTCTGCCCCGGGGTCTCCTCCCAGTGGGACGTGCCTGAAACACCTCAAGTGGGAGGCGTCCAGGAGGCATCCTAATCAGATGCCCATACCACCTCAACTGACTCCTTTCAATGTGGAGGAGCAGCGGTTCTACTCTGAGCCTCTCCCGGATGACTGAGCTCCTCACCCTATCTCTGAGGGTGAGTCCAGCAATCCTACGGAGAAAGCTCATTTCAGCCGCTTGTATCCGCGATCTCGTTCTTTCGGTCATTACCCAAAGCTCGTGACCATAGGTGAGAGTAGGAACGTAGATTGACTGGTAAATCGACAGCTTTGCCTTAGAACTAAGCTCCCTCTTCACCACAACAGACCGGTACAACGTCCGCATCACTGCAGATGCTGCTCCAATCCGTCTGTCGATCTCTCGCTCCATTTTCCCCTCACTCGTGAACAAGACCCCAAGATACTTAAACTCCTCCACTTGGGGCAGGAGCCTGTCCCCAACCCGGAGAGGACAATCCACCTTTTTCCGGCTGAGGACCATGGACTCGGACTTGGAGGTGCTGATTCTCATCCCAGCCGCTTCACACTCAGCGGCAAACCGTCCCAGCAAGAGCTGTAGGTCATTGCTGGATGAAGCCAACAGGACAACATCATCTGCAAACAACAGAGATGAGATCCTGTGGTCACCAAGCATGACACCCTCCATTCCCTGGCTGCGCCTAGAAATCCTGTCCATAAAAATTATGAACAGGACCGGTGACAAAGGGCAGCCCTGGCGGAGTCCAACTCTCACTGGGAATGACTCCGACCGAGTGTTGGCAATGCGAACTAAACTCTCACAACGGTCGTACAGAGACCGAATAGCTCGTAACAACAAGCCCGATACCCCATACTCCCGAAGCACCCCCCACAAAAATCCACGAGGGACGCGGTCAAATGCCTTCTCCAAGTCCACAAAACACATGTAAACTGGTTGGGCAAACTCCCACGAACCCTCAAGAATTCTCGAGAGGGTAAAGAGCTGGTCCGATGTGCCACGGCCAGGACGAAAACCACATTGCTCCTCCTGAATCCGAGGTTCGACCAACGGCCGGACTCTCCTCTCCAGTACCTTGGCATAGACCTTCCCAGGGAGGCTGAGGAGTGTGATCCCTCTAAAGTTGGAGCACACCCTCCGGTCCCCTTTTTTGAAGAGAGGAACCACCACCCCGGTTTGCCATGCCAAAGGCACTGCCCCCGACCTCCACGCAATGTTGCAGAGGCGTGTCAACCATGACAACCCAACAACATCCAGGGCCTTGAGGTACTCGGGGCGAATCTCGTCCACCCCCGGGGCCCGGCCACCAAGGAGATTTTTAACCACCTTGGCGACCTCAGCCCCTGTGATAGGCGAGTCATCCCCCTCGTCCCCAAACCCTGCTTCCTCTGTGGAAGGCGTATCAGTGTGATTGAGGAGATCCTCGAAGTATTCCTTCCACCGCCCGACGATATCCCCAGTTGAAGTCAACAGTGTCCCATCCGCACCATACACAGTGTGGACGGGGAGCTGCTTTCCCCTCCTGAGCCGCCGAACAGTTTGCCAGAATCTCTTTGAAGCCGACCGAAAGTCTTGTTCCATGGCCTCACCGAACTCCTCCCATACCCGGGTTTTTGCTTCAGCAACCACCCGAGCTGCACTCCGCTTGGCCTGCCGGTACACCTCAGCTGCTTCGGGAGTCCCACAAGCCAACCAAGCTTGATAGGACTCCTTCTTCAGCTTAATGGCCCCCCTCACCACTGGTGTCCACCACTTGGTTCGGGGGTTGCCACCACGAGATGCACCGACCACCTTGCGGCCGCAGTTCTGGGCTGCCGCTTCAACAACAGAGGTGGAGAACATGGCCCATTCAGACTCCATGTCTCCAGACTCCCTCGGAATGTGGTTGAAGTTCTTCCGGAGGTGGGAGTTGAAGACCTCCCGGACAGGGGCCTCAGCCAGACGCTCCCAGCACACCCTCACTATACGTTTGGGTCTACCAGGTCTGAATGGCTTCCTCCCCTGCCATTGGATCCAACTCACCACCAGGTGGTGATCAGTTGACAGCTCTGCACCTCTCTTTACTCGGGTGTCCAAGACATACGGTCGCAGGTCTGATGATACGATAACAAAATCGATCATCGACCTGCGGCCTAGGGTGTCCTGGTGCCAGGTGCACATATGGACACCCTTATGCTTGAACATGGTGTTCGTTATGGACAGACTGTGGTTAGCACAGAAGTCCAATAACTGAACACCACTCGGGTTCAGATCGGGCAGGCCGTTCCTCCCAATCACCCCCCTCCAGGTTTCACTGTCGTTGCCCACATGCGCATTGAAGTCCCCCAGTAGGACAATGGAGTCTCCAGGAGGAGCACCCTCCAGCACCCCAGTCACAGACTCCAAAAAGGGTGGGTACTCTGAAACATCATTTGGTGCATAGGCACAAATGATGGTCAGGACCCGTTTCCCAACCCGAAGGCGCAGGGAAGCAACCCTTTCGTCCACCGGGGAAAACTCCAATATAGAGGCAGCAAGGTGGGGCGATACAAGAATACCTACCCCTGCTCGTCGCCTCTCGCCCGGGGCAACTCCAGAAAAGGCCAAGCTCCAGCCCCTCTCCAGGAGACTGGTTCCGGAACCGGAGCTGTGTGTTGAGGTGAGGCCGACTATATCTAGCCGGTATCGCTCAATCTCGTACACCAGCTCAGGCTCCTTCCCCACCAGAGAGGTGACATTCCACGTACCAAAAGCCAGTTTAGAAAGCTTGGGATCAGTCCGCCAAGGTCTCCGCCTTTGACTGCCACCTAATCCACATAGCACCGGACTTCCATGATCCCTCCTGCAGGTGGTGAACCTACTGGAGGGCGGACCCATGTAACTCCTTCGGGCTGAGCCCGGCCGGGTCCCATGGGTGGAAACCCGGCCACCAGACGCTAGCCTTCGAGCCCCTCCCCCAGGCCTGGCTCCAGGGTGGGGCCCCGGTAACCCCATACCGGGCGGGGTACACTGAATCCTTGATATACAATTTATCATGAGAGTCTGTTGGATCGTTCTTCGTCTGGCCCTTCACCCAGGACCAGTTTGTCTTGGGAGACCCTATCAGAGGCAAATTGCCCCGGACAACATAGCTCCTGGGATCACTGGGGCACGCAAACCCCCCCACCACGATAAGGTGACGATCCATGAGGGGGAAAATCATAACTTAATAGAAATAAAGCTGTAAATTCACAGAGAAAATGTTGGACCCACTGGTGGGCCGTTTTGGCCCATGAGCTATATGTTTGACACCCCTGGACCGGCCCATTAAAAATGCATATTTAGAGGATTTACTTCCATGAAATAGTTGCAGATCACAACAGCATGTAAATAAATAAGATAAAATAAAACAGAAAGCACAGATTGTGGAGAGTGTGGAAATGATGAGGCCAAGTTACGATCAGACGAAGTTTATTCACACTCTCACAACATCATCGTACACAGAAAGCACTGAAAAGCCAAACCAGGTTTCATCCCTTAAAACTCCACAGATCATCTCACATCTGCATGACATTTCACGTCCACCATACATTTTCCTTAAACCCCCAGCTCTCTCTTCCTGCCAACTCCCCATGAGGTCCCTGCCTATTGTTCTTGTGTCTAACCACTGCCTCCTGACTGAGACGCTGTCTGCTGACACAACCACAATATACATTGCTATATCACCAATATGCATCGCCATAAGATAAATGAAAGTTCACCTTAAGCTGTTCTCTCCTGCAACAAATCACAGTCACGTTTTCCTCTGTGCGGTAAGAAAACATTTACACAACTGCAGAGTAACGCGTTACTCCCAACACTGGTCATAACGGAGGCATTGTCAGTCCCTATCCCCAGGAGTTTCTCTTTTTTTAAGACAACACTTCTCCAGGAAAGCCACAACTGCTAAGGCTATAGATCTGGCATCTCCTCCCTCTAACTCAACAAACCCCATAAATGTTGAGACAATCGTGTGTTTGGCATCACTAAAGTACCTTATCACAACCCCCCAGGTACTTGGAAACACTTACATCTGTGGACTCATCAAGGAGGAGACTGAATCTCTGGTCACCCACATCTGCGACCAACTTTTTTAGAAAGTATGGTGCTAGAACACCATTAATCATTTCCGTGCACTTTGTCCTGTGCATTTTGAAGTGAGTAGCAGCAGTAGAGTCTGAGAACTCTTAAACTGCTGACTAGTATTACTCACTCTTATTCTACACTTTATTGCATGTATAGTTTATTTCTTTTATTTTATCATGTTTAATGTTGCAGCATTGCACCGAGACAAATTCCTAGTTTGTGTACTACATGAACAATGGCAATAAATCTGATTCTGATTCTGATTCTGAAAGCAGCTTTACATGCTTCCCCAATGTGATCACATACCAGCATGGAACAGGGTTCAGCAAGAGCTAATGCCATTGTGGCTTCAGCCCTTTTTGTAGTCAGTTTTCTTTCTTCTGAGTTGTCGTGTTTTTTTACATCGGAAAGTTTGGCGTAGAAATCAGTCTTGCAATACAGGCAGTATGCCCGTGTATCATTTCCAATAAATGGCTTCAACCAGCCTTTGAACTCAGGGTTTGATTCCCACTCCTTTCTATATTTTTGAGTGTATAGTTTAGACTGCGACATGATGAGCTAGCTAGACGTTTAGTTTGTCACAGAGAGACACACCACACAGTGGACGAGGCGAGTACGTGACTGAGGCTGTAAGTCAAATGGAGTGATTTAGTGTGAGTGTGAGTCTGCGACACTAACTGACAGTGAAGAAACATTTGCATCCCACTCTGTAAAACAGGGCAGGTTTGGCGGGGGGTTTGCGCATGTGCAGTTCATTTGCAATCTGGACCAGAGTGGTGTGGACTGTGGTGTCCTGACTGTGGCTTGTGTGTGTGCTGCCGTACCCACCCCTGGCATGACATCAGGCGGGCACGGCCCCTTGTATATAAATAGTTCTGTGTCCTATAATAAAGTGTTGGTGTTGTTGGTTCCCGCATGAACGTGACTCTGACTCCTTCCTTATTCATACATAACAGTTTGGTGATGAGGATAATTATGGCAATGTTGTAAGATGTGTCTAACTCATGTGTTTAGATAGGGCAGCTCAGTGTGTGAACGTGAGTGAGTGAGTGAGTGTGCGAGTGCGCGCGCGCAGCCGAGGCGCACCCCCGCCCCTTTGTGAATGGCCCCGCGGAGCGGACGGTGTGTGTGAAGTGTGCAGGTGAGTAGAGAGAGAGGCGACCGGAGCAGGTAGCGAGCTAGAATTGCTGCTAATAACAGTGCAAGTCTGTTAATAAAGCCCCAACTCTTCAGCAAAAACGGCCTGTTCTTCTGTGTACCACCATACGGTTTTTAACAAGCGTGAGGCTTACTCGGGAGTTGACCCTGGAGGAAAAGCTGCCTCCGGCCCTGGAGAAGACAGATCTCCCCTGTGTCCCCCAACCACGGTTAGGAGACCAAAGCAGGAAAGGTTAACACTGGCGACCACGAAGGGACTCTCACGTTGCTAAGAGGGTAGTGAGTACTGAAAGCAAAGGACAACAACAACTAGGCCAGGTGACTGTGATAGCAGCTAAGCTAATGCGACATGGCGGCTGCTCGCTATCCCGCCGATATTTACAAACAAGAAACTAACTACTCAAACCCGTTCATGTCGCTAACTAATAATCAGGAATACAGACAAGGTACTGTGGAAGCTCATGAACGTCAGGCTGAGACAAAGTGTGGACATTATAACCCATTTCTGTGTGATGAAAGCTGCGCAAACACACTTGTTGATGGAGAAGATTTGTTCGCGCCATTCGGCAGCCCCGCTCAATTTGCCCCCACAAATCCCTTTTTCAGAGCCGACAATCAAAGCCACGCTCCCGTGGGAGGCCTAGACATTTACGTGCCCCCGAATCCTGCTCCAAACGCATCGTTAAAGTTGTATTATGCAGATACAAACCCCTTTACCACTGCTCACATGAAAAGTTTTGTACACAGCACACCAGCCACTTCCAAGCCAAAAGCAGGTACGCTCCCCATGTCTACTCCTTACATCAATTCAGAGGAGACTGATAAACAGGGGCATTCACCATTGAGCCATTCCTGTCACTCACATACACATAAGAGCCGCTCTGTGCCCCGTCAGCCTCTTACATGGGACAGTGATGAGGACTATGATCCCAAAGAAAGAGTCCCCACTCTACGTCCAGGCCAGTACGACGGCAGCACACCATGGAGAGAGTTCCTGCACAGATTTGAGACCTGCGCAGAGGCAAATCACTGGTCAGAAAAGACAATGGCCATCCAGCTGAAATTCTGCCTTGTTGGAGCTGCAGGCCCCATCATCCACAGAAACCCTCGTTCATCTAAATGGGACTACCGCCGCCTGCTGGAGGAACTCGAAACTGCATACGGCCCTTCCTCATATCACTCAGTGGCTGTGGCAGTGGAGCTGAGGCAGAGTACGCAAATTTGGTGAAGCCCTTCATGTGTTCAGAGATGACATTTATGGGAAAGTAGCTGTAGCTTTTGGAAATTGGTCAGAGGCCGAGCAAGATGCTATAGCTGTTGAAGTTTTCACAAATGGCCTGGGCGATGCAGAGCTAATCCAAAAACTGTTAGAAGAACGTCCAGCCACACTAGCCAGAGCTTACGAGATAGCCCATCGCCATGAAACCACAAAGAGAGCTGCGTCCTAGGTCACCAGCGTCATGCAGCCAGAGGCCCGTAACCTCACTGAACGCAGGCCCCGGACCGCTGTTGTCAGAGAAGGAGACGAAAACGAGACTGTAACTGTCACTTCACCTGCAGCTAGCTCCTCACCCAATCGCTTTGCCCCACACACGTCCGCAAAAACACCAGGGCAACACAGGAACTTTAAAAAGGGTGACATTCGCTGCCATAACTGTAAGGGCTGAGGTCACAAACAGAGCCAGTTCTCAACCCCTCAAAGAAATGCAAAGACTTTCATTCCGAGCACTCCCCAAGGAAGCCCACAGGCCACTGTGCTCCACTTTAAAGGCCAGAGTCGTGACATGAGCATCCACATGCGCATATATGAACTGGAGGTGTGCGCAGTCTTGGACAGTGGAGCGCGGAGGAACGTGCTGCCCCTTCACCATTACAATGCCATTCGCCAAGACATGAGACCCCCACTACAGTCATCCATCGTAGAGACTCTGCTTGGGGTGGGACCAGGAGACGTGTTTGTGCGTGGTGAGGCCAAAATACCTGTCAGTATTAACAACTGGCAAGTTGAAGTGGACTTCCTCGTGGCGGACATAACGGGCAATGAAGTACTGCTAGGCCACCCATTCCTCACCCAAGCCGAGGCCCGCCTTGATTTTGGTAAGCGCCGCATAGTGCTGTTTGGAGAAGTGCCATACTTTCACCCAGAGGCTGTCCCAAAGTCGCATGCTGTGAGAGTAGCCAGAACTGTTGTGGTTGAACCTGGACAAGAGTACCTAGTCAAGGGCACTGTGCCTTGTGGCAAAGCAGCTCAGGGAGACATGACGCTCAGCCCCACAAAAGGCTTTATTGAGAAGCACAAAATACTCATTGCCAGGGTCCTAGTCAATGCTCAGCCCAGTAATGTTGTTCCACTACGCCTCTTTAACCCTGGCAACAAGGCCGTCACTATTAAAGAAGGTGCCATTGCAGGCCTCCTCCAGCCAGCTGAAGCTCTTCCCCCGCCCAGTACCTCCACAGCGGCAGACTTCCCAGCAAGCTCCCCTGTGGTCCCAGAGC
This sequence comes from Pholidichthys leucotaenia, assembly GCA_020510985.1. Taxonomy (NCBI): domain Eukaryota; kingdom Metazoa; phylum Chordata; class Actinopteri; order Cichliformes; family Pholidichthyidae; genus Pholidichthys; species Pholidichthys leucotaenia. The sequence goes on from CM035847.1 coordinate 62,467,793, forward strand.
ACCTCCAGGAGCTCTATGCCCAGAGTTCCACCGAGCAGAGTTCCACTACCCCCACCATGGACTGGCGGGGGTAGTGTTGTAAGATGTGTCTAACTTATGTGTTTAGATAGGGCAGCTCAGTGCGTGAACGTGAGTGAGTGAGTGAGTGCACTCGTGCAGCCGAGGTGCGCCCCCGCACCTTTGTGAATGGCCCCGCGGAGTGGACGGTGTGTGTGAAGTGTGCGGGTGAGTAGAGAGAGAGGCGACCGGAGCAGGTAGCGAGCTAGAATTGCTGCTAATAACAGTGCAAGTCTGTTAATAAAGCCCCAACTCTTCAGCAAAAACGGCCTGTTCTTCTGTGTACCACCATACGGTTTTTAACAAGCGTGAGGTTTACTCGGGAGTTGACCCCGGAGGAAATGCTGCCTCCTGCCCTGGAGAAGACAGATCTCCCCTGTGTCCCCCAACCACGGTTAGGAGACCAAAGTAGGAAAGGTTAACAGCAGCATATTGGCTACCTCAACCATTAATTGTGTTTCTGGAGTATGCGGGGGAGCCGTTGGTCCTGTGGCTGAAGTGGCGGGCCCTGTTCAAGGATTACATCGGCTCCTGGCGCGGACCGAGTTAGGAGATGGGTCGGCTGTCGACCCGATGGAGAAGATGCTAGCGTTAATGGGCACAGACAACGGGCACTTTCTGTTTGCCCACCTTTTCCTCCAGAACCTTCCAACAGAGGCGAGAGCGGTTCTGGCCAATTCGCCATTGCTGGCCGCGCGTGACTACCGTGCACTAGCCCAGGAGGCAGACAGGATCATCCTCACCACCAGGGCAATCACAGTCAACGCAGCGGCGGCGGAGCCCAGCGAGACGACCAGAGGAGGCGAGGAGCCACTGACGGTGGCAGCAGCGGGGGCAAGACACGTGGGGAAGGGGGGGGAGACACGTTCTGTTTCTACCACCGCCGCTTTGGAGAGAATGCATGCAGATGTGCGCCACCGTGCCAATTCAAGCGCTTGGGAAAATGCCAAGGCCGGCAGTCGGCAGCAGCTGCGATCCTCGGTGAAGAGAACAAGCTGCTCCACATGACGGACGCGCGCTCGGGGAGGCGTTTCCTCGTCGACACCGGAGCCCAGAAGAGCATCATCCTGCCGACCTATGCCGACCGGCTGGCAGGACCTAGCGGCCCCAGGATGTTGGCAGCAAACGGCTCAGAAATTAAGACCTTTGGTGAGAGGACACTGATCTTATCTCTACACGGCCGTACATACGAGTGGACTTTTGTCGTAGCAACACTGAATTACCATATCCTGGGGGCTGATTTTCTGTGTGCACATGGTTTACTGGTTGATGTTGCTAACAGGCGCCTGGTTAATGCACTGTCCTTTGACTCTCTCCCCTGTATAGCTAGGGCGACCCAGCCAACAGCACAAGCCAACGTCACAGCTCCAGGCGGTAAGTTCCACGCACTGCTCACTCAGTTCCCAGCACTCACGGTCCTGACGTTTTCGGCGGCCATCGCTAAACACGGGGTGGAGCACTTTATCACCACCACCGGGCCGCCCGTTTTTGCAAGACCTCGGCGCTTGGACGCAGCTAAACTGGCCATAGCGCGCGAGGAGTTCGCCAACCTGGAAAGGTTGGGCATCTTCAGGCGTTCAAACAGCCCATGGGCATCCCCGCTACACATGGTCCCTAAGGCTGAGGGATCGTGGCGACCGTGTGGTGATTTCCGCAGATTGAACAACGCCACAGTGCACGACCGCTACCCGATTCCCCACATACAGGATTTTTCCATTCACCTCGCCGGAGCACGCATTTTTTCCAAAATAGACCTGGTCCGCGGTTACCACCAAGTCCCAGTGTGTGCGGAGGACAAACCCAAAACAGCGGTAATAACGCCGTTCAGTTTATTTGAGTTCCTGCGCATGCCATTCGGGTTAAAAGGCGCAGCACAGACGTTCCAGTGCACGATGGATGCAGCGCTGCGTGATCTCCTGTTTGTGTTCGTCTACCTGGACGATATCCTGGTAGCCAGTATGTCCGAGGACGAACACGAAACCCACCTCAGGACGGTTTTCCGGAGGTTGGAGGAGCACGGGTTGATAATCAACCTGGCGAAATGCCAGTTCGGCGTGACGGAGATTGATTTTTTGGGGCACCACGTCTCTCCGGAAGGAGCGATCCCGTTGCCCGACAAAGTGCGCGCCGTGGCAGATTTTCCCCGGCCTCAGACGGTCAGGGCACTGCAGGAATTTTTGGGCATGGTGAACTTTTATAACCGTTTCCTTCCCCGCGCGGCGCGGCTCATGCAACCATTGTACGCCACGCTCAAGAGACAGAAACCCGCGGATGGAGTCGAATGGACCCCGGAGCGAGAGCGGGCATTCTCGGAGGTTAAAGCAGCCCTGGCAAACGCCGCACTGCGGGTGCATCTGGACCCGATGGCCCGGATAGTGCTCACCACCGACGCTTCAGACGTGGCCATAGGGGCTGTCGTGGAGCAGCGCGTCGCCGGGGCTTGGCAGCCGCTCGCCTTTTTCAGCAGAACTTTGCGCAACAGTGAACGTAAATACAGCGCGTTCGACAGAGAGTTGCTGGCTCTCCACCTGGCCATACGCCACTTCCAGTTCTGGCTGGAAGGGCGCAGCTTCACCGCGTTCGTAGACCACAAGCCACTAATGTTCGCGATGGCCAAGGTTTCAGAACCGTGGTCGGGCTGGCAGCAGAGACAGCTGGCCACGATCTCAGAGTTTACTACCGATATTCAGCATGTGTTGGGTAAACTGAATGTAGTGGCGGACTGCCTCTTGCGCACCGTGGTGGCCCCGATCTACGTGGGGATAGATTACGCAGCCATAGCCGCGGAGCAGATTAGCGATGCAGACGTGCGCGCGCTCCAGTCTGGACCACCAGGGTTAAGGCTGGAGAGCAGTGGGCTGCAAGATGGCGGCCCCTCCCAATCTGCGATGTCTCCACGGGACGCCCGCGTCCGGTGGTCCCGGTCGCATGGCGCCGCTGCGTGTTTGAGTTGGTTCACACTCTGGCGCACGCAGGAGTGCGCGCCTCAGTCAAAAGGGTGGGAGAGAAGTTTGTGTGGCCGAGCCTATGCAAACAAGTAAAAGAGTGGGCTGCAGCCTGCGTAGCGTGCCAACGAGCCAAGGTACACAGGCACACGAAGGCTCCTTTGGAGCCATTTCCGGTACCGGCTAAAAGGTTCGACCATGTGCACGTGGACCTCGTGGGCCCCCTCCCGCCATCACAGGGGTGCATGCACCTCCTAACAGTGGTGGACTGCACCACGCGCTGGCCAGAAGAAGTCCCGCTGGTGGCACCACGTCCGAGGACGTAGCACATGCTTTTTTAACAGCATGGGTGGCGCGTTTTGGAGTCCCGTCGGACATTACGTCTGACAGGGGCCCTCAGTTTGTTTCCGAACTCTGGTCCGTGATGGCCCGCGGCCTGGGTGTTACAATTCATCGCACAACCGAGTACAACCCACAGGCCAATGGGTTATGCGAGCCTTTTCATAGATCACTGAAAGCAGCACTCAGGGCTTCACTGATGGATGCAAATTGGGTAGACAGGTTGCTGTGGGTTTTATTGGGGTTGCGCTCCGCGCCAAAAGAGGATTTGGAAGCTTCCCTGGCAGAGCTCGTTTTTGCGCAGCCCCTATGGCTGCCCGGGGAATTTCTACCAGATAATCCCGTGCCGGGCAGCTGCCCGTCTCAGCTTTTGCAGCGTAGCGCAAACACAGGCACGCTGCCAGGCCCTGCCCACCACAGTTTTCCGCGTGCCTTCGTGCCTAAAACTTTGAAGAACGCGCAGTTCGTGTTCGTCAGACACGACACCCACAGCCCTCCATTGCGCCCACCCTATGATGGACCGTTCAGAGTGTTGGAAACAGGGGATAAGCATTTTGTGCTAGACTTGGGGGGTAGACGGGAGAAAATTGGCATAGACAGACTCAAACCCGCCTTTGTAGTGGCGGATGAGCAAGTGCTGTTGGCTGGGGCCCCTCGGCGTGGAAGACCCCCACGGAGAACTCCCCAGGGAAACGATTCACCAGAGCAGCCACACGGGCAGAACGAAGTTCCCCCACCCCTCACCACAGCTCACCCGCAGTCAGACACCCTCCCAGCAGCCCCCCACCGGCACAGCAGCGCCACGGAGGCGGTAAACCCCAGTTACAGCAGATATGCGAGGAGACTGAAGCCAAAAGCAAGTGTGGACTGATGTTCTGTCTTAGATGCTGGGGGGGTGCGGTTTGGGACCTTGGGGAAGTCTGGTTATTTAGCACCTCAGACAGAGACAGGGAATAAGCATGGGACAACAATGCCCAGGAAGGACAGAAGGGGTTGAATGCAGTGCAGTGTAAATATCATGCTGTGTGAGGTGAAGTGCCATGAAACTTGTGAAGTGTGACTTGTGTTATAGAGAGGAGAGCTTGCTGTAACCATTCAGCCCATTCTGTGCTTGTGAGATGTGAGTGTGTAATAAATTGTCTGTCATGAATCTGCCTCTTCATTTACACACTCCACAATACGATAGTTTTAGGGCCTATACAATATACTGTATGATTAAACTTTTTAAAAAGGACAAATGTATGATGGTTTTGGCATTTCCATGCACCCCCCCCCCCAAAAAAAATGTTTTGATTTACGTGAACACTCACACATCACCCAAAACTGAAGCTTGCTCTTATCCGATCAGCTCATACCTCCTGGGCTGGCTGGCTGACTCCTCCTCACTGTGTGCCACTGCCAGTCAGTCACATCAGCAGCACTCAGCTCATGTTTCTTTACTGTACGAGCACCACAACAAACATAAAAAGTGAACATGAGTTTGGACTCGGAGGGAAAAAAAAAGAAAAGAGTCCCGCAGCACTGACACAGACGCTGGTAAGAAAACAAAGCAACCCTGACGGGGCGGTCACAGCAGCTTTATCGCCGTGCCTTGGCGTTATACCGTTCCGCGTACATTTAAGGGATGGCTTCAACTTGTTGCTGGGAAGGAGGCTAAAGCATTTTGCTGCTGCTGCAGCACTCAGTTAGTATCAGACATTGCAGTTCTGAAAAAACTATTAATTTATTGTAACTGCAATACTGCTACTGCGAGACTGACCGAGACTGCCTGTGATTGCTTTGGGATGGGAAGGGGATAGGAGAGCCTCACAGTACCACCCACTGCTTGATTTGATTTTGTGTATTTTATTGATCTCCAGAGGGGAAATTCAGGGCATCCACGTGGATGGATGAAGCAACCATGGTACGGCGCTATCCCTTCACCATTTACACACACATTCACACCTAGGGCCACTTTAGAGTCTCATAGCCTAACCTGCATGTTTTTGGCCTGTGGGAGGAAACCGGAGAAATCCCGGAGTAAACCCATGCAGACACGGGGAGAACATGCAAACTCCACACAGATCACTGTTGGTCAGGGTCTGGGTTTGAACCCGGGATTCCATGGCCAAGGGTGAGTTGCTGTGCTGCCACAGTGCTAACCACTGCTCCACCGCCCCGCTTGTTGAGGATGATAACTGCAGAGCAATCGTTCACTTTCACGTCAGTGTCCAAAACACCAGAAAAGGCTTTGATAACACCAGGAAAAGTCGTTAGATTTGTCGCTAGTCACTTTTGACAAAAAAAAAAGTCATCGAGGAGGGCTGAAGTGTCATCAGATTTAATGACAAAATCACCAAGTTGGCAACACTGTGATCAGGACAGGAAGCTTATGAAACTGTGAAAATGTCCACAGAGCATCACAGACTCTTCAACAATATTATTAGTCTGTGGAGAGTGCAATAAAGAAACCAGACTTGCACGGCAGATGAACTTTATTCACTCTCTCACTTCATTCATACACAGAAAAAGCATTAACTCAATACACCAGGGTCTCTCCTTTTATATCACCCGACTCATTCCCCCTGCTGCCTGAGATCTTGCATCACAATACATTTAACACATCACCCTCCTACTGTCCCCACAGCTGCTCCTTCCTGCTGCCTGGGGTTCTACATCACCATACCTTCTGTAGGGAGCTTGAAATGAGGAAGCGAAGTGATTTTATAAATCAAGTTTTATTATCAGCTTCCAGTCCCTAACATGTCTCATCTCGATGCAGAAGCAGAATGAGAGGCCGAGCGCAGTCAGACCTTCATACTTATACCCACACTCAACAAAAGACATTGCATATCAAAGCTGACATCCTGCATTAGCGTAATCCCTCTCCATTGTCCTCTTTCTCCTCCACCTGACCCTGGGGGGTCAGGAAGTTCGATCAGGTCTCCACCGCTGCAACTCCGTCTGCTCCTTGATCTTCACCGGTGGTCGAGACCTCTTGTCCTGCTCTGAGACGTGAGGTCATTCCACATATGCAATCTCTAAACATTCCACATATGTCTATACATATGTAGGTATGGATATATGAATAATATAAGCCACACCTTCTCCCATCACAATACCTATTGTCCTCATCTGTTTATTCCCCCACGCTCTACCGGCAGAGGGACTATTTGCCTCTCCTCTGCTGCTAGTCTGAGATGAATATCCCAGCGTGGGTTCCCCACAAGTCATTTATTTCTGCAAACCTATTGCAAAATGGTCAGAGCACCCACAAGTTGGAATACAAGGAAGGCGCCATGTCAGCTCTACTAATAGGAGAAACCCAAATCCTCTGTTTCTCTGATAGTCCCAGAGTTGACTCACCTTGGTTCAAAATAATTGCAGGTAATTGATAAAAAAAACCACTTTCTCCTTCCCACCAATGTTTGTACAACCAATTATTCCACAGTAGTGCATTATATTTACATAATTTTTGGCTTTAATGAAATGGAATCACCCCCTGTAGCTTCCCTCCCAATATGGCTGCCCATATAGCGACTGGCAGCCGTGTGACGTCATCTTAAAACCATGAAAAGTGCAAGAGGTCCATTGTGTAAAAATCTGTAGAAAATCAATCAATCAATCAATCTTTATTTCGGATAGATTAAAAGTACAGATTAAAAGAAACAGAATAATATAACAAAGGGGGAAAGAAAATCCAACAAGGTCAAATTAGACAATAACTCCTCTGATTATACAGTTCAACATAAGTTATCCGAAATGGGTGATGGCTGAAGCCGCAGCTTATATTGCCCACCCATATTCCATCCAAGAATTCAAAAGAAAAACAAAACAAGAGCGATTACAATTCAGAACAAAGCTAAGACAAAATGTGACAAAAAAAAAAACTAAGCAACAACACAACACAGACTGGATATGACAATCCTTATGTGATTTTATATGTCATCTTGTATATATGTTTGGAGTATTTCTTCCTTTAGTTTTTGTTTAAATTGTCCAAGCGTTGTACATGATTTTAATTCAGGTCCAAAATCGTTCCATAATCTGACTCCTTGCACTGAAACACAGTGTTGCTTGGTGGTAGTTCTCACTGAAGGTTTTTGAAATATACATGTTCCTCTGAAATGATATTGTTTCTCCCTTATTTGGAACAGCTTTTGGATATTTGCGGGCAGTGATAGATTCTTCACTTTAAACATTATTACTGCAGTTTTAAAGTCAACCACATCTTTCAACTTGAGGGCTTTTAATTTAAGAAAAAGTGGGTTTGTTGGTTCCCTGTAAGCAGCTTTGTTTATTATTCTAATAGCTCTCTTCTGAAGCATAAAGACTGGATATATGTTTGTTTTATATGTATTTCCCCATACTTCAGTACAGTGTCATGTATGGGAGTATTAATGAATGATACAAGGTATATAGTGTGGGTTGATTCAGCAAATATTTCACTCTGTGTAGTATTGCAATTGATTTGGATATTTTACCTTTAATATAATTAATATGTGACTTCCAACACAGTTTATTGTCAATTATTACTCCAAGAAATTTAGTTTCAGATACCCTTTCAATCTCTACACCATTTACACTGAGTTTAGATACTAAGTTGTTGTGATGGTTGTTAAAAACTATAAATTTTGTCTTACTTAAATTGAGCGTTAATTTGTTTGAATCAAACCACAGTTTAAGCTTTCCTAATTCCTTTCCGAGTGTATCCAAAAGTTGTTCCAAATTGCTTCCACTGCATAGTAAATTAGTGTCATCGGCAAACAATATTAAATCCATTTTTTCTGAAACTTTACATATATCATTTATATACATATTGAATAACAATGGCCCCAAAACTGAACCCTGTGGGACTCCACAAGTAACCTTCAGTAACTGTGAGTTTTTGTTACCAACACATACATACTGATATCTATTCTTTAAGTAACTACATAACCAGGACAGTGCTACCCCCCTAATACCACAATTTTGTAGTTTCTTTAATAATAAATTATGATCCACTGTATCAAATGTTTTTTTAAGATCCAGGAATACCCCAACTGAATACTCTTTATTTTCAACGGCAGTTGATATTTTTACTATAAATTCCATTAGAGCAAATGCAGTTGTCCTCTTGTGTCTGAACCCATATTGCTGCTCACACAATAAATTATTCTTCAGTATGAAGTTGTCAATTCTCTCATAGTGTAGCGATGTGTAGCACCTTGGGAGAGCCAGATTGTCTAGCATCTCAGACAGGAGACAGTGGATAAGCTTGGGAGAACAAAGAGCAGGGGATTCCTGGTGAGATAGCAGGAAGGAGTCAAGGATGAGGGGGTTGAATGCAGTGTGATGCAAATGTCATGTTGTGTGTGATGTAAATTCCATGAAACTTAAGAGAAGGGTTTCTGCTTGAGAGTTCATTCTGTTCTGTGCTTGAAAGATGTGAGTGTGTAATAAATCATCTGAAATGATTCCACCTCTGATTTCACACACTCCACACTGGTGACCCAAGACGTATTATGGAACATGAGGCAAGATCCCCGGAGCCGGCCCGGTCAGGAAGCTACAGCGAGGCGGCAGCCATCCCACAGACAGCCAGGACTGGAACCCCCAGCCACGTGTGTGCGGTTTCAGTCAAGCTACCGGACTTCTGGCAGCACAACCCGCGCTCTTGGTTCCACCTCAATGAGGCCCAGTTCGCCCTCCGGGGAGTAACGGTAGATCAGAATCAGAATCAGAATCAGAATCAGCTTTATTGGCCAAGTATGCACAACACATACAAGGAATTTGACTTTGGCTAAAAACTTGCTCTCGTTGTTCAGGTGAAGGATTTAAATAAGGATTCAATGACAACCACAGTATGTACAGTAAATTACAGTCTGTCCACGTTTCTATAAAAGGATGCAAATATATACAGGAATATATGCAGTTATTTACTCGGACTAACCACACCAGATGATACCAGATTCTACCATGTGGTCGCAGCGCTCGACGCCCGCACAGCTCAGCAGGTAGCGAGCCTGCTTGATCAGCCACCAGCCAGCAGCAAATATGAGGCGCTCAAGGCTGCGCTCATCCAGCGCTACACACTCTCGGAATGTGAGAGAGCAGAGAGGCTCCTGACGCGGACCGAGTTAGGAGATAGTTCAGCCATAGACCTGATGGAGAGGATGCTGGCGTTAATGGGCACGGACGACGGGCACTTTCTGTTTGCCCACCTCTTCCTCCGGAACCTTCCAACAGAGGCGAGAGCGGTTCTGGCCAATTCGCCGTGGCTGGCTGCGCGCGACTACCGTGTGCTAGCCCAGGAGGCAGACCGGATCATCATCACCACTAGGGCGATCACAGTCAACGCGGCAGCGGCGGAGCCCAGCGAGATGACCAGAGGTTGCGAGGAGCCACCGACGGTAGCGGCAGCGGGGGCCAAGGAGCGCCAGAGAGACACGCTCTGTTTCTATCACCGCCACTTCAGAGAGAAGGCACGCAGATGTGCGCCACCGTGCCAATTCAAGCACTCGGGAAAACGCCAAGGCCGGCGGTTGGTAGCAGCTGCGACCCTTGGTAAAGAGAACAAGCTGCTCTACTTAACGGATGCACGCTCGGGGAGGCGTTTCCTCGTGGACACCGGAGCCCAGAAGAGCTTCATCCGACTGACCTATGCCGACCGGCTGGCAGGATCTAGCGGCCCCGGGATGTTGGCAGCAAACGGCTCGGATATTAAGACCTTTGGTAAGAGGACTCTGCTCTTATCTCTACACGGCCGTACATATGAGTGGACTTTTGTCGTAGCAGCACTGAATTACCACATACTGGGGCCTGATTTTCTGTGTGCACATGGTTTACAGGTTGATGTTGCTAACAGGCGCCTGGTTAATGCACTGTCCTTTGACTCTCTCCCCTGTATAGCTCGAGTGACCCAGCCAACAGCACAAGCAAACGTCACAGCTACAGGCGGTAAGTTCCACACACTACTCACTCAGTTCCCAGCACTCACGGTCCCGACGTTTTCCGCGGCCATCGCTAAACACGGGGTGGAGCACTTTATCACCACCACCGGGCCGCCCGTTTTTGCAAGACCTCGGCGCTTGGACGCAGCTAAACTGGCCATAGCGCGCGAGGAGTTTGCCAACCTGGAAAGGTTGGGCATCATCAGGCGCTCGAACAGTCCATGGGCTTCCCCGCTACACATGGTCCCTAAGGCTGAGGGATCGTGGCGACCGTGCGGTGATTTCCGCAGGTTGAACAACGCCACAGCGCACGACCGCTACCCAATTCCCCACATACAGGATTTTTCCGTTCACCTCGCCGGAGCGTGCATTTTTTCCAAAATAGACCTGGTCCGCGGTTACCACCAAGTCCCAGTGCGCGCTGAGGACATACCCAAAACAGCGGTAATAACTCCGCTCGGTTTATTTGAGTTCCTGCGCATGCCATTCGGGTTAAAAGGAGCGGCTCAGACGTTCCAGCGCATGATGGATGCAGTGCTGCGCAATCTCCCGTTTGTGTTCGTCTACCTGGACGATATCCTGGTAGCCAGTGCGTCCGAAGACGAAGACGAAACCCACCTCATGACGGTTTTCCAGAGGTTGGAGGAGCACGGGTTAATAATCAACCCGGCGAAATGCCAGTTCAGCGTGACGGAGATTGATTTTTTGGGGCACCGCGTCTCTCCTGAAGGAGCGATCCCGCTGCCCGACAAAATGCGCGCCGTGGCGGATTTTCCCCAGCCTCAGACGGTCAGGGCGCTGCAGGAATTTTTGGGAATGGTGAACTTTTATAACCGTTTCCTTCCCCACGCGGTGCAGCTCATGCAACCATTATACGCCGTGCTCAAGAAACAGAAACCCGCGGATAGGGCTGAATGGACTCTGGAGCAAGAGTGGGCGTTCTCGGAAGTTAAAGCAGCCCTGGCAAACGCCGCACTGCTGGCGCATCCAGACCTGACGGCCCGCATAGCGCTCACCGCCGACGCTTCAGACGTGGCCATAGGGGCTGTCGTGGAGCAGCGCGTCGCCGGGGCTTGGCAGCCGCTCGCTTTTTTCAGCAGAACTTTGCTCGACAACGAACGTAAATACAGCGCGTTCGACAGAGAGTTGCTGGCCCTTCACCTGGCCATACACCACTTCCAGTTCTGGCTGGAAGGGCGCAGCTTCACCGCATTCGTGGACCACAAGCCGCTAACATTCGCGATGGCCAAGGTTTCAGAACCGTGGTCGGGCCGGCAGCAGAGACAGCTGGCCGCGATCTCAGAGTTTACTACCGATATTCAGCATGTGTCTGGTAAACTGAATGTAGTGGTGGACTGCCTCTCACGTGCCGTAGTGGCCCCGGTCTGCGTGGGGATAGATTACGCAGCCATAGCCGCGGAGCAGATTAGGGATGCAGAGGTGTGCGCGCTCCATTCTGGACCAACAGGGTTAAGGCTGGAGAGCAGGGTGCTGCAGGATGGCGCCCCCCCCTAATCTGCGATGTCTCCACGGGTCGCCCGCGTCCGGTGCTCCCGGCCGCGTGGCGCCGCCACGTGTTTGAGTCGGTTCACACTCTGGTGCACCCAGGAGTGTGCGCGTCGGTCAAAATGGTGGGAGAGAAATTTGTGTGGCCGAGCCTACGCAAACAAGTGAAAGAGTGGGCTACAGCCTGCGTGACGTGCCAACGAGCCAAGGTACACAGACACACGAAGGCTCCCTTGGAGCCGTTTTGTCTTCCGGCTAAGAGGTTCGACCATGTTCACGTGGACCTCGTGGGCCCCCTCCCACCATCACAGGGGTGCACGCACCTCCTGACAATGGTGGACCGCACCACGCGCTGGCCAGAAGCGGTCCCGCTGGCGGCAACCGCGTCCGCGGATGTAGTGCACGCTTTTTTAACAGCATGGGTGGCGCGTTTTGGAGTCCCGTCGGACATTATGTCCAACAGGGGCCCGTAATTTGTTTCCGAATTCTGGTCTGCGATGGCCCGCAGCCTGGGTGTTACAATTCACCGCACAACCGCGTACAACCCACAGGCCAATGGGTTATGCGAGCGTTTTCATAGATCACTGAAAGCAGCACTCAGGGCTTCATTGACGGATGCAATTTAGGTAGACAGGCTGCCATGGGATTTATTGGGGTTGCGCTCCTCGCCGAAAGAGGATCTGGAAGCTTCCCTGGCAGAGCTCGTTTTTGCACAGCCACTGCGGTTGCCCGGGGAATTTCTACCAGATAATCCCGCGCCGGGCAGCTCCCCGTCTCAGCTTTTGCAGCCTAACGCAAACACAGGCATGCTGCCGGGCCCTGCCCACCACAGTTTTCCGCGTGTTTTCGTGCCTAAAACTTTGAAGAGCGCAGAGTTCGTGTTTGTCAGACACAACGCCCACCGACCTCCATTGCGCCCACCCTATGATGGACCGTTCAGAGTGCTGGAAACAGGGGACAAGCATTTTTTGCTAGATTTGGGGGGTAGGAGGGAAAAAATTGGCATAGACAGACTCAAACCCGCTTTCGTTGTGGTGGACGAGCAAGTGCTGTTGGCTAGGGCCCCTCAGCGTGGAAGACCCCCACGGAGAGCTCCCCAGGGAAACGATTCACCAGAGCAGCCACACGGACAGAGCGAAGTGGCCCCCCCCAACAGCAGCCCCCCACCGGCACAGCAGCGCCGCAGAGGCGGTAAACCCCAGTTACAGCAGATATGGGAGGAGACGGAAGCCCAAGCAGCATGTGGACTGATGTTCAATTGTTCTATCACAGCATGTGGACTGTTATTCTATTGTCCTATCTAAGATGCTGGCGGGGGGGGGGTGATGTGTAGCGATGTGTAGCACCTTGGGAGAGCCAGATTGTCTAGCATCTCAGACAGGAGACAGTGGATAAGCTTGGGAGAACAAAGAGCAGGGGATTCCTGGTGAGATAGCAGGAAGGAGTCAAGGATGAGGTGGTTGAATGCAGTGTGATGCAAATGTCATGTTGTGTGTGATGTAAATGCCGTGAAACTTAAGAGAAGGGTTTCTGCTTGAGAGTTCATTCTGTTCTGTGCTTGAAAGATGTGAGTGTGTAATAAATCATCTGAAATGATTCCGCCTATGATTTCACACACTCCACAATAGAATATTTTTTTCAAGTATCTTGGAAAATTGCGGCAATAGTGAAATTGGTCTATAGTTTGAAAGTTCCCCTCTGTCACCCGTCTTGTATATCGGAATTACTTTAGCTATTTTCATTGCATTGGGAAATATACCTATTTGGAGAGACAGGTTACAGATATACGTCAGTGGTTTCACTAAGCATTCAATAATAGTTTTGACTAAGAGCATGTCAATACCATCACAGTCCGTAGATGTTTTACTTTTAAACGATTTAACAATTTCAATGACCTCTCTCTCGTCTGTGTTCTTCATGAAAATGGAGTCTTTTATAGCAGTGTTTTTGCTTATTGTATCACCTGTGGGTACAGTAATGGGTATTTCTCGAGCCAAATTAGGACCAATGTTAACAAAAAAGTTATTAAATTCACCTGTAGGTGAAGCTGCATTCACACTCTGAGTCGTTTTATTATTTTTTGAAAAATTGGTTGGGTAGCTTGTATTTCTGTTATTTCCAAGAATATTGAATGAATGAATGAATGAATGAATGAATTTATTTCGGATAGTACAGTACAGGTTAAAAGACACTGTATAATATAACAACAAGGTCAAATTAGACAAAGACTCCTCCTACTATACAATTCCACGTGAGTTATTCGAAATGGGTGATGGCTGAAGCCGCAGCTTATATTGCCCACCCATATTCCATCCAAGAATTCAAAAGAGAAAAAAGAGAAAACAAGACAAGAGCGATTACAATTTAAAACAAAGCTAAGACAAAATGTGACTGAGAGAAAAAGAAAACTAAGCTAGGCTAAGTTAAGCGGTTACTATTCAAAAACAAATCTAAGACAAAATGTCACAGAGAGAAAAAAGAAAAAAAAAAAAACTAAGCTACAACACAATACAGGCTGGATATGTCAATCCTTATGTGAGTTTACATGTCGTCTTGTAAATATGTTTGGAGTATTTCTTCCTTTAGTTTTTGTTTAAATTGTCCAAGCGTTGTACATGATTTTAATTCAGGTCCAAAATCATTCCATAATCTGACTCCTTGCACTGAAATACAGTGTTGCTTGGTGGTTGTTCTCACTGTAGGCTTTTGAAATATACATGTTCCTCTGAAGTGATATCGTTTCTCCCTTGTTTGGAACAACTTTTGGATATTTGCAGGCAGTGATAAATTCTTCACTTTGAACATTATTATTGCGGTTTTAAAGTCAACCAGATCTTTCAACTTGAGAGTTTTTTGTTTAAGAAAAAGTGGGTTTGTTGGTTCCCTGTAAGCTGATTTGTTTATTATTCTAATAGCTCTCTTTTGAAGCATAAAGAGTGGATATATGTTTGTTTTATATGTATTTCCCCATACTTCATTACAATATGTCATGTATGGGAGTATTAATGAATGATACAAGGTGTATAGTGTGGGTTGATTCAGCAAATATTTCACTCTGTGTAATATTGCAATTGATTTGGATACTTTACCTTTAATATAATTAATATGTGACTTCCAACACAGTTTGTTATCAATTATTACTCCAAGAAATTTAGTTTCAGATACCCTTTCAATCTCTACACCATTTACACTGAGTTTGGGTACTGGGTTGTTGTGATGGTTGTTAAAGACTATAAATTTTGTCTTACTTAAATTGAACGTTAATTTGTTTGAATCAAACCACAGTTTAAGCTTTCCTAATTCCTTTCCGAGTGTATCCAGAAGTTGTTCCAAATTGTTTCCACTGCATAGCAGATTAGTGTCATCGGCAAACAATATTAAGTCCATTTTTTCTGAAACTTTACAGAAAAAATGAACTTAATATTGTTTGTCGATGACAATATTGACGATATTGTTAAGTATTGTCCATGTATTTTTAATATTGTCTCTGTTTTTCTCCAGTTCTTTACTGTAATAGTCTCTTTTACTACATCTTATTATATATGGTAACTTATTTTTGTACGTTTTATACCGCTGCTCTGCTTCTTTTGTCCTTTTCTTTAGGAAAGCTTTATATAATAAATTTTTAATTTCATCATAATTAATTTCATAATCAGAGGAGTTATTGTCTAATTTGACCTTGTTGGATTTTCTTTCCCCCTTGTTATATTGATTTTCTTTTAATCTGTACTTTTAATCTATCCGAAATAAAGATTGATTGATTGATTGACTGATAATAAATTTTTCTTTTTACATGCCTTTTGTAATCCAGCTGATTGCTGGGGTCTTTCTGCAACTGTGGGGGTCCCCCCTACAGTTGATAGTGCTATGAGATGACTGTTGTTGTGAAATGGCGCTATATAAATAAAGTTGAATTGAATTGAATTGAATTGAATCCTTTGGTTAACCATGGCTTATCAGCAAATTTATGTTTAAGCTCTTTCTTTACTAATGGACAATTTTTTTCATAAAGAGTGGTTACAATGTTTATAAATGTGTCATAGGCTTCATTTACATCTGATACATAGACTTTTGTCCAGTCCTGCTTCAGCAAGTCTTCTTTAAAAGAACTGATTGCATTTTGTGATTTGTATCTGAACGATTTTAAAATTTTTTCTGTATTGGCCCCCGTGTGGCCATGGATAAGTGCAAAGGTTGGCAAATGGTCACTTATATCATTTATCAATAATCCACTTTCTATTTTCTTATCAATAATATTAACAAACAGGTTGTCAATAAATGTAGCAGTGTGAACTGTGATTCTACTGGGATGTGTTATTGTGGGATATAGACTCATGCTGTACATAGAATTCATGAACTCTGTAATTACATTTTGTTGATATGGATTTAGTAAATCAATATTGAAATCTCCACAAATTACTACCATTTTCTTACTAGTAATATTATTGTACAGCTCGACTAATTTATCTCTGAATGTCTCAATGCAAGTTCCCGGTATTCTATATATACAACTTATAATTAGATTTTTTGTTTTATCTTGGTCAATCTCAACAGTGACACATTCCAAAATCCCTGGTAGTGTAAAGGACATTCCATTTACAAGCTTACACCTATACAAGTCATCAATATACAGTGCAACACCACCACCCTTTTTTTGACATCTGTTAATATGAAACATCTGATATCCCTCTATTGCCATCAGGGGAGCCTGCTCTTCATTAAGCCAAGTTTCAGAGACTGCGATAGCTGTAAATTTTCTGTCTAGCTGTTTTAAATAGTCCTGAATCTGTGGAAATTTTTTGTTAAGACTTCTGCTGTTGAAGTGTATTATTGATAGTTTACCATCTAGTTGCACTTGACTTTTGAATTGATTTCAGTGTAACATTCACAATGATTATGAATATTATTGAAAAAGTGGTTATCAGGATCAGTATCATTTTCCATCTCTTGTAGTTTATGTTCAGCATAATGGCATATTTTCAGAGTTTGAATTTCCTCACTCTTTGTCAAATGACTTCCTCCAACTGGGGATAATTGATGTCTGCTCAAGTCAGTCATAAGTTTTTTTGTTTGTTTTGTTTATTTTTTTTTTTAAAGTACATTGACATGGTATGCCAAAAGAACTATTCTTGCCGTGTGTGTGGATATGGATTTTTATAGTCTCTTAATTATCTTAATCAGTGTTCATCTGTATTTATTTAAGTCAGTAACATCTCTGATTATTATACTCTTTGCTTCCTCAGGTGTTCCATTTAGTTTGATCCAAACTCTACAGTTTCTTGTCCATGTTGCCTGCATCTTATTTTGTCTTTTCAGCATCCGTGCTTGCCGTGCTATTTCAACATTAGTTTTTGTTAGATGTCCATTTAGGTAAACTTCTGTTCCCCGTAGCTTTCTGGCCTGCCTCAGTATGTCATTCTTTACCCTTCTGTTCACAAAGTGCATCACAATTGATTTCTTTGTTTTATTATCTTTTCTGGGTAAAGCATGACAGGCTGAAATTGCATTTGCTTCGACCTTTATATTTCTACTATCAAGGAACTGAAGCACCTGGTTTTCCAGGGAGACTGATTCACTCAGGGGAGCATCCTCTCCTCTCAATCCTGCTGTAGCATGAGCATATGATTGATATTTAATGTCTAGTCCACTTATAATTAGATTATGGCTGCACATGGGGAGAGCATAATTGTGTAACATCTTAGACAAGAACAAAGAGCAGAGGTTCCCTGGTGAGATAACAGGAAGGTGTGAAGGATGAATGCAGTGTGACCTTTTGTGTGTTAGAAACTTCTAGAGGAATGGTAAAGGATTAAGGAAGTGAATGCAATGTGACCTTTTGTGTGTTAGAAGCTTCTAGAGGAATGCCATGTTATTTAAGAGAAGAGTCTTTGCTGAGATGTCATTCTGTCTATGCTTCTTGTATGAGTTGTGTAATAAATTGTCTGAAGCCAAATCCGCCTCTTTATTTACACGCTCCACACTGGTGACCCAAGACGAATCATGGAACACAGTGAAAGATCCCCGGGGCCAACCTTGATGGGAACCCCCAGCCACGCATGTGCTGTGGCGATCAAGCTACCGGATTTTTGGCAGCACAACCCGCGCTCCTGGTTCCACCTAGTCGAGGCGCAGTTCGCCCTCCGGGGGATATCGGCGGATGACACAAAGTTCCACTATGTGGTCGTAGTGCTTGACGCCCGCACAGCTCAGCACATAGATAGCCTGCTCGATCAGCCACCAACCGATGGCAAGTGCAGCACGCTGAAGGCTGCGCTCATCCAGCACTACACACTCTCGGATGGTGAGAGAGCAGAGAGACTCCTGACGTGGACCGGGTTGGGAGACGGGTTGGCCATAGACCTGATGGAGAAGATGCTGAGGTTAAAGGGCACAGACGACGACCATTTTATTTTTACCCACCTCTTCCTCCGGAACCTTCCGTCAGCGGCGAGAGCGACCCTGGCCAATTCGCCGTTGCTGGCCAAGCGGGACTATCATGCGCTAGCCCGGGAAGCAAACCGGATCATCGTCGCCAGCAGGGAGTTCACGACCATTGCAGCAGTGACGGAGCTCGGCGCGACGGCCTTAGGAGGCGAGGAGCCATCGACGGCAGCAGCAGAGCTACCGACAGCAGCAGCAGCGGGGGCCAAGGAACGCAGGGGAGACACGCTTTGTTTCTACCACCGCCACTTCGCAGAGAGGGCACGCAAATGTATACCACCGTGCCAATTCAAGCACTCGGGAAACGCCAAGACCGGGGGTCGGTAGCAGCCGTGACCCTCGGGGAGGAGAACAAGCTGCTCTACTTGACGGACGCACGCTCAGGGAGGCATTTCCTCGTGGACACTGGCGCCCAGAAGAGTTTCATCCGGCCGACCTATGCTGACCGGCTGGCAGGATCTAGTGGTCCCGAGATGGCAGCAGCAAACGGCTCGGAGATTAAGACCTTTGGTGAGAGGACTCTACTCTTGTCTCTACACGGCCGTACATTTGAGTTGACTTTTGTCATAGCAGCATTGAATTTCCATATACTGGGGGCTCCAAGATCCAAGATGGCGCCCACAGCGGTCGACATGGTGCTTCGCTGCGCTGTTTGTTTGTTTTTGTTTGTCAATTGTGTGTCTGCTTGCACTTATACCCGTGAAGAACTTCTAAATATCAGGACTTTCACCCCCACAGACCTCCTCCCAGTTTTTCTAGCCCCTGCCGCCGATCTGGTTTATTGTTTGGCTCGGAAAGTGAGACGGCGGAAGAGAGGAAGACGAGCGGGCGCTCTCGTGCGGCTTCGCAGGAGAGGCTTGCGAACGGCGCTGCCTGGCATATTTCTGTCCAATACCAACTCTCTCTCTAACAAGGTAGATGAACTGAGACTGCTGATGCGTTTTAAGGACCTCGCCTCCTCAGCTGTCCTCTGCTTTACTGAGACCTGGCTCCGGGAAAATATACCGGACAGCGCGCTGCGCCTCGACGGCTTTCAGCTCTTCCGTGCTGATCGTGACACAGAGCTTTCCGGCAAGACCACAGGAGGCGGTGTCTGCTTCTACATCAACTGCAGCTGGTGCTCTGATGTAACGGTAATTTCCAAACACTGTTCTCCTGCCTTGGAATTTCTTGTTATCAATTGCAAGCCCTTCTATTCCCCGCGGGAGTTTGCTTCTTTCATAATGATCGCTGTGTACGCCCCTCCCGACGCGGACACGCGCGAAGCTCAGCGCGTGCTCGCGGATCGCATTCAACACACAGAGCGGAGTTTTCCAGACTCGCTGATTATTGTGGCTGGCGACTTTAATCAGTGCAATCTGAGCCACGATCTCCCCCGCTACAAACAGTTTATTAAATGCCCCACCAGAGGATTAAACACACTGGATCACTGTTACACCACAGTGAAAGACGCATATCGCGCTGTCCCTCGTGCTGCGCTGGGATTATCTGATCACGTGATGGTTCACCTCATTCCCACATACAGACAGAGATTGAAGCTCACTAAACCTGTTGTGAGCACTACGAAGATACGGACCAGTGATGCTGAGGAGAAGCTGGAAACGTGCATGGAAATATCTGACTGGGGCATGCTTAAAGGAGCCACGCATGATCTGAATGAGTACACGGACACTGTGAACTCATATATCCACTTTTGTGAAGAGAACATTCTTCCATCACGCACCAGGGTGAGTTACTCTAATGACAAACCCTGGTTCACAGCTAAGCTCAGACAGATCAGGAAGGAGAAGGAAGCAGCGCTGAAAAGTGGAGACAGGGACTGCTACAGGGAGGTTAAATACCGGTTTAACAGAGAGCTGAAGAGGGCTAAATCTCTATACTCAGAGAGACTCCAGCAGCAGTTCACTGCTAATGATTCGGCTTCCGTGTGGAGAGGACTGAGGCAAATCACCAACTATCGACCTCAGGCTCCTAAAGGTCAGGATGACAAAGCCCTTTGTCAAAGACTGTCCCAACACTATGCCCGTTTTGACACCTCGTCATCTGTGTCCAACTCCCCCCCTCCCTCCAGCTCCACAGCCTCCACATTCCCTACTTCATTTAAGGCACCCCCCCTCCTCCCCCCCTCCCCTTATCATCAGTGAGCAGGATGTGCTCAAACAGTTCTCCAGACTGAACCCGCGCAAGGCCCCCGGCCCAGACGGCGTGTCTCCCTCCACCCTGAGACTCTGTGCAAAACAGCTGGCTCCTGTCTTCACAGACATTTTTAACACCTCCCTTAAGTTATGCCACGTGCCGTCCTGCCTCAAATCCTCCACCATCATCCCTGTCCCCAAGAAGCCACGGATCACTGGACTTAATGACTACAGACCTGTAGCGCTCACCTCTGTAGTCATGAAGTCCTTTGAGCGCCTGGTCCTGTCCCACCTCAAGTCCATCACCACCCCTCTCCTGGACCCGCTGCAGTTTGCCTACCGAGCCAACAGGTCTGTAGACGATGCAGTCAACCTGGCCCTCCACTCCATCCTGCAGCACCTGGACTCCCCGGGAACCTACGCCAGGATCCTGTTTGTGGACTTCAGCTCCGCATTCAACACCATCCGCCCCGCTCTGCTCCGGGACAAGCTGTCCCTGCTCAACGTGCCTGACTCCCTCTGCAGGTGGATCATCGACTTCCTGACGGACCGGAGGCAGCATGTGCGGCTGGGAAAGACTGTCTCAGACTATACTAGCATCAGCACCGGATCACCCCAGGGCTGTGTACTTTCCCCCCTACTCTTCTCCCTTTACACCAACTCCTGCACCTCCAGCCACCAGTCTGTCAAGTTGATCAAGTTTGCGGACGACACCACCCTCATCGGGCTCATCTCCAACGGCGACGAGTCCGCCTACAGGAGAGAGGTGGCCCAGCTGGCGTCCTGGTGCAGCAATAACAACCTGCAGCTGAACGCTCTGAAGACAGTGGAGATGATTGTAGACTTCAGGAAAGTCACTACTCCTCTGCCCCCCCTCACCCTCTCAGGCTCTCCCATCACCACTGCTGATTCCTTCCGCTTCCTAGGCACTACCATCACCAGGGACCTCAAATGGGAGCTGACCATCAGCTCACTCATCAAAAAAGCCCAGCAGAGGATGTTCTTCCTGCGGCAGCTGAGGAAGCTCAAGCTACCCACCAAGATGTTAGTGCAGTTCTACACAGCCATCATCGAGTCCATCCTCACCACCTCCATAACCGTGTGGTACGCAGGAGCCACTGCCAGGGACAGACTAAGGCTGCAGCGCGTCGCGCGCACTGCTGAGAAGGTGATCGGCTGCAAGCTCCCATCTCTCCAGGATCTGTACATCTCCAGGACCCGGAGGCGTGCTGGCCGGATCATAGCCGATCCCTCACACCCTGGTCACGTACTGTTTGCCCCCCTCCCCTCTGGTAGAAGACTTCGGTCCATCCAGACTAAAACCTCCCGTCACATGAACAGCTTCTTCCCCTCTGCCATTAGACTGCTGAACACTAAGTGACTTATTGACTCTCGTGCACCATGTACAGCAGCTCAACCAGACTCATGTCAATCATCACTGTTTTCTTCCTGCATTACCGACTGCACTATATAGTTCTCCACAGTATCTGCTGCTGGCTAATATATATTTTAACTGTTGACCAGTATCACTTAATCTTATCCTACACTTTATTACATGTATAGTTTATTTCTCTTATCCTATCATGTTTAATGTTGCAGCATTGTACCGAGACAAATTCCTAGTTTGTGTACTACATGAACAATGGCAATAAACCTGATTCTGATTCTGATTCTGATTCTGGGCTGATTTTCTGTGTGCACATGGTTTGTTGGTAGATGTCGCTAACAGACGCCTAGTTAATGCACTGTCCTTTGACTCCCCTGTATAGCTCGAGTGACCCGGCCAACAGCACAAGCCAACGTCACAGCTACATGCGGTAAGTTCCACACACTGCTCACTCAGTTCCCAGCACTCACTGTCCTAACGTTTTCGGCAGCCATTGCTAAACACGGGGTGGAGCATTTTATCACCACCACTGGGCCGCCCGTTTTTGCAAGACCTCGGCGCTTGGACGCAGCTAAACTGGCCATAGCGCGCGAGGAGTTCGCCAACCTGGAGAGGTTGGGCATCATCAGGCGCTCAAACAGCCCATGGGCTTCCCCACTACAC
The DNA here is from genome assembly GCA_020510985.1 of Pholidichthys leucotaenia. Lineage (NCBI taxonomy): Eukaryota > Metazoa > Chordata > Actinopteri > Cichliformes > Pholidichthyidae > Pholidichthys > Pholidichthys leucotaenia. The sequence continues at coordinate 62,490,177 of CM035847.1, forward strand.
ATGGTCCCTAAAGCTGAGGGTTCGTGGTGACCTTGTGGGGATTTCCGCAGGTTGAACAACGCCACAGCGCACGACCGCTACCCAATTCCTCACATTCAGGATTTTTCCGTTCACCTGGCAGGAGCGTGCGTTTTTTCCAAAATAGACCTGGTCTGCAGTTACCACCAAGTCCCAGTGCGCGCTGAGGACATACCCAAAACAGCGGTAATAACTCCGTTCGGTTTATTCGAGTTTTTGCACATGCCATTTGGGCATAAAGGGGCTGCACAGACGTTCCAACACATGATGGATGCAGTGCTGCACGATCTCCCTTTCATGTTCATCTACCTGGACGATATCTTAGTAGCCAGCGCGTCCGAAGATGAACACGAAACCCACCTCACGACGGTTTTCCAGAGGTTGGAAGAGCACGGGTTAATAATCAACCCAGCGAAATGTCAGTTCGGGGTGACGGGGATTGATTTTTTTGGGGCACCGCGTCTCTCCCGAAGGAGCGGTCCCGCTGCCTGACAAAGTGCGCGCAGTAGCAGATTTTCCCCGGCCGCAAACGGTCAGGGCGCTACAAGAATTTTTGGGAATGGTGAACTTTTATAACCGTTTCCTTCCCTGCGCAGCGCAGCTCATGCAACCACTGTACGCCGTGCTCAAAAAGCAGAAACCCGCGGATAAGGTCGAATGGACCCCGGAGTGAGAGCGGGCGTTCTCGGAAGTCAAAGCAGCCCTGGCAAACGCCGCATTGCTGGCACATCCAGACCCAACGGCCCGCATAGCGCTCACCACTGATGCTTCAGATGTGGCCATAGGGGCAGTCGTGGAGCAGCGCGTATCCGAGGCTTGGCAGCCGCTCGCCTTTTTCAGCAGGACTTTGCGAGACAGTGAATGTAAATACAGCGCGTTCGACAGGGAGTTGCTGGCTCTCCACCTGGCCATTCGCCACTTCCAGTTCTGGCTGGAAGGGCGCAGTTTCATCGCGTTTGTTGACCACAAGCCGCTAACATTCGCGATGGCCAAGGTTTCAGAACCGTGGTCAGGCCGGCAGCAGAGACAGCTGGCCGCGATCTCAGAGCTTACTACCGATGTTCAGCATGTGTCGGGTAAACTGAATGTAGTGGCAGACTGCCTCTTGGGCGCCATGGTGGCCCCGGTCTGCGTGGGGATAGATTACGCAGCCATGGCCGCGGAGCAGGTTAGTGACGCGGACGTGCGCACGCTCCATTCTGGACCAACAGAGTTAAGGCTGGAGAGCAGGGTGCTGCAAGACGGCATGCCCCCCCTAATCTGCGATTTCTCCACGGGGCGCCCGCGTCCCGTGGTCCCGGCCGCGTGGCGCCACCGCGTGTTTGACTCGATTCATTCTTTGGCGCACCCGGGAGTGCACGCGTCAGTCAAAATGGTAGGGGAGAAATTCGTGTGGCCGAGCCTTCGCAAACAAGTGAAAGAGTGGGTGGCAGCCTGCGTGGCGTGCCAACGAGCCAAAGTACACAGACACACGAAGGCTCCCTTGGAGCCGTTTCGTATTCCGGCTAAGAGGTTCGACCATGTTCACGTGGACCTCGTGGGCCCCCTCCCGCCATCACAGGGGTGCATGCACCTCCTGACAATGGTGGACCGCACCACGCGCTGGCCTGAAGCGGTTCCGCTGGCGGCAACCACAGCCGAGGAGGTGGCGCGTGCGTTTTTAACAGCATGGGTGGCACGTCTTGGAGTCCCGTCGGACATTACATCCGACAGAGGCCCTCAATTTGTTTCTGAACTCTGGTCAACAATGGCCCGCAGCCTGGGTGTCACAATTCACCGCACAACTGCGTACAATCCACAGGCTAATGGGTTATGCGAACATTTTCATAGATCATTGAAAGCGGCTCTCAGGGCTTCACTGACGGATGCAAATTGGGTAGACAAGCCACCGTGGGTTTTATTGGGGTTACGTTCTGCGCCTAAAGAGGATCTGGAAGCTTCCCCGGCTGAACTCGTTTTTGCGCAACTGTTGGAAAATGTATAAATGTGTATATGTGTTAACATTTCATAATGAACAATGCTTGTGTAACTGTTTTTTCTCTGTGCTGTACCTGACACAGGAACTGCTGAAGTAATATCTTTGCATGAGAAGTTTAATCTGCCCTGTAACAGTGTAGCCAGACACACTGGAGATGCTTATGTTAGCCAACTATGTTTATACCTTATATGGAGTTGTTTCCCTTTTTCTGTCTCGCGAGATGAGAATTTGTTATGTGATTTTGTGCTTTCTGTTCCTCCCAGTGTGGGAGCAGCAGATGCCTTTTCTGTCATGTATAAAAGGGAGGTGCTGATGTAACGGATGCCAACTAGTACTATTCGGCGTAGAACGTTAGTAAACCTCCCTCCCAAAGCCTCATACAGTATCGGTAGCGCTGAGCTATCGGTCGGACCTTTAGCTCAGCACGATCGTGCTGTGTGTGTCTCTGTGTAGTTAACTGTGAGGTCGCGGGTTCGTGTCCTGTGTAGGGCGAACTGCGCTGATGACCTCAGTTAGTTACAAAGTGGTGCTGTGAGCCCCAGATGGTAGCGCTGAGCTACCGGTTGGACCTTTAGCTCAGCGCGATCGTGCTGTGTCTCCCATGCTCGAACTGTGTAGTTGACTGAGAGGTCGCGGGTTCGTGTCCCGTGTGGGGCGAACTGCGTAGGATGATCTCTGTCACACTGGTGCCGTGAACCCGGCATGGGAGTGAGGTTTAGGGGGGAGAGTGTAACGGATGCCAACTAGTACTATTCGGCGTAGAACGTTAGTAAACCTCCCTCCCAAAGCCTCATACAGTATCGGTAGCGCTGAGCTATCGGTCGGACCTTTAGCTCAGCACGATCGTGCTGTGTGTGTCTCTGTGTAGTTAACTGTGAGGTCGCGGGTTCGTGTCCTGTGTAGGGCGAACTGCGCTGATGACCTCAGTTAGTTACAAAGTGGTGCTGTGAGCCCCAGATGGTAGCGCTGAGCTACCGGTCGGACCTTTAGCTCAGCGTGATCGTGCTGTGTCTCCCATGCTCGAACTGTGTAGTTGACTGAGAGGTCGCGGGTTCGTGTCCCGTGTGGGGCGAACTGCGCAGGATGATCTCTGTCACACTGACTCTACGCACCAGCATTCACTCCCGTCTGTAACCAGAGGTGTGTTGTGATTTGCTCCTTGCAAGTAAAAACCTTTGATTATATTTATGTCTCGAGTCTGATTAAGGTACGAACCTAACAGAGTACTATCATTTCTATGAGTCTTGAGTTTCAGATTCCTGACATTCGTGGTGCCGTGACCCGGATGGCCAATATCCAGACGGAGTGAGGGGACAGCCGGATCTCCAGGTTGAAAGTCCATGCATGGCCTGACCTAACAGTCAGTTTTGGAAACCCGCCTTCAGGGAACTCTGTGAGTGCCGGTGCCCTGACTCTGTCTGGTGACGGTCATCCGCATAACAGAGTCCTAGAAGTGAGTGAATTTTATTCTCCTATTTTGAGAAGAAAGCCAATTGTCATTATCAAGAACCACAGGTCAGCTGACGAGCAAGTAATGGTAGTATAAGGTGGCGCCCTGTACTTTTCCTGTTGGTTAAAACTATTGCAGGAATGCAGTGGTTTTAGGAAGTAGTGTGACGGCGATTCACAACTACTTAGTGGTCAGGTTTAAAAATAAAAAGGGTGAAGGAAGTAGTGTGACGGCGATTCACAACTACTGAGTGGTCAGGTTTAAAAATAAAAAGGGGTGTAGGAAGTAGTGTGACGGCGATTCACAACTACTTAGTGGTCAGGTTTAAAAATAAATAGGGTGAAGGAATTCACCCCAAAATTGGGCAGTAATAGTGTTACAGTGGGCGTACTGATAATGTTCCTGACCACGAGCCCACCCCAAAATTGGGCAGTAATAGTGTTACAGTGGGCGTACTGATAACGTTCCTGACCACGAATTCACCCTACAATTGGGCAGTAATGGTGTTACAGTGGGCGTACTGATAACGTCCCTGACCACGCGATAATGGGAAATTGTGCTGGAAAATCGGATAGGCAGACGAATAAACAAAGGAAGAAAGAGGACATAGCGCGCAGGACTGTTAAAAATTTTAATGACAGAAAAAAAAATGAAAAACAACAAGTGAAGGATCCGGATACTATTTAATCACTGCTGCAAGTGCTATTTGTTTTATATTGGTAATCTGTTGTTATTTGTTTTATATTGGGAACGCTGTGAGTGAGAAAGGAAAAGTTTATAAAAAAAAAAAAAAGAAAAGGGCATTTTTGCTCAGTACAGTTGTGGAATGTGAAAGGAGGGGCTGCTGGAGGAGCAGCTCTCTCTCTCTCTCTCTGTCTCCTTTTGCCTCAGGGGTGGGGGAGAGGCAGATTTGGCCTGTAGAAAAAACAGAAGTGTGAATTTTTGCTCAGCTTAGTTGAAGAATGCAAAAGGCGGGGCTGTGTGCCTCACAAGGCCTGGGAGATGCTGAGTTGTATAAAGGAAATATGAAAAAACAGTGGGATTCAACAGTGACTCAAATGCTCAGTGGTACATTACCCAAAGACAGAAAGGGGGTTAAAGCAGAATGTGATAAATTGTATCAGAAATTGAGGGAAGACGACATTCTAAATTTAAATAAGGAGGACAGTTTGACCCAGTTTTTAATGGATTTGGAACAAAGAAGACTAGATGATATACAATCTATGAAAGATATGGATGTTACAGGGTTTTTGGTGAAAAGAAAACATAAGTATCATATTGAGGAGTGTGAACGTGAGCGCAGGCTGATTCATAATTTGGCTACATGCTCTGCTGCAATGGATGGTGTGGTTTGCTGCAGGAGTCAGCAGCGGTTGACCCAGTGGGGTGTGTGAGTGAGACAAAGAAGAATAAAGGTTTAATGATTGATAAGCAGCTGAACAAACAAAAGGGAGGGGTGCTGTCCCTCTACCCTAATTTGGAAGATTTGAAAGGGGAATTGCCCCCACCGCCATATTGTGTTAATCAGATGCCTTTGGTTAAGTTAAAAGAAGGATTAGTGGAAGTTGAGGAGATGACATCACAGGAACAATGTGAACAGTTGAAAGGTTGGCTGGAAACTCAGACACAGAAAATGCAGGCAGACAGACGGGAGATGGACAGGTTGCAGGAAGAGCTTGAAAGATTAAGGTTGGAAAACTCCGTGGGAGAACGGCTGCAGAATGTTGAAGCTGGTGTAACTAATTTGCAAAGAAAAACACAGGATTTTCAGTATAGTTTATGCTCTAATACTGGCAGTGTGGAATCAGGTGTAGTAGATGATGAAGGCACAGTCTTAGCGTCGACGGAAAAACTTACAACAAAAAGAGATAAATATCAAAACCAACCGAGCATCGAACCATTATTAAATGAAAAAGATAATCCTTCCCCAACTTATCAATGCCACGATCCTAAGGAGGGTCCATACGGCAAATCATTTAAAGAAGCCCAAGAGGTTGGGAAATGGAGGAGGCAAATAAAATCATAATAATTAGACCATAATATAATATATGTTCTCTGTTTGTGTGTGTGTGTGTGGTTGATCTGTGAAGAAAGTGGTCTAAATATGGGTACTTTTACAAGGTTTTGGGTTTTTATTTTTTCAATTTAACTGTGTGGGGTCTTGATTAATGTTGCGTACGTGATAAACTGTTTACATATTTTTAAAAAAGCAATTTTGACGCATTACTGACCTTTGTCCTTGACTGAAACATGATAGCGCACTTTATAGAAAAAAGGACTGACGTGTGACAATGTGACTACAGGCCATGCTATGATCATATTATGATGTCATTTAATAATGCCTAATCACTGAAGGTTTTATGTTTACCCTATATCACATGATTTAAAGCACAGAGGTTCAAAACTGATTGAAAATTAATGTGTCTGTGCATATGATCTGCCAGAGGCTATGGATTATCAGACAAAGGTTTTGGAGAAAGAATCCTTAAATTGATAAGCATTTTTTGAAGCCAAGTATGACTTTGTATGACATTGTAGATAACATAAGATGTACTGATTCAAATGACTTTGACTTTACAAATGTAATGTTTATATGGTTTTATACTGATGTTACTCACCACATAATGGTGCGGTAACAATATATTTCAGAAATGTGACAGCAATGAGGAATGTGCTTCTCCTGATTCAGCGGTGGCCAAGCTGGGTCAGGGTGAACTACATTGCACTCCATAATTTACCAAGGAATGTATGAAATAGGGGCATTCCTTGTAAAACATTAAATCAAATTCTAATTAGGCAAAACGTCCGCCTTTCCTTTGACTGAAAGAATGTGACACAGTATTTCAAATTCAACCCATCTGTGTTCAACTGGACAAACTGATCTTATTTATCAATGCTGAAGCATATAAAAAATGCACAGATAGTTATTTTGTTTTTCTTAAATAGAATTTATAAACTAACCTGAATGTAACTATCTGTACAGACAGTAAATATGCTTATGACGCATGCCACCTGCATACTGTTACCTTGAATCTGTGGGAGTTTGTCATCTCCACAGAAAAACCAGCAAAACATCGACAGCAATTGTTGCAGCTATGTAATGTTCTGATGCTACCATGTTCTGTGGCAGTTGTTCACTGCCCTGCCCACACTAATGGCACTGACTTGTCTAGCTGTGATAATCGCTTGCCTGATAACGCTACTCACTGTCCTGCTATTGGTCTTTTAGGAACCGTCTGTCTTATTAATAATGTTGATGTTGATGTTTTAAAAGACTGTCAAGATAATATGGACCTTCCTCTTGTTTCATGTGTAAATAATTAGATATACATTTGGCTTGCCTGACGAAAATTTGCTCTGCCACCCACATTATACAGATGAGCTGTCCTGGTGGCACATGGCCAATCATGTGCCAACAGGAGGGAAATCAGTGATGAGGATGTTGGAAAAACTGTCCTAATATTTTGAAAGAAGTAACAAAAACATGCCAAAAGTGCATCATTTGTTTATAAAATAATGCTCAAGGAGCAATGGAAAGCTACAATATTGCTTGGTGTTGATTGACACCTTCGCAAAGTGGACAGGAATTCATCACACATCCTCAGCAAATGCCGCATCTGTGTGTGTGAAACTCTATTGAATGATGCTCTTTCCGTTTTTGGGGTTCCAGAACTGATTTATGCAGATAATGGAACTCATTTTACAGCACAAACAGTTCAAGACTTAATAAGATCAAATTTCATAGTATCTACCACCCACAAAGTACAGGTTTTGTAAAAAGAAAAATGGTACAATCAAACAAGTGCTGGCAAAAACCACACATGGAAAGGGTATTACTTGGCCAGAAGCCCTGAAATTAGTCAGACTAACCATTAACTCTATACTAGACCCAAAGACAGGATTATCACTCTTTGAATGTGCTTTTCACCGTCCTTATGTATTACCTGACCTCTCACCACTAACCACGCCTAACAAATACACAGATCTTGGTGAACATCTCAGGGAATGTTTTTGATTCTGTCAGAAGCTCTCTTCTCCACAGAAAGAAGCGGATAACCCGTTGCGACCTGGAGACTATGTCTTCATAAAGAACCACCACCGACAACACTAGACACTCCCACTCCCACTGCAGTACGTATTGCTGAATGACCATCTCGGATTCACCTTTCACACGTTAAAAGACTACGGGTGCCTGTAAGTGAACTAACTAACTTGTTTCCCTGAGTAAGTCCAGTTACAAAGGGGGCATGTCTTTTTAAGGACAAGGCCGTCTCAACCCTGGTGAAGAAAGAGGCCCGGAGGGGTACTCTCTCAGGTGGAAGCATGGCACCAAAATTATTGATGACTCTGTGTTCAGCACTTCTCCTGACAGTGGGGTGGTAATCTCTTTCTGATTCAAGGACAAGGAACCCACGAAGCACGGACAATGAACAATACGCATAACCTATGGTACCAGACAATGGTGGTTTTGGTGAGAGGACTGGGAACCAATACTTCTTGCTATGTGTGTTCATTGCTACCCCATTCACACAAGACTGCAATACCCATGATCCCTGTTCCACTGAGTGAAGAGGAAACGCCCGGAGTGACAATAGCGATGAACTTTCGTCTCAGTCTGTTTAATACAAGCAATAATGTTGGACATTGGTTGGTGGGGAATTTGTCAGAAAGGTATCTTAATAGATTGAATGTCACTATTCTGATTACACTGGGTCTAAGATTAGAATATTTAATACTATTGAGATTGGAACTTCTTTGCTTGCAGTTAAGAAGCCTTTAATGAAAGTAAATCCTACACTGTTTACTTCACCAATCTGCTTTCACAAAAACTGTAGTAAAAACAGTTTCAACCTGGGTTTTTCACAGAGATGCAATGATACTAAGGAAGTGACCTGTGAAGTGTCATATCATGATTCTGTTTGTAGAAATGTATTTCACTTTCCCTATATTGCTGCTGGAAAATTCACCTTAAAGAGGAAAAATTGTACTTTTAACTGTAGCAATAATCCTACTGTTTTTTGGCCAAATGATGATGGGTATGGATTCTTGGAAAACCATGTTTGGGTTTGTGGATCTAATGTTTACTCATTGCTTCCTCCAGGATGGTGTGGCAGGTGTTACATGGCTATATTGTTCCCACACATCAGCATAAGGTCAAATCTTACACATGAAATGAAAACATCCTACTCCCATTATTATCATTCTGAACAAACTAAAATATACACCAGGGTAAAAAGAAGAAAAATAGAGATGCAACAGTTGGTGGGTAAACTATCTGGAAAACAGAGAATGGGTACTCTTTTTCCAATGCATGGCAGTGCTCTAGCTATACACCACATAAATGCATTAGCATGGACAATGGAAAATCTGACTGTATTAGTGGAGCAAGGATTCACAACTTTAAATGAAGAACAAAAATTAGCATGATATTTTACACTTACAGCATGGGTTAAATGAAGATAAAGGTTGGGGCTCCTGGGATTGGTTTCAAAGTAGAACTTGGTGGCAGATTCTTTTGAAATAGTTAACCCCATTGATTGTGATATTAATCTTATTCTATGTGCTTTTCATGTGTGTCATTCCCTGTATAAGGTCCATGATAAGTAGAGCTCTTGCTCAACGCACTTTCATGTTACAATCTGTTATGCTCCAAAGAGAAGTCCCTGTACAATATACTGCCTTAAGACAGCAAAGTGATGGTGATTGTGATGACAAAACCACTGTTTAAATTTGGAAATGATGCTTTATGAGGTCAATGCAGAAAATCAATTGAAGATGCATTGTACTGATGATTGTATGGGAAATGAAATTATGAAACGTTAAACAGGAGGGAATTGTTGGAAAATGTATAAATGTATATATGTGTTAACATTTCATAATGAACAATGCTTGTGTAACTGTTTTTTCTCTGTGCTGTACCTGACACAGGAACTGCTGAAGTAATATCTTTGCATGAGAAGTTTAATCTGCCCTGTAACAGTGTAGCCAGACACACTGGAGATGCTTATGTTAGCCAACTATGTTTATACCTTATATGGAGTTGTTTCCCTTTTTCTGTCTCGCGAGATGAGAATTTGTTATGTGATTTTGTGCTTTCTGTTCCTCCCAGTGTGGGAGCAGCAGATGCTTTTTCTGTCATGTATAAAAGAGAGGTGCTGACTCTACGCACCAGCATTCACTCCCGTCTGTAACCAGAGGTGTGTTGTGATTTGCTCCTTGCAAGTAAAAACCTTTGATTATATTTATGTCTCGAGTCTGATTAAGGTATGAACCTAACAGAGTACTATCATTTCTATGAGTCTTGAGTTTCAGATTCCTGACAGCAACCACTTCGGTTGCCCGGAGAGTTTCTTCCAGATAATCCTGTGCCGGGCAGCTCCCCGTCTCAGCTGTTGCAGCGTAGCATAGACACAAGCACGCTGCCGGGCCCTGCCCACCACAGTTTTCCTCGCGTTTTTGTGCCTAAAACTTTGAAAAACGCGGAGTTTGTGTTTGTCAGACACGCCGCCCATTGCCCTCCACTGCGCCCACCCTATGATGGACCGTTCAGAGTGCTGGAAACAGGGGACAAGCATTTTTTGCTAGATTTGGGGGGTAGGAGGGAAAAGATTGGCATAGACAGACTCAAACCCGCTTTCGTGGTTCCGGACGAGCAAGTGCTGTTGGCTAGGGCCCCTCGGCGTGGAAGACCCCCACGGGGAGCTCCCCAGAGAAAAGATTCCCCAGAGCACCCACACGGACAGACAAAAAGTTTTACCCCCCAAACATCAACCCCCCAGCATGACAGCGCTGCGGAGGTGGTGAATCCTGGTTACAGCAGATACAGGAGAAGACTGAAGCCCAAGCAGCATGTGGATTGATGTTTAATGGTTCTATCACAGCATACGGACTGTTATTCTATTGTTCTATCCAAGATGCTCGGGGAGGGTGGTATGGCAGCACATGGGGAGAACATAATTGTGTAACATCTTAGACGAGAACAAAGAGCAGAGGTTCCCTGGTGAGATAACAGGGAGGTGTGAAGGATGAATGCAGTGTGACCTTTTGTGTGTTAGAAACTTCTAGAGGAATGGTAAAGGATTAAGGAAGTGAATGCAATGTGACCTTTTGTGTGTTAGAAGCTTCTAGAGGAATGCCATGTTATTTAAGAGAAGAGTCTTTGCTGAGATGTCATTCTGTCTATGCTTCTTGTGTGAGTTGTGTAATAAATCGTCTGAAGCCAATTCTGCCTCTTTATTTACACGCTCCACAAGATCATCCATACGAGAATATTGTTCAAGATCCTCGACGCGTTGCTCCAAGTCTGCAGTTTTTTTGTCTTTTTCCTTAATTGTTAATTTTAATTCTCGGACTTCTTCCATTAGCCCTATTATTTTAGCCTGCTGACTAGCCACTTTGGTCAGTTCTTCTGACAAGTTCAGAGATTTTTTGATCTCTTCCATTTCCTCCTTCTTTGGTGGCATTTTTACTGACCTGTAAAGCATAAATAAAGTCAGCACGATATTGGCAGTATTTTCCTCATTGTGGAATGATTAATAAGATTTGTGGTGTGAAAGAAAGGGCAAAAGTGAGACTCACTTCATAGAATGAGACAGTTGGCAACACTGGGTATACCGTGAAATACCCATCCGGGCCAGCGGGGGGCAGTAGCTGTTTCTACATCCGTGTCCAGAGAACAAACATGGCGTCGTCGTTGGTGAGGTTTGTTCGTGCTGGGCTTGGAAGGAGTTTGAACAGTAAGTTGCCGACACACCAGCATTCGGACCACAAACTGTGGTAATGCATTTTAGGTAAAATTTGATTACGTGCTGTAGAAGCCTACATTCAGTAATTTTTAACTGGTAACAAGGTATGACCTTGCTAGCTTGTGTTAGCGTTAGCTTTCATAACGTACTGCAGCTCCGTCGGCGACACATTTATTCGCCTCTATTTTGTCCTCTTGTTTTAAATCTTGCCAGTTGCGAGAAGTTCTTGTGCCGTGCAGCAGCAGAACAGACTGCAGAGCTCCACCACAGAGAGCAGCCGTGAGTACACCACCCTCACAGGAGGGTTTGACAGCCGGGGCAGTCAGTGTCCTGGTTCATCTGAATGTAAACACACATCACAGGGCTTTGGTCCAGAAAAAGTCCAGGACTATTTTGGGGTCAGCAGTGTTGGTGTGTAATATGAGATTACAAAGTAGTAGCGGACAGTTAAACTATCACTTCCTAATAAAAATGAATTATATTACTATGGTGCAGATAAGAATAAAGAAGACATTTGCAGGTATTTGGTATATTGTATTTGGTATTTGGTATATGGGCTGCACGGTGGCGCAGTGGTTAGCACTGCGGCAGCACAGTTTACCCTTGGCCGGGGGATTGTGGGGATCGTGGGATCGTGGGTTCGGTCCCAGCCCCCGACCAACAGTGATCTGTGTGGAGTTTGCATGTTCTCCCCGTGTTGCGTGGGTTTACTCCGGGATTTCTCCGGTTTCCTCCCACATGCCAAAGACATGCATGTTAGGTTAATTGGCTGTTCTAAATTGTCCCTAGATATCTGTTTCCTATAGGCCCTTAGAATAGAGGGTTAGTATTAATGAAAGCGCTTTGAGTGGTCTTTGTGACTAGAAAAGCGCTATATAAGTGCAGGTTAGTTAGTTAGTAGTTAGTATTTTAAAAGAATGAGACATGCTGTATGCAATGGTGGGTAGTAACTGATTACTTATGTAACTTTTTCACAGACTTGCACTTTAGAAAGTAGTTTTATTGCAGGATACTTTTTGCTCTTACCCGAGTATATTTTTGAAGGAAAAAACAGTACCTTTACTCAAATACACTGGCTCCTACTGTTTGGTTAACTTTGGATTTTACTGATTGAAAGCTGGTTAGCTGCAATAACATGTTCTTACCAGACATGACTACATAGAAACTATCATTTCATATTTTGTTGAAAGCACCGTTCCTCTATTCTAGCACTGTTACAAAGGAACAAGCAAAAAAGCTTAGTCGATGTGGAAAAAAATCATGAAAAATTATAATGGGAAAAAGTTAAAAATATCAAATTCATGAGAAAATTGAACAGTTAGTAGAAAAAATGCTAATTTCAGCAAAACATAATTCACAAGGAAAAAAGTAGTATATGGGGAAAAGTAACACGTTTATGAAAAAATGACAGTCACAGGTTTAAGAGAAGCATCACAAATTAGTGGGAATGAAGCTATTACTCTTACTCAAGTAATATTTTGATGACTGTTTTTGTACTTGAGGAATTGTTATGACAGATATATTTACTGTTTTCTCATAAATTTGTGACTTTCGTAAAATCGATTTTTTTTTCATAAATTTCAGAATTGTTTTATCATATGACTTTTTCTTATAAAGTTACACATTTTTGTTGTGAGGGTAGGGGTTTGTTTCAAGTATTTCTTTAAAAGAATTAGCTATTGGAAGCATCGATTCTTGGCAACCACATGTAAAGTAGGTTAACCAAAAATAATTATAATTTGCAATAATTTCATTTCCAGTGTGTTTAAAGAAAGAGGCTTAATCCGAGGTTTTAGCAAGTTGAATTAATCTGATGTTGATGAATTGTACTATTCGCAAACGACAAATTAGCCCCATATTTGCGATGGAAACTAAAAGTGAAGAAGTCAAAGAAAAATTTTTTTATATCCCAAGAAAGAAGAGTCTTTGTATTTCCAATTTAAAAAGAAATCAGATTTTTTTCATACATTTCCACATAGAGTAATGGTTGAATGAAAATCTGAGCTGAGACAATTTTGGCCGATTTGAAGAGACTACCACCCAAAAACCAATGCATGTGTCTATCTAATAATTAGCATTTTGAATGGCCCCGCTATACATCTCAACACTATAAAAAGATTAAAAGGCTGTTATATATACAAATATGGTTTCAGAAGGCCTAAACATGGTCGGGCATATAACCCTTTTTTTTTTTAAACCATATTTGAGGGGCTGGCGTGGCTACTTATTTTGTTGAATAACAGATCTTTTGATATATTCTGACACAGCAATAAAAGATGTATCAATGTACAAAATTTCAGTTCCCGAGGTGGTGTAGTTTTTGAGAGACTGACGTTTGAAAATCAATGAAATATTAAGGCTTCAATTTCCATGCCAAAGTCGACACATACAACTGCACTTAATTGGCTGTATCTCAAAAGGTCCTGATTAGAATGCATTAAAATTTTATATTTAGCCTGTTGGATTCATAAGGCACGGTTGGTAAAGTTTTCAGAATTTCTTGAGACCAAAGTGCATGGGATGTCCTGAAAATGGCATGGAATGACCTGTCTGTGACTTAATAGTCAATAGTTATCAGGGGTACACAATAGAATTTTTGCAGATATGCTGATAGTTTAGACCAGTTTTTGCTGATGTATAATATTAGAATATACACAGTCCAGTGTGTTTATCTCCTCATGTTGCACATTTAATACAGTGGTGTGAAAAAGTGCTTGCCCCCTTCCTGATTTCTCATTTTTTTGAATGTTTGTCACACTTAAATGTTTCAGATCATCAAACAAATTTAAATATTAGACAAAGATAACACAAGTAAACACAAAATGAAGTTTTTAAATGAAGGTGTTTATTATTAAGGGTAAAAAAAAAATCCAAACCTACATGGCCCTGTGTGAAAAAATGATTGCCCCCTAAACCTAATAACTGGTTGGGCCACCCTGAGCAGCAACAACTGCAATCAAGTGTTTGCACTAACTGGAAATGACTCTCTTACAGCGCTGTGGAGGAATGTTGGTCCACTCATCTTTGCAGAATTGCTGAAATTCAGCCACAGAGGGTTTTCAAGCATGAACCAACTTTTTAAGGTCATGCCACAGCATCTCAATCAGATTCAGGTCAGGACTTTGACTAGGCCACTCCAAAGTCTTCATTTTGTTTTTCTTAAGCCATTCAGAGGTGGACTTGCTGGTGTGTTTTGGATCATTGTTCTGCTGCAGAACCCAAGTGCGCTTCAGCTTGAGGTCACGAACAGATGGCCGGACATTCTCCAGGGTTTCCTCTGGCAACATTTCTCCATGGTGGCCCGCCTCGCCAGAAATCGTACCGCCACGGCAAGCCGATATGATTTTATTAATAAAAATATATGAAGCAATGACTTTCCGCAAGCGCGCACATGAACAACGCGCGTGGCCATCATCCACGTGGAGTTTAGAAGCGCCCCGGTCCCACGGGTTTTCCAGCCAATCAGCAAACAGTGTCTCGCTAAGCGTGACTGTCCGACAGAAACATGAGTTTATTAAAGTACTTAAAACGCGGAAAAAAATCATGAGAGGTATGTAAGCTCTGGCGTTTATCATGGTTTTAATCCGCTGGAAACGGGAACCATAATGGAAGAGTCGCTTAGCTAAGAGATGTGGTTAGAATTCAGATGCAGCCGGCCTCATATGAAGGGAAAGGCAGGGGGACTGATGAATTGCTGAGGATATATTTCACCAGCCACTACAGTATTAAGTTAGGAGACTGGCAATTTCTCTCTTTTCTCGCACGAGCAGGCGTGCCGTTTTTATTCTACAGCGGCAGTGACAAAGCAACAGCTAAAAACGCTAGCTCTAAACTGAGGTCCTTCAGCGGCTGCCTAGAGAGGTGCCTGATGAGAAAGCCTGAGTGCACAACTATAACTGCCTAAAAAGATCATTCTGTACATGAACATATATTGTGGTGAATTATGTCTTTAGAGTCCGCTACAGTTCCCTATTATGTACCTGGCAGGTTAAGATGACCGAAATTCACGAAGTCAGTGACTTTAATCCGTCAGCAGCCTTCGGACAAAGTAAACGTGTCAACATTTGATTTCAAAATAAGGGAGGTTTTTCCTGCTGTCTGGGTGGTGAGGAGATTTCTAAAAAAAAAAAAAAAACCAAAAAAAACTATAATAAATATAAAGAAATATCATCATATAACATCCTTGGTCATTTAAGTTAATTTATTTCATTAAATACAGTTTTATTAATATTTTTTCTTTGTAATCAGAGTTAAATTGTTGTTCTCTTCTGACTGCAAAATTATGGTCAAAAATGTAAATTGTTATAAGGAAAAAGTAAAAAAAAAAAAATACCACAGTGTTTCAAATTTATCTAAAAAAACCCAAACTAATTTTATTTTGAAAAACAGACGAAAATAAGCCATAAAATAATTCACAAATTTATAATAAAGTTTCAAATGTACAAGAAAAGTCAATTTTACAAGAGGAAATTGCAAATTTGAGGAACATGGTTTCAACTTTAGATTTACAGAGAAAAGTAGAAAACTATAAGAAAATTGTTATAAATTTTTGAGAAAAACCTCAAACCTTCAAGACTGAAGTCATTACTCAAGTTTTTAAGTGGGTGCTCTTTGTACCCTTAACTCAGTTAGAAATTGTTGGTTGTCTACTTTTAATTATTAATTTCAAAGCACTGCTTTTACATGAGTAGAGTTTCTGGTTACTATACCCACCTCTGATCATATAATTTAAGTATGCATGAGTACATTACTATTATGAATGTTTCTTTCCCTTCCCTACTCTCTCAATGGGAAAAAAGAAACACTAGAATAAAAATACAAAAAAATACACACATTTTTGTCATTTATGTAAACCATGACAAAAAAAATCCTGCAGGACAAAACATGACACTTGATATTTTCTAACCTGTTTGTATACCACCTTAGACAGAGAGAGAACCTGAGTTAGACAGAGCTCAGAGAGGGCAAGATGAGACAGAAGAGAGGAGCCAAGGAGAGGGAAGTGTTCAGGCAGAGGAAGGAGAGAAGGATAACACAACTAAAAAGTCTAAACACAGGATGTCTGGGTGGGACCCCAACTGGTCCAGTATTCAAGCCTCGGTTGTACAATACTTCAAATGGTAAGTTCCATATGCAATGTTACTGTGTAAAATTTTAAAAAGAAATAAATAGTATAAAATTAACATATTCCGGTATGTTTACCCAGCGCAGTGGTGGAGTGGTTAGCACTGCGGCAGCACAGCAACTCACCCGTGGCTGGGGGATCCTGGGTTCGATCCCAGCCCCCGACCAACAGTGATCTGTGTGGAGTTTGCATGTTCTCCCCGTGTCTGCGTGGGTTTATTTTGGGATTTCTCCGGTTTCCTCCCACATGCCAAAAACATGCAAGTTAGGTTAATTGGCATCAAACTGGGGATTCTAAATTGTCCTTAGGTATGATTGTGAGAGTGAATGGTTGTCTGTTTCTCTGTGTTGGCCCTGTGATGGACTGGCGATCTGTCCAGGGTATACCCTACCTCTTGCCCAAAGATGCTGGGATAGACTCCAGCCCCCCCGGGACCTGAAAAGGATTAAGCGGAAGAAGATGGATGGATGGACGGTATGTTTACCCCCCCACTCCACCCCCCTGGAAAAATATGTTGCCACCACGCCAAGGTCTTTAAGCCAGAGGAAACACTGATTCTCCTTCATGTTTTTTTGGTAGACAGCAGAATTCATGGTTCCATTTACCACAGCAAGTCTTCCAGGTCCTGAAACAGCAAAACAGCCCCAGACCATCACACTACCATCATCGTATTTTACTGCTGGTATGATATTCCTTTTCTGAAATGTTGTTATTTTTACACCAGATGTAATGGGACACACACCTTCCAAAAAGTCCAACTTTTGTCTCGTCAGTCCAGAGTATTTCCTCAAAAGTCTTGGGGATCATCAAGATGTTTTCTGGCCAAACTGAGACGAGCCTGTATGTTCTTTTTGTTCAGCAGTGGTTTTCGTCTTGGAACTCTGCCATGCAGGCCATTTTTGCCCAGTCTCTTTCTTATGGTGGAGTCATGAACACTGACCATAAGTGAGGCCTGTGGTTCTTTGGATGATGTTGTGGGGTCTTTTGTGACGAGTCATTGCTGTGCTCTTGGGATAATTTTGGTCAGCCGGCCACTCCTGGGAAGGTTCACCACTGCCATGTTCTCGTCATTTGTGGATAATGGCTGTCACTGTGGTTCGCTGGAGTCCCAAAGCTTTAGAAATGGCGTTATTGTGGGACATTCACATTTCCACATTATAACCTTTTTCAGATGGATAGATCTCACTTTGTTTCTTATTTGTTCCTGAATTTCTTTGGATTGCAGCATGATGTCTAACTTTTGAGGATCTTTTGGTCTACTTTCACTTTGTCAGGCAGGTCCTATTTAAGTGATTTCTTGATGGAGAACAGGTGTGGCAGTAATCAGGCCTGGGTGTGGCTAGAAAAATTAAACTCAGCTTTCCAAAGATATGATTAACCACAGTTAATTTATGTTTTAACAGGAGGGGCAAACATTTTTTCACACAGGGCCGTGTAGGTTTTAATTTCTTTTTACCCTTAATAATAAACACCTTCATTGAAAAACTGCATTTTGTATTTACTTGTATTATCTTTGCCCATCCATCCACCTTCTACCGCTTTTCCGGAGGTCCGGGTCGCGGAGGCAGCAGTTCAAGCAGAGAAGCCCAGACTTCCCTCTCCCCAGCCACCTGCTCCAGCTCTTCAGAGAGGATACCAAGGCGTTCCCAGACCAGCTGGGAGACATAGTCTCTCCACCGAGTCCTGGGTCTGCCCCGGGGTCTCCTCCCAGTGGGACGTTCCCAAAACACCTTAAGTGGGAGGCGTTCAGGAGGCATCCTCATCAGATGCCCATACCACCTCAACTGACTCCTTTCAATGTGGAGGAGCAGCGGTTCTACTCTGAGCCTCTACTGGATGGCTGAGCTCCTCACCCTATCTCTGAGGGTGAGTCCAGCAATCCTACGGAGAAAGCTCATTTCAGCCGCTTGTGTCCGCGATCTTGTTCTTTCGGTCATTACCCAAAGCTCGTGACCATAGGTGAGAGTAGGAACGTAGATTGACTGGTAAATCGACAGCTTTGCCTTAGAACTCAGCTCCCTCTTCACCACAATAGACCGGTACAACATCCGCATCACTGCAGACGCTGCTCCAATCCATCTGTCAATCTCTCGCTCCATTTTCCCCTCACTCGTGAATAAAACCCCAAGATACTTAAACTCCTCCACTTGGGGCAGGAGCCTGTCCCCAACCCAGAGAGGACAATCCACCTTTTTCCGGCTGAGGACCATGGACTCGAACTTGGAGGTGCTGAGTCTCATCCCGGCTGCTTCACACTCAGCGGCAAACTGTCCCAGCAAGAGCTGTAGGTCATTGCTGGATGAAGCCAACAGGACAACATCATCTGCAAACAACAGAGATGAGATCCTGTGGTCACCAAGCATGACACCCTCCATTCCCTGGCTGCGTCTAGAAATCCTGTCCATGAAAATTATGAACAGGATCGGTGACAAAGGGCAGCCCTGGCAGAGTCCAACTCAGTGGAAATGAGTCCGACCGAGTGTTGGCAATACGAACCAAACTGTCACAACGGTCGTACAGAGACCAAATAGCTCGTAACAACAAGCCCAATACCCCATACTGCCGAAGCACCCCCCACAAAAAACCACGAGGGATGCGGTCAAATGCCTTCTCCAAGTCCACAAAACACATGTAAACTGGTTGGGCAAACTCCCACGAACCCTGGAGAATTCTCGAGAGGGTAAAGAGCTGGTCTGATGTGCCACGGCCAGGACGAAAACCACATTGTTCCTCCTGAATCCGAGGTTCGACCAATGGCCGGCCTCTCCTCTCCAGTACCTTGGCATAGACCTTCCCAGGGAGGCTGAGGAGTGTGATCCCTCTAAAGTTGGAGCACACCCTCCGGTCCCCTTTTTTGAAAAGAGGAACCACCACCCCAGTTTGCCATGCCAATGGCACTGCCCCCGACCTCCACGCAATGTTGCAGAGGCGTGTCAACCATGACAGTCCAACAACATCCAGGGCCTTGAGGTACTCAGGGCGAATCTCGTCCACCCCCGGGGCCCAGCCACTAAGGAGATTTTTAACCACCTTGGCGACCTCAGCCCCTGTGATGGGCGAGTCATCCCCCTCATCCACAAACCCTGCTTCATCTGTGGAAGGCATATCAGTGGGATTGAGGAGATCCTCGAAGTATTCCTTCCACCGCCCAACGATATCCCCAGTCAAAGTCAACAGCGCCCCATCCGCACCGTACACAGTGTGGACAGGGAGCTGCTTTCCCCTCCTGAGCCGTTGGACAGTTTGTCAGAATCTCTTTGAGGCCGACCGAAAGTCTTGTTCCATGGCCTCACCGAACTCCTCCCATACCCGGGTTTTTGCTTCAGCAACCACCCGAGCTGCACTCCTCTTGGCCTGCCAGTACACCTCAGCTGCTTCGGGAGTCCCACAAGCCAACCAAGCTTGATAGGACTCCTTCTTCAGCTTAATGGCCCCCCTCACCACTGGTGTCCACCACTTGGTTCGGGGACTGCCACCACGAGATGCACCGACCACCTTGCGACCGCAGCTCTCCAGACTCCCTTGGAATGTGGTTGAAGTTCTTCTGGAGGCGGGAGTTGAAGACCTCCCGGACAGGGGCCTCAGCCAGATGTTCCCAGCACACTCTCACTATACGTTTGGGTCTACCAGGTCTGAATGGCTTCCTCCTCTGCCATCGGATCCAACTCACCACCAGGTGGTGATCAGTTGACAGCTCTGCACCTCTCTTTACCCGAGTGTCCAAGACATACGGTCGCAGGTCTGATGACACGACAACAAAATCGATCATCGACCTGCGACCTAGGGTGTCCTGGGGCCAGGTGCACTTATGGACACCCTTATGCTTGAACATGGTGTTTGTTATGGACAAACTGTGGTTAGCACAGAAGTCCAATAACTGAACACCACTCGGGTTCAGATTGGGCAGGCCATTCCTCCCAATCACCCCCCTCCAGGTTTCACTGTCATTGCCCACGTGTGCATTGAAGTCCCCCAGTAGGACAATGGAGTCTCCAAGAGGAGCACCCTCCAGCACCCCAGTCACAGACTCCAAAAAGGGTGGGTACTCTGAAACATCATTTGGTGCATAGGCACAAATGATGGTCAGGACCCGTTTCCCAACCCGAAGGCGCAGGGAAGCAACCCTTTCATCCACCGGGGAAAACTCCAATATAGAGGCAGCAAGGTGGGGGGATACAAGAATACCCACCCCTGCTCGTCACCTCTCGCCCTGGGCAACTCCAGAAAAGGCCAAGCTCCAGCCCCTCTCCAGGAGACTGGTTTCGGAACCGGAGCTGTGTGTTGAGGTGAGGCCGACTATATCTAGCCGGTATCTCTCAACCTCGTACACCAGCTCAGGCTCCTTCCCCACCAGAGAAGTGACATTCCACGTACCAAAAACCAGTTTAGAAAGCTTGGGATCAGTCCGCCAAGGTCTCCGCCTTTGACCGCCACCTAATCCACATAGCACCGGACCCCCATGATCCCTCCTGCAGGTGGTGAGCCCACTGGAGGGCGGACCCATGTAACTCCTTCGGGCTGAGCCCGGCCGGGTCCCATGGGTGGAAACCCAGCCACCAGATGCTAGCCATCAAGCCCCTCCCCCAGGCCTGGCTCCAGGGTGGGGCCCTGGTAACCCCATACTGGGCGGGGTACACTGAATCCTTGATCTAGAATTTATCATGAGAGTCTGTTGGATCGTTTTTAGTTTGGCCCTTCACCCAGGACCAGTTTTTCTTGGGTGACCCTATCAGAGGCAAATTGCCCCGGACAACATAGCTCCTGGGATCACTGGGGCACACAAACCCCCCACCACGATAAGGTGACGATCCATAAGGGGGGGGTGTTATCTTTGTCTAATATTTAAATTTATTTGATGATCTGAAACATTTAAGTGTGATAAACATACAAAAAATGAGAAATCAGGAAGGGGACAAACACTTTTTCACACACCTCTGTATGTTGGTCAAAACCAGGTCTGCTGCTTGTCAGTGGCTGCTAGCACAGAGTCGAATACTAAATGAGCATTAGCATCTGGACCGCTGTTACCACGGCAACAGAAAACTCCCGTGGAAGACAGAAACTGCCACCATCCCCAGATCTGGTGAGCAGTTCTTATCGATGACCAAAGAGTTTGTAAGCAAGCCGTTATTCACATGCCGTGGGGAAAATAAGTATTGAACACGTCAACATTTTTCTCAGTAAACATATTTCTGATGGAGCCATTGACCTGAGATTTTCACCAGCTATCAGTGACAACCCAAGTAATCCATACGTACAAAGAAATCAAGGCAACTGTGTTCACAAAACAAGTTGTATTTAATAAAGTGGAATGACACAGGGAATAAGTATTGAACACACGAAGAAAAAGAGGTGCAAAAAGGCATAGAAAGCCAAGAAACGAGCTGAAATCCATCAGAATTTAGGAAGCCATCCCATCCCCCATCAGTGCAAATTATTTTCAGCTGGTTAAGTTCTGACTGATAGCCTTTAGAAAGGTCTGTGAATATCAGATTGTCACACCACGAAGAACTCATGATGGGTAGAAGCAAAGAGCTCTCTCTAGACCTTCACAGCCTTATTGTTGTAAAACATAATGATGGCATTGGTTACAGGCGCATTTCTAAACTGCCGAATATTCCAGTGAGCACTTTTCGAGATATCATTTGGAAGTGGAAAGAACCTCATTTTACTATAAACTGGCCATGACCAGGAGCTCCTCGCAAGATTTCTGACAGGGGAGTCAAAAGAATTATCAGAAGAGTTATCCAAGAGCCAAAGACCACTTGTGGAGAGCTCCAGAAAGACCTGGGGCCTCATGTACAAAGACTTGTGAGAATTTCCTACTGAAAGATGATGTACTTTTAAATCAAGAAAACGCCCAAAGCAAAAAAAATCCAGATGTATGAAACTGTCCGTACCCAGGAATACAAGCACATTTCCTTTGTACTTTCCAGTCTGCTTGAAATTGAACGCACGTGAGGAAATACCGGACTCCTCTCTTGACACGCCTCTATTTGAATATGCAAATAGATACGCAAATAGATATATATAAGTGCTGCACATTTGATTCTCCTGTATCCATGATCAAAAATAATGGATTTAGTGGAATTTCACAGACTGTGAGTTGGAGGTGCTGCTGAATGAGGCAGAGGCACGTAAAAACATTTTATTTGGCATGCTGTCCTTTGGCATTAGCGCTGGATACAGGTAATTCAATAGCCTGCTCAGAGCCCTGTAAATTAGTTTGTTTCCTTTATTCAAGGAGATGTTTATTTAATTTTGACATGTTTCGACTGCGTCTGCAGTCGTCCTCAGGAGCGTCAGCTGATCACTGTCATTCAGAGTGTGTATAGCGCAGTGGTTAAGTGCCAGATTTCAAACCAGAAGGTTCTGGGTACAAAACCAGCTGCGACTGGGACCACAATGGGAATTAGTGTGTGCACTTTATTGTGTCATTCCATTGTTTTTAAATGTATGTTGTATCTTTTATACAATGTTATTTTAAACAATGAATCAATCAGTCAATTTGTGACCAGCCAGGTGGATGAGCTGGTTGAATTGGGTAGCCACGGTCACCTGTCAGTTGAAAGCAGATCATATTAGACTCGACAAGTACATATTTTATGTCCAAAATACAAATCTCATCCTTAAGTTATGTACAACTTACATGGATTACACACACTACTAAATGAATGAAGTGCACTGGGGAAAGGGTGACACTGTTGCATTTCAAACTTTACGCATGCGTTTATTGACATAACTACTGTACATACAGAGGCAATTGGGGGCTTGGTAGAATGTTGTCAAACTGTCGTTTTGTCAGCAAAGAAAGTCACTTACTCGACCCACTGGGTTGTCATGAAGCCTTGAAGACAGGATGATATTTGGGGGTGCACAGGCACGTTGTGCATGAGGTGGGTTTATTATTAGGACAATTACATGAATTTACTCACCAAGAAGCCATCCACCCGCACAGTGCCAGCTTGTAGTTTGCTCCCAACAATGCTGTTCATTAGAATCATTAGGAAAACCGGCTCTCGCTTCAGATTGCGATTTGATGTTGGTCTGTTCAACTGCATTGTATAGGAATATGATGTACCTCGGTGACAGCCGGATAATGCCATCCCACACAGCTTGGCTCAGGGTTGACTGGGAAATCCCTGATTGGTCTGCCAGCTCACTCTGGTATGCCCCTGTTTTCAGAAACCCCAGTGTTGTCAGTACCTGCAATGGAATGGGCAGCGCACGGCTTCGCTCTGTGTCGCGCTCCAAGAGTGGCTGTAGCTCTGAGCACAGTTCCACAAGGACTGCCTGTGGAAACCTAAACTGGCTGACAAGTCAGTCATCATCCTGAACCAGAAAATCTTCTCTGTCTCTAAATACCCTTTCTCTTCTCACTGCATGATTTGCAATATCCTTTAATAATACTAACGTCGAGGCATTTTCTGAACTTGGATGTTTGTTCATCATGTGTCTCTGGTGTGTACAATAATTTTCACGTCATTATCAGTCTCCCAACATCACCTCTTAAGTGTCGCCAACGGACCAATAATAGTAGAAACGTACATACGCCAGCCATGAAGTTGGCGTGGGGGCTGTGCATAGTTCCACGGTCATTTCATTTTTGATACATCAGAAATTTTCTGTGGAAAAGGATGTACACCATGTTTCTGTGCCCAAGTACCCTTTGTACATGAGGCCCCTGGTGTTAGCAGGTACTGCTGTTTCAAAGAAAACAATAAGTAATGCACTCAACTGACATGGGCTGTAAGGCCTGCTCACTTCACAAGACTCCATTGCTGAAGAAAAAGCATGTTGAAGCTCGTTTAAAGTTCGCTGCACAACATTTGGGCAAGCCAGTAAAAACACTGGGAGAATATAGTCTGGTCAGATGAGACGAAAATTGAAATTTTTGGATGCCACAACACACAGCATGTTTGTACTATGTGCTGAAAAACACCCCCACACCATGATGGGATGTGCAGTGCCATTTCTCCTCCAGACAGACTTCATATAATTGAAGGAAAGATGAATGGACAAATGTACAGAGACATCCTTGATAAGAATCTGTTGCCATCTGCCAAGATGCTGAAGATGAAACGAGGGTGGACATTTCAGCAAGACACTGATCCCAAACACACAGCCAAGGAAACTCTCAACTGGCTCCTGAGAAAGAAAATAAAGCTGCTAGAATGGCCCAGTCAGTCACCTGACCTGAATCCAATTGAAAATCTCTGGAATGAACTGAAGATCAGAGTTCATAGAAGACACTCATGGAACTTTCAAGATTTGAAGACAGTTTGTGTGGAAGAATGGGCTAAAATCACTCCTGAACAATGCCTGCGCCTAGTTTCTCCATACAGGAGGCATCTGGAAGCTGTTATTACCAACAAAGGCTTTTCTACTAAATATTAATTCACATTAGCGAGGACCTTACGTGGGCACTCAACACCACAGAGCTGGTTAAGAGAGCTCAACAGCGGCTGTACTTTGAGGGGGCTGAAGAAGTTTGGCATGTCCCTCGAGATCCTCAACAATTTCCACAGCTGCATCATTGAGAGCATCTTGACCAACTGCATCACTGCGTGGTTCGGCAGCACTACTGCCCTGGACCGCAAACGCCTGCAGAGAGTGGTGAAGACAGCGGAGAAGATCACCAGGACTCCACTCCTCTCTCTGCAGAGCATCTACCATTGCAGAGTCCAAAGGAGAGCTGCCGCCATCCTCCAGGACCCCACCCACCCCCAGCACAGAATATTCATACTTCTACCCTCAGGCCGGAGGTACAGAAGTGTGAAATGCAGGACATCCAGACTAAAAAACTCCTTCTTTCCCACTGCCATCAGACTCCTCAATAAATAACCAACTCCGGACACGGCTTTGCAAATAGGAAGTCACACATTGGTTGCTAAATTTGCACATTGCTCACTTGCATAGTGTACATAGTCTCACCCCGTTTCATGTCCATATCATCTCTGCTGCTAAATTATCATTGTACAGTCTACTGGGTATTATCATAACAGAGAAATTCTCACACTGGGTACTAATTTGTACATTGCTCATTTGCACACTGTACATCGGCTTATGCCATCTTGGGTTCATATATTTCTGATATTAATATACCATTGTCCATTATAGGCATCCAGTGAATTTTCAATTTTTATTCTTCTTGTTTCCTCTAGTTTTAACTGTTTTAACTGTCCTAATTGCCTAATGTGTGTTATTAGTATTCATTAGTATTAGAACTTAGTATTAAGGTGTGTTTAAGGTGTCCTAATTGCCTAATGGGTATTATTAGTGTGTGTTATTAGTATTCATTAGCATTAGGTGTGTTATTACCTTATTACTATTGATGTGTATCTATTACCTTGACATTTGTTCGGAGAGCAGAGTAAGAATTTCATTGCTCAGGAAATGTTGCATTTCTTAACTGTGCACATGATAATAAAGCCTTTGAATCCATAAATGAATTTCACCAAGGGTGTTCAATACTTAACCCCTGTGTCATTCCACTTTATTAAATATAACTTGTTTTGTGAACACAGTTGCCTTGATTTCTTTGTATGTACAGTATCTCACAAAAGTGAGTACACCCCTCACGTTTTTGTAAATATTGTATTATATCTTTTCATGGGACATCACTGAAGATATGACACTTTGATACAATGTAAAGTAGTCAGTGTACAGCTTGTATAACTGTCGATTTGCTGTTCCCTCAAAACAACTTAACACACAGCCATTAATGTCTAAACCGCTGGCAACAAAAGTGAGTACACCCCTAAGTGAAAATGTCCAAATTGTGCCCAAGTAGCCATTTTCCCTCCCCGGTGTCATGTGACTCGTTAGTGTTAGAAGGTCTCAGGCGTGAATGGGGAGCGGGTGTGTTAAATTTGGTGTTATCGCTCTCACACTCATACTGATCACTGGAAGTTCAACATGGCACCTCATGGCAAAGAACTCTCTTAGTATCTGAAAAAAAGAATTGTTGTTCTACATAAAGATGGCCTAGGCTATAAGAAGATTGCCAGCACCCTGAAACTGAACTACAGCACAGTGGCCAAGAGCATACAGCGGTTTAACAGGACAGGTTCCACTCAGAACAAGCCTCATCACCATGGTCGACCAAAGAAGTTGAGTGCACGTGCTCAGCATCATATCCAGAGGTTGTCTTTTGAAAATAGACATACGAGTGCTGCCAGCATTGTTGCAGAGGTTGAAGGGGTGGGGGGTCAGCCTGTAAGTGCTCAGACCATACGCCGCACACTGCATCAAATTGGTCTGCGTGGCTGTCATCCCAGAAGGAAGCCCCTTTTAAAGATGATGCACAAAAAAGCCTGCAAACAGTGTGCTGAAGACAAGCAGACTAAGGACATGGATTACTGGAACCATGTCCTGTGGTCTGATGAGATCAACATAAACTTTTTTGATTCAGATGGTGTCATGCGTGTGTGGCGGCAACTAGGTGAGGAGTACAAAAACAAGTGTCTTGCCCACAGTCAAGCATGGTGGTGGGAGTGTCATGGTTTGGGGCTGAATGACTGCTGCCAGCACTGGGGAGCTACAGTTCATTGAGGGAACCATGAATGCCAACATGTACTGTGACATACTGAAGCAGACCATGATCCCCTCCCTTTGGAAACTGGGCGGCGGAGCAGTATTTCAACATAATGACCCCAAACACACCTCCAAGACAACCACTGCCTTGCTAAAGAAACTGAGGGTAAAGGTGATGGACTGGCCAAGCATGTCTCCAGACCTAAACCCCATTGAGTATCTGTGGGGCATCCTGAAACGGAAGGTGAAGGAGCACAAGGTCTCTAACACCATGATGTTGTCATGGAGGAGTGGAAGAAGATTCCAGTGGCAACCTGTGAAGCTCTAGTGAACTCCATGCCCAAGAGTTAAGGCAGTACTGGAAAACAATGGTGGTCACACAAAATATTGACACTTTAGACACAATTTGGACATTTTCACTAGGAGTGTACTCACTTTTGTTGCTAGCAGTTTAGACATTAATGGCTGTATGTTGAGCTGTTTTGAGGGGACAGCAAATGTACACTGTTACACAAGCTGTACACTGACTACTTTACATTGTATCAAAGTGTCATATCTTCAGTGTTGTCCCATGAAAAGATATAAAAAAAATTTACAAAAATGTGAGGGGTGTACTCACTTTTGTGAGGTACTGATTAGTGATATCTGGTGAAAATCTCAGGTCAATAGCTCCATCAGAAATATGTTTGAGAAAAATGTTGACGTGTTCAATACTTATTTTCCCCACTGTACAGTGATCCCTCGCTACTTCGCGCCTCACCTTTCGCGCCCTCAGTGCATCGCGGATTTTTCAAAAATATTCATCAAAAATTCAAAATTGAGAAAAAATGGGCGGGCACTAGCAGAAGGCAGGGAGACTACATTAGAACATCAGGTATCAACACGGAGAGCCCGCACAACTCAAAATCCACCTCTCTGTTCGCTGTTCTCGTGTTGGCTCGGCTCGGGAATCTCGCAAGCTGATTGGCCAAGACGTTTTACCCAGCTTCTCTCCCTGTCGAGCGCCCATACCCAGCGAAGGAAGACCGCATTCGTTGTTCTTTATCGCTCGTGTTGCTTAGTCTCTCCGCGTGGAACTTTTCGCTGTTCTCTTGTGCCTTTTTGTGCGAAATAGTCTTCCCGTCGAGCCACTACGCCGCCTCTTGCAGCTTCTCCAGCTCTATCGGAAGCTGCCCTCGACGATCCTGCGCCTCTAGCACCTGACAATGAGGCGTCACCTGAGGAGCAGTAAAGCTCTCATTAACCTGTGCAGTAAATCATCTTCATCTTGAGTTACGTATCTTGTTATAAGAATAAAAGAGTTCTAAAAACATATTTATGTACACTTTATTTACATCTACGTATGTACGTACACACACACACACACACACACACACACACACACACACACACACACACACACACACACGTATCATATGAGAGAGAGTGTGTGAGAATGAATGTACGTATTATTTATGGGTGACGTCATTAGGGGTGACGCTACTTCGCGGTTTTTCACTTTTCGCGGTTGGTTCTGGAACCCATTAACCGCGATAAGTGAGGGATCACTGTATATGCAAATTCTGCTTCCACAGCTCTTACCAGATTCCTCTGTCCTGCACTTGGATGTAGTTAGCAGCATGCTTGCTCACCCGTGGCGTTTATGACCCTGGGGTGTAGCCAGCTTGACGATGATCATGGTGATTGGGTTATAGATCCAGTTTTAGTTTGCACTGCCATCATTGTGTGAATGTGTGTGTGAATGGGTGAATAGCAGGATCTGTAAAGTGCTTTGGTCATCCAAAGATGAGTAAAAAAGTGCTATAATCAGTGTTTCCTCTGGCTTAAAGACTTTGGCACGGTGGCAACATATTTTTCCGGAGCACGAAAACACATGACACGATTGTAACTGGAATATGTTAATTTTACACAATTTCTTTTTCTTTTCTTTTTTTAATTTTGCACAGTAATATTGCATAATGGAACTTACCATTTGAAATACTGTACAACCAAGGCTTGAGTGTTGGCATACTGGGCCAGTTGGGGTCCCACCCAGATGTCCTGTGTTTGGACCTTTTACTGGTGTCATCCTTCTCTGCTCCCTCTGCCTGAACACTTTCCTCTCCTTCCTCTGCTCTCACCTCTCTTGGACCCTTTGCCTGAACACTTTACTCTCCTTCGCTCCTCTCTTCTGTCTCATCTTTCCCTCGCTGAGCTCTGTCTAATTCAGGTTCTCTCTCTGTCTGTGGTGGTATACAAACAGGTTAGAAAAGACCTAAGTGTCATGTTTTGCCCTGCAGGATTTTTTTTTATTGATTTATTTAAATTTGCAACCATTTTCCTCAAATTTGTAATTTTCTCTTGTAAAATTATGACTTTTCTTGTACATTTGAGACTATTATAAATTTGTGGATTGTTTTATGGCTAATGTTTATCTTTTTTTAATCCAATGCAACTTTATTTATAAAGCTCTTCAAAAACAGCAGTTGACACAAAGTGCTGTACATCAACGATAAATAAAATATAAAAACAATAAAATACAGCTAAAGTACAAAACAGCACAAACAAAACAACAGTCATACAATAGAGACAATAAGAACAAATAAAATCAATGTCTCAAACTGGATTAAAAGCCAGAGAATAAAAATGGGTTTTAAGAGGAGCTTTAAAACTGGACAGTGAAGAAGCCTGTCTGATTGACATAGGCAGATTATTATAAAATTAGTTTTTTTTTCAATAAATTTGAAACAGAATGTGGCAATTTTTTTTACTTTTTTCTCATACAATTTAAACTTTTGACCATAATTTTGTAGAACCAGAACAGAACAATAACTTTAACTCTGAATTCAAAGAAATATAATTATTAAAATTATACATGCAAGTTAGGTTAATTGGCATCAAACTGGGGATTCTAAATTGTCCTTAGGTATGACTGTGAGAGTGAATGGTTGTCTGTCTGTCTGTGTTGGCCCTGCGATGGACTGGTGATCTGTCCGGGGTGTACCCTGCCTCTCGCCCAAAGATGCTGGGATCGGCTCCAGCCCCCCCGCAACCCGAAAAGGATTAAGCGGAAGAAGATGAATGAATATTTAAAGAAATAAATTAACTTAAATGACCAAATATGCAGTTATTTCTGTTATAATATTTCTATCCACCTTATTCCTAGCCCCCATGATGCCTTGCGTGAATTATGGTAGCAACCTCCGGTACTAGTTTAGAACGTATGGTTGTCACTGAAACGGGACCCTTTTCCTTGTTAAAAAAAAACAATGACTTTGGCTTCAAAAATGCAGAAACACGGCCTTTTGCACCTCAAAAATAGTAATATAATCATACCACTTCCCACGACTATCTAGGGATGGGAAGATGACCTTAAAAAGTGGCCTCGCAGACAGTAGCTGTTTGTTAGCGCCACTGCTAAGATACTAACACTGTAAACAAAAGCTCTGAGATATATCAATGTCTCCACCGCAATAAAGTCGGCTTCATTTTCTTAAAATATGTTGGACATAATCAAATTTACCTTAGAGCAGCCATACACCACAACACCATGCTTGGCTGTGATGGTATATGCAGACAGCTGCAGCTGTTTGTTTTACCCCGAAATTAAAATGCTCATGCTGCTGTCATGCCATAAATGCTTGTTATTTAACTTAACATGTACAGACATTTTCTGACACTTGTTCAGAATTTTATTGATCTATATTTTGTGATAATTTAAAAATTAATGCATGCTGAAGCATGCTGAAGTCCATATCATTCCAAGGCAGTACAATGAATGCAAAAAAACCCCAAAAACAACAAACTTTGATATTGTTCTTAAATCATTAAGCCTTAGGAAGTAAATTGTTACTATTTTTTATTTATTATTTTATTTCATGCAGCCTTCATTCTGGTGACATATATAACACATAAACGTCAGATCTGTGACATTCATATGGGCGGTGCGGTGGAGCAGTGGTTAGCACTGCGGCAGCACAGCAACTCACCCTTGGCCATGGGATCCCTGGTTCGATCCCAGCCCCTGACCAATAGTGATCTATGTGGAGTTTGCATGTTCTCCCCGTGTCTGCGTGGGTTTACTCCGGTAGTTCTCCGGTTTCCTCCCACAGGCCAAAAACATGCAGGTTAGGTTAATTGGAGACTCTAAAATGGCCCTAGGTGTGAATGTGTGTGTGAATGGTAAAGGGATAGCGCCGTACCGTGGCTGCTTCATCCATCCAGGTGGATGCCCTCAATTTCCCCTCTGGGGATCAATAAAGTATACAAAATCAAAAATCAAAAAAGTGAAAACATACCTGGTGGTGTTGTCTGTACCACCGATCACACCGACAGTCCTTTTTCGTTCAGTGCATGATCTACGTATTACTGGTGAGAAGCCTTCATTTATACAGTCTATGGTACAACCACGAACACCATCAACAAGTACCAGAACTATGCCAAAACAAAAACTACAAGTACTGAAATTAGCTGCCACTTGAGTGCAAAACACCTATGTGGACTATACATTAAAATGAATTTGAAAAACTTTTAAAAACGCTGTTTTAAATGCCCCTGCTACTCCACTCTTGTTGACTGATATAACACTACCTCAGCTGAAACCGGAAGCTCCGCTCATAATAAGATAAGATAAGATAAGATAAGATAAGCCTTTATTAGTCCCACAACGGGGAAATTCCAGGATTGCAACAGCACAGGGATAGCAACACTCAGAGCAACAATCAGAAGGCAAGAAAAAAACAAGCAAGCAAGAGCAGCTAATATACATATGTACGTATTACTATAAAATATATACTGTATATATACACACACACACAGACACAGTGCAGAGCATTGTAGCTGGATGGAATAAATATATGAATATATGAACACACAGTGCAGAGCATTGTAGCTAGATGGAATAAATATGTAAATATATAAACACCCACAGTACGGAGCATTGCAGCTAGGTGGAATAAATATGCAAGTATATAAACACACACAGTGCGGAGCAATGTAGCTAGATGGAATAATATGTAGATATATAAATATATAAACACACCCAGAGCTGAGCATTGTAGCTAGATGGAATAAATATGTAAATATATAAACACACACAGTGCAGTGCATTGTTGCTAGATGGAATGAAACAGCATAACCGTCTACTTAGTTATCCTACATGGTATGATTATGTGCCCATACATATTCTCACCCTCCATAGCAACCGGTATGTTCCTAGTTGTATGCCGGAGGGGACCATTGTGTAAGTCTATTGCATCTTTTGCATTCAAAAAACTATTAGTTTGTTACGTCTTTTTGCTATCTCTGCGAGCAGCCCTGCTTAGGTTGTACAGTCTGACAGCCGTTGGTAGGAAGGACCTACGAAACCTCTCGGTTGTGCACCTGGGATGATGTAGTCTGCTGCTAAATGAGCTCCTCAGTGCATTCAGTATGTCCTGCATAGGGTGGAACTCGGACTCCAGCAGAGATGACAGTTTAGCCACCGTCCTTCTCTCTCCTATCTCCTCCATTGGATCAAGGCGCTGCCCCAGGACAGAGCTAGCTTTCTTAATCAGTTTGTTCAGTCTCTTCCTATCGGCTGCAGTAATGCCACTGCCCCAGCAGACCACTCCAAAAGTGATGGCTGATGCCACCACCGTGTCATAGAATGTCTTCAGCAGCGCCCCTTGTACACCAAAAGACCTGAGTCTCCTCAGCAGGAACAGCCTGCGCTGTCCCTTCTTGTAGAGTGCATCAGTATTGTGTGACCAGTCTAGTTTATTGTTCAGATGAATACCCAGGTACTTATAGGATGTCACCATCTCGATCCTACAGCGGCACCCTCAGGAATAAGGTGGATATATTTATAGTTTTTTAGAAATCTCCCCACCAACCCGACAGCAGGAAAAACCTCCCTTATTTTGAAATCCAAGTGTTGGCACGTTAGTTTGTCTGAAGGCTGCTGACAGATTAAAGTCATTGACTTTGTGAATTTCGGTCATCTTAACTTGCCAGGTACATAATAATGAACATAAATTATTAGTTAATATTGTGGTAGCTGGTGAAGTAAATCCTTAGCGATTCATCAGTCACTCTTGCCTTTCCCTGCAATGAAGCCCAACCAGACCTGTTAGCTAAACAACTCCTCATTGTTGTTCCAGTTACCAGCGGGTTAAAACCACCATAAATGCCTCCACTGCTTATCTCCTGTACTTTTTTCCACATTTAAAGTACTTTAATAAGCTCTTGCTTCTCTCGGACAGCAACGCTAGAGAGACACTCTACCTGCAGAAATGATCACACGGGTATTGGCCGGGCGGGGCGCTTCCGCGCAGATGACAATCACACATATTGTTCGTGTGCGCGCTTGCGGAGCGTTTCTTTCATATTTAATTTTTCTTAAATTAATATAGGAGCGGCGGCATACTTCCTTAAATGGTAAATGGCATTCACTTATATAGCACTTTTCTTCTCATCTAGGGATGACCAAAGCACTTTACAGATCCTGCAATCCACCCATTCACACACTGATGGCGGCAGAGCCGCCATACACACAGGTGCTAACCAGGCCACCAGGAGCAACTGGGTGGCCTGGCAACCTTAGGCCGGTGGGCCGCCACGCAGAAATGTTACCACAGGAAACCGTGTATGTAAGTGAATGCCATTTACCATTTAGTTCGTCAGGCTTATTTCCAAGGGACTAGACATTTGTGAGAAAAAGGATAGGCAGCATTCATCTGTTGGAAGCTGAGAGACTAACTTGCTGGCTAACCCACATCTGTTTACATTGTCGTCTCCGGAGAGCGTAAATGCCGGTACCATTACGGGAACTTGGCATATTCTCCCGATTGTGCAGTAATTCCTCTCTGCCGTAGAAGATATTTGAGATACTTCAACAGAACTTAACCATGAAAAGTAATACAACTAACACCCACACGCAGCATTGTTGAGGGGGGTACGGAGCTACAGCATGCTGGCATGCTTTAGTGGGGTCAGCCATGTTAGTTGAGATAGGTCGCCTGACGTAATGATGTCAGTCCCCTGTGCTGAAGCAAAAGCAGCAGAGATAACTTGAGACTGTCTACTGTAATATTCTATTGGCTGTAAATATTAATTTTTGCCGATAACTGTAAGTGCTTTATCGGCTGATACCAATAGCATGCCTATATATTGTGCATCTCTAGCAGTTATACTTGGTCACGCAGCTGGTATGGTGTCTTCCATGATCAAATAACACCGTTTCATCTCCTCTGCCTCTCATTTAGCCACCGTCA
Source organism: Pholidichthys leucotaenia (assembly GCA_020510985.1). Taxonomy (NCBI): domain Eukaryota; kingdom Metazoa; phylum Chordata; class Actinopteri; order Cichliformes; family Pholidichthyidae; genus Pholidichthys; species Pholidichthys leucotaenia. Next base: position 62,524,261 of record CM035847.1, read on the forward strand.
GGCCCAAAGATGCTGTCACTCAGAACCAGCTGGCACAGTTCGGGGAGTATGTGGCTGAGATGATGCCCAGATATGTTCAGCAGGTCCAGGTCAGTTCTTCTGTGTGTGAAAGTGTGAAGGGTGTGAGGTTACCCTTTTATTTCTCCTAATTCCAGAGTCTGTGTAGATGCATTAAATGGCGCAGGTCATTCATCCCTGTTGTGTCTGTGTAGGTGACATGTTACAATGAGCTAGAGGTGATGATCCATCCTGACGGAGTGATCCCAGTGCTGACTTTCCTCAGGGACCACACCAACGCCCAGTTCAGGAGCATGATAGACCTGACGGCCGTGGACATCCCCACGCGGCAGAACCGCTTTGAGGTAGCTGTTGAAATTGGTGAACATACATTCACAATTTACAAGTTGCATACATGACTTCTTTTCTCAGTTCATGTTGCACCTCACCTGTGAGATAAAACGGATTTTTTAAGTATGAAATGTGTGAATAAAAGTTGTGCTGAGGTGCAACATTCAGGATAAATGCGATCTCTGTTTGTAGTTCCTCACAGCAGCTGTGACTCCATCTGAATTAATATGCTTTGGTCTTTGGGATTAGAAAAAACCCCAAAACACTGCAGTGCATTCGGAAGGTATTGAGTGCTTCACTTTTTCCACATTTTGTTGTTACAGCCTTATTCCAAAATGGATTAAATTCATGTTTTCCTCAAAATTCTACACACAATACCCCATAATGACAATGTGAAAAAAGTTTTCTTGAGATTTTTGCAAATTTATTAAAAACAAAAAACTAAGAAATCACTTTTATTATTCACAGCCTTTGCTCAGTACTTTGTTGATGCACCTTTGACAGCAATTACAGCCTTAAGTCTTTTTAAATATATGATGCCACAAGCCTGGCACACCTATCTTTGGGCAGTTTCGCCCATTCCTCTTTGCAGCATCTCTCAAGCTCCATCAGGTTGGGAAGCGTCAGTGCACAGCCATTTTCAGATCTCTCCAGAGATGTTCAGTTGGATTCAAGTCTGTGCTGTGGCTGGTCCACTCAAGGACATTCACAGAGTTGTCCTGAAGCTACTCCTTTGATATCTTGGTTGTGTGCTTAGGGTCATTGTTCTGCTGAAAGATGAACCATCGCCCCAGTCTGAGGTCAAGAGCATTCTGGAGTCCTGGATGCCTCTGTACATTGCTGCATTCATCTTTCCCTCTATCCTGACTAGTCTCCCAGTTCCTGCCACTGAAAAACATGTCCACAGCTTGATGCTGCAACCACCATGCTTCACTGTAGGGATGGTATTGGCCTGGTGATGAGCGGTGCCTGGTTTCCTCCAAACATGACACCTGTATTCACACCAAAGAGTTCAATCTTTGTCTCATCAGACCAGAGAATTTTGTTTCTCATGGTCTGAGAGCCCTTCAGGTGCCTTTTGGCAAACTCCAGGTGGGCTGCCATGTGCCTTTTACTAAGGAGTGGCTTCCGTCTGGCCACTCTACCATACAGGCCTGATTGGTGGATTGCTGCAGAGATGGTTGTCCTTGTGGAAGGTTCTCCTCTCTCCACAGAGGAATGCTGGAGCTTGGACAGAATGACCATCAGGTTCTTGGTCACCTCTGTGCCTAAGGCCCTTCTCCCCCGATCACTCAGCTTGGATGGCCAACCAGCTTTAGGAAGAGTTCTGGTGGTTCTGAACTTCTTCCATTTACGGATGATAGAGGCCACTGTGCTCATTGGGACCTTCAAAGTGGCAGAAATTTTTCTGTACCCTTCCCTAGATTTGTGCCTCGAGACAATCCTGTCTGGGAGGTCTACAGACAATTCCTTTGATTTCATGCTTGGTTTGTGCTCTAACATGCACTGTCAACTGTGGGACCTTATATAGACAGGTGTGTGCCTTTCCAAGTCATGTCCAATCAACTGAATTTACCACAGGTGGACTCCAGTGAAGCTGTAGAAGCTTCTCAAGGATGATCAGTGGAAACAGGATGCACCTGAGCTCAATTTTGAGCTTTATGGCAAAGGCTGTGAATACTTACTGTATGTACATATGATTTCTTAATTTTTTTTATTTTTAGTAAATTTGTAAAAATTTCAAACTTTTTTCACATTGTTATTAATGGGGTATTGTGTGTAGAATTTTGAGGATAAGGCTTTGTAGTAAGGCTGTAACATAACAAAATGTGGAAAAAGTGAAGCACTGTGAATACTTTCCGGATGCACTATGTATATTGTTTTTAATTGTAAGTTGGCAAACTTTTTCGTAAATTTGCACTTGAGGCCTTACTTTCTTGGAAATGTATTTTTTTAATAAATATGCCACTTACTGTAAAGGTAAAGATTTTTTTTCCTTCATTTTGCAGCTTTTTTTGGACATTTTAGGACTTTTTTTTTTTCTAAAATCTGTTACATTTCATGTGAATTTCTTTTTGTCTTATACACTTCTCACAAAAACTTAGGGATGTTTGGTTTTCAGGTGAAATTTATGGAAAATGTAATAAGTTCACACTACCGTGATATAATATCATGGAAGTAGGGCATTTAAGTAGAAGCATGCAATGGTGATTTCCTGATCTCAATCAATTTATTGAAACAAAAGCCAACAACAGTGGTGGGTATACCACAACAAAAAATGTCAATGTCTCAATAACTTGTCATGTGCCCTTGAGCATCAATTACAGCTTGACAAAGACATCTCATGCTGTTCACAAGTTGACTTATTGTCTACTGAGGCATGGCATTCCACTCTTCTTGAAGGGCGGCCCTCAGGTCATTGAGGTTGTGGGGTGCAGGGTTATGAGCCTCTACACAGCGACTCAGCTGTTTGCATAGGTTTTCTATGGGATTCAGGTCTGGAGAAGGTGCAGGCCACTCCATTTGAGGTACCCCATCCTCCAGCAGTCGTTCCCTAATGATGAAACCTCGATGAGCTGGCGCATTGTCGTCCATGAAGATGAAATTAGGCCCGTGTTGTTCATGCAGGGGCACAATGACTGGATTAATGATGTTATTCAGGTAGTATCGGCTTGTCACTGTACCATTCACAAGGTGTAGGGTAGTTCTGTATTGACAAGACGCGCTTACCCCGCTTTCAGCCAGGCATTACTCCACTTTCCCAAGTCTGAGGGTTGGCATCTCTGGTCTTTGAGACTAGAAAAAGTGCTATATAAGTACATGTCCTTATCCCCTACACTCTGTGACACTCTAAGCCAGGGGTGTCCAATGATGTGCCATGGAGGGCCAAGACCCTGCAGGCTTTACCTCCAACCAATGTCTTCAACAGCAGATTCCACTGAATTTCTTCCCACTGATTGCTGATAATTGAAAACACCTGCTGAAGAGACTGGGTAGAACAGAAAACCTGCAGGGTCTTGACCCTCCATGGCACATGATTGGACACCCCTGCTCAAAGCTGAATGGCCACTTCCATCTGAGGACATTTGTTTGAAGCCTTGCAATGGTGAGGTAATGTTGATCAATTGTTAGGTGTTGTTTTGGTCTCATTATGTCAAAATATGAACAGCATGATGAAGTTAGTTAGTTAATCCCTTCGCACCAAGTTGGTGCATATGGGCGGCGCCTATCTCCGTTTCTCTGACCCTAGGCCACACAGCTACTGTAAGTAGTGAAAGCTACAGTGGGGGGTCAGTCCTCTGGTAGCTCTGTGTGTAACTTTACTTTCCCCATTCCATTATGCGGAGCACCACGCTAGAAGGCAGAAAGCACCATTTTTATATGGTCTTTGGTATGACCCGGCCGGGATTTGAACCCCTGCCTCCCGGGTGTGGGGCGGATGCTCTACCAACTGAGCCACCACTCCGGTCGCATGATGAAGAGGACTGTTTAAATACCAGTTGTACCAATTGTCTAATTGTTCAATTAGAATTGAACCAGAAAATTTATTGGTCGATTCATGGACCAAACATCTGTTGTGAATTTTGCCATTAAGCACCTTGTTAGAGAACAGCTAGTTATGCAAAAAGTACTGAAACATTGAACAGTTGGACGTGCATTCAAAAGGTTAGACAAGGTGAAATTAAGTTCACCTGTAAAGGTTATAGTGCATTTTAGGTGCATCCTGAAATTTCACCAGAAAGCCAAATATCCCTAACTTTTTGTGAGTGATGTATGTACACATTTATTCATGTAAATTTGTGGCTATTACAAAGTTGTTACTTTTGTGTGCAGTTATGTTTCTCCAAAACTTTCCAATTTCCTGTATCTCCTAGTGATGGGAATTGCCAGAGGTCCACAATATATTTCACCCCTATTTCTCTTATTTCCCATCCTGATCTAAGTCTCATCCAACTCCCAGCTGCATCTCATTAGTCTCTTCTTTGTTGCGCTGACTTAACCAGACAGTGAGCATTTGGCACCATTGACTGCAGGGGTCTGCAACCTTTGCCAACCAAAGGGCGATTTTGCCTGTCTCTGACTAAAATCGAAGTGGCTGAGCAGTTTGATCTTTAAAATAAAGATTATGCTGCTTATAATTTTTTTTTTATATACATAGATCTGAATATTATGTAGCATTAATGAATTCATACTACAACAGTGGAAAAAACTGTCGAGGTATGTATATAGCTTCATTTATGAAATCAAAGTATTACAGATATATTACAAATTGTTTTGTGCTGAAAAGGCTATCTGAATATCTGACCATAATTTTTTGTATAGTTTTTAAACATCAGCACATTCATAAATTGTTTAAATCTTGAAAATATCATCTCCTACTTCCAACAGTGATCACATAACTTTAGTTCCTGATATTTTAATAAATTGGAGACAAAAGTTTTATTTAGAAGAAGCTACTTTTCATCCTTTTTGTTTCCTCATGATGCTCCTTATTCACATGTATTAATATAATCTAAATCTGTATCCTTCACCTGTCGTCCAGACTCTGTTTGACAGCTAGTGGATTGGTTGTCTGATATTCTTCTTTATTTATTTTTGGAATAACACAAGAATAATTCTAAACTTTCTAATAATATAACTTTAAAACAATTTGGTGCAAATTAAGCCAATTAGAAATAATTACAGCAGAATGGGGGGGAGGTTAAAATATCTTCTTGTGCTGGGCTAAATGTTGGTTAGAATTTAATAAAAAAAAGTGTAGCATTGATAGTCTGCACTGTCCAAAACCCTACAGGTAACAAGCTAGCATCCTACAGACAGAAAGCTGAAAACATCCTTAAATCTATAAGGCTCACCCTCTACATCACTGTCAGAGAGTCTTCTCCTCTCGTTTTTTTTTTTAATTTACAAATTGTGAGGGAAAACTCAGCTGTAGGTTGCTGATTTCAGACAAGTATATCCTGCTGATGGCATTTCACAATAATAGCACATAACGGACACAGGCATTCTTAAAATGGAATTGGTATAAAGGGCTTTTATTTTTTTGCATAACTCAGGAAGTATTGAGTTGTGATGGTAAAAATAAAAACTAATTCAGATTTCAGTCATGTCTGTGAATCCAGCATTTACTGTATAGCGCAGGTGACTAATTTTAAGGTTATTGAGCAGGAATTCAAGGATTGTTTCTCAATCACATTTAAGAATTTTTGTGAACTTATAGACACTAATGAGGTGGTTGTTTTTCTCCTTGTTTGTGTTCTCGTGGAGAAATTCTCTCCACATAACAACTATACATGAAAGTAAATGAACTAGTCCACACAGAATTAAACTCTCTATTTTCCTCTGTGATTTTACTTTTTCTGGATCTGTTCATGTCTTACCGAGGGTGGAGAGGAGAAGCAGGTAGCTGCGGTTTTCTGCTCTTTACATGCACTGCACAGAGAGGCTCAGAGGCTCTCCAGCCACTGTCGGATGTGACACATGGTTGACAAGATAATAAATAATTTTAAAGTATCTATTTTATGTTCATGAAAGTATGTGTTTCCATTGAGAAATGTATCCAACAAACAGTAATTTGAAAAATAAAATAATTAAAATGAAATTGATTAATTTCCATGTGTTTTGAGATATAACCGCAGGGAGCCACGGCATGGGGGCTGAAGGGCCGCATGTGGCTGCAGGTTACCGACCCCCTGATCTAGTGGATTGAAAAGTCAACTGGATTTTATTTCTTGTACTCAAAAAGCCATAAACATTTTTACCTCGCCAAGGAGGTAATGTAATCGATGTGGTTTATCTGTCTGTTAGCAGGATTACGCAAAAACTACTGGACAGATTTTTTTATGAAATTTTTACCAGAGGTAACCCTTGGGCCAAGGATGAACCCATTAAATTTTGGCAATGATCTGAGACTGCATACCTCCACCAAGTACCATGAAGCAGCCTTGGCGGAGGTATGCGCTCTTTTAACTTTAAAAGCTGGCCGCAAACAATAATAATAATACATTTTATTTGTATAGTGTTTTCCAAGGCACTCAGATGCTTTACATTAGAGAAAAAAACCCTACTTGTCTCACGAGCCATTATTTCCACTGAAGAGAGCGCATACCTCCACCAAGGCTACTTCAAGGTCCTTGGCAGAGGTATGCAGTCTCAGATCATCACCAAAATGTAATAGGTTCATCTTTGGCGCAAGGGTTACCTCTAGTGAAAATTTCATCAAAATCCATCCAGAAGTTTTTGCATAATCCTGCTAACAAATAGACAAACAAACTACCCCCAGTACATTACCACCTATGTCAGAAAGTGCATACCTTGGTGGAGGTATGCACTTGAGTGCTTTTCTAGTTTATTAAAGGGGTCATTGATTGCACTTTTTCCGACACGTCTTAAAGGCGACGGACAGACGAAAATTCAATATCGCTAAATCATATCTCAAATTGTTGTCTGAGACGAGCTAATTTGAACCCCACATGTTTTGGTGTCAACGTATGTCGCATAAGGTGACAATGCGCTCTTGAAGTACGCTGTTGTGGAGAGCTGTCTGACCCAGCCAAGAGATAAGCGGCTAAAATGGCCACTGACTGTGTGATGTCAATTCGGTTAGGCACACGGTCAGTGGCCAAGTATTCCGATTTTTCTCGGAATACTTGTGGATTACAAATAGATTATTTATTAACATTAGGATTTCAGGAATCAAATTAATTATGATTTGTCGTTGTGTTGTCTACGGGTGCGACGTTATACCAGAGGAGCATGCTGTGAGTGTTTTTGAATTTCCCGTCCCTGGGAAAATCAGAACGGCATGGGTGAAATTCGTTCAGAAAACGCAAAAAAAAATGGACTAATGTCGGTAAAACACCCAACATGTGCAGTACACATTTCGTTGACAGCGATTTCGAGAATAAGATGCAATTTGTGTCACGACTCGCCGCTCCGCGCACACCTGCGCTTCGTCAGCACATCCCCATACCGCATTTAATATTCACTGCAAATTGGCTGCACGGTGGCGCAGTGGTTTAGCACTGTGGCAGCACAGTTTTACCCTCGGCCGGGGAACCGCGGGGATCATGAGATCGTGGGTTCGATCCCAGCCCCCGACCAACAGTGAGCTGTGTGGAGTTTGCATGTTCTCCCCGTGTTGCGCATTTGAGACCTCTGGGATAAAATTATGATGATCTACTTTTTTTGCAGATTTTATCAACTGTCACTCAACCTTAAAATAGTGTTGATGTTTCTGACCAAGCAGAGGAAGCTGATGAACAGGACTTTTATGTAAATCAAAATTTATACCATAAAATGGTAGAAAAATTATTGAAATGTATATGACATGCGACTTTGATGAATGCTGAACTATGAGAATTATAACATTGACATGAACATTAAGAAACTCAATATATGATTTTACAAAACTTTATTTAAATAACATTGTTCACAAATCTAATCTTGGTAGGCAAAATCCCTTGTAGTGATGAGATGGGAAGGTTTCTCTGATGAGGCTCACAGCACAGGCAGGCAACATAACCCTCTCGGCCAAACCGAAATGACGTCACGACTGCCCGCACCTATCGGGAGATGGCGGTACTGCAGCATCACTGAGTGAAAGATGGGCTATGACCAAATAATGCCATTTATGGAGGATGGTGACACACATTAAATCAGGGGAATGTGCAGAATGGAATATTTTCATACAATCATTTGATTGGTTCAATAAAAAAATGTCACTGTCCGTCACCTTTAATGAAATGTTTGTGACATATTTTAACATTTTTGTTAATTTAATTATTGTAGTAAATTTGTTTTGTATTTTCCCCACCTTTCTTGAAACACTCTGATGTTATGCCTATCACTTTACGAAACATCCTTCACCTATTCAACTCCACCCTGTCCTACCGTGAGAGCAGGGCGGAGTCCCGCTCCACAAGACAGTCCTTGGAGATCCCAGGGCTTGGCAACTCGCCTCAGCAGCCAGCCCCCCCCTCCCCCATCCTGAGCCCCAAAAGAGTCTTAAGTTTCTGTAAAACTTTTCTCAGTCACCAACAGTTGTATGGATTATTGTAAGAGGTTTGCTGCTCGATGCACCATAGTAGAGTCATTTTTGGGGGTTTCATGACCAACCTCCCAGGACCTTTTTTTCTCACTGGATTTAGCATTCTAGACCCATTTTAATGAAAATAAGCTCTCATGTACCTCCCAAAAATTACGGGAAACCTTTTTTTTGCCCAAAATTCAAAATGGCCGCCAAAATGCATACCACCACCTATATCTCAGTAACTAATTCAGCTAGGAGGTTGATTTTGGTGTCTAGACATAGGTTTTTGGGGTCAAGCATTCCATTAATGCTATTAGTTTACTTGTGAAACAAACCCATCACGATGAAATCCAATATGGCCGCCAATATGGCCACCGATTAACATTTTTTTTGTTTCTTGACTACTAAGGCACCTAGAAAGCTGATGTTGGTGTCAAAACAGAGGTTTAAGGGGTCATACTATCTGTTTATTCCAATAAAAGTGTGTTTAAATGATTACATAATCGAGAAATCCAAGATGGCGGCTGGCTGTCATTTTCACATGCAATGGACTTTTTCATATCCGTCACCAAATGAGCTAAAAATGTCAAATGAGGTATCCTTACATTCATTTTTAATAATTATTAGAAAGCTCCTGCATTGATTCAGTGATTTCACTGAGGAACACTTGGGTAATCCCCTTAGGATTCCCGGAATCCTATGCTTGATTCATTGATTCCTTTTTGCATAGCAAGAGAGAGGATGCAGTGATTTTGTAACGTCTGTGCTGCCATAATATGTAGTCCTAATCTTTCCAATTTAACCAAAGTTGCCAGGTATGTATAAATTTAGCTTTAAACTTATCTGGAGAGGTTAGAATTCTGAATCTTGTTCCATACTGTATAGTCAGGTAATGTTAGCATATTGACCATGCTGCTTGCTTAATGCTACCGTAATGACAGTAGACAGTACAAGGGCCTTTGACTCTAGGTCTTGTCATCCCTCCTTTTTCTCTCCTCTGTTCTGATAATGACAAATTTGTTTTTGTTTTCAGACACTTATTCATATAAAGTGAGGGATAAAATGGATACTGCAAGTGACAACGATGAATTACCATCAACGTCTTCCGGTGAATACGAATGCATTCTACGTTGTGGTCAACCATGTACCAAAAGTGACTCTTTGGATAATACCAAGGACCAAAAATGGAATTCAATTCGTGAAAAAACTCTACGATGGAAAGGACTTGATCGGTTTCAATGTGGGAATATTGATTGGGCCAAAGGGCCAAAAGGGCATCATATGCTGCACGGTGGCGCAGTGGTTTAGCACTGTGGCAGCACAGTTTTACCCTCGGCCGGGGGATCACGGGGATCATGAGATCGTGGGTTCGATCCTAGCCCCCGACCAACAGTGAGCTGTGTAGAGTTTGCATGTTCTCCCCGTGTTGCGTGGGTTTACTCCGGGATTTCTCCGGTTTCCTCCCGCATACCAAAAAAAACATGTAGGTTTAGGGCGCTCGCGCACGCAGCGACCAGCAGCCGGTGGCTTGTTACCAGACTGCAAACCAAGTCTACCTACGGGTACAAATAAGTAACCAAAAAAAAAAAAAAAAAAATGCACCAGACATGTTACACCACGTTATCTAACAAGCGTTGTCTATCTCAAGCCGAGAAACGTAAGCATAAATTAGAGGTAGATCTTGAAAGAGACAATCAATCAGTTCAGGGGGATCCATCTCCATTTTAAGTCTTGAAGACCTTGGTATATTTTAGAAATGTATCTGATCCCTGGGATCCCTTTATATGCCATTAAGAAGACCTTCAGAACACCTGACTGGGCCCTTTCCAAAACCTCCTTTTTAAGTATATTGTTTATGTGGTGTCTAAGCTGGAAGAACCTGTAAAGGTCTTGATTTATTAGGCCTTGTTTTTTCAAATCTTCAAAACTTCTTAAGATTTGCCCTTTAAAAAAATCGTAATATTTTATCAGCCCTTTCTCCTTCCACTTTTTAAATCTGGTGTCTGTTTTATTAGGAGTAAAGTCCTGATCATAGGCGATCCATTGCAGAAGTCGATAGGGCTCTTTAGTTTGATTCTCTCTGACTATCTTAAACCAAATTTTTAGCGGGGTCTCTATCCACGGGTTAGTGTTATTCAAAAGCTTAGGTAAGACATTGTTCCCTATTATCGCCTGTAGGGGGATGTCACTTGTTATTTGGCATTCGATCTCCTTCCATTGTGCAGTGTAGACTGGGTTACATATCTCTACTAAAGTTTTAATTTGTGCGGCTTTAAAGTAGTCCCTGATATTTGGCAGCGCGAGCCCACCTTTGTCTTTGTTTAGCTGTAGGGTTCTATATCTGATTCTAGGTCTCTTGCCCTGCCATATGAATCTTGAGATCCTTCTGTCCAGCTCCTGCCATGTTTTTTTGGGAGGTTCTACCGGTATTGTTTGGAAAAGGTATAGAAGACGTGGAAGTATATTCATTTTGACTGCTTCAATTCTTTGTGCAGTACCCAAGAATGGTATCATATTCCATCTTGCTAGGTCAGATTTTATTTTTGTCACCAGTGGATCATAGTTTAGTGATATAATTTTGTTGAGTTGTTTCGGGATATTGACCCCCAGATATTTCATAGATTCCGACTCCCAGTTAGTTTTGAGTTTGCTTAGTGAATAATGATTTGGGTCATAGTTGAATGTTAAAACTTGGGTTTTATGCATATTTAATTTGTACCCCAATAAATCTCCATACTCTGAAAAAACTGAGGTTAGTTCTGGTAAAGAAGTGTCCGGCTGCCCTAGGTATATTAAAATGTCATCAGCAAAGAGTGCTATTTTATGTTCCTTCTGACCAAGTGTAATACCTTGAATTTTTTGGTTTTGTCTTATCCATTGGCTCAGAGGTTCTATGAAGATTGCAAAGAGCAGTGGAGACAGGGGGCAGCCCTGACGACATCCTCTTTCCAGTTCAAAAGATGATGATAAATTACCGTTAATCCTTATTTTAGCTGTTGGTTTTTTATATAATGCCTGTATAGTTCTAATGAAGTTGTTATGAAAATTGAAACTGGATAAGATTCTATATAGAAAAGACCAGTCAACCGAATCGAATGCTTTTTCAGCATCTAATCCCAATATGACTGCATTTAAGTTATATTTTTTTATATGATGAATTATGTGTAAAGTGCGTCGAATGTTGTCTTGTGTCTGTCTTTGTCTTATAAAACCTGTTTGGTCTAAATGAATTAGGTCTGTCAGTATATTTTCTAACCTTTTGGCAAGGATAATGGTAAAAAGCTTATAGTCCTGATTTAGTACACTGATTGGTCTGTAGTTGGAGCACTCTAGTTTATCCTTTTCAGGTTTAGGTATAACTGCAATGACCCCTTCTCTCCAGGAGGGGGGGATTTCCCCTGTGTGGAGGACATAATTAAATGTTTTCAGGAGGAGAGGAGATAGTTGCTGTTTAAAGGTTTTGTACCACTCTGCTGTATAGCCATCAGCTCCTGGGGGTTTGTTAGCTTTAAGTTTCATAATTGCTTTTTCCAATTCTTTAGGATGTATTTCTGACAGTAGTGTTTTATTTTGTGACTCCGTAAGTTGGGGAAGGTTTAATGTGTTTAGGAATGCCTCGGATGCGTTTTTATGTTTTTTGTGGGAGTATAAGTTCTTATAGTAATTCTCGAAGTTTTTAAGAATATCCTGAATTCTGAATTTTATTTCCTTTGATACTGGGTCTCTGATTTTGTAGATTGCTCTTTCTGTTTGATGTTTCCTCAATTTATAGGCTAGCAATTTTGCCGATTTACTGCCTGCTTCATAGTATTTTTGTTTCAGAAATGTAAGTTTCTTCTGGATTTCTACTGTGTAGATCTCATTTATTTGGTTTTTAATTTCCTTAATCTTGAGCGAGTCAGTAGAATGAGTGTTGCCTTTGTGTTCTTTTTCTAGGTTCCTAAGTTCTGACTCTAATGTGGATAGTTTTTCTCGTCTTAGTTTCTTTTGGGTTGCCAGTTTTGCAATAATCTTTCCTCTTATTACAGCTTTACATGCATCCCACAGTATTAAAGGGGATACTTCTCCATTATTGTTATCTTCCAAATATCTGAGAATATCTGATTCCAATTCATCTTTCAATGGTCCTTTCAGGACATTTGAATTTAACCTCCAAGAAAATGTATTATTTGTGTATTTTTGGATATTTAAGTCCATGTAGATCGGACTGTGGTCGGAGAGATCCATCAGTCCTATTTTACATGTTTTTACTCTTCCAATGTCTCTATTAAACATAAAAAAATAGTCAATCCTTGAGTAAGATGAATGTGGAGTTGAGTAAAATGTATAGTCTTTTACACTGGGGTTGAGTTCCCTCCACACGTCACAGATTCCCAATTCTTTTAGTAGCATCCGAGTCTTCCTGTTTTGGGTGTTATTTTGATGTGGGGAATTACCAGAAGCATCCCAGTATGGATTCAGTCTAAGATTGAAGTCCCCACCACATATCACTAAACCTTGAGCTTTAGTTATCATTAGGTCGAATACATTTTTATAAAATTTCCAGTTAGCCCCTGGGGGAGCATACACATTCAGCAGGGTGATATCTTCTCCCTCTAGCCGCCCAGTTACCAAACTGTATCTCCCTTCTTTATCTTTGTGTTCTGATTTTTTTTCAAATGTAATTTTGGTTGATATCAATGTCGCTACTCCCCTCCTCCTCCCTGATTTATATGAAGATGAAGAGATCATTTTAAACCCTTGTCTACTGAGTTTATTGTGTTCCACGTCTGTTAGGTGGGTTTCTTGTAAAAGTATTATTCCTGCTTTGTCTTTTTTCATTTTGCCTAGAATCTTGGATCTTTTAACTGGATTCAGGATTCCTTTTACATTATATGAAATTATTTTGGTTACACCCTGTTTCTCCATTGTGTTGTTTTGTTTAGTATAACTGTGTGGTGGCCCTCTTTTGTGCTACTCAGAAACTGAAAGAACATTAAAAACAAGAAAAACATTAAGAACATAGTGTAAAAAACTTTAAAACAAAAAGCTGTCATAAGAACTTCCTGAGCTGAGGTCTTTTTAAAGACCCTGTAAGAGCCTTGATGGAGTGAAGGCTCTGAGGGAAATTCCTCAAACTCTGTTACGTGTTGAGGGCCCTCTCTTACCACTGAAAGTAGTCCCATGCTTTTAACGTGATTTTCAGAACCCAATCCAAACTTGTAATGATTTTTTTTTTTTTCCTTTTATGCCTAAACCCTGTGAAATTGTGTGCACCCTCCCACCCCCATCACATCAAACATTCACGCAAAAACAGTATTTGTTAGTATGAGGAGAACATGTGGATTATTGTCACATTTCTATTTTAACAAGTTTTTTTTTTTTTTTTTTTTTTTTTTTTTTTTATTACACAGACTTATTTGTTTCAAATGATATGATTGTTCCATGAAATGTTTTACCACATGCTGAATATGCATCTCCTTTAATGTTTGTTACCTTGTATGAGGGGGGTTGGATGTGCGGATTGATTCAAGAGAAAAGAAAAAAAAAAAAAAAAAAAAAAAGGTCGCTATTCCAACCTGAAAACGGATAGTTTATCCGCGACGCTCTGGTGCTGGGTTTCCCGCTGCTGGTCCGTGGATTTTGAAGGTCTTTGTGTTGTCCATGTTTGCGCTTTGATCTTCTCACTCGGGTCTGCTGCGGGTTTAAATACCGTTACCGGGAGGCCTCTTTTCGCCATGTCAGCTGTTGCTTCTTCCGCCGAATTATAGAGACACGTTTCATCGCCGTAGAAGACCCTTAACTTCGCAGGAAATGGTGTCTGAAAGCGCAATTTCTTCTCTCTTAACACCTTTTTCGCGTCATTGTATTCCCTGCGCTTTTTAAGGACCTCCGGGGCGTAATCGTGTTCCACGTAGACTTTTCTCTCCTGGTGCATAAATCCTTTTTTCTGCCAGGCCAGTCTTACAACCTCTTGTTTTATTTTGAAATTGGAAAATCTTACCAACACCGAACGTGGGGGCGCTTCCGCCGCCGGCCTAGCGGCTAATGAACGATGTGCCTTTTCTATCTTCAAGTCGGTGGTTTGTGGAATATCCAATTTCTCTCTTAGTAAGGATTCCACGCATTCTGCCATTGAGTTGAAACCATTTTCGGTTCCTTCTATCAGACCATGAATTCTTATGTTGTCTCTTCTTTGTTTTCCTTCTTGGTCGGTTAGCTTAGCCTCTATAGCTGCTTGTCTTTTGCGTAGGTCTAGCACAGAATCTTCGAGCACTTTTATTCGATCCTCTGTTTCCAAGATTCGGTTCTCGGCCTGGTCCACTCTGCTGTTTGTCCTTTTCAATTCTTCTCTGAATTCCCGAAATTCGGCCGTAACATCTCGGCGAAATCGTCGTAGCTCCTCAAATAGTGATTTCAGGCTAACCCTTTTGTTAGCTATCACCAGTTCCTCGTCTTCTGAACGGAGATCTTCCAGTTCGGATTCTCCGGCCGATACGTGTCCTGGCCTGGAGAATTTCAGTTTCTTCTGTTTTCCTTTAGACATGATGATTTTGTCTTTTGATTTTCACTCCTCCAAAAATCCGTTAAGTTTGATTTTCAACGTGTTATCCTGGATTGGGTCTGAGAACTTCAGTGTTAAGCTGCAGTCGCCATGGCGTCCAGACCGGAAGTCTCATTTGACATTTTTAGCTCATTTGGTGACGGATATGAAAAAGTCCATTGCATGTGAAAATGACAGCCGGCCGCCATCTTGGATTTCTCGATTATGTAATCATTTAAACACACTTTTATTGGAATAAACAGATAGTATGACCCCTTAAACCTCTGTTTTGACACCAACATCAGCTTTCTAGGTGCCTTAGTAGTCAAGAAACAAAAAAAATGTTAATCGGTGGCCATATTGGTGGCCATATTGGATTTCATCGTGATGGGTTTGTTTCACAAGTAAACTAATAGCATTAATGGAATGCTTGACCCCAAAAACCTATGTCTAGACACCAAAATCAACCTCCTAGCTGAATTAGTTACTGAGATATAGGTGGTGGTATGCATTTTGGCGGCCATTTTGAATTTTGGGCAAAAAAAAAAAGGTTTCCCGTAATTTTTGGGAGGTACATGGGAGCTTATTTTCATTAAAATGGGTCTAGAATGCTAAATCCAGTGAGAAAAAAAGGTCCTGGGAGGTTGGTCACGAAACCCCCAAAAATGACTCTACTACCAAGGATCCAGGCCAGTTGCCGTTCCAACCCACCACCACCGAGACGTTCGTCTCAAAAAATGAACAAAATAAAGCATCACTAGTTAACAGGGGCGTGTGGTCCCAGTGGCCAAGAGGACATGACCAGTCCCTAGAGCACAACAAGTACACGCGAATGAGTGGCCAAACTGCCAGCTCCAGCCGTCAGCCTCAAGTCCCGGACCAAGTCGGTCATGGGGACCAACGTGGACCACTTAGCGTGCCAGTGCCAACAATAGAATCACAGCGAAATTATTAAAAAATAAGCCAGAATGACACAAGATATATTATTGACTGTGGATTAGTGAACCAGGTGGTAACAGGGATAGCTATTAGGGTAACTAAAATCTGAAGAAAAAACAATATAAGCAGTGCTTGGTCCGAGCCTCCTCTTAAGCCTCCGTCGGTCAGGGTTGACCATGGGTGAAGCATCCTAGTTCTGGTTGTCTGCTCGCCTGGAGCAGCGTCGTCTGTGGCTAAATAGACCGATGTGGGAGTGGCAGTCTCTCTCGCAAAGGTCACACCTGTGTGTAGTCTCTGGTCGGTTGGAGCTGCTGCTTTCCTTCCTGCATGCTCGTTTTTCTGCAGCAGCAGTCATCATTTTTTCCTCCCCTGATTTCACTTTGCACAGTCACCTGCTAAGCTCTCCCAGGTCTCTTTGTTGATGTCGGTGGCCTTCATGTCTCTCTTAAAGGCGACGGACAGTGCCTTTTTTTTATTGAGCCAATCAACTGATTGTATGAAAATATTCCATTCTTCCCATTCCCCTGATTTAATATGTGTCACCATCCTCCATAAATGAAATTATTTGGTCATAGCCCATCTTTCACTAAGTGATGCTGCAGTACCGCCATCTCCCGATAGGTGCGTGCAGCCTTCACGTCAATTCGGTATGAAAAAAAAATTGCAGAACGAGAGCAAAGTGATTCGGACAGCGATTATTTTCTAGAGTTTGACGACCTCAATATAAATGATGACATTGACAATGAAGATGTTTTGGGTGGTGTGTGGCCTGTCAGCCTTATTTGTTCGAGGCAGAGGGAGAGGAGGAAGACGCAACACAGACGGGAACAGAACACGTTTAATCGGCTGGAAGATTTTTCTTGGTAAAAGATTCTTAGAAATATTTTTCTTTGGCGACATGCATGGTCACACACTTAATTTTCAAACTAAAACTACCCATTGGTCACTCACTGCCTGATGACATGTTGTTAATCATCATCTTCTCAATACTTTTAACAGCCGCTGATTAGCACCTGCTGGTCTGTGCGCAGCTGGAGCTGATGAGACAGATGACGGCCCAGCGGCCGTCATCGTCCACACGAGTGAGTTTATAAACAATATTTATTCATTTGATTTAATTTCCCAGATGAATTATGAAGAAATCATTCAATACATTCAATAATCAATGCAAACGGAATAATCAATGCCAACCCCATATTTTTCAGGCGATACAGATTCATAGTGTTGGGGATTTTTTTGGAGAAGAAGTGAGGGTTATGTTGCCTGCCTGTGCGCTGAGCCTCATCAGAGAAACATTCCCATCTCATCACTACAAGGGATTTTGCCTACCAAGATTAGATTTGTGAACAATGTTATTTAAATAAAGTTTTGTAAAATCATATATTGAGTTTCTTAATGTTCATGTCAATGTTATAATTCTCATAGTTCAGCATTCATCAAAGTCGCATGTCATATACATTTCAATAATTTTTCTACCATTTTATGGTATAAATTTTGATTTACATAAAAGTCCTGTTCGTCAGCTTCCTCTGCTTGGTCAGAAACATCAACATTGAGTGACAGTTGATAAAATCTGCAAAAAAAGTAGATCATAATTTTATCCCAGAGGTCTCAAATTGGATTACATACATAGAAATATAAATTGATCAAACAGGCACAACCACCTCCCTATACAGCACTGAATATTTCATATTTGATGAGTATGAACACCCTAATATGCTAATATTTGATAAGTTGGTAAGGCAATGCAAACCATGGCTTGGAATTCATTTGCAGTGAATATTAAAAATAAAAAAACTTACCCTGTTTACTTCTCGTGTTCTGACAGTTGATCGCCACTGTCACTGACCCCGTTCTCAGAGTCACACTTTCAATCGAGGCATATATAGTTGGAATAGCCGTTTTCTTTATCAGCAATCTTTTTGCAAATTTCATTTCAAATTGACATAATGTCTGGCCCAGGAAACACGCACGCAGGCTCAGGATAGATTTAACAGCTTTATTCAACAAGCAGGTGTGTGTGAATGGATGTATGCGGATGTGCTGATGAGGGGCAGATGTGCGCGCAGCTGAAGCCGCTGAGGAGCAGCGAGTCGTGACACAAATTGCATCTTATTCTCGAAATCGCTGTCAACGAAATCTCTACTGCACATTTTTGGTGTTTTACCGACATAAGTCCATTTTTTGGGGGGTTTTCTGAACGAATTTCACCCATGCCGTTCTGATTTTCCCAGGGACGGGAAATTCAAAAACACTCACAGCATGCTCCTCTGGTACCGTAAAACGGGGCTATAAGGGACGACGGGGTAATAATAAGGGACACTTTTTTAAAAAATTTTCCTTAAATATAACGGCGACAAATTTCTTAAAATATCTATCTACAGGAAAGACAATAACAACACAACTCAGCGTCCTGCTCAAAATAAAAAAAAGCAGAATTACATTTAAAACATTTCCCAGAAAAGTGTCCCTTATTACCCCGCCGTCCCTTATAGCCCCGTTTTACGGTATAAGGTCGCACCCGTAGACAACACAACAACAAACCATAATTAATTCGATTCCTGAAATCCTAATGTTAATAAATAATCTATTTGTAATCCACAAGTATTCCGAGAAATATCCGTAATCGCCGATTTTAAAACGTAAAAATCAAGTAAAACAAAGCAATGTCCGCCGACTGTGTGCCAAACCGAAATGACGTCACACAGTCAGTGGCCATCTTAGCCGCTGATCGCTTGGCTGGGTCAGACAGCTCTCCACAACAGCGTACTTCAAGAGCGCATTGTCACCTTATGCGACATACGTTGACACCAAAACATGTGGGGTTCCAATTAGCTCGTCTCAGACAACAATTTGAGATATGATTTATCGATTTTGAATTTTCGTCTGTCCGTCGCCTTTAACGACATCTTTGTATCGGAGCTGGGGGCAACCAGTGGATCTCCTCCTAGATGCCAGTTCTCCATACAGGATGTCCTTTCAGATGCGCCCATCGTCCATGTGGTGAACATGGCCTAGCCAGCGCAGCCTGTGCTGTCTGAGCAGAGTGAACGTGCTGGGAAGTCCCGCGCGATTCAAGGCATCTGCGTTGGTTACCCTGTCCTGCCAGGATATGCCCAGGATGCGGCGGATGCTTCGCAGATGAAAGGTGTTGAGTCGCTTCTCCTGTCTGGCATATGTTGTCCATGACTCACTGCTGTACAGCAGTGTGCTGATGACACAGATGTTATACACTGCCATCTTAGTCTTCACCGACAGCTTGGGGTTTGTCCACACTCTGGTTGTGAGGCAAGCGAGTGTTGTAGCTGCCTTCCCAATCCTCCTGTCTATTTCTTTGTCAAGGGAGAGGTTGTCGGTTATGGTAGAGCCAAGGTAGGTGAAGTGGTGGACGACGTCGAGTTCATAGTCATCGATGGTGATGGCAGGTGGTGATTCAATGTCTTGTCCCAGGACATTGGTCTTTTTCAGGCTAATGGTGAGTCCAAAATCCTTGCAGGCCTGTGAGAAGCGGTCCATCAGTGTCTGCAGCTCCTGTTGGGTGTGTTGCAATTGCTGTGTCGTCAGCAAACAGCATGTCTCTGAGCGTTTTGCGAACCTTCATCTTGGCTCTGACGCAGGCAAGGTTGAGCAGCCTGCCATCTGACCTGGTGCGTAGGTGAATTCCTTCAGTTGCAGTGCCAAAGGCATGCTTTAGGAGAATGGCGAAGAATATCCCAAAGAGTGTGGGAGCAAGGACGCAGCCTTGTTTGATACCACTGCAGATACCGAAGGGGTCGGAGGAACTCCCGTTGAACTGCACAGTCCCCTTCATGTCTGAGTGAAAAGACTCGATCATGCTCTGCAGCTTTGGTGGGCAGCCTATCTTTGGGAAAACCTTGAATAGGCTGTCTTTGCTGACGAGGTCGAATGCCTTAGTGAGATCTATGAAGGCGACATACAGGGGCTTCTGCTGTTCTCTGCACTTCTCCTGAAGTTGGCGGAGGGAGAAGACCATGTCTACCGTTTATCTCTTGGCACGAAAGCCACACTGCGACTCTGGGTAGATGCGTTCTGCCAGCTTCTGCAGGCGGATCAAAATGACCCGAGCAAAGACTTTGCCGACGATGCTGAAGAGAGAGATGCCTCTGTAATTGTTGCAGTCACTTCTTTCACCCTTGTTCTTATAGAGGGTCATGATCTTGGCGTCCCTCATATCCTGTGTACAGCCCCTTCTTGCCAGCACTGACAGAGGACTTCATGCAATGGGAGCAGGAGGGTAGTCTTGCAGTGTTTGATCAGGTCCAGGGGAATCCCGTCACTGCCTGGGGTTTTGCCTGAGGCCAAGCTGTCGATGGCCTTCCTGAGTTCCTCTATGGCTGGCTCTTCATCCAGCTCCTCTATGATTGGCATACACTCAGTGGCATCAAGAGCTGTGGGGGATACTGTGTCTGGAATAGAGGTTGGAGTAGTGTTCCACCCATCTCTCCATCTGTTGGCTCTTGTCTGTAATTACAAACCCAGTGGAAGATTTGAGGGGAGCAGTCTTGCTCTGGACTGGTCCGAGCGCCTTCTTGATGTCATTGTACATCTCTCTGATGTTGCCTGTAGCAGCAGCTGTCTGGATGTCTTCACTGAGCTCTGTCCAGTATTCGTTGGTGCAACTCTTGGCAGTCTGCTGAGCTCTGCTTCTGGCAGCCCTGAGAATCTGCAGGCTCTTCTCACTGGATGACCGCTTATACTCGGTGAGGGTGGTGTGCTTGGCTTTGATGACGGGAGTCATCTCTGTGGACTTGGCCTCAAACCAGTCGTGAGACTTGGTGGACTTCTTCCCAAAGGTAGCCAAGGCGGTGCAGTGCATGGTGTCCCACAGTACTTCCCACTTCTCTGTGGCAGAGTCTCTGGGCTGTGAGGTTTGCATTTCCTTCTCGAAGGTCTCTGCAAACTTTTCCACGAGGTCTGGTTGAGACATCTTGCTGACATCAATGCGGGGGTTCCTTGTTTCTTTGAGTGGTGGATCCTCTTTGGCTGTAGCCTGATCTTGCAGCAGACCAGGGAATGATCTGTGTCGCAGTCTGCACTGTGGTAAGAGCGTGTGTGGAGGACATTCTTGATGGCGGCATGCCTGAACAGGATAAGATCTAGCTGATGCCAGTGCTTTGAGCATGGGTGTCTCCAAGAGACCTTCTGCTGAGGCTTGGTCCTGAAGTAGGAGATGGCGATGCACAGTTTGTGGTAACTGCAAAGCTCAAGCAGTCCTTGGCTGTTCTCATTCATTTTGCCCACACCAAACTGTCCAAGGAAGAGGGCCACGAGTCATGATCTACACCCACTCTGGTATTGAAGTCATCCAGGAGAACAAGTTGCTCCTTGCTAGGGATGCTTGCGATGATGGATGCCAGCTTCTCGTAGAACTCATCCTTTGTGTCCAGTGTGGAAGACAGTGTCGGGGCATACACGCTAACAAGGGTGACTGGGCCTTCGGTGGTGTTGAGGCAAAGAGTGAGGAGATGCTCTGTGCTGTTGCTGCCCTGGCTCTACCATATTCAGCAAGTTGTCCCCCACTGTAAAGCCGACTCCATGCTCCCTTGGCTCGTCAGAGCCTTTTTCCTGCAAGTAGAATGTGTAGTCCTTCTCCTTCAGCGTGTCTGAGTCAGCAAGGCGTGTTTCCTGAAGGGTGGCAATGTCCAC
Source organism: Pholidichthys leucotaenia (assembly GCA_020510985.1). Taxonomy (NCBI): domain Eukaryota; kingdom Metazoa; phylum Chordata; class Actinopteri; order Cichliformes; family Pholidichthyidae; genus Pholidichthys; species Pholidichthys leucotaenia. Next base: position 62,545,770 of record CM035847.1, read on the forward strand.
ATGCAGCCTCCTGCGCTAGTCATTTATGGAGTCACTGATGTCCTGAAGGTTTTGAGAAAGACCAGTTATCATTGTCCGAACGTTCCAGCATCCCGGTTTCAAAGCTGGTTTCTTTCGTTGTTTTGTTTTGTTTCCTGGTGCGACGATTGCAGTCTGCTGTTTGGACATTTCCTAATTCTCATGCACCCAATGAGGATGGCAGACTGTGGCAGGACAACACCTTACTGGCTGGGGGCTGCCCAGTTTGAGGCGGGCAGTAGTTGTCCAGTGAGATCCAAGGATCCCTCCCATCATTGGGAACAACCCCTGGTGCCAGGCTCTACGCCAGTCGAGCAATGACTTATAACCCGTAACTGTTGTTCCCCGTATTGTTGACGCTGCAAGCGAAGCTGGAATGACCTCTCAAGGGTGTAGGGTGTGAGTTTGTGTTGGTGAGTGTTGCTGGATGCTAGCCTGGGCAATGTGATATGGAGGACAGGCTGTTGCCCATGTAGCATGTCCCCCCGCTTCACATCACTGATGGATCCAAAGGAACAGCAAGGCTGTTACAGTTTGGCACCAGCGCCATCGCAAGAGCTGCCAGAACGAAATTTAAATCAAGGACTGCCTTAGGGGCACCGACTCCGGATTTTACCTCAGGGTTGACTCCAGAAGCCTTTCCATGACCGGGTATGCCGCAAAGCAGCAGAGGTTTGAAATCGAGGTTTTCCTTCCCCTAGATGGACTACCCTCCCAGGTTCTCGAGCCCCATCTACCCAAAGCATCTGGTTTGAAGGTGCCAGAGACTCGCCTTCGCCCCTTCTCCTGTCAGTAGAAGCAGTTCCGCCAGGCTTAGAAGCTCCACACAAGCAGGCCAGGAGTTGGACTTGGTTGTCAGAGGCTATTTGAGACGCACGCCATAAGGAGCATTGTTTTGAGTGCTGGGAGGTTATCCCCAGTACCACTTCTGGTTATGACAACCTTGGAACCACAGTGTTTGCTCAGGGGCTAATACCTTTACAGGGTTTCCTCTGGTAACATTTCCTGGTGGTGGACCGCCACGCCTGAAAAATTTCTGCCGTTCTATCAGGAAATATAAATGTAAGAAAAATATGAAGGAATGACGATCCGCAAGCGTGCACACGAACAACGCGCGTGACCGTCATCCGCACACAGTTCAGAAGCGCCCCACCTGCATGTTCTAGTCGCTAGGCAGTGTGTGTCGCTACTAGCACGACTGTCCGAGAGAAGCATGAGCTATTAAAGTACTTAAAACATGGAAAAAAAAATCAGAAGAGGTATGTAAGCACTGGAGGCATTTATCATGGTTTTAACCCGCTGGTAACGGGAGCAATAATGAAAGAGTCGCTTCGCTAGTAGATGTGGTTAAGAGCTCGAGTTGGTTCATTTTGTCTTCTTTTTAATTATTAGTTTTTTGTTTTTCTTATTTCAGACAAGAATGAAAAGGAGCTGTTTTTAACCTTTACCTTAGTTAATATTACCTAATTTATGTTCATTATTATGTACCTGGCAAATTAAGATGACCAAAATTCACAAAGTCAGTGACTTCTATTCGTCATCAGCCTTCAGACAAACTAAACGTGCCAACATTTGGATTTCAAAGTAAGAGAGGTTTTTCCTGCTGTCTGGGTGGTGAGGAGATTTCTTAAAAAAAAAAACTATAAATATATAGAAATATAACAGAAATAACTATAATAAAGGTTTATCTCATCTTATCTTTGGTCATTTAAGTTAATTCATTTCATTAAATACAATTTTATTGATATTTTTTCTTTGAAATCAGAGTTAAATTATTGCTCTGTTCTGGCTCTGCAAAATTACGGTCAAAAATGTAAATTGTTATAAGGAAAAAGTAAAAAAAATTCACACAGGCTGTTTCAAATGTATTTAAAAAAAACCCCCAGTAATTTTATTGTTTAAAAAATAGACAAAAATTAGCCATAAAATAATCCACAAATTTATAATAAAGTCTTAAATATACAAGAAAAGTCAATTTTACAAGAGGAAATTACAAATTTGAGGAAAATGGTTTCAAATTTAGATAAATTTACAGAGAAAAGTAGAAAACTATAAGAAAATTGTTATAAATTTTTGAGAAAAACCGCAAATCTTCAAGACTGAAGTCATTACTCAAGTTTTTAAGTGGGTGCTTTTTGTACCGTTAACTAGAAATTTTTGGTTGTCTACTTTTAATTATTAATTTCAAAGAACTGCTTTTACATGAGTAGAATTTCTGATTACTATACCCTCCTGATCATATAATTTAAGTATGCATGAGTACATTACTATTATGAATGTTTTTTTCCCTTCCCTACTCTCTCATTGGGAAAAAAAAAAAAAGAAACACTAGAATAAAAATAAAAAAAAGACATTTTTGTCATTTATGTAAACCATCCATCCATCTTCTTCCGCTTAATCCTTTTCGGGTCACGGGGGGGCTGGAGCCTATCCCGGCATCTTTGGGCAAGAGGCAGGGTACACCCTGGACAGATTGTCAGTCCATCGCAGGGCCAACACAGAGAGACAGACAACCATTCATCCAATCTCCAGTTTGATGCCAATTAACCTAACTTGCATGTTTTTGGCATGTGGGAGGAAACTGGAGAAATCCCGGAGTAAACCCACGCGGACATGGGGAGAACATGCAAACTCCACACAGACCATGACAAAAAAATCCTGCAGGACAAAACGTGACACTTGATATTTTCTAGCCTGTTTGTATACCACCATAGACAGAGAGAGAACCTGAATTAGACAGAACTCAGAGAAGGCAAGATGAGACAGAAGAGAGGAGCCAAGGAGAGGAAAGTGTTCAGGCAGAGGGTCCAGGAGAGGTGAGAGCAGAGGAAGGAGAGAAGGATAACACCACTAAAAAGTCTAAACACAGGATGTCTGGATGGGACCCCAACTGGCCCAATATTCCAACATTCAAGCCTCGGTAGTACAATACTTCAAATGGTAAGTTCCATATGCAAAGGTACTGTGCAAAATTTTAAAAAAAAAAGAAATGAATAGTATAAAATGAACAGTAACAATCGTGCTAAATGTTTACAACACCCCCCCCCCCCCGGAAAAATATGTTGCCACTGCGCCTAGGTCTTTAAGCCAGAGGAAACACTGCCTTTAAGCTCCCTTTCCATCTGCATGACAACTAGGTGGGCCAATAATAGAGCAGTGGGCAGGTATCGGGACTAGTGACGTTCCCCATTTCTAGATGTAGAGAAAAAAACCCTGGAAGAGTCAAAAATGTTTCTTGGAGAGAAAAACAGGATAAAGGCTGTTTTTTTTTTTTTTTTTTTTTTTTTTTTTTAGAGAAGTAACTGTTTTGACATTTTTCCGATAATTACGTGACCAATAGACAGATTTAAGACAGTTAAAACCTACAAACACACCATTTTTCAGCCAATGACCCCTTTAAAATATTGCCATGCTGGTGTCTGAATCAAGTGTCCTGAAAGTATCACAGTAGTATACAGTAGTGATTTTTTTTCCCTCTCCACAACCCTTAATATCTATAGGGTTTAATTCCACTTATGAAGTGGCTACAAAATATTTAGCATGCAAATTAAATAAAAATAAAAAACATAGATATCATCTCAGAGAATTCTTAATTTGTTCGTCATCCCAACAGTGTGTAATTAAAAGTACAATTTGTTTTCTTGTTTATCTAACCTCACTTTTGTACAAATGCCATCCAGCCAATAAACAGGAAAGCTAACTGACCTGTTACCCTGGAAACGAATCAGGATTAGTCAGAGATAAAAATGAGTTTCCCATACACGGACAGTGCTTGGGTGAACATCCTGATCTATTAACAACTTCCACCAGTATAGCTTTTTGATTTCATTTATCTGTTTGTTTGGCATGAAAATTTGGCGATTTTATTTAGAAAGTTTGCTCAGCAGGCTATTTTATTTTGATAGTTTGGTTTTAATGGTGTGGATGATTTCAGTTCCTGCACAATCAGACCATGAAGTTTGCTATATTAATAAATATTGTCTCGAAGGAAAATATATGGATGTATCCTCAAATAGCCTGGCTCTCTAGTCTCTTACTTTGCTTGTGTTCACATAGACAAGCTGACTAAATGTGTTGAAGTAGTGGTGGGTTTTGTGTGTGCTGGTCCACAGATTGTGTACAACCTGCTGTCGCTGCGATACAACTCTCGCATCCGGGTCAAGACCTACACAGACGAGCTAACACCAGTGGACTCCGCCGTTTCCATCCATAAGGCAGCCAACTGGTATGAGAGGGAGGTGAGTCACACCTGCAGCTTATATTTAATCTCCCAATCTTTGATCAGTGAACTCAGCAGAAACCTTTGAAACTGAGGGTGAGTCGGTGTGTTTAAACAGGTGTGGGATATGTTTGGGGTGTTCTTTGCCAACCACCCAGACCTGAGGCGCATTCTGACAGACTACGGCTTCGAGGGGCACCCCTTCAGGAAGGATTTCCCTCTGTCAGGATACGTGGAGGTGAGTCATGTTAGCGTTGGTCAACTTTTAGTAAAATAGCCTTAGTTAGCTACGTAGATTAGCAAAATGTAATATTGTTGACTTCCGGTTATGGCTGCCACGTAAGACGGACGTGTCTCACTCTGCTCTGCTCCTGGAGAAAAAAATCGGCAAATAACTCTCTCATTTGGGACAGAACGTATCCCAGCGTTTGGGCGAGGATATGTCGGCGAAGCCTAAGGCTGGAAAACCAGGTAAAGGAAAAAGCGAGCCGCCGAAACAGTCCAAATTAACGGACTTTCAGGTCTGTGACGCAGCAAACAAAACTCCATATATGGCGGAGGAGGCTGGCAACGGTGCGAAATCTGCGGGGAGCGGCGCAGATGCGCTGATGGCTGCCATGAGTTCAATGAGAGCGGACTTTTCCTCTAGATTTGATGGGATTATGACAGCGTTGGAAGGAATAAGAAAGGAATTGGGTGACTGTGTAGAACGAACGGCGCAGATGGAGCTCCGTCTCGCTAGTGCTGAAGATGACGTCACCCGTCTTCAATTAAAGGTGCGCACTTTGGAAAAAAAAAAAATAAATGTCTAGAAGATAATATTTTGGATTTGGAATCTCGGTCGAGACAGAATAACTTGAGGCTGGTGGGTCTTCCAGAGGAATCAGAAGGTCGGGACGTATATTCCTTTCTGGAAAAGTGGATTCCGGAGGTGCTGGGCAGCGAGGAGTTGCAATCAGCAGTGGTTCTGGAAAAAGCACATCGTATTGGCCCACGGAGAGATAAGGGACCGCCGAGGACCTTAATTATGAAGTTTCTTAGCAACAGAGACAGGATGAAGATCTTCAACGCTGCACGAGCTAAAGGAGAGATTAAACACCAGGATCAGCAGGTGCGGTTCTACCCAGATTTGGCCACAGGAATCCAACAAGTGAGGAAGCAGTTTGATCCCATACGTAAGGAGCTGCGCAACCTTGGGATTCGTCATGGTGTAATCTATCCTGCGAGACTGCTGACCACATATGAGGGCAGAACCCACATCTTCAAGACCCCAGAGGAGGCGCAGGAGTTCATCAAGAAGATCAAAGAAGAAGAAGAGACTGGTGGGAGCTAAGCATGAACAAAAGATAAGGTAGAATAATTAAGCATTTGCACAGGCATCTGACTGACTTGAAGTAAATAGCAAGTTTACAAAATATAGATTGTATTATATATTAAAAAAAAAACAAAAACAAAACAAACAAAAAAAAACTGATGTACAAAGTTGTTAAAAATTTTGGAATTAAGTTGGAAAACTACAGAGGAGAGTTAATGTTACGTCATTAAAAGCAGTAGAATTAGGGTGATTGGGAGGATGAAGAAGGAGTGGCTTAGGCTGTTCCCCGTGGGTGTGGAGCGGTCGATGGCTATATCGGGAGACGGAATTTTTCTTTTGATTTTGGGGGGTTCGCCACAAGTGTGGGAAGGGGGAATTTGTTTGTGTGTAGTTTGTAGGATGAATGTTCAACCACTCATGTTTTTGCTTCTCTGTATGAGCATGTTTACACTGCAAGGTAATCCCAAACTCTCTATTGATCATAAACCAAAGTGTTAATCTTAATTTAACTTCATGGAATTGCAGAGGTCTACAAAATTTAAAAAAACTTAAACAAGTTATGAATAAAATAAAAGACATGGGTTCAAAAATTGTGTTTTTACAAGAAACTCATCTAATAGAGGAGGATATAAAAAGAATTAGGAGTAGATGGCAAGGAAGTGTCTTCACCTCATCATTCTCATCCCGGGCCAGGGGAGTTATGACTCTCATACATAAATCAGTCCCTTTTCAAGTGAAAAATGTAATTGAAGACAAACTTGGAAGATATGTAATCATTCAAGGTTCTTTGCTATTAGAAAATATAAATCTTGTGAACTTATATGGTCCCAATATAGATGACCAAAAGTTCTTTGCTAATTTATTTCTTATTTTATCATCACTTACAGGGCAACATATAATAACAGGGGATTTTAATTGTACATTGAATCCAGGTATAGATAGAGCAACAGGACTGGATTGTACGCACAATGGATGTAGGATGACTATTAATCATTTTATGAAAGAATTGAGATTGTTAGATATATGGAGAGAAATGAAACCACAAGTTAAAGCCTATTCTTGTTATTCCAGTACCTACAAGACATTCTCACGTATTGATTATTTTTTGATTTCCACAGAATTAAGATCCAAGATTCAAAACTGCTTTTATGATAACATCGTGATCTCTGATCATGCACCCTGTTGTCTAATATATGTAGATAAAAAATTGACAAAGGAATCAGGTAGATGGCAATTTCAGCATAAATGGCTTCAGGATGAGGAATTTGTCAAGTATATAGAAAAACAGATAGACGAGTACTTTGACATCAATACTACACAAACATCAGCATGTGTAAAGTGGGAGGCTTTCAAAGCTTTTATTAGGGGACATATTATTAGTTATACAGGATCAAAATCTAAGAAGACTCGAGAGGAGAGAGCTAAATTGGAACATAAAATGAAAAGTCTTCAGGAAAAAGTGTATGCAGGAAGTGATCCAAGGTTGGAGAATGAATTACTGATTTTGAGAGCTGAATACGACAAAAAATCAGCGAATAGAGCTGCCTCGAGTCTTCTAAGATTGAAACAATCTTTTTATGAACAAGGTGAAAAATCAGGAAAATTATGGGCATGGCAGATTAAACAATTAGAAATTAAAACACCAATTACTAGTATTATAAGTAGAGGACAGGTAGTTATAGATCCTTTAGAAATTAACAGAGCCTTTAGAGATTACTATGAAAAATTATATGATACTAAAAATGAATTTGATTTAACAAAACTAAATGGGTTTTTGAACGAACTATCTATACCGTGTATTCCAAATGAAAACAGGGAGATATTGGAGTCTAAAATTAGTCAAGAAGAAGTTGGGCTAGCCATTGATAATATGAAATCAGGAAAAAGTGCAGGACCAGATGGTCTTCCAGTTGACCTTTATAAAAAATTTAAGAATAAATTAATAAAACCTTTTTTGGAAATGGTTTTAGAAGCATTTCAAAATAATAATTTACCATCATACATAAATAATGCCTTAATTATACTGCTGCCAAAACCAGGTAAGCCCTCTAATAAATGTGAAAATATGAGACCAATAAGCCTATTAAACGCCGACCTTAAGATAATCTGTAAAATTTTAGCAAGACGAATACAAGAAATTTTACCAAATATTATTAATCGAGATCAGAATGGCTTTATAAAGGGAAGACAAGGCTTCCATAATGTAAGAAGACTATTTAATATTATTTATTTTAATAAAGAAGCACCGGATACAGCTCTCCTATCACTGGACGCCGAAAAGGCCTTTGATAGAGTTGAATGGCCCTTTCTTTTTGAAGTCCTACAAAGGTTTGGACTTGGAAATAATTTCATAAAATGGGTTCAAATAATATACAATAATGCTACAGCAGAAATCCTAACAAATAACAATATTTCAAAACCAATAAAAATCAATAGAGGATGTCGACAAGGCTGTCCACTTTCACCTTTACTGTTTACTATGGCAATTGAACCTTTAGCGATAGCGATACGTTTACATTCACAAATATATGGAATTAAAGTTGGACCAACAGAACATAAAATCTCCCTGTACGCCGATGACATAATTTTGTTTATGTCGAATCTAAAAAAATCAATTCCAACCTTGTTGAATTTAATAAAGAATTTTGGGGAAATATCAGGATATAAAATAAATAAAACTAAATCTTCAATATTAATGCTAAATGAGACCCAGAGAAATTACCCAGCCCCTGAGGTAAATCAATTCAATGTTGTAAATCAGTTTAAATATTTAGGAATCCAAATTGTGCCTAAGCTAGAATCAGTCGCCAGTGTCAACTATGAAGCCTTAATGTCAGATATCAATGAGTTAACTCAGAGATGGATGTCACTACCAATGTCGATGATCGGGAGAATCAATATACTTAAAAGTAATATTTTACCTAAAATACTTTATTTATTTCAATACATTCCCTTATCACCACCTTTAGATTTATTCTCAAGAATAAAAAAAAAGTTAGTGGAATTTATATGGAACAACAGGAGGGCTAGATTACGTCTGTCTTTATTATATTTACCATTTGATCGTGGAGGTCTGAAATGTCCAAATTTTATGTTGTATTATTGGTCGGCACAACTGAGGTCTATGACACATTATTTTTCATCAAATGATCTCCCTCACTGGACTGAAATGGAATCATACAATTTACCTTTACCTCTTCCCATATTCATATACTCAGATTCGGCAAAAAAATTACAAAAACAAGTTAAAAATCCATTTGTAAAGCATATGATCAAAATATGGTGTGAAGCTAAAAACTATTTAAAAGAACCACAGTTATTGTCACAATTTAGTCCAATATGGGGTAATCAATATTTCAAACCAGGGAGAGCGGACGCTGTATTTAAAGTATGGAATTTAAAAGGGATACAAAAGATTCAGGATTTATATCTGTCATGTTCAGATAACATAATGTCTTTTGAAGAGCTGAGGATCAAATTTAATCTCAATAGAACACATTTTTTTAAATATCTTCAACTTAGAAACTTTATTCGATCAAATCAAAATAAAGCTCTCACTCGACCTATTTATTCATCCTTGGAAAAAATGATGATGAAAGATAGTAAAAGAAAGGGTATTATTTCAGAGTTTTATAACTCATTGACACTATCTTCAAGTGAAAATTCACTGAAAAGATTAAACTACTGGAAAGAAGATCTGCAAACTGAAATTTCAGAGGAACAATGGGAATTGGCTTGTACAGAAGCTCAAACCAAATCAATAAATGTACGCCTTAAATTGATACATTTCAAATGGTTAATGCGGATGTATGTTACACCGGAGGAGTTAAATAAATATAACAAAAATATACCAGATACATGCACAAAATGCATGGAAAGTAAAGGAACTCTATTTCATTGTGTATGGGAATGTAGATTAATAAGAATGTTTTGGGAAGAGGTGAGGGTAACAATTGAAAAAAATAATCTCAAAACAAATCATATTGAATCCTAAATTGTTTTTGTTGGGTCTGTACCCAGAAAAGCATAATTTTAATAAAAGTGAAAGAACATTCATAGACCTCAGTTTGCTTAAGGCCAAAAAATGTATTGCACTATTATGGAAAAAGACTCATAGACCAGATGTGACTCAGTGGTTAAGACAGATGTTAACAAACCTTCCATTAGAAAGAATAACATATATACTGAAATCAAAGGAAATTGTGTTTGAGAATATATGGAGACCTTTTATTGATTATGTAAAAAATTTAAACATAACTTTTGAAGAAGAAGGTGAATGATGTGTGTGGACCTTGTAAATTCCAAACTGGTGAACATAATATGTATACTTATGTATTGGATTGTCTAGACTAAACAGAGGAGCATTGTTGAAGATTTGATTTTGCTGGTGGTTGTTGGTGTTTTTAGTGCATCTTTTTTTTTTTTTTTTTTGTAGTACTTTAGTGTTAGTGTTTGATTGTTTGTATCATGTTTGTTAAAAAAAAAAAAGGTTCAATAAAGATATTGTGGAAAAAAAAAAAGTAATATTGTTGGCAGTAAACACAAAAATTCATATCCCTCAAGAAAGTTAACAGCTTAAACACTGAGGCCTCTCTGTGCAGGTACGCTATGACGATGAGTTGAAGCGTGTGGTGGCTGAGCCCGTGGAGCTGGCACAGGAGTTCAGGAAGTTTGACCTGAACACACCCTGGGAGGTGTTTCCTGCCCACCGAGAGCCAAAAGATGCACCTAAATTAGAAGCTGGTGACAAGGCCCCTGAGAAGAAGTGATGACCTCATGTCTAGTCCAAACGCACTTCACCACTGTGTACTGTCTGTCTGTGTCATTCAGGGACCCCAGCCCTCTGAAAACATTAATATTTATGTAAATAAAGATCCTTTTAGGCACTGTAAATGAGCACTCTGGATTTTTTTTTAAAATAAGAAGTTTTTAGCTTCGAAATATGACATAGCCAAAAGTATGTGGACACAAATGTTTCACATCTCACTGAAGCATTGTTGGCTTCACCTGATGTTGTCACAGTCTTCACTTTTGTGGTTTCAAGTTCAAGTAGATTTAGGACCTCACTGAAAGGATCTCTCACCCTATCAACAATATGAGCATCAAAGGAGCTACGTATCCACCTTATCTCTGGGGGTGCTGCTGTAGAAACGATCATGGGTGCACCTTCCACCATGGGGCAGAACTCATGTTGAAGCAGCCATCATGGTGGAGTAGCAAGTCATTTACTGTACATACCTGGAAACTAGTCGCTTTTCAGTGAAAATCGCCAAAATGAATCCCAAATATGTCACTCGTGAATCGTGTAGATCTGATTTTTTTTTTTTTTTTTTTTTTGGGGGGGGGGGGGGGGTTGCCGGTGTTATGCCAAGAATTGCATCCCCATACTGTCAAAGTCAATACAACTATGCTGAGAATTGCATCCCATCATCACAAGCAGGTATTTAGTGTAAGTCAAGTCAATACAACTATATACTTGGAAAGTACTTTGAAGTGATTACTCTTTTTTACCGACAATGCATAAATGCAAAATCTGGACTTTAAAGATCGTAAAACGTGGAGTTGGATCACATTGATTTCTAACCCTCTTTGAAACACTAAAACGTCTGGCAAATAAACATAATTTAAAGATAGTTTCCAAGAGGTAATAATTTTTACTTCTAAAAATGCACAAATGGTTACAAGCCTGGCTGTATTGTTATATTTTGTGGTTTTGGCAGATGGGATGCAATTCTTGGCGGCAGTTTGCCTGAGCAAGACCTTTCAGAAACAACAGGAACAGTCATCCTCACAATAAAACGGTGGAACGCATCACGCATTGTCGTTTGGCCAGTCACCATCAAGATAACTGCATTGTCTTCAGTCTTCTTTCCCAACTTTTGCCGGCGTGGATGGATTGTCAGCAGGAGTTTGGAAGTGTCGCTGTCCGCCTGCCTATGATATAATATGCTGTGTAACTTAACGTCGATAAACTGTTGTGATTGTTTCCTCTAATGGCACATTTTCCAACATGCTTAATTTTATAATGAAAAGCTCGTCTGCTTGTTAAGGGGTCAGTTAACATCTGTGAATTGTGTTAACGTTAGCCTACAATATCACTCATTTCAAATAGTTTTCAATAGTTTTGGGAAGGCTATCTTCACTGCATCCATATTATCTGATTCTAACCTATCTGAAGGTCTCCTGGGTAGAACGGGTAGCCCCACAAAAAAAGCATTAAAGACTGCACTAATCACATTAAAATATAATCATGTTGTGGTGGAACGGCTGGGGGATTCTCCACCCAGACAAGGCAGCTGGGATAAGGGGGAACAATGGACAGGAGGAGGAAGTGCCACCGGGGGGAGCTCAGACGGGACAGTATGGACTATGGAACCGCCGGAGCCACTGGAAGAGAGAAGGGTGTGAGCAGCGGTGCCGGCGTTATGTTAATATACCACACAGGTCTTTGTTCCAAACAGTGTATTATGGTCAGAAGTTCCAGGTCTCAATGCATGGAATTAAAGGTATAAAAGAGGAATGCACAGAGACCCGGGAGCTCTTTTTACTGTACTGTATGTTGGAGAAGGAATAAAGTTCATGTGTCGTCCAGCTCGTTGCCTGCTTCCTTTCTCCACATTGGTGACCCTAAGACGTGCCATGGAAAGTGAGGTGAGCACCATCCGAGAGACTACCTGGAAGTAGAGCACCAGCGCCGCATGCATGGTCTCAGTCAAGCTCCCAGACTTCTGGCTTCACAACCTGACCGCGTGGTTCTTGCACATAGAAGCCCAGTTCGCACTCCGTGGGATAACAACGGACGACACCAAGTATTGCTGCATGGTTGCTGCACTGGATGCGTGTGCCATGCAACAGGTGACGAGCCTGCTCCAGGAGCCACCGGACCAAGGAAAATATGAAGCGCTCAAGAGGATGCTTCTTGAGCGGTATACCCTTTCTGACAGTGAGGGCCCCTAACTCCTAACGCGTTCGGAGTTAGGGGACAGATCAGCAGTGGAGCTCATAGAGAGCATGTTGGCTCTGAGGTGGCAGGACGATGAATCTTTCCTGTTCACCCACTTGTTCCTCAGGAACCTACCAGCTACAGCGAGGGCGATCCTGGCCAACTCGCCACGGCTGGTTGCTAAGGACTACCGCGCCCTGGCACAGGAAGGGGACTGCATCATTTTGGTGACCGGAACTCTCGGTGTGCAGACAGTGGCACTGGAATCCATGAGGGACTCCAGTGAGGTCAAGGAGCCATTCGTGGTAGCCAGGACTTGACACCAGGAGACGAAGGAATGGGGTGATCTGTTTTTATCATCGCTGTTTGAGCTCGAATGCCCAGCGCTGCCTGTCGCCATGCCAATTCAAGAAGGCGGGAAGATGGCACATTCGGAAATTAGTGGCAGATGCAACTGATGGCGACAGGAACAGACTGCTTTATGTCACAGACACACGTTTGGGGAGACGGTTTTTGGTGGACTCCAGCTCCCAGAAGAGCCTCATCCTACCAGTCAACGCAGACAAGGTGGCAGGAGACAGCGGTCCTGAGCTCACAGCTGCCAACGGATCCACCATCAGGACATTTGGCGAGCGGACACTGATGATATGCTTACACAGATGCAACTTTCAGTGGGACTTTGTGATAGCTGCATGTTCTGGTCCCATTTTAGGTGCAGATTTTTGATGCACTTATGGGTTGTTAGTCGATGCTGCTAATAGGAGATTAGTGGACGCTGTCTCTTTTACCTCACTGCCCTGTACAGCTTGGGGAGCTGGGTCGACAACACTGGCTAACGTTACAACTCCAGGAGGTAAGTACCAGCATTTGCTCACACAGTTCCCAGCAGTCACGGTCCTGACTTTTTCGGCTACGGTAACAAAACACGGGGTCAGACACTTTATAATGACAAAAGGCCCGCTGGTGTTCGCGTAACCTCGGTGTTTGGATGCAGCTAAACTGGCCAGCGCACAAGAGGAGTTTGCCAACTTAGAGCAGTTGGGCACCGTTAGGCGCTCCAACAGCCCTTGGGCATCCCGGCTACACATGGTGCCTAAAGCGGACGGGTCATGGCAACCATGCAACGATTTCCGGCGCTTGAATAATGCCACAGAACATGATCGTTATCCCATTCTGCATATCCAGGATATTTCCGTGCACCTGGCCAGGGCGCATTTTTTCAAAAGTGGATCTGGTCCGCGGATACCATCAGGTCCCAGTGCGCATGGAAGACATTCCAAAAACAGCAGTTATAACTCCTTTCGGCCTTTTTGCGTTTTTACGCATGCCGTTCGGATTAAAAGGCACGGCGCACTTTCCAGAGGATGATGGACACAGTGCTTTGCGACTTGTCCTTCGTTTTTGTCTACTTAAGACGACATTCTGGTAGCTAGCACGTTCGAGGAGGAGCACATCGCCCATCTCAAGACGGTTTTCCAGAGGTTGGAGGCGCACAGGCTGATAGTTAACCCGGCGAAGTGCCAGTTCGGTGTGCCAGAGATTGATTTTTTTTTTTTTTTGGGCCACCGCATTTCGCTGGAGGGTGTGATTCCTTTACCAGATAAGGTGCGCACTGTGTCAGACGACCTTGAAACTACTACAGGAGTTTGTGGGAATGGTTAATTTTTATAACAATTTCCTTCCCCGGGCAGCCCAGCTGATGCAGCCATTGTATGCCACACTTAAAAAAAAAAAAAAACAAACAAAAAAAAAAAAAACAAGAAAAAAAGGCAGCGGAAGCCATTGACTGGACTCCCGAGACAGTCCAGGCTTTTACAAACGCCAAAACAGCGCTTGCGGATGCCGCGTTGTTGGCCCACCCGGATCCGTCTGTATGGATAGCGCTCACCACGGATGCGTCTGATGTTGCCATGGGGCAGTGGTGGAGCAGTACATCTCAGGGTCGTGGCAGCCACTTGCATTTTTCAGCCGAATGTTGCGCAGCAACGAATGCAAATACAGCCTGTTTGATAGAGAATTGCTGGCTCTACACCTGGTGACATGCCATTTACAGTTTTGGTTAGAGGGGCGCGAGTTTACCGTATTCGTGGACCATAAGCTGCTGACGTATGCGATGGCCAAGGTCTCGGAACCGTGGTTGGCCCAGCAACAACGGCATTTGGCCGCGATTTCGGAGTTTACTACTGACATTCAACATGTCGCCGGTAAGCTTAACGTCATGGCCGATTTTTGTGCGCGTCAGTCCCCCCGGTCTACATGGGAATAGATTTCTCTGCGATGACCGTGGAGCAAGCCAGGGACGCGGACATTTGTGCGCTCCAGTCTGCGCCTACTGGGCTACGGCTGGAGAGCAGGGTGGTGCAAGAAAGGTGCCCTCCCTTGCTCTGCGATGTCTCCACCGGGCGCTCTGAGCTCTTGGCGCCGTCGTGTTTCTGAGTCAGTCCACTCCCTTTCGCATTCAGGAGTGTGCGCTTCGGTGAAGCTAGTGGGGGCGAAATTTTTCTGGCCGCGCTTGTGCAAGGACGTGAAATAGCGGGTTGCAGCTTGCGTCGTGTGCCAGTGGGCCAAAGTGTACAAGCACACCAGAGCCCCCCTCAAGCCATTCCAAATGCCGGCCAGGAGGTTTAACCACACCCATGTGGATTTGGTGGGACCCCTCGCGCCGTCACAAGGTTTTATTCACCTTTTAACAATCGTGGACCGCACCATGCGCTGGCCTGAAGTGGTCCCGCTGGCTTCTATCATGTCCGCAGAAGTGGCTTGTGCTTTTTTGTCGGCTTGGGTTGCACGGTTCGGATCCCCGTCAGACATCACTTCCAACAGGGGTCCACAATTCATTTCGGAACGCTGGTCTGTGATGGCCCAGAGCCTGGGGGTCAAAATTCATTGCACTTCCACGTACAACCCCCAGGCTAATGGGTTATGCTGTGGCCACACATATGTGACCTACTTTGTGACTGATGTAAGGCCTCACATTTTAGATCAGAACAAAGACAGAGCTTCCTTGGAGATAACAGGAAGCTGCGAGGATGTTAGCTTTGGTATGCAGGGCTTGAGACTGTGGGGGTTTCCGCAGGTTACCCAAAACAGCGGTAATAACGCCATTTGGCCTATTCAAGTTTTTGCGCATGCCATTCGGGCTTAAAGAGGCTGCACAGATGTTCCAACGCATGATGGACGTAGTGCTTCGCGATCTCCCTTTCGTGTTCGTCTACTTGGACGATATTTTGGTAGCCAGCGCGTCCGAAGACGAACACGAAAACCACCTGGCCACAGTTTTCCGGAGGTTGGGAGATCACGGGTTAATAATCAACCCAGTGAAGTGTCAGTTCGGGGTGGCGCAGATCGATTTTTTAGGACATCGCGTCTCCCCCGAAGGAGCGGTTCCGCTTCCTGACAAAGTGCGCGCGGTAGCAGATTTTCCCCGGCTGCAGATGGTCAGGGCGTTACAGGAGTTTTTGGGAATGGTGAATTTTTATAACCGTTTTCTCCCCCGCGTGGCGCAACTCATGCAGCCGCTGTATGGCGCGCTCAAAAAACAGAAACCTGCGGATAAGGTCGAGTGGTCCCTGGAGCGGGACCAAGCGTTCTCGGAGGTAAAAGCAGCCTTGGCAAAGGCTGCGTTGTTGGCACACCCAGACCCAACGGCCCGCATAGCGCTCACTACTGACGCGTCAGATGTGGCCATGGGGCGGTCGTGGAGCAGCATGTAGCCGGGGTTTGGCAGCCCCTCGCCTTTTTCAGCAGGACCTTGCGCGATAGCGAACGTAAATACGGCGCGTTTGACAGGGAGCTGCTGGCTCTCCATTTGGCCGTCCGCCACTTTCAGTTCTGGCTGGAAGGACGCCGTTTCACCGCGTTCGTTGACCACAAGCCGCTAACATTCGCGATGGCCAAGGTTTCCGAACCGTGGTCAGGCCGGCAGCAGAGACAGCTGGCCGCGATCTCAGAGTTTACCACTGATATTCAGCATGTGGCGGGCAAACTGAATGTAGTGGCAGATTGCCTCTCGTGCGCCGTGGCGGGCCCAGTCAGCGTAGGAATAGATTACGCAGCCATGGCCGCGGAGCAGATTAGTGACGCGGATGTGCACGCGCTCCAGTCTGGACCAACAGGGTTAAGGCTGGAGAACAGGGTGCTGCAAGACGGTATGCCCCCCCTAATCTGCGATGTCTCCACGGGTCGGCCGCGTCCAGTAGTACCAGCTGCGTGGCGCCGCCGCGTTTTTGACTCGATTCATTCCTTGGCACACCCGGGAGTGCGTGCGTCGGTCAAAATGGTAGGAGAGAAATTTCTGTGGCCGAGTCTTCGCAAACAAGTTAAAGAGTGGGCAGCAGCCTGCACGGCGTGTCAACGAGCCAAAGTACACAGGCACACGAGGGCTCTTTTGGAGCCGTTTCACATTCCGACCAAGAGGTTCGATCACGTTCATGTGGACCTCGTGGGACCCTTCCCGCCATCACAGGGGTGCACACACCTTCTGACAATGGTAGTCCGCACCACGCGCTGGCCTGAAGTGGTTCCGCTGGCATCAACCACGGCCGAGAAGGTAGCGCGCGCGTTTAACAGCTTGGGTGGCGCGTTTCGGAGTTCCGTCGGACATTACGTCCGACAGAGGCCCTCAATTTGTGTCCGAACTTTGGTCGACAATGGCCCGCAGCCCGGGTGTCACAATTCATCGCACAACCGCGTACAATCCGCAGGCTAACGGGTTATGCGAACGTTTTCATAGGCTCTCAGAGCGTCACTGACGGATGCAAATTGGGTAGACAAGTTACCGTGGATTTTATTGGGGTTGCGTTCTGTGCCTAAAGAGGACTTAGAAGCCTCCCCAGCGGAGCTCGTGTTTGCGCAACCACTTCGGCTGCCTGGGGAGTTTCTCCCAGAAAACCCGGCGCCAAACACCTCCCCGTCTCAGCTGTTGCGGAGTAACATAGAATCAAGCACGCTGCCCAGCCCTGTGCACTACAGTTTTCCGCGCTTTGAAGAACGCAGTTTGTTTTTGTCAGACACGATGTGCATCGACCCCCACTGCGACCACCTTATGACGGACCGTTCAGAGTGTTGGAAACAGGGGACAAGCAGTTTTTGCTAGATTTGGGGGCTAGGAAAGAAAAAGTTGGCATAAACAGACTCAAACCCGCTTTTGTGGTGGCGGATGAGCAAGTGCTGTTGGCAAGGGCCCCGCGGCGAGGTAGACCCCCACGGGGGGCTTCACAGAGTAATGTTTCCCCAGAACACCCGCAGGGACTGACAAAAGGTTTCCACCCCCAGACGGCAAACCCCCAGCGTGACAGCGCCGCGGAGACGTTGAATCCCGGCTACAGCAGATATGGCAGGAGACTGAAGCCTAGACAGCATGCGGACTGATGTGTATTGATTCTGTCACAGCATGCATGCTGTTATTCTCTTGTTTGTTCTAAAATGTTTGTGGGGGTGGGGGTGGTGTGGCCACACATATGTGACCTACTTTGTGACTGATGTAAGGCCTCACATTTTAGATCAGAACAAAGACAGAGCTTCCTTGGCGATAACAGGAAGCTGCGAGGATGTTAGCTTTGGTATGCAGGGCTTGAGACTGTGGGGGTGATATTAGAGGATTAAAGAGGAGAGGCATTGTTACTGGCGATTATAATGCAATGTGACCTGTGATGCAATGAGACTTGTGAATGGTGAGAGTCCTGGTATTTAAGGACGAGAGTTCCCTGTAATGCTCTCTTTCTTCTTTGAGATGTTGGCGAATGTGAATAAAGCTGCCTTGAGAGAAATCTGTCTCATCATTTTCACATTCCCACAATGCAAGCGTTTTCATAGGTCGCTTAAAGCAGAGACTGAAGCCTAGACAGCATGCGGACTGATGTGTATTGATTCTGTCACAGCATGCATGCTGTTATTCTCTTGTTTGTTCTAAAATGTTTGTGGGGGTGGTGGTGGTGTGGCCACACATATGTGACCTACTTTGTGACTGATGTAAGGCCTCACATTTTAGATCAGAACAAAGACAGAGCTTCCTTGGCGATAACAGGAAGCTGCGAGGATGTTAGCTTTGGTATGCAGGGCTTGAGACTGTGGGGGTGATATTAGAGGATTAAAGAGGAGAGGCATTGTTACTGGCGATTATAATGCAATGTGACCTGTGATGCAATGAGACTTGTGAATGGTGAGAGTCCTGGTATTTAAGGACGAGAGTTCCCTGTAATGCTCTCTTTCTTCTTTGAGATGTTGGCGAATGTGAATAAAGCTGCCTTGAGAGAAATCTGTCTCATCATTTTCACATTCCCACAATGCAAGCTTTTTCATAGGTCGCTTAAAGCAGCGCTCAGAGCTTCGCTCACGGATGCAAATTGGGTCAACCGCCTGCGCTGGGTTCTTTTAGGGTTGCGCTCCGCACCTAAGGAGGATTTGGCAGCCTCCCCGGCAGAACTCGTTTTTTCTCAGCTGCTACAGATCCCTGGAGAGTTTTTACCAGAAAACCCCACACCCAAGGCTGATCTACCCACGCAATTTTTGCACAGTATGGAGGCTTTTAACGTACCTTGCTCGGCCCACCATTTTATTTCCCCGCACCATCGTCCCAAAAAACTTGCAGAACGTCAGTTTTGTTTTCGTCAGGCACTATGCGCACTGGACCTCGCTGCGCCCACCGTATGATGGACCATTCAGGGTGTTGGAACCTGGGGTGAAGCATTTTGTGTTAGACTTGGGGAGACGTAGAGAGACCGTCTGCATCGACAGGTTGAAGCCCGCGCTTGTGTTGGCAGATGAGCAAGTGGTGCTGGCCCAAGCTCCCTGGCGTGGACGCCCAAGATTGGTGGCTCCGCAAGTTGGTGATCCCTTGGCAGGGACCTGCGCTCGCAAAGCTGATGTGTTTTCTCCCCCTCCCTTTTTCCCTCCACAGACTGACGTGCCCTCCTGTACACCCCGCCAGCAGGGTGGTTCAACTGGATTGGCGACTCCCCGCTACAGCTGCTATGGGCACCGGCTCAAGCCCAAAGGACAGGGGGGTTAGTGTCCTTTCTGGGTATTCGGCGGGGGGGGGGGGGGGCATGGTGTTGGATTTCTCTGCCCAGAGAAGAAGGCAGCTGGGGAAGGGGGAACAATGGACCGAAAGAGGAGGTGTCACCGGCGGGCATCAGATGGGACAGTAAGGACTATGCACCCCCTGGGGAGAGGAGTAAATGCTGGAGCCGCTGGAAGAAGGGTGTTAGAGCGGCGCCGACGTTATGTCATGTTAATATGCCACACAGGCTTTGTCCTAAGCACAATGTATGATGGTCGGAAGTTCCGGGTCTCAATGCATGGTATTAAAAATATAAAAGAGAAATCGAAGTCAGCGTTAACTCTGTCCGGACTTCCGGGAAGATGGCGGAGAGACATAACACTTAAACAAAGAGCTCTCCCTAGCCGGATTAAAAATCATCGGTAAATGGCCAACTCGACATAAACGAATCAATAAACTAAGGGATGAAAACACGAAGGAACCGGGCACAAGGACAAAAACAGGGTAAAATTGAAGAATTCCTCTCCAACAACGCAGGAAAAACCGCTGTACGCAAAGCCCCAAAAAACGAGGTGTCTACAGCAGAGAAAATGGAAGACACCAGACTCGACAACATGAACGCTGGCATCGCCAGTTTGGGTGAAGAGTTAAGAGAATTCAAGCGACAGCTACAGCAGGATTTAGCGGCTCTTAAGGAGGAACTGAAAAAAGAAATTAAGGAGGAAATCATGGACCTCCGAAGAGAAATGGAGCGTAAATTAATGGAAAACATGGAGGAGCTGCGCTCCCAGCGGGCGTGTATGACAGAAGCGCAGACCTGAATTTCGGAACTAGAAGATTGGAAAAGCGAGGCAAACGAACAACTACAAACCCTGACGACGCAAACACAGAGGATGCAGGAGAAAATAAACGACTTGGAGAGCAGATCCCGACGAAGCAATATGCGCATCTTTGGAATTCCGGAGGGCATTGAAGGCAACTCGATGACAAAATTCATGGATCAGTTCTTAAAAAAAGAACTGGAAATACCCGGAGAAACGGATCTGCAGATTCAACGGGCGCACAGAGCACCGGCACAGAACCCGAAAACAAACTCTCCACCCAGGTCAGTTGTGGTAAACTTTGTGAAATATGACATAAAGGAAAGAATCCTGACGCAAGCATGGAAAAAAAAGATACGAATCGGCGACAAACAGGTATTTTTTGACCATGACTACCCGACAGAAATCGTGCAGCAGCGGAAGAAATATGCCAATATTAAAAAAACGCTGAAAGAGAAAAAAATTAGATTCCAAACGCCGCTAACGAAAATGAGGATTCATTGGGAGGAAGGCACAAGAACCTACAACACGGCCGAAGAGGCAGCGCGGGATATGATGGAGCGGGGCCTTGAGGTGAGCGTGCCAAAGGAGACGGCTGGAGCAGCGGCGGCCCTGAACGCACCACGATAGACGGAGTGGAGACGAGTGAACGGCGGAAGAAGGGGGAGAGACGTAGAGCAGCGGGCCCAGGACAGCTACAAGGCTTTCAACTGAAAGCCTAGATCATAACTGTAGGAGCATGCTCAAATAACGAGGCTGAGTTTTAGTCATAAACCAGCTTTATTTGACAGAACACAAGCTCCTAGCATTCTCAAAGCAGGAAAGAGAAAGAATCATACTTCAACCCCCTTTTATACATTTCCAGCATCAGAATTCAAGTCACATGGTGTCTTCAGTCAACATACAGTCACAAAGCATCCCTTTGAAGCTTCACCATTGTCTCTCATTTCTTGATGAACCGGAATACCCTCCGGGGCGTCTTCTGTGGGACAAAGAGACAAATCTCACACTTCCTTGTTACCTCCTGTAGATTTGAGTCCTCAGTCCTTGCAGACGTGACACTCCACAATACACATTCAGTTCTGTCTCTGTGGCAGCGTGAGCCCACAATGTGTGTCGGCCACACTACCCCCCACCCCCCAAACGTCGAGTAAGGCAAAATCTGCATGGCATAACAAAAAGAGAAACACAAAACACTCCATACATCGCTAATCAATCCACCAACTGCCTGGGTTTTAATCTTCTGCCGAATCTGCTGCAACTTGGCTTGGCTGCCTCTGCAACATCTCTCTGCACCTGTGGATTAAAGCTGTTAGCACCTCTCTGTGAAGACTTTGGAGAATGTCTTCTCGGCAGCCTGCCCCGGCGGGGGGGCCTCGCGAGCTGCACCTCCTCCTCAGCCAGAACAAAAGCGGGTTTGAGCCTGTTAATGCAAATCAGCTCCCTTCTGCCCCCTAAATCTAGCAGAAAATGCTTCTGCCCGGTCTCCAGCACTCGAAACGGTCCGTCGTAAAACGGCCGCAAACTTGGACGCTGGGCGTCATGTTTAACAAAAACAAACTCTGCATTTTTTAAAGCCTTGGGCACAAAAACGTGTGGGAAACTGTGATGGACCGGGCCAGGAAGCGTGTTTGTTCCTGAGCCGCTCTGCCACGGCTGAGCGGGGGGGCCATTAGGTGCGGGATTATCAGGAAGAAATTCCCCGGGCAAACGGAGCGGCTGAGCGAAAACTAATTCAGCCGGGGAAGCATGCAAATCTTCCTTAGGTGCAGAACGCAACCCTAATAACACCCATGGAAGTTTGTCTACCCAATTTGTATCCGTTAGCGACGCTCTGAGGGCTGCTTTCAATGACCTGTGAAAGCGTTCGCATAAACCATTGGCCTGGGGGTTATACGCGGTGGTGCGATGAATCTTCACCCCCAAGCTGCGGGCCATCGATGACCATAGCTCGGAAATAAATTGGGGACCCCTGTCGGACGTTATGTCCGACGGTACACCAAAACGCGCAACCCATGCTGTTAAAAATGCTCGCGCAACTTCTTCCGCTGTGGTTGATGTCAGAGGAATCGCCTCTGGCCAGCGCGTGGTGCGGTCTACCATTGTCAAAAGATGTGTGTGCCCGTGTGATAACGGAAGCGGGCCGACCAGGTCAATATGCGCGTGATCAAAACGCTTAGCGGGGATGTGGAAAGGTTCTAACGGGGCCCTAGTGTGTCTGTGTATTTTAGCTCGCTGACACGCTACGCAGGCTGCTGCCCATTCCTTGACCTGTTTGCGCAACCCGGGCCAAACAAATTTCTCCCCCACCAATTTGATCGATGCGCGCACCCGGGGGTGCGCGAGAGAATGGACCAAGTCAAAAACACGGCGACGCCACGCGGTTGGCACCACAGGGCGGGGCCGTCCCGTGGAGACATCGCAGATTAGCGGGGGCATACCGTTTTGTTGCACCCTGTGCTCTAGCCTTAACCCTGTTGGTCCAGACTGGAGCGCGCGCACGTCCGCGTCGTTAACCTGCTCCGCAGCCATGGCTGCATAATCTAACCCAACACAGACCGGGGCTGCGCGCGCTCCCGCGTCACTGCCCGGGCCCGCGGCCATGGCTACAGAGTCTGCCCCTATAGGGCTTGGTGGTGCTATTGCACGCGAGAGGCAGTCTGCTACAACATTGTGTTTACCCGCGACATGCTGAATATCAGTAGTAAACTCCGATATTGCGGCTAGTTGCCTTTGTTGCCGGCCTGACCAGGGTTCTGAAATTTTGGCCATCGCAAACGTTAGCGGTTTATGATCCACAAAAGCGGTGAAACGTCGCCCCTCTAACCAGAACTGAAAATGACGGATGGCCAAGTGTAGGGCCAAAAGCTCCCTGTCAAACGCGCTGTATTTCCGTTCACTATCGCGCAAGGTCCTGCTGAAAAACGCGAGGGGTTGCCAGGTACCTGCCACAAACTGTTCAACTACCGCCCCCACCGCTACATCGGAAGCGTCAGTGGTGAGCGCCATGCGGGCCGTTGGAACTGGGTGCGCTAACAAAACTGCATTTGCCAGGGCTGATTTGACCTGGGCAAAAGCGCGCTCCCGCTCCGGAGACCATTCGACTTTATTTGCGGGCTTTTGTTTTTTTAACGCGGTGTACAATGGCTGCATGAGTCGTGCTGCGCTTGGGAGGAAACGGTTGTAAAAATTAACCATCCCTAGAAACTCCTGAAGCGCCTTAACCGTTTGAGGTTGCGGAAAATCTGTTATGGCACGCACTTTATTTGGAAGGGGAACTGCTCCCTCTGCCGAAACGCGATGTCCCAAAAAATCAATCTGCGCCACCCCAAACTGGCATTTCGCTGGGTTCACTATTAACCCGTGCTCTGCCAACCTCTGGAAAACTGCTGTGAGGTGTTTTTCATGTTCGCCTTCGGACGTGCTGGCTACCAAAATATCGTCCAAATAAACGAACACGAAAGGCAGGTCGCGTAAAACTGCATCCATCATGCGTTGGAAAGTCTGCGCGGCCCCCTTGAGGCCAAAAGGCATGCGCAAGAACTCAAAAAGGCCGAAAGGAGTTATGACCGCTGTTTTGGGTACATCGTGCGCGCGCACTGGAACCTGGTGATAGCCGCGCACCAAGTCTATTTTAGAAAAAATGCGCGCCCCCGCCAAATGAACAGAAAAATCCTGAATGTGCGGAATCGGGTAGCGGTCATGAGCTGAAACGTTGTTCAACCTGCGGAAATCGCCGCAAGGCCGCCACGAGCCGTCAGCCTTTGGGACCATGTGTAACGGCGAAGCCCAAGCGCTCTTGGAGCGTCTAACGATGCCTAGTTTTTCCAGATTAGTGAACTCCTCACGCGCGATGGCCAGTTTAGCTGGGTCCAAACGCCGAGCCTTTGCAAAAACGGGAGGGCCTGTGGTTGTTATGAAATGTTCTACCCCATGTTTGGCCACCGTTGCTGAAAAAGTGGGGACTGTGAGTGCTGGAAACTGAGCAAGCAGAGTGTGAAACTTACCACCCGCGGCTGAGACGCTGGCATGTGCAGTTGGCGGGGCCACCCGAGCTGTGCAGGGAATAGAATGAAAAGACAGTGCATTAATCAGACGTCTATTAGCAAGATCAACCAATAAACCATGTGAGCACAAAAAATCAGCCCCTAACATGTTGAAACTGACTGCTGCTACAATAAATGTCCACTCAAATGAACGGCCTTGTAAGGACAGAAGCATGGTCCTCTCACCAAACGTTTTAATTGTGGAGCCGTTCGCTGCTGACACTGACACCCAGGGGGCTTTAGAAGGCGACAGCCGTTCCGCGTAGGTGGGCGTGACGAAGCTCAGCTGCGAGCCCGTGT
Organism: Pholidichthys leucotaenia; assembly: GCA_020510985.1. Lineage (NCBI taxonomy): Eukaryota > Metazoa > Chordata > Actinopteri > Cichliformes > Pholidichthyidae > Pholidichthys > Pholidichthys leucotaenia. Next base: position 62,570,432 of record CM035847.1, read on the forward strand.
CCACGAGGAACTGTTTCCCCGAGCGTGCATCCGTCAGGTAAAGCAGCCTGTTCTCATTGCCGAGAGTCGCGGCTGCTACCGGCCCTCGGTCCTGGCGTTTAAAATTGCACGGTGGGACGCACCTGTGCGCTCTCTCTGCAAAACGGCGGCGGTAGAAGCACGAGCCGTTCTCCGCTCCGCGTCGTCTGGCTCCGGTCGCCGCCGTTGTTGGTTCTGGTGTTCTGGTGTTCTGGTGTTCTGGTGTTCTGGTGCCGCTGGACCCAAGCTGTCTCCGGACGCCGTTCCCGAACTAGCCGCCGCGGCCGAAACCGCGTTCTGCTTGTGGGCTTCGACCAACTTCTGCGCCTCCTTGCTCAACCCATGGTAGTCTCGCTTGGCCAATCGGGGTGACTCTGCCAGGGCCACTCTCACTGCTGGTGGCAGGGTTCGAAGGAATAGGTGGGCGAAAATGAATTCGCCATCCTCGGAGGCTTTGAGCTGCAGCATCTTCACCATCAGGTCCGCAGGTCTATCGTTTTCTTCCTCCGTCAGCGCCAGGAGCCCCTCTGCTCTTTGTTGGACTGAGGGGGTGAAATGGCTGATCAGCGCGTCTTTCAATGCGCTGTACTTGTCGCTGTCTGGTGGATGATTAACCAAATCCTCCACTCTCTGGACCGTGTCGCTGTCCAGTTTCGCTACCACGTGGTAGAATCTTGTGTCGTCGTTGGAGATTCTCCGGAGGTTGAACTGCGCCTCGATTGCGCTAAACCATGAGCGCGGGCTGTGCTGCCAGAAATCGGGCAGCCGGAGCGTGGAGGCGGCCATCAGGCTGGCTTCCACCGAGCCTGGTTCGGAAGAATTCTCATTGCTCATTCTCCGTCGTAGGTCACCAGTGTAGGAGCATGCTCAAATAACGAGGCTGAGTTTTAGTCATAAACCAGCTTTATTTGACAGAACACAAGCTCCTAGCATTCTCAAAGCAGGAAAGAGAAAGAATCATACTTCAACCCCCTTTTATACATTTCCAGCATCAGAATTCAAGTCACATGGTGTCTTCAGTCAACATACAGTCACAAAGCATCCCTTTGAAGCTTCACCATTGTCTCTCATTTCTTGATGAACCGGAATACCCTCCGGGGCGTCTTCTGTGGGACAAAGAGACAAATCTCACACTTCCTTGTTACCTCCTGTAGATTTGAGTCCTCAGTCCTTGCAGACGTGACACTCCACAATACACATTCAGTTCTGTCTCTGTGGCAGCGTGAGCCCACAATGTGTGTCGGCCACAATAACAAAGATTAAGAAAGGCACAGAAGAAATGAAGGCCAAGAAGACAAGGTAAAAGAGAAACAGACGGCTAGGAGAGGTTTAAGTGATATTTGTTGGACATTTCTAGACTTATGACTATTACTTTGATAGTAATTAGAAGTCTAGGGAGGGCCCTTCACTCTGTGAAGACAAACCCCCCACCCACCAACAGGGACCAGTGGGCAGAAGAAAGGCCCAAAGTACGGAGGTCGAGATTTTTTAATGTGTTTTTATATAAATATGTGTTATTTTTGTTGTTAAAGGGGCTAGGAGCACAAGTTAAAAAAAATGGAAAAACATGAATATGGGTAAAAATCTTAAGATAATGACATTAAACGTGAATGGTCTGAACTCACCTGTTAAAAGGGAAAGAATAATAAGAAAATTCAAGAAGGAAAAAGCTGAAATTATATTTATGCAAGAGACACATTTGAGCAAGACAGAACATGTGAAACTAAAGAGATTTGGCTATAAGAACTCCTACTACAGTTCATTTAAGGGAGGAGCAAAAAGGGGGGTTATGATACTAATCTCAAACAAAATACAATTTGAAAGTGAACAGGAAATCCAGGATAAAGAAGGCAGGTATGTAATAATAAAGGGAAGAATAGATGGTATGCAGATTACATTAGTGAACATCTATGCCCCACCAGAAAGTGACAAGGGTTTTTTTCAACATCTGTTTGATCTCATAGCAACACACAGTGAAGGAGTCCTAATTTGTGGAGGAGACTTAAATGCTGTCATGGATCATGAAGTTGACACAACAAGTGTTAAGAAGACAAAAAAACATGTAACAAAGTTCATAAGAACCTCACTGGCAGAAATGGGTATGGTAGACATATGGAGGGACCTGCACCCACTCGAAAAAGACTATACACATTATTCAGCAGTCCATAAAGTACACTCTAGAATAGATTACTTCCTTATGAATGAAGGTGACAGACACAGGGTGAGAAATTGTTGGATTGGAGGGGCAGAAATATCAGATCATAATCCTATATACATGGAAATATATTTGAACAATAGAAAACGACAAACAACATGGAAACTTAACGTAGGACTGTTAAATGATGAGAAAATGAAAGAAAGAATAAAAATAAACATAAACGAATATATCCAAGAGAATGACAATGAAGAAGTGGACCCAACAATACTATGGGACACACTAAAAGCCGTGTTAAGGGGTAAATTAATTGTTGAAACAGGAAAAGCAAATAAGACTAAACTGGAAGCGTATGAACAAAGATGTGAGAGACTGAGGGAACTAGAACGTAAACATCAAAGCACAAATGACCCAAAAATATATCAAGAAATTAAAGAAGAAAAAACAAAGATAAAAGAAACACAAATGGATGAAACTGAAAGGAAAAATAGATATCTAAAGCAAAAATATTATGAAACGGGGCCAAAAGCCACAAAACTGCTGGCAAAACGGTTAAGAAAACAACAAACAATGAATAATGTATACAAGATTCAAGACCCCACCACAAATAAAACCACAGTTAACCCAGAAAACATCGAAGAAATTTTCCATAATTTCTACCAAGAACTATACTCACAACCTGAAGAAACAAATACTAAAGATATCAAAAAATTTCTAGACACATTGGACTTGCCATCAATAGGAAATCAACAAAATGAAAAACTAACAGCAGAAATAACAACACAAGAGATCAGAGATGTGATTAAGTCACTTAAAAACGGTAAAACACCAGGTAGTGATGGATACCCATCTGAGTTTTATAAACTGTTTATAGAAGAACTCACGCCACAACTCCTAAAGTCATTTAATTGGACGCTGAACAACAACAAAATACCTCCATCATGGAACGAAGCAATCATTTCAGTTATTTTAAAACCAGGGAAAGATAAAGAACAATGCGGAAACTATAGACCAATCTCTTTATTAAATGTAGATTATAAAATATACACAACAATTATATGTAAACGAATAAAGACATTCTTGACGGAATTGATAGAAGATGATCAAACTGGATTCATAGAGGGACGCCAAACACATGACAATATCAGGAGAACAATACATATAATTAACCAAATACATAAAGAAAAGAAAAGCGCAGTAATAATGAGTTTAGACGCAGAAAAAGCATTTGACAGGGTTAACTGGAAATTCCTATATAGTGTACTGGAGCGCTTTGGATTTAACGAAAAATCAGTACAATGCATAAGGACGCTATATCAAGAACCTGTGGCAAGAATCAAGATAAACGGTAGCTTAACAGACAAAGTAAATATACAAAGATCAACTAGGCAGGGATGCTGCTTATCGCCCACCTTCTTTGCTCTGTTCATAGAACCATTGGCTCAAGCGATACGACAAAATAAGAAATTAAAAGGTGTAACAATAAAGGGGGCGGAACACAAGATTGGGCTATTTGCAGACGATATTATAGTTTACCTTGAACAACCAGATAAATCAATAATGGAAATGATGAACTTGATAGAAAATTTTGGAAAATTATCAGGATACAAGATAAACATAACAAAAACACAAATACTGACATTCCACTATAACCCTCTAAACCAGATAACTGATAAGATCAAACTAAACTGGAACCAAAAAGAAATAAAATACCTTGGAGTGAACATACCTAAAGACCTAAGCAAAATATATAAAGCAAACTATGATAGGTTGGAACAAGAAATAAAAAAAGATATTGATAGATGGGCAATCTTAAATATGGATCTGAATTCAAAAATTGAGACAGTCAAAATCAGCATACAACCTAGATTACTTTACCTCTTCCAGGCTATACCAACAGAGATTCCAGATGCCCAATTCTCAAAGTGGGACAGGATGATATCGAGATTTGTTTGGGGAGGTAAAAAACCAAGAGTGAAATATAAAACCCTCCAATTACCAAAAGAGAAAGGAGGCATGGGCCTACCGAGTCTAAAGGAATATTACTACTCAGCGCAAATAAGATATATCATATGCTGGTGCGACGAGGGATATGAGGCAAAATGGAAAGAAATGGAAAAGGAAATTGAGGGACTCCCAGTACAAAGCATAATGGGGGATAAAGATGCATATAAGCAAATCAAACAAATAGACCCAATCACTAAATTTACTTTAGAACTGTGGTATAAAATAGTACAAAAATATAAGGGAAGACATAAAACTATTGAAATGGGTAGCATTTGACAGTCAGTTTGAACCGGCAAAACAAGATAGGGGATACAAAAATCTGGTGAACAAGGGAATCACAGCATGGGGCAATATCGGAAAAAAAGATCTCGGGAGCTTTGTAAATATCAGGAGAAAATTTAAATTAGAAAGATCGGAATTTTTCAGATATCTGCAGATGAGAGATTACTATATGAAGAAGATTAGGCATAACCTCCAAACAGATGTGAACGAGATTATACAACTTATTTTAAGCTCATATGCAGGAAATAAAATAAGAATTATTTCAAAACTATATAAGAAACTTATGACAAACAATCATACAAGTAACTATATAAAGGAGAAATGGGAGAAAGAGCTCAATTTAAACATAACAGAAGAAAGCTGGCAGGAAATATGGAAAACACAACACACATCAACAAATTCAAGGGCATGGAGGGAATTTGGATGGAAAAACCTGATTCGCTTTTTCATTACACCACAGATTCAAGGAAAATATACAAATACCCAATCTTTATGCTGGAGGGGATGTGGGGCTCAAAATGCAGACCACTCACATATGTTTTGGAAATGCTACAAAATATCATCATTTTGGAAATCTATGCATGTGACAATACAGAGGATATTAGGATATAATATACCAATGAACTGTAACCTGATGTACTTATGTGATCTTAAAAAAGACAATGTTATACAGGCTGAGGACAGATATCTAGTTAAAATCTTGTTGATTGCATGTAAAAAAACTATCACAAAAAAATGGCGATCAGAAGTTCTTCCTGACCAAGAACAATGGACTGACATTGTTGAGGACATACGTATGATGGAAAAACTAACATATCGACGAAGAATGCAAGAAGGAATATGGGAGAAAAAATGGCGGAAATGGACACACTACAAAGTGCAACAACAAGGCAGAAATTGAAAGAATAACCAAAGACACTGAAAAAACCAGAAGAATTAAGAGATGGAAACTAAAAACTTGATGCTCCAACATTTGCCCCCCCCCTTTTATTTTATTTTTTTATTTTTTTTTATTTTTATTTTTTTTTATTTTTTTTTTATTTTTCCCTACCCTAACCCCTTTGTTTTTTAAATGTAGAATGTGATCTGAATGCATTATATATGATGAAAAATGAATAAAAATCTAAGTTACAAAAAAAAAAATATAAAAGAGGAAAGCACAGAGACCCGGGAGCTCTTTCACTGTACTGTATGTTGGAAATGGAATAAAGTTTCTGTGTCGTCTAGCTCATTGCTTCGCCTGCTTCCTTTCTCTACAATGGGAAATATAACAGCGCCTGTAGGCACAAAGAAATGCATGTTTAAACTGTTTATAATTACACAATTATGTTAACAGTAAAATGACGTTTCTTTCCAAAATATTTTTAGCACTGTTAATTTAGTTATTTCTACAGCGATAACACCAAAGTGATAATCCACGCCACTGGTTGTTAGTGGGGTCATAAACTCTTTTTTTTACATCTCAATTCACCAAACAGTGATTTTACCGAAAGATCACGGACGCCGGCTGCAATCTGGAGGCTGCAGCTGGTGGAGAAACAGCTGACGCCATTTGTATGCACTCGTCTTCACCCGGTTACGGATCACTTTTATGAGTGGCAGAATCTGATGGGGTGTAGAATAGTTTGCAACATCACTTGAGAAACCGCTTACGCCATTAATGTAAGCGCCCCTCTTCATTGTGTTTCTGGCCACTATCATGCATACAGTCTACAGCGTCCCCCCCCTGGAATCACAGAATCTGTCGGGCCACAGAAAATATCAAAACATCTGTTTCTTTGCTTGTTGTGCCGCTAATGGGGCTTTTCCACTAGAGTGCTCATCCAGAGGGGAAGGCGTGTGGCAAAGCTGGAGAGGAATGCGTTTTTATCCTCAAGTTTACAGTGGAGAAGACTGATATCTTCCTTAAGGTCAGCAATTACTTTGCTACATTCACCCCTCCTGCCCTTTATGCTGTGGCTTGGAGCAGCAGGGGCGAAGGTGCCCCATTGTCTGTCTAGTTACTGCTTGGGGGGCTACCCCCTTCAGTCCATTGTTCTGCCCCTCTTCACTGCTTCTGGGTGGGAGAGGATGTCGACCCGCTGTGTCTAGTGTCACCACACAGGCCCCCCTCCCCCCGAACACCTAGAAAGGGCTGTGACCCCCCTGTCGTTTGGGCTCAAGTCGATGCCAGTGGAGGCTGCAGCGGGGGGTTGCCGCTCCGGTCGAACTGTCTACTAGTGAGGAGTGTCGGAGGGCATGTAAGTCTGTGGGGGGGAGGGGGGAGGGGTGAAAAACACTGTCTGCTCTGCTCCAAGTTCGAACATGTGACGGCCGTGGTTCGTGGGCGCACGGGGTCCAGTGCGCATCGTGCATAATGGAACAAAGCTGGCAGTTGGCAGGCTTTTGGGACGGAGGTGCGGGCATAGCGATTTGGAGGACAAGGGGGAGGTGGGTGAGAAGCAATAGAGTGCTGGCCCGGGGCGTCAAAAGTGTCTGGGCCTCGCAAAAATTGCATGCAGATCAGGCTCGGGCGAGGGACTTTCCGGTAAACCCTCCGGTGATCCGCAGCGGCTGTGAGAAAAAAAAATTGCAGTCTCTGACTCCTCCTTGTGCGGGTCTGGTCCTGCGAGGATCTGGGGAAGGCGATCAGCCCAATTCCCGAGGATGCGTAGCGGCTGTGAAAAAAAAAAAAAAAAAATTGAAGCTGTGTCAGGGAACGTGGCGATCTTGCTTTAGGTGCAGGAGCAGCCCTAAAGGCATCGGGGAAAGCAATCGGCTAAATTCCCGTTGTGCGCTGCGGCTCAGAAACCCATACAAAGTCCTGCGTGCGGGCTGCACAGCTGTTTTAGGTGCAAGGGCAGCCCTAAAGGTTCCGAGGATGGCAATCAGCCGTGGACCCCGGGATGTGCAGCGGCGGAAGACGATGTATAAGTCAATGGAGCTGGTTTGTCCCTAGTGTGTGGCGTGTGCTGCGGCCACGTAGCTTCCAGTTGCGCTGTCCTCATAATCCTGCGGTGTGCGCACGGGGCTTCTGTGCGCTGAAACTCTGCTGTCGGGAGGTGAGTCAGGGTCGGGGGCTTGATGGAAATCAATGCAGGCGGCGCTGATTTTCCCCATTCAGGCTGTTTCTGTGTGGTGCTCGTCTCGCTGATCCTCGTGCGTCTCAGTCCCTGCGCCGCGCTCTCCCTCCGGCCCTTGAGGTCGCCATCGTGGAGAGAGGAACAAGCACGTGCGCTCCAGTGTGGATGAAGAGGATGCAGGCGCTCTCTGGTACTCCGGAGTCCACAGCGCAGTGAGAGGGAGTAGACGGTCATTCTCTCTCGTCAGGTCACCAATGTGGAGAAAAAGGAGTCCACAGCGCGGCGACAGGGAGAGATGGTCTATTTCACGTCAGGTCACCAATGTAGAGGGTGAAAGGGAAGGATGTGGAGGCGAGGCACGAGCGTAGGTCGACACAGATTCTTTATTGACCCTCTAACATATATACAGCCTGTGGACCCCAGCATGGCCCGCTGGGGCCGAGTGTCTGGTAGAAGAGCCTCCCAACTCTCTCTGCATTCTGCTTATATAGCTTTAATGGTATGCATAGAGAGCTGAGCTGTTGCATTATGCTTGTGTGTGTACAAAGAGAATGTGTGACACATTAACATAACACTTGCTACATTCACCTCTCCTGCCCTTCATGCTGTGGCTTGGAGCAGAAGGGGCAAAGGCACCTCATTGTCTGTCTAGTTACTCCTTGGGGGGCTACCCCCTTCAGTCCATTGTTCTGCTCCTCTTCACTGCTTCCAGGTGTGAGAGGATGTCGACCCGCTGTGTCTAGTTTCACCACAGTCTGTATGTCGACGGTTATAAACTAGACTATAAAGTAGGTCTACTGTACTATACTACACTACACTACACAGAATCAGTGGAAAAATCAACCAAAAATAATGTAACTTAACAAAACAGTGTCTCAGAGTGCCCAAACAAATGACTGATGCTCCCAGACTCTCCTACAGGGGTTTAGTTTGTCACCTTTTCCCATCCCTTCTGAGTTTGCAGGTATGCATTTAAGATAGTAGATGGGGAAATTTGGGTATCTTGTGGCTCACGATACATGCAACAAATAGTCATTAAAAAGTTATCAACCAAAATATCTCAATAAATAAATAAGACAATTGTAACCCTTGCCTTATGTTAATTAGGTAAGGGAAATAATTAAGTGTAGACCAGTTGCTAGGTTCGTAAGGGAATTAAAGTGAGTGTGGAATGAAACAGCTGGAGGCAAGAAATGAGCAATAATGATTGTTATTTATAGGGAAAAAGTGAGCAATATATATACAGACAATTTACAACTATACAAATATAACAACGGCCGGTATGAAATAAAACCCCAAAGATGTCCTACTGAGCTCAGTGTTTGGTTGTCCTTTCGGTTTAGTCGTTTGACCAGTCAAGATATCTTGTATCTCCAGCCTCAGGTTTCTTTTCCTCTTTTAAAGCGGCGACTTGGGTGGTTACCACTTTGAATCCTGGGCACTGGAGAGAGGAAGGATGCTCTTCAATCGAGATCTTGGTTAGATCTCGGTTCAGTCTCGGGTCAGGCTCGCCATCTCCATTCGGAGAGAATCCAGGATCCAGAAGGTTCTTGATCGGCAACCAAAAAAACCTAGTCTGCACAACAATAATGGTATTATTGTTTACAGCTAGAGCACAGGTGTCAAACTCATTCCATGGAGGGCCAAGACCCTGCAGGTTTTACCTCCACCCAGTGTCTTCAACAGGTGATTTCTCTGAATTTCGTCCTACTGATTGCTGATCAGTGAAAACACCTGCTGAAGAGACTGGGTGGAAGTAAAACCTGCAGGGTCTTGGCCCTCCATGGAATGAGTTTGACACCCCTGAGCTAGAGTAATTCATTTTCCAATCCCTTCTTATATAACACCATAGCTTAGTGTTTAAATTCTTCTCTCATATTACTATTATCACAATCCAGCAATATAGTAATATCTTACATTTCACATCTTACATCTTACATGCATGTGTTCTTTTTCTTTTCTCACAATCTCTCTGGTAGCACATGAAATACCCTTTTTTTCATGTTCAGGTTCAGGTTCAGGTTACTTTATTTGTACCCGTAGGTAGATTTGTTTTGCAGTTGGTGACATCCATATTTACAAGCCACTAATTACATTCAACATAGACACAAACACAGGCACACATCTTACAAAATAGGTAAATATAAAATATGTACAATATAATTTTTATAGCTTGTTCAACTCTTTGACAGCAGCAGGGACAAAGCTGTTTTTGTAGCGCTGGGTTCTACTTTTTGGGACAGCAAACCTCCGTCTGGAGGGAAGAAGCTGAAAGTTACAGTGCAGAGGGTGGGAGTCATCATTTAAAATCGAGTCGGCCATCCTCTGTACTTGTCTGGTGTACAGGGATGTCAGGCTCAGCTGTGACTCACCAAGCAAACGACTGGACCATCTGACCACCTGATCCAAGGATTTCCTCTGTTTCAGTTTTATCTGACCAAACCATGACATTAAAGAAAAGGATAAAACAGATTCAATAAAAGCCCGATAAAACATAGTCATTATGGTTCGGTCAATTTGGAAGCGTGCAAGTTTCCTCAAACAATGCAAATTTTGCTGACCCTTTTTGCACACCCTTTCACAGTTCACCTCAAAGTTCAATCCACTATCAATAGTCGTCCCAAGATATTTGTACGATTGTACACATTTTGTGGTCTGTGTGGGGAGACTTGAATAACGAAACCGAACTGCATTTAATTCCAGTTTATTTCAAGTAATCATCCCACTGTCTGCTCTCATTCCTGAGCAGCGAACAAAGAGGGTGAACACACCAAAGTTCTCCCTTTTAAACATTCTCACATCAAACCATTTCCCTCGCAGGGGAAATCACACATCTCTATCAAAATCCCTTTATTCACATTCATTAACCTTTTATTTACATAACTCCCCCTTCTCTCCTCTCGAGCCTCAGCGGTCAGGAAGTCTTCTGTCCCCTGTCCTCCGCAGGGGGTCCAGGCTCTGCGGCTCCGCACCGCAGGGGACTGCAGCTCTGTGGCTCTCCTTCATCGTGAGGTTAAATCACATATGCAGTGTCCAACATATACATGTCTAACAACACAGCCATATAACCCCCCCCAAATGATGAAGAACAGACTATTTCCTAAAATTTAATAACACCTTACTCACTACTGAATAATCAACACCAACATTCAGTCTGTGCGCCGCTTGGGCTTCAGCCGTCTGCCGAATCTGCTGTGAGTTGGCCCCGCCTTGCCTGCGGCGCCTTTCTGCTTCGGCTCTGTTGACTGAGGAAGAGAGTGATTATTTGCCCTTTGCGGGGGCCTGCCTCGTTGAGGCGCCACTGCGACCGGTACAGACACGTCCTTCATGACAAAAGCAGGTTTTAGTCTGTCAATACTGACTGTCTCTTTTCTGTCTCCAAAATCTAGCACAAATTGCTTATCACCTGCCTCCAGCACTCGAAATGGCCCTTCGTAAGGTGGTTTGAGCGTTGCTTTTAGGGCTTCGCGCCTGACAAAAACGAAGTCGGCATTTTTCAAAGCCTTGGGGACGAAAACTCGTGGAAAAGCGTGATGAACCGGACCCGGGAGCGTGTCTGCTCCCGTGCCAACTAACGGTCCCAGAGCAGAGAGAGGTGGGGGCTCTGGGTGCTCTGGTAAAAACTCGCCTGGCAGCCTCAGAGTTTGTGCGAATACCAGCTCCGCTGGGGAGGCGTCTAAGTCCTCTTTAGGCGCAGAACGCAACCCTAATAAAACCCATGGCAGTTTATTTACCCAATCTGCATCCGTGAGCGACGCTCTGAGTGCTGCCTTCAAAGACCTATGAAAACGCTCGCATAAACCATTAGCCTGAGGGTGGTAAGCCGTAGTGCGGTGAATTTTGGCTCCTAAGCCGTTGGCCATCGCTGACCACAGCTCAGAGATGAATTGCGGTCCTCTATCGGACGTAATGTCCGACGGAACCCCGAAGCGCGCCACCCAAGCCGTTAAAAAAACGCGAGCCACCTCCGCGGCCGTGGTCGTCGCAAGTGGGACCACTTCCGGCCAACGTGTGGTGCGGTGCACCATTGTCAAAAGATGCGTGAACCCCTGTGATGCCGGTAGGGGGCCCACAAGGTCGACGTGCACATGGTCGAACCTTCTGGCCGGAATGCGGAACGGTTCTAACGGGGCTCTTGTGTGCTTGTGAATTTTGGCCCGTTGACAGGAAATGCAGGTTTTTGCCCATTCCTTCACGTGCTTGCGCAGGCACGGCCAAACAAACTTTTCCGCCACTAGTTTCACCGACGCGCGCACCCCTGGGTGCGCCAGTGAGTGGACCGAGTCAAAAACACGGCGGCGCCACGTGGCCGGAACCACCGGACGCGGGCGCCCCGTCGACATGTCGCAGATCAGGGGGGGCATACCAGTTTGTAAACACTTGCTCTCCAGCCTTAACCCTGTTGGTCCAGACTGGAGCGCGCGCACGTCTGCGTCCACCCCCTGGTCCGCTGCCATGGCTGCGTAATCTATACCCACGTGCTTGCGCAGGCACGGCCAAACAAACTTTTCCGCCACTAGTTTCACCGACGCGCGCACCCCTGGGTACGCCAGTGAGTGGACCGAGTCAAAAACACGGCGGCGCCACGTGGCCGGAACCACCGGACGCGGGCGCCCCGTCGACATGTCGCAGATCAGGGGGGGCATGCCGGTTTGTAAACACTTGCTCTCCAGCCTTAACCCTGTTGGTCCAGACTGGAGCGCGCGCACGTCTGCGTCCACCCCCTGGTCCGCTGCCATGGCTGCGTAATCTATACCCACGTGCACCGGGGCTGCGCGCGCCACCGTGCCGCTCTCCTGCGGCGCGGTCACGGTGGCCCGTTCTGCCTCTGCGCGTGTTGGAGTCGTGAACTCGCGCGAGAGACAATCTGCTACTACATTGAATTTGCCCGCAACGTGCCTAATGTCAGTGGTAAATTCCGAGATTGCCGCCAGCTGCCTCTGCTGCCTGCCGGACCACGGGTCTGAAATTTTGGCCATGGCGTATGTGAGCGGCTTGTGGTCCACATAAGCAGTGAAGCACCGTCCTTCCAGCCAGAACTGGAAATGACGAATAGCCAAATGCAGCGCCAACAGTTCTCTGTCGAACGCGCTGTATTTTCGTTCAGCCGCGCTTAAAGATTTGCTAAAGAAAGCCAAAGGCTGCCAAACTCCGGCTACCTGTTGCTCAATAACGGCCCCTATGGCTAAATCTGAAGCATCTGTCGTCAGCGCGATACGTGCTGCAGGGTCTGGGTGGGCCAGGAGCGCAGCGTCAGCCAAGGCTTTTTTAACCTCTGTGAACGCGCGCTCTCGCTCCGGGGACCATTCGACCGCCTGGGTCGGTTTTTGTTTTTTGAGCGGGGCATATAACGGTTGCATGATTTGAGCTGCGTGGAGCAGGAATCGGTTATAAAAATTCACCATCCCCAAGAATTCCTGTAGTGGTTTGACCGTTTGTGGAAGGGGAAAATCCGCTACCGCGCGTACTTTATCCGGTAACGGTACCGCTCCCTCCGGGGAGACGCGGTGACCCAAAAAATCGATCCGCTCGACGCCGAACTGGCACTTGGCTGGGTTAATTATTAAGCCGTGCTCTCCCAGCCTCCTAAAAACTGCTGTGAGGTGCGTTTCGTGTTCGTCCTCTGAAGTACTCGCGACCAAAATGTCGTTGAGGTACACAAACACGAAAGGGAGATCGCGTAACACGGCATCCATCATCCGCTGAAATGTTTGCGCCGCCCCTTTGAGACCAAACGGCATGCGTAAAAATTCGAAAAGTCCGAACGGGGTTATTACCGCTGTTTTAGGAATGTCCTCCGGTTGGACTGGGACTTGGTGATAGCCGCGAACCAGATCAATCTTTGAAAAAATGCGCGCCCCCGCCAGGTGCACCGAAAAATCCTGAATGTGCGGGATGGGATAACGGTCGTGCGCCGTAGCGTTGTTTAGCCTGCGGTAATCCCCGCACGGTCTCCAGGAGCCATCGGCTTTCGGTACCTTGTGCAGCGGCGAAGCCCACAGGCTCTTCGACCTACGAACGATGCCTAGCCTCTCCAGGCTGGCGAACTCCTCGCGCGCAATGGCGAGCTTAACTGCATCCAAGCACCGAGCTTTTGCAAACACGGGAGGACCAGATGTGGGGATAAAGTGTTTCACCCCGTGCTTCGCGACCGTCGCTGAAAAAGTGGGCACAGTGAGCGCTGGAAATTGGGTGAGGAGTGTGTGAAACTTACCACCTGCTGTAGCGACGTGGGTCTGTACTGGTGGCGGGGACACTCGAGCTGAACAGGGGAGAGAGTAAAAAGAGAGTGCATTTACCAGCCGTCTATTAGCAAGATCAACTAACAGATTGTGTGAACACAAAAAATCCGCGCCCAACATGTTGAAACTCACCGCCGCTATTACAAAAGTCCATTCATATGTGCGGCCATGTAAGCACAAAGGCAAGGTCCTTCTCCCGTAGGTGTTGATGTTCGAGCCATTTGCCGCCGTAGCTCCGCTACCGTGGGGTCCAGCCACCCGGTCCGCGTATGTTGGGGTGATGAAGCTCACTTGTGCTCCGGTGTCGATGAGGAACTCTCGTCCGGAGCGCGCATCCGTGATGTAGAGCAGCTTGCTGCGTTCTCCGAGGGTCGAAGCTGCTAGCGACCCCCGGTCTTGCCGTTTCCCAAACTCCTGAAGTCGCAGGGCGGCACACACCTGCGTGCCTTCTCTGCGAACCTCCGATGGTAAAAGCAGAGATCTTCTCCTCCGCTGTGTCGTGTCCGCGCCTCTGCCACCGGACCATTGGCTCCACCTCGTCGCGGCCGTGCTGCCGCCGTCGTCGGCCAGTCTGGGTCTGCCGCCTCTGGCTCCCCGCTGTCTCGGGTCGCCGCTGTGGTTGCTTGCCCGCCGCAGTCGTCCAGGATCCCATCTGCTTCCTGGGCCAGCTCCCGGAACTCCTCCAGGGTGTGACACTTTTTGCCGGCCAGCGTGCTTCTCGCATGCGTCGGGAGGTTGGAGAGGAAGATGAACTGAAAAATGAAATCATCGTTGTCCAACCCTCTCAGCTGTATCATCTCCTCCATCAGGGCGCTCGGCCTGTGTCCTCCTTGGTCTAGCAAAGACAGGATCCTCCTTGCCCTCACTTCGGCCGAGGGGGTGAAAAACTTGATGAGGGTGGATTTCAGCTTGCCGTACCTGTCGGTCGCGGGTGGCTGCTCCACTAAGCTCTGCACGCACCGAGCTGTGCTGTTGTCCAGTTTAGCGATGACATGGTGGAACTTAGTGTCATCCACTGTTACTCCTGCGAGCGCGAACTGTGACTCTGCTTGAAGAAACCACGACCGTGGGTTATCCTGCCAGAAATCAGGCAGCTTAACGGCCACTGCGCTCGCCAGCTCTGAGCGCTGTGAGTCCAGGACCCTGAGACCTTCTTCGTTCATTCTCAACGTCGTCAGTCACCAATGTGGGGAGACTTGAATAACGAAACCGAACTGCATTTAATTCCAGTTTATTTCAAGTAATCATCCCACTGTCTGCTCTCATTCCTGAGCAGCGAACAAAGAGGGTGAACACACCAAAGTTCTCCCTTTTAAACATTCTCACATCAAACCATTTCCCTCGCAGGGGAAATCACACATCTCTATCAAAATCCCTTTATTCACATTCATTAACCTTTTATTTACATAACTCCCCCTTCTCTCCTCTCG
The DNA here is from genome assembly GCA_020510985.1 of Pholidichthys leucotaenia. Lineage (NCBI taxonomy): Eukaryota > Metazoa > Chordata > Actinopteri > Cichliformes > Pholidichthyidae > Pholidichthys > Pholidichthys leucotaenia. The sequence goes on from CM035847.1 coordinate 62,585,628, forward strand.
AGCCTCAGCGGTCAGGAAGTCTTCTGTCCCCTGTCCTCCGCAGGGGGTCCAGGCTCTGCGGCTCCGCACCGCAGGGGACTGCAGCTCTGTGGCTCTCCTTCATCGTGAGGTTAAATCACATATGCAGTGTCCAACATATACATGTCTAACAACACAGCCATAGTCTGGCCTTTTAGTATGGTGACTTTGTGCCTGGGAGTTTTCCTCCTAAAGTCAATAATCATATCTTTCGTTTTTGTTGTATTCAGCTGCAGGTAGGAATCCTCACACCAGTGAACAAAGTCATCAACTACTGGGCCGTGGCCACTCTCACCATCCTGGAGGAGACTGACAATGACTGAGTCATCAGCATACTTTATAATGTGTCTGTTGTCATGTCTGCTCCGACACATGTTTGTGTACAGGATGAAGAGTAGTGGTGACAACACACACCCCTGAGGAGAGCCAGTAGAAGAGCACTTTAGGTCAGACAATGTGCCATTGACCCTTACTCTCTGCGTCCTGTTGGTTAAGAAATCCAGAATTCAACCCACCAGATTATTGCTTAAATCAAATTGTTGCAGGAGCCTTTCAACTAAAATATGAGGTTGGATTGTATTAAAGGCAGAAGAAAAGTCCACAAATAAAAGCCTGGCGTGTGTCCCATTAAAATCCAGATGTTTGAAAAGCATGTCAAACAGAGTGACAGTGGCATCCTCCACTCCTCTGTGAGGCCTATAGGCAAACTGCAGAGGATCCAATGCATGTTCAGTCTGCCTTAGGACCTCACATCTGACCAGTTTTTCAAAAATTTTCATTAAAATTGAAGTCAAAGCAACTGGTCTAAAGTCATTTACCGTTTTAGGACAGCTGGATTTTGGAACGGGAACAACCACGGCATCTTTCCAGATCTTAGGCACATGTTGTGTCTGTAAGGACTTATTGAAAATGTAATGAAATATAGGACTCAGTTCATGTGCACAGGACTTTACCAGGCACCCACATATATTATCAGGGCCCTGACTTTTGTTCACTTTTACAGCGCGGAACTCCCTTTTAACATCCTGCATCTCAATATTAAAGTGCTGATTGTCTTTGAGTTTCTGTTTCAAATCTTGGATTTCTGTGCTAAAATCAAAGGAGTCAAAACGACCATAAAAACAATTAAGAGCATTAGCCAGCTCTGTGTCTGAACTAAAACCATCTAAAAACACACGATTACTGCGCTCTGTGCTCTGAAGGCCTGCAATAGTTTTCATACTGGCCCAGGCCGAACCAAGTTTATTTGCTGCCATCTTGCTTTCCAACTCTGATTTATAATTCTGTTTTGCTCTTAAAATTTCGACCTTCAGCTCCTTAGTGGCAACCTGTAGCTCAGAAACAGACCCCTGTTTAAAGGCAAGAGCTTTCCTCTGTAAGCAGGATTTAACTGATTTAGTAACCCATGGTTTGTTGTTGGGGTATATTTTGACACGTTTACGTGGAATAATCTTATTTTGACAGTAAGCCATGTATGAGCATGTGAGCTCAGCCAGAGAGTCCAAGTCATCCCCGCAGGCCATTATGAACATCTTCCAGTCTGTACAGTCAAAGCATTCCTGGAGGCTGAGCTCTGAATCTTCTGTCCACACATCAATGTCTCTCATCTCCACCTTGCCTCTTCTGAGAGCAGTTTTATATGTGGGCAGCAAATGAACACAGTTGTGATCTGAGGATCCTAAAGGAGGAAGGGGGAGTGATTTATAGGCCCTCTCTATGGATCCATAGCATAGGTCCAATGTCTTTTTTTGCCTGGTTGGGCAGGAGACATACTGATGAAAGTTTTTAAGTGTCTTCTTTAAAGAAACATGGTTAAAATCCCCAAGAATGAAGTTTGGTGCCTCTGGAGAAATTGACTGCAGCCGCTGCACCACATCAGAGATGGTGCTGGAGGCGGAGTCAGCGTCTGCCCTCGGATGAATGTACACAACTGTGATGAAAAGTTGGGGAAACTCTCGAGGCAAATAAAAGGGGCATAGTGACACAGACAGCAGCTCCACGTCGGGTGTACAGATGCGCTCTCTGACCGTGACAGATGTGCAGTACTGCTTATTAATGTATAAACATACACCGCCCCCCTGACGCTTCCCAGTTACCTCTTCCTGCCGATCCGAGCGCAGCGGGGCTCCAAAGCCGTCAATCCACAGGTCTGCATCTCGATCATGCGCAGTAAGCCAAGATTCAGTGAAAGCCATGACGCAGCAGTTCTTAAAATCCTTCTGGTAACGTACATTGCCTTGAATTTCCTCCACCTTGTTTCTCACAGACTGTGCATTCCCAAAAATGATCGAAGGAAGAGGAATGTTACCAAACTGACGTCTCCTAAGGCGCAAGTTCACACCTCCACGTCTTCCACGCTTCCTCCTGCCGCTTCTCTTTTCACTGCTGTGTCTGTCTCTCAAAATAAAGTCCGGCAGTTGAAGTTTGGGCTCAATCACAGGCGCTGAATCAGCTGTGTTAAAGCGTAGCAACACGTCCCTGGAATATTGTATTCTGCCCGCTATTCTGCTCGCCATGGGGCCGAACGCGTTTACCTCAGAGACAAAGAGCCAGAACACAGAAAGCAGCAGTGCGAGAGAGGAGAGGAATTCCATGATGTAAATACCAGGGAGCTCTTCGCCATATATTCCACAAACGCTCCAGGGCAGAAACGACACAGAGGATTTTCTAAAAACGTAAAAAAGTACAAAAACCACACACACGCACACGCGCACTATATCACCAGCTGCTGGTCGCTGTGCATGCGCACGCAAGCAGCATGTAACCAATTAAATGAATTCCTCTGTTTATCTCTACATCACTTAACCATGAAATTATGATTAATCCTTTCTAACCTTGTCTTTGTAATTCATTTCATGAATTACAATTAATTTATCACATAACCAGGGAATATACTGTCCCGTTACTTCCAATATCCCCTTTTTAAAATCAGTAAAACCCGGTCTGAGCTACTGGGTTTAGCATAACCTATGCTTTTACATAGGAGAACAACGCCATGTGCTTTTAGCATCAAACTACACATTTCATTTGACAGAAATAGTGCATAAGAACTAAAAGTACTTCAGCATACTGTTGGGAACTGAAATCACATTTAGGAAAACCATGCAGACAGAAAGACAGCCTTTTCCATTGCTTTTAAACAGGAAAAAATCCACTCGCGATTAGCATTAGCATAACGCTAACATTAGCATATATCTCACTCACCAAGATGAGGTCTCAGTGTGAACACTGCAAAAGTCACAGCCTCACGGCCTCTCAAGCTCATGCTCCCGTCAACTTAGGATAATAAAGGTTGCAAATTAGCGTTTGGAGAGTGTTTAGATCCATTTATAGCATCTTTCTGAATTAACTCACCAAGAAGAGGTATCAGTGTGAACCAGACCGCTCACAGCCTCTCTCGTCTGCTCTCATATCGTGAAAGACCGAAACCCGAGTGCGCGCTTGCTGCCTCTACTCGGAAGGCGGGGCTAATATCGCTCTTAACGAATGGGAAGACCCAGATCACCCAACGTGACCATTAAATGGGAATTTAAAAGTTGGATAACGAGGATCACACTTCCTCTTCCCCAAAATAATCGGTTTTCAAAATAAAATCACACAATTGTATTAATACAATTGACATCTGAGAAAAAAAAGGGTCATTTTCTCAGCTGTATTACACTCTCCCGTGCTAAATATCATGCACGTCCCCATTGCATGTGCAACCAAGACTGTCCATCGTCAGTACTGGTTGAGTTGTAATGTGATCATTTTCAGTATTGTCTCCATCCGGTATCATTTATGGGCGGAACTACGACGGTATCTGGTCGTCTTCGAACCTCCGACTTTCGTTTCTCTTTTGGCTTTGTACTGAGTGTACTTTGTGAGTTTTGAGCTTTTGGTTCTGCAGTTAGTTTTACTAGTTGCGTTTGAATTTCTGCAACTTGTTTTGAGAGTTCTTGGAGTGAGTTTAGCATGATATTGTCCTCATCTTCATCTGAACTGCATTGCACAGTTCGCACGTGGGAGGTCACTTTTTGTTTTGAACTGCTCAAATGTTGTCTCATCCTTAAGTTTTTGGCAGCAATTTGGTCTTCTTCAGTGCGTAGCAAGAGAAGCAAATCGGGAAAAGTTGGGGGATTTGTTCATTTTTGTTTTAACTAGAGTGTAGTTAAAAAGGAATCATCCCAACAACCTCGACAAAACTGTGTGACAAGCAGCCTGTCAAAATCCTGGCTTGAAGTGCCACCACGCTTCACAGTGCGAGTCAAAACTACGTGAAGACGTTGTAGATATGACGAGGGTTTCTCACCTGTCTTTTGGAAGGTGTCAATAAACCTGGCGTAAAGCTCTCCGCCATCTTGAACTGTACCATAAGCAGAATCTAACAGCTGAAGGTATTCTGATGGTGAGCTGTTGGGGTTCAAGTACTTGACTACATCAGCTGCTGGGGGTAAAAGAGACTCAATGATCTTTTGGGATTGCTGCAATTTGGACATAGCAGGATCAGTCAAGATTAATTCTACACTGGAGCGCCAAGTGTCATAATCTAGCTCATAAGTTGGTCGGAGGTCTTTGCCAGAAAAAGCTCTGAGCTTTTGTGAAAACGGCTGCACGGAAAAATCTTCCCTTTTTACAATGTGCTCGACTACCACATGTTGCACTTCTGGGGGATTTGAATCATGTGCAGGAGTGGTGGGCATACTTCGAGCTGGGGTGCTCGCAGTGTGATTTGACTCAGAAACCTGTGACATCATGTCTTTCAGGACATCTGCAAAATCTCTGCCACTCATCTTCGCTAGGTTTTTAATGTCAGTGAGATATAACTTGTTCATATCGCTCCCTACATGGTGCGTATAAACACTGGCAAGGGGTTGTATCATATAGCTGGCTCCACTATCAAATACATGAGTACATGGCAATGGGTCAAGAGCTTCAAAAGCACTACCCGAGTGATACTCAAAAATAGCACTCTGGGAAAACTCAGACTTACTATCTGCTACTTTTGACTCTTGAAATCGATCCATACCGTTTCAAAAACTCAGTCACTTCATCAAGTTGCTCATCTCCAGCGATTTCACTCACTATCACTGCATTTGGAATTTTCACAGATTCACGTTCAACAATATCCATTTTGGGTACGTTATAGGCTTGAAATAACGTAAGGGAGAGAAGAAAAAGGCTCCTGGCTGGGCTCGCCACTTCTTATTGTAACCCTTGCCTTATGTTAATTAGGTAAAGGAAATAATTAAGTGTAGACCAGTTGCTAGGTTCGTAAGGGTTACAATAGGGAATTAAAGTGAGTGTGGAATGAAATAGCTGGAGGCAAGAAATGAGCAATAATGATTGTTATTTATAGGGAAAAAGTGAGCAATATATATACAGACAATTTACAACTATACAAATATAACAACGGCCGGTATGAAATAAAACCCAAAGATGTCCTACTGAGCTCAGTGTTTGGTTGTCCTTTCGGTTTAGTCGTTTGACCAGTCAAGATATCTTGTATCTCCAGCCTCAGGTTTCTTTTCCCCTTTTAAAGCAGCGACTTGGGTGGTTACCACTTTGAATCCTGGGCACTGGAGAGAGGAAGGATGCTCTTCAATCGAGATCTTGGTTAGATCTCGGTTCAATCTCGGTTCAGTCTTGGGTCAGGCTCGCCATCTCCATTCGGAGAGAATCCAGGATCCAGAAGGTTCTTGATCGGCAACCAAAAAAACCTGGCCTGCACAACAATAATGGTATTATTGTTTACAGCTAGAGTAATTCGTTTTCCAATCCCTTCTTATATAACACCATAGCTTAGTGTTTAAATTCTTCTCTCATATTACTATTATCACAATCCAGCAATATAGTAATATCTAACATTTCACATCTTACATCTTACATGCATGTGTTCTTTTTCTTTTCTCACAATCTCTCTGGTAGCACATGAAATACCCTTTTTTTTCATGTTGTGGAAATGTGAAAATGATGAGGCAGAGTTTATCTCTCGAGTCAGTTTTATTCACATCTTCCAACATCACGAAGCAGAATAAAGAGAGCGACAAAAGGGCACTCTCGTCCTTAAATACCAGGACTCTTACAGTTAACAGGTCACATGTCTCACAAAACCATTGCATTTTAAAGACAGCAACAATGCATCCTCTCTGCATGATATCACACCACTGTCTACAATGCATCCCCTCATTAATCCTTTAATTATACCCCACAGTCTCCAGCTTTGCATACCAAAGCTAACCCTCTTGCAGCTTCCTGTAATAACCACAGAAACTCTGCCCTTGCTCTCGTCTAAAATGTGAGTCCAAAAGCAGGTCACGTACGTGTGTCCACCACACAAAGCCCCCCCAGCATTTTAGAACAAACAAGGGAAAAACAACATGCATGCCGTGATAGTATCAATACACATTAGTCCACAAGCTGTCTGGGCTTCCGTCTCCTGCCGTATCTGCTGTAGCTGGGGTTGGACGTCTCCGCGGCGCTGTCACGCTGGGGGTTTGCCATCTGGGGGTGGAAACCTTCTGTCAGCACCTGTGGGGGTTCTGGGGAGACATTACTCTGTGAAGCCCTCCGCGGGGGTCTACCTTGCCGCAGGGCCCTCGCCAACAGCACTTGCTCATCTGCCACCACAAAAGCGGGTTTGAGTCTGTTTATGCCAACTTTCTCTTCCCTACCCCCCAAATCTAGCAAAAACTGCTTGTCCCCTGTTTCCAGCACTCTGAAGGGTCCGTCATAAGGCGGTCGCAGCGGGGTTCGGTGCGCATCGTGTCTGACAAAAACAAACTCTGCGTTCTTCAAAGTTTTAGGCACAAAAACGCGTGGAAAACTGTGGTGCGCGGGGCCGGGCAGCGTGCTTGATTCTATGTCACTCCGCAACAGCTGAGATGGGGAGGTGTCTGGCGCAGGGTTATCTGGGAGAAACTTCCCAGGGAGCCGGAGTGGCTGCGCAAACACGAGCTCTGCTGGGGAGGCTTCTAAGTCCTCTTTAGGCGCAGAACGCAACCCCAATAACACCCACGGTAACTTGTCTACCCAATTTGCACTCGTCAGTGACGCCCTGAGAGCTGCTTTCAATGACCTATGAAAACGTTCGCATAACCCGTTAGCCTGCAGATTGTACGCGGTTGTGCGGTGAATTGTGACACCAAGGCTGCGGGCCATTGTTGACCAAAGCTCGGACACAAAATGAGGGCCTCTGTCAGACGTAACATCCGATGGAACGCCGAAGCGCGCCACCCAAGCTGTTAAAAACGCGCGCGCAACCTCCTCGGCTGTGGTTGATGTCAGCGGGACCACTTCAGGCCAGCGCGTGGTGCGGACCACCATTGTCAGAAGGTGTGTGCACCCTTGTGACAGCGGGAGGGGGCCCACGAGGTCCACATGAACGTGGTCGAACCTCTTGGCCGGAATGTGAAATGGCTCCAAAGGAGCTCTCGTGTGCCTGTGTACTTTGGCTCGTTGACACGCCGTGCAGGCTGCTGCCCACTCTTTCACTTGCTTGCGGAGGCTCGGCCACACAAATTTCTCTCCTACCATTTTGACCGACGCGCGCATTCCCGGGTGTGCCAAGGAATGAATCGAGTCAAAAACGCGGCGGCGCCACGCAGCTGGTACTACTGGACGCGGCCGACCCGTGGAGACATCGCAGATTAGGGGGGGCATACCATCTTGCAGCACCCTGTTCTCCAGCCTTAACCCTGTTGGTCCAGACTGGAGCGCGCACACATCCGCGTCACTACCCTGCTCCGCGGCCATGGCTGCGTAATCTATTCCTATGCTGACTGGGTCCGCTACGGCGTGCGAGAGGCAATCTGCCACTACATTGAGTTTGCCCGCCACATGCTGGATATCAGTGGTAAACTCTGATATTGCGGCCAGCTGTCTCTGCTGCCGGCCTGACCACGGTTCAGAAACCTTGGCCATCGCGAATGTGAGCGGTTTGTGGTCAACGAACGCGGTGAAAGAGCATCCCTCCAGCCAGAACTTAAAGTGGCGAATGGCCAAATGGAGAGCGAGCAGCTCCCTGTCAAACGTGCTGTATTTACGTTCACTATCGCGCAAGGTCCTGCTGAAAAAAGCGAGGGGCTGCCAAACCCCGGCTACATGTTGCTCCACGACCGCCCCTATGGCCACCTCTGAAGTGTCAGTGGTGAGCGCTATGCGGGCCGTTGGGTCTGGGTGTGCCAACAACGCAGCCTTTGCCAAGGCTGCTTTCACCTCTGAGAACGCTTGGTCCCGCTCCGGGGACCACTCAACCTTATCCGCGGGTTTCTTTTTTTTTGAGCGCGGCATACAGCAGCTGCATGAGTTGTGCCGCGCGGGGGAGGAAACGGTTATAAAAATTCACCATTCCCAAAAACTCCTGCAACGCCCTGACCGTCTGTGGCCGGGGAAAATCTGCCACCGCGCGCACTTTATCAGGAAGCGGAACTGCTTCTTCGGGGGAGACGCGGTGTCCTAAAAAATCGATCTGCGCCACCCTGAACTGACACTTCGCTGGGTTGATTATTAACCCGTGATCTCCCAACCTTCGGAAAACTGTGGTCAGGTGTTTTTCGTGTTCGTCTTCGGACGCGCTGGCTACTAAAATATCGTCCAAGTAGACGAACACGAAAGGGAGATCGCGAAGCACCGCGTCCATCATGCGTTGGAACGTCTGAGCAGCCCCTTTAAGTCCGAATGGCATGCGTAAAAACTCGAAGAGGCCAAACGGAGTTATTACTGCTGTTTTGGGTATGTCCTCAGCGCACACTGGGACTTGGTGGTAACCGTGGACCAAGTCTATTTTAGGAAAAAAACGCGCGCCCCTGCCAAATGAACGGAAAAATCTTGGATATGCGGGATTGGGTAGCGGTCATGAGCTGTAGCGTTGTTTAACCTGCGGAAATCCCCGCAAGGTCGCCATGATCCGTCGGCTTTCGGGACCATGTGAAGCGGGGAAGCCCACGGACTGTTTGAACGTCTGATAATGCCCAACCTCTCCAGGTTGGCGAATTCCTCGCGTGCTATGGCTAGTTTAGCTGCGTCCAAGCGCCGAGCTTTTGCAAAAACGGGCGGTCTGGTAGTGGTAATAAAATGCTCCACCCCGTGCTTAGCGACTGTTGCCGAAAAAGTGGGGACCGTGAGTGCTGGGAACTGAGTGAGCAGTGTGTGGAACTTACCGCTTGCAGCTGTGACGTTGGCTTGTGCTGTAGGCGGGGCCACTCGCGCTGTGCAGGGGATAGAATCAAAAGAAAGTGCATTAACCAGGCGCCTGTTAGCGAGATCAACCAACAAACCATGTGAGCACAGAAAATCAGCTCCCAACATATTGAAATTTACTGCTGCTACAACAAAAGTCCACTCAAATGTACGGCCGTGTAGAGACAGAAGCAGAGTCTTCTCATCGAAGGTCTTAATCTCCGAGCCGTTCGCTGCTGACACCCGGGGACCTCCGGAACCAGCTAGTCTGTCCGCGTAGGAAGGCGTGATGAAACTCAACTGGGAGCCTGTGTCGACGAGGAACTGCCTCCCCGAGTGTGCGTCCGACAAGTAGAGCAGCTTGTTCTCCTCCCCGAGGGCCGCGGCTGCTACTGACCCCCGGTCTTGGCGTTTCCCGAACGCCCGAACTGGCACGGTGGTACACATTTGCGTGCCCTTTCTGCGAAGCAGCGATGGTAGACACAAAGGACGTCCGATCCGCGTTCCCTGGCCCCTGCCGCCGCCGTCGTTGGTGCGTCTGGTACCGCTGCCTCTGGCCTCCTGTCGTCTCCGGTCGTCGCACTGAGCTCTGCTGCAGCGGCCGCGGCTGCGCGCCGCTTGGTGGCGTTGACAATCCACTGCGCTTCTCGACCCAGCGCGCGGTAGTCCCGTTGGGCCAACAGTGGCGAAATGGCCAGGGTCGCTCTCGCTGCTGACTGTATAGTCCTGAGGAAGAGGTGGGTGAAAATGAAGTGATTGTCGTCAGAGTCTTTCAACCTCAACAACTTCTCCATCACGTTCGCGGGCATGTCATTTTCCGACTCCGTCAGCCCCAGGAGCCTCTCTTGCCGCTCCTCCGCCGAGGGGGTGAATTGCTGGATGAGTGCAGCCTTCAACGTGCCGTATTTGTCGTTGTCCGGCGGCTGGTCGATCAGGCTCTCCACATGCTGGACCGTGTTGTTGTCGAGCTTTGCGACTACGTGGTAGAATCTTGTGGCATCTACCGATATCCCCCGGAGGTTGAACTGCGCCTCAACCACGTTGAACCAGGAGCGTGGATTGTTCTGCCAGAAGTCCGGTAGCTGGACTGTAGCGGCATTCTCTTGCCTGGGGGCTCCTGACGAGGCTGGCCCGGGGGAATTCTCCTCTTTCATGATACGTCTTAGGGTCACCAGTGTGGAAATGTGAAAATGACGAGGCAGAGTTTATCTCTCAAGTCAGTTTTATTCACATCTTCCAACATCACGAAGCAGAATAAAGACAGCAACAAAAGGACACTCTCATCCTTAAATACCAGGACTCTTACAGTTAACAGGTCACATGTCTCACAAAACCATTGCATTATAAAGACAGCAACAATGCATCCTCTCTGCATGATATCACACCACTGTCTACAATGCATCCCCTCATTAATCCTTTAATTATACCCCACAGTCTCCAGCTTTGCATACCAAAGCTAACCCTCTTGCATCTTGCTGTAATAACCACAGAAGCTCTGCCCTTGCTCTGGTCTAAAATGTGAGTCCAAAAGCAGGTCACGTATGTGTGTCCACCACAATGTAACCAATTAAATGAATTCCTCGATTTATCTCTACATCACTTAACCATGAAATTATGATTAATCCCTTCTAACCTTAATTTATCACATAACCAGGGAATATACTGCCCCATTACTTCCAATATCCCCTTTTTAAAATCAGTAAAACCCGGTCTGAGCTACTGGGTTTAGCATAACCTATGCTTTTACATAGGAGACCAACGCCATGTGCTTTTAGCATCAAACTACACATTTCGTTTGACAGAAATAATGCATAAGAACTAAAAGTACTTCAGCATACTGTTGGGAACTGAAATCACATTTAGGAAAACCATACAGACACAAAGACAGCCTTTTCCATTGCTTTTAAACAGGAAAAAATCCACTCGTGATTAGCATTAGCATAACGCTAACATTAGCATGTATTTCACTCACCAAGATGAGGTCTCAGTGTGAACACAGCAAAAGTCACCGCTTCACGGCCTCTCAAGCTCGTGCTCCCGTCAACTTAGGATAATAAAGGTTGCAAATTAGCGTTTGGAGAGTGTTTAGATCCATTTATAGCATCTTTCTGAATTAACTTACCAAGAAGAGGTATCAGTGTGAACCAGACCACTCACAGCCTCTCTTGTCCGCTCTCATATCGTGAAAGACCGAAACCCGAGTGCGCGCTTGCTGCCTCTACTCGGAAGGCGGGGCTAATATCGCTCTTAACGAATGGGAAGACCCAGATCACCCAACGTGACCATTAAATGGGAATTTAAAAGTTGGATAACGAGGATCACACTTCCTCTTCCCCAAAATAATCGGTTTTCAAAATAAAATCACACAATTGTATTAATACAATTGACATCTGAGGAAAAAAAAGGGTCATTTTCTCAGCTGGGTTACACAATGCATAACACCAATATTAAAAATAGCATTTTTGAAAGTTTCTTGACTTTTAACGTATTGCCCACATATGTGTTTTGCAGTGAACTGGCAATTAATTTCCCTAGTTGTTTTTGTATTTTAAAATTTGTTTGCGTAGTTCTGGTACTTGTTGCATTTTTCGTTGTTGTAAGGGCAACCAAGTAAAGCTAAATTTGTGGCCTCAACAGCAATGCATAGATCATGCACTGAAAAATAAAAAGGACTGTTTGTGTAATTGGTGGTATAGCCAATAGCCACCGGTGGCTCAGTTGGTAGAGCATCCACCCCACACCTGGGAGGCAGGGGTTCAAATCCCAGCCGGGTCATGCCGAAGACCATATAAAAGTGGAACTTCCTGCCGTCCAGCTTGGTGCTCAGCAATAATGGAATGGAGGAGGGAAATTTGTGGCGGCGCCTTGCATGGCAGCAGCCCTCTGATTCTACACTTGGGGTGTGTGATTAACACAGTAGATGGGTAAAACACAATCTCGTTCTACTGTACATGATTGGTTGTACAGTTAAATGACAATAAATGGTGATTTAATTTAATTTTAATTTATAGCTACAGGACAGACAAAAGCATCAGGTATGTTTTCACTTGTATGAATATCACAGATCTGACATTTTAGTGTGATATGAGTATGGCACCAAGTGCAAGGCTGCATGGAGTTAAAAAAAAAACTGACCAGTTTGCCTAGTAAGGCTTAACAATTTAGGAAAGATATCAAATTGTTTTTGTGAGAAATATTGTCAATGGAATCTGTAAACAAAAAGCCTAAGGTCAAAAAAGGTTTTTAAAAAGTGTGATGAGGCATTATTGCATAATATTTGGCATAAATGAGGTTAGCCCCTTTTTAGGGTGCTACAGCACACCAACTCCAGTCAACTTGGGTCTTGGACCACCTCACAGACCTGCAAGCCCTAGAGCCGGCCCTGAGTGTAGCTGAAAAGGTAAAAGGTAAAGCCAACTTTATTGTCATTCAATCCATGCAGTCAATCATGTACAGTAGAACAAAATTACGTTTCTCTTATCCATCCGTCCATCCATCTTCTTCCGCTTAATCCTTTTCGGGTTGCGGGAGGGCTGGAGGCTATTCCAGCATGTTTCTCTTATCTACAATGTTAATCACATCTAGAATCAGAGGGGTCGCTGCCATGCAAGGTCCCGCCACAAATTTCCCTCCTCCGTTCCATTATTGCTGAGCACCAAGCTGGACGGCAGGAAGTTCCGCTTTTATATGGTCTTTGGCATGACCCGGCTGGAATACCCGTGTGCACTAGGTATTAAGATCACTGGCAATAATAACTTGATTCTGTAATTTTAATTTGACCAGAAAAACACCAATATCACCACTGTACATGGAATTCATCTTATTGTATAACAGAGGATGTGTTCAGAGCTTGGATTCAGCATGGATGGCAATAAAGGGGTCCTCATCCCAGTTGCTGATCCTGAAGTGGGCTCGGCCATCACTGCCAACGTGGATCTCCTTTCCAGTGCACAGGTTTCCTTCCTTCTGACCAGAAATGACGTCACAGTAGGTGCCAGCAGCCATTCCTGTGTTTAGGGTAACATCCAGGTCCCTGAGGGTAAAGACAAACCATTTAAGGTCAAAACAATGTCTCAAAATATTATTCTGACAGAATCTTGCCCTCTTATTTTTATTAAATTACAGAATAGGCATGGGAACATTTGATAGGAAGAAATCTTAACAGCAAAATGATTAGCATGCAGTTGCTTAGTTTACTGTGCAGCAGAAATGTTCTTAATGCTGCTCAGCCAGCTAACATAGCTCCTCTCTGTGGGCTGCAGTAGTTATAGATAGTAACTCTTCAATTACTGAAGAATGTTTATGAAGTCTAAAATGAATTGTTCACAGTAGGACCACCTAAGGATCACGAAGTAAACATCAAGGACTCAGAAAAAAGAACGGTGGTGCAGCCTTAGGCTTCATTGAATGTAACTATCAATAGTTGATAATGATCACATTCCATTCTAAATTTAAAACATCAATAACCTTTTCAGAAGATTAATATCCACCAATGTGAATGAAATAGTTTTTTTTTTAAAATAATAATGCTCTCATCTTTATAGGTCTTAATTAATATCCTTATCTTTATCGTTGGTGGTATGGATGGACCTTAACAGCGGCTTGTTTACTCGAATACCGGTGTATCCAGCACAGAACAGACCAAGAGAGAAACGGCAGCTGGACCGGCAGACTGCGGCCCGTCGCAGGAAGGCAAGCCCACACAGCCCAGTCAGTGATAGACTGGAGGCCCGGCTGCTGCTTCACCTGTGTGCTACCACTGTCCTTTACCGGGTCACGAAAATACACTTTCAAAGCCAGCTAAAGACTAATTGGGATGCCTGTTTTACACAGGAATACTTGCCTTTTACAAGCAATGCACTAGTCTACCTGATAATGAAAATTATACAAGCTGTATGTGTGTGATGTCAGCATGAAGCAGTCACTACCCCTTCAAAGATGAAGCCCTTACCAGTCATCATTGTTAAAGACAATGAAACCACGATTGCCACGTCCAAAGGCAACCTGGTTACTCTGGTTGTCCCACCAGTTGGAGTGGGGCTGTCCATTGACAACGTTACGGAAAATGACCATGTTCCTGACAAAAGATGTGGAAAAATGTTACATTCACAGTGTCCATGGGTGTTTGCCACCATATAGCGTAGAAACACTACAACTTGTTCTGTTTGAGATCAGCACTGTGCCGTCTCTTGATTTCTGAGGACTCACGTGATCTGACGCCATCTGTGCTCACACACCCACCCATCTCCACAAGTCTGGTCAGGGTATACAGGAACAGGTTTAGTGGATCCATCACCATTGCTGGGAGGGCCCATCCAGTCATTCTGATCCTGTAGCAAAATATATTTTAACAAATGTCAACCAGAATAATCAATATACCTTAAATTTTACCATTATTAGTATTCAAGAGATGACATACTCTTCCATTCACAAAGTTGCGTTCCCAGCGGTAGCTAGACATGACCCTGGCTAGTCCGTAAGGATGGGCCAGCATGTAGCCAACAGCCATTTTGTAGAGTCTGGAGTCCCAGAAGGTAAGGATGGAGGCCCCACCAGCTCCATGGCCTCTCTGGTTGTCATGGTTGTCAATGAAGACAACAGCATTCCCATCTGCCATGAACCCCCAACCCTCTCCCCAGTTCCTATATTTAATGATATATGTGAATCAGAAGTTTGCATCAGAATATTTCTAAAACTTATTTGACAAAAGAGGTTGGTATGGATAGACTTTGAAAACGTATGTACTGTATATAGATTATGATTTGGAGACAGTAGCAAATTTCTTTGACCATATGTGTAAAATGACAAAGTTATTATATACAATGCTCAGTGTCTGTATTAATTAGTAACATTCTGGAGTGGCAGTTGGAAACTACTTGTTTTAATGCTGTGTTTCTAGTCTTGGCAGAACAATATAACATTAAATCAAATAAATACAATCTGTTGTCATATACACTACCGTTCAAAAGTTTGGGGTCACCCAGACAATTATTTTGTGTTTTCCATGAAAAGTCACACTTATTTACCACCATGAGTTGTAAAATGAATAGAAAATATAGTCAAGACATTGACAGGGTTAGAAATAATGATTTGTATTTGAAATAATAATTTTTTCCTTCAAACTTTGCTTTCATCAAAGAATCCTCCATTTGCAGCAATTACAGCATTGCAGACCTAACATGATTGTACAAGGGTTTTCTAATCATCCATTAGCCTTCTGACGCAATGAGCAAACACATTGTACCATTAGAACACTGGAGTGATAGTTGCTGGAAATGGGCCTCTATACACCTATCTAGATATTGCACCAAAAACCAGACATTTGCAGCTAGAATAGTCATTTACCACATTAGCAATGTATAGAGTGTATTTCTGATTAGTTTAAAGTTATCTTCATTGAAAAAAAGTGCTTTTCTTTCAAAAATAAGGAAATTTCTAAGTGACCCCAAACTTTTGAACGGTAGTGTATTTAGTTTATAAAGTTTATATAAAATAAACATATAAAAGCAATATTGCATTCAAGGTCATGCTGTATATAGTACTGAGGTGATGTCTTCAGCCCTTTTGACACAGTGATGCAGCCTTCTTAAAACTGCATGAACATTTATTGGAGAAAGAGTGAGTAGAGGCAGCCAGGAACAGTATACACTCACATGGCATAGATAGCATACAAGTCCTGAGACTCATGGTAGCAATTCAGCCTTGTTAGAGTAATGTAGACTATGGTAACGATGAAGTGACAATATAAAAGAAAGTCAAACTTTCTACATCCCCCTTCTTTAGTTCTGAATATTGTTTTCAATGATATGCAATATTAAGTATAAGCTCAAAACTTTAATCAGGGTTACTGTCCTTGTGCTCTGCAATGGTATGCACAAAACGAATATACTGCTACAGAAAGACATCACTTTCATGTGAATGTGCCAAACATTAATATACATTAACACACAACAAACATGTTCATTTAAACATAGTTTCCAACCTCTCAAGTTTTTCTAATCAAGATACTTTATATTTGGTTTAGAAATCCTACCAGATCTGGTGCAATATGCAGATACATCAGACTGAGCAGTATTATTAAAAAAATTTTTTTTTTAAATGGGCGGTGCGGTGGAACAGTGGTTAGCACTGTGGCAGCACAGCAACTCGCCATGGGAACCCGGGTTCGATTCCAGCCCCTGACCAACAGTGATCTGTGTGGAGTTTGCATGTTCTCCCCGTGTCTGCATGGGTTTACTACGGGATTTCTCCAGTTTCCTCCCACAGGCCAAAAACATGCAGGCTTGGTTAATTGGAGACTCTAAAAAAAGTGGCCCTAGGTGTGAATGGTGAAGGGATAGTGCCGTACCGTGGCTGCTTCATCCAACCAGGTGGATGCCCTGAATTCCCCCTCTGGGGATCAATAAAGTACGCAAAATCAAAAATCAAATCAAATTATTAGCACATGTCTCAATGATACTGTGTGAATGTTTAACAGGAGTTTTGACAGTTACAGGTGTCTGACAATTTGTAAAAAGACCATTCTCAGGGCTGACGGTTCTCCTTGCCATTTGTTCTGGCTGAGGTGTTACCTGAGTTGTGAGAGTGTCTTGGTCAGTTGTACATGTGACGTGAGAAGTAGGTTGTGGTTCCATCACTGGTAGTATGTGATGTCTGTTTCTCTGGAACTCTTTTCCATCTGATTCAATCACATAGGACCTGGGCTGGTTGCACAACATTTTCACAGTCCCGATTTTGTCATGACCTCTTTGAGTTTGGAGTCTGACCACTTGGCTGGGCTTCAACCGGGTCAGTGGCTTTCTGGTGTTTTCACAGTAGAACTTTTGTGCTCTATGCTTTTTTGTGAGTTGCACTTTAATGGTGATTGTTACTCTTGTTGCTGGTTTCAACAGCTGTTTGCTGATGGGTAGGATAGTTCGTATCTGTCTTGACAAGAGTCTCTGTGCTGGTGAGCCAAGTATCTTGTCATGTGGAATGTTACACAGGTTTCGAAGGTTTAAATAGAAATCTGTTCCATCACGCTTGGTGGTCTCTAACAGTCTTTTTGCACTCCTAACAGCTCTTTCGCTGAGCCCATTGGATTGGGGGTATTCAGAACTACTTGTTTCATGTATGAAGTCCAGTGCTTTTGCAAACTTCCTGAATGACTAGCTGGTAAACCGAGTGCCATTGTCAGAGTACAGTTTCTGGGGAATTCCATGGACTGCAAAATGACCTTTAAGCTTGTCTATTACCAAAGGTGATGTTAAGTTGCTGAGCTTGTCTATTTCAAACCATCCAGAGTTGACTAGCACAAGATACTGTTGACCATTCCATTTGAATATGTCTGTAGCAATGGCAGACAAAGGGAGATCAGGAACTGGGTACATCTTGAGTGGTTCTTTTTGCTGATGTGATTTCTGGCTGTTGCAAACACTGCACGACTGAATGACTGAGATTCTTAATGTCCTCATTTACTGACGGCCAGAAGACAGTTTCTCTTGCCCTACACTTTGTGGCCTCGACACCAGGGTGTCCCTTGTGCAGTATTTTCAAATATTCAGTGTGGAGTGACTTGAATGACTGCCCTTTTTCCTTTCATGATTACACCATCTTCAAGAGTGAGTTCATCATGAAAACTGAAGAATGCCTGCACCTGTTTTGGTAGACTGCACGTTTGGGCTATCCTCTCTGTATGGTGGTGCTGAGCGTTTGAAGCATATTATCTGTTGCCTTGTGCACATTTATCTCTTTCCTTCTCTCAGGAGAGATTAGCTGTATAGCCATCACCTCAAACTCCTGGAATTCTTCCTTTTGAGGGCTAACAGAAGCTTGTGGGGCTCGTGAGAGTGTGTCAGCAAGGTAAAGCTGCATTTGTGCCCTTGCGTCCTCAAGTATGAACCTAGCACAGCGGGGGTGAAAGGCACATCTTTATTTACTACATACCCACCAGTGCTCTGGCGCCCCTGGCTAGCACCCCCAACACCCTGAAGTACTGGGTGGAGTGTCATCTCCTTTGTGTCACCACAGTGTGTTGATTTGAGCTGTTCAGATGAAGTCTACTTGTGACGTTTACTGTGGCGCAGTTAAAGTGACATGTCACCTGAGTAATCACCTAAGGTTTCTGAAAATCATCTTGCGACCCCCCTCAGCATTTCCGGACCCCCCGGAGGGTCGCGACCCCCACTTTGGGAATCTCTGCTCTAGAGCTTCTCTAGACTCCGCTAGTGTGATTATGTCGCCCCCTTCTGACAAAACTGCAGGTGCATTTGTGAATGATCTCTCTCTCTCAATAGCTTCTGCTCCTGTGAGACTGAATATATAAGCTTTAGTTTTAGCCAATTTATCACTGCGTGCCGTGGTAATAAATATATCACATTCATGTTCAAACCTCCTCCAGTTTTCTGCCACATTGCTGTCAACGACGAAAGGGTCTGGGTGTCGGAATTCATCCGCCATGTTCCGTGACTTCTTGCTTGTTCTCTTCCTTTTTTCGGATTTTGGGAGCTTGTTACTTGAGATATCCGTCTTCTGACACCATGTTGACACAGTGATGAAGCCTTCTTAAAACTCCATGAACATTTATTGGCGACAGCTAGGAACAGCATACACTGACATGGCATAGAAGTACTGAGACTGGCAGTAGCAACTCGGTCTCGTGAGAGTAATGTAAACTATGGTGCCAGCGAAATGACAATGTATAAGAAAGTCAAACTTTCTACAAGCCCTTCACTGAAGCCTACATCCAAATCACCTCAGTGCTATATATTCATGATGCCACACTCACTCTCTTAAATATAAGATAAGCCTTTATTAGTCCCACAATGGGGAAATTCCAGGATTGCAACAGCACAGGGATAGCAACACTCAGAGCAACAATCAGAAGGCAAGAAAAAACAAGAGCAGCTAGTATACATATGTACATATTACTATAAATATAGACACAGTGCGGAGCATTGTGGTTGGTGGATGTGCAGCAGAAAGTCGAAGCTCTCTCTCCGCGGATGCGGCGGGCCAGCTGGATGTCTTTGGGCATGATGGTGACCCTCTTGGCGTGGATGGCGCACAGGTTGGTGTCCTCGAAGAGACCCACCAGGTAGGCCTTGCTGGTCTCCTGCAGAGCCATGACGGTGGAGCTCTGGAAGCGCAGGTCAGTCTTGAAGTCCTGAGCGATCTCCCTCACCAGGCGCTGGAAGGGCAGCTTACGGATGACCAGCTCCGTGGATTTCTGGTAGCGACAGAGCTCTCTCAGAGCCACGGTACCGGGCCTGTAACGGTGAGGCTTCTTCACTCCGCCGGTGGCCGGAGCGCTTTTCCGAGCAGCCTTGGTGGCCAGCTGCTTCCTGGGGGCTTTTCCTCCAGTAGATTTACGGGCGGTCTGCTTGGTTCTTGCCATCGCTCTTTATTATTCTGTCTTCTATTTCTTGCACGCCGCCTAAACTCCAGCCCGGCACCCGTGTCGTTTTCGCTTCAGTTCTCCCGGTATGTCGAGTTTCTCCGTTAGCACCGGGTGGCGGTTGAGTGCTAGCTAGCTCTTCCCTGCTGTATCGTCCCCTGCTATAAACAGTGGCTCCGTCCGCGGACTCGGGAGACCTTTGGGGCGATCTGTGTGTCCGTGATATATATAGAGTGAAAGGTGTAGAAAGGAGAAGGAAGATTAAAAAAAAAAAAAAAAAAAAAAGGCAGTTGCAAAAGGCAGCCAACTCGTGTGGCGCCGGAACCGGAAGAATATAGAATATATTTTTTCTTTTGAAACAATAATATTGGGAGACTTCAAGTTTCTGTGTCATAAATTATGTAGGTACATCTAAGGAAATACATACACAGTGTAGCAAAGCTTCTCGCTGTTCCATTTTCTGAAGACAGTTCCCAGTTTGGCCCCATATTTAAACTCAGTCACCCTTCCCAGAGAAACATACTCATTAGATGAGATTGGCTCACCTCCCAGGTCAATAACCTACAGTGGAAAAATAACAAAAGACCACAGAATCAGAATTGACTGTGAACTATGAATAATTTCAGCCAAATGATACTATATTATGACAAGAATACACATATTTTATTACCTCTAACTTGATGAAGAAATTCAGATGTACATGAGGTGGTTATCTATGAGTCTGTAGACCAGAGGTTGTGTTAACTGAAAATTGTCTGTCATTGACAGATATTTTTTTTTAGCGGTGACAGAAAAACCTGAAGGTTGACATTTTGCCAGATTACACTCATGGTGATGTGTTGTAATTTTTACTTGTAATTCCAATGTGTCCACATTAGAGCACATATTAAATAGTGATTATCAAGTATTATACAACAGTTAATTCTGACCAAGCAAAAACCTAGCCACAGGGGTGCACAAACCAGTGTACTCTTAGTGCCGGTCCAAAGCCCAGATAAATTGAGTGGGTTGTGTCAGCAAGGGCATCTGATGAAAACCTTTGCCAGATTAAACATGCAGATCATGACGAATAAGATACAAGGGATAGGGTGAAATGGAGGCAGATGATCCGCTGTGGCAACCCCTAAAGGGAGCAGCTGAAAGAAGAAGTTCTGACCAAGCACTCTGATTGGACAATATGGATTTCAGGAGCTAATACAGTCCCCACTAATCACACTAAGACATTTCACAAATATGTATCGTTCCACTTCATCAGTTTTTATAAATAATCTTTATATCAGTTAATCTGTGACTTCTCACGAGAGAATTGTAATAATGTGAGTAGGAGTTTGAATACCTTTAAATTTCATTGTAATATTAAGTATTGCTGTCTTTGCCTGGTAGTGGTGATGTGTGTGTATATCTATGTGCATGTGCGTGCATGACCATGTTAAGGTGTGAGTGTGAGTGCGGGGGGGGGGGGGTGGGGGTGGAGGGGTTCATCATTGGTCCATGGGCTGTGCCCACCTGATTTTCTCTCCGCCTACCTATTTTGTCACATCTGGCTATGCCGTTGCCAGACGTCCTGCCCTTGTAAATGTCTGCAAGATATTTCACGTCTGTTTACAACAAAAATGACAAGCTAGAGTTGGATTTATCTCAATTAGCCAACCATAATAGCTGTGGTGATGCATTCTTTATTTTATTTGAAAATGCCAAGAAAAAGTAAGTGAAGTGCGCTGAAGCCAAATCGTTAGCATGCTAACTAGCCACCAGCACAAAGTCACAGTGACCCATAAACCCAAGTCAACAGGTGACCGGCATGTATTATAAACACTGATTTATGGAGTGGACAATATTTAATTTGGTTACATGTGTGTGTGGAGCGACAATATATCTATTCTCTTCTATATTATGCTCATTGAGGTGCTTAGCAACAGTTCATTCAGAAGGAATGATTTTTATCAGTGGAGTAAAATAACTGGTTAAACAAACAAAAATTATAATATTTTGTCCTGTATTGCTGTCATTTAATATGTGGTGCTTGTGGAACTGTTGCATTAAAGCTGGGCTATTCAATTACATGATCAGTTGGGCCACAATTTGAAATCAAGACATGTAACTGGGCTGCACATGTTCAGCGATCTGTTGAATTTGACAAATTTCAAACCAACACAGATCACTTCCGGCTCTGAGAGAGAGTAGACACTTTTCTAATCCTCTTTTCCTTTCTGATCCCAGCTTGCAATGTTGTGTTTTTGTCTGTGTTTAGTCGATCTTCTGCTGAATCTTAATCTAAATGGAAATTATGGATCTGGAAAGCGGCTTAACTGTGATTGTCACCACTTCAAAAGAAGATCAGGTCAGGAGGAACCCAACGAGGAGACTCATGGACATTGGAATTCATGCATCTGTGGAGATTTGGCAGGAAACATTATGGGTTATGATCTCAGGACTTCTATTTTTGGGTGTGAAGTTCCCTGATGTATCAGAAATTGAAGGAAGGTGAGAGCTGATCAAAGCGGACCCGGCAAGCTCCTTCATCAAATTCGACCAGTTGGGGAGGGCACGAGTAGCGGCAAATGGTGAACTGAATGACAGTGATTCAGCGGAGGAATACATCTGGAGCCCTGTGCTCTCCATGGAATGGAATGCCTGTTTAAGCCTGTATATTAATATTAAAATTATGAAGCACAAGCGCATGAGAGAGGAAAATTCTATTCTCCGTGGGCTCTGAGCTGTGTAGATTTGACCTTGTTTTGATGCCCTGTTTACATTCCTCCTCGATGAGATAAGCAGAAGTGGCGGCTGCTAACCCAAACAATCGACAGACAGCTGCTGTTGTTTCAGCGGATGAACTTCTCAAGGACAGTCCATGTGCCTTCATCTGCAAGCGAAGAGATAGACTCCGGACTTGTTTCTAAGTCACATGATTATAACATCTATCCACTGCCTGGAGGTGCCCTCTGCTGTTCACTAGCAACTGTCACACCTACACTACACAAATGCATACAACATTACACGAACTGACACATATATACTGACTCATACATACACTGCCTCTCTCAACTCTTGTTTGTGTGATCTATATTGTCTGCTAGTTGTGCATAGAGGGTTTTTTTTCTGTGTAGTCAAAATTTGGCTCATTTGAGCTTTATATGAGCTTATACGAGCGTTATTCTGATTAACTATGTTTTTTCTCTCTCCTATTGTGTTTTCCTCCCCCCCCTTCCCCTCTTTACCCCCACTGTATGACAGGCGCCTTGCATGGCTGCCGCGTCATTGGATGCGCCTAACGTGCGCATCCAATGTCAAGTCAAATTCCTCGTATGTTTACTTGTAAATATATTTGGCAGTAAAGCTGATTCTGATTCTGATCAATATGACGAAAAATATGCACTTTTTATTCATTGTCTTGGTTTTAAATGTGTGCTTGGCACATGTCAAAGGCACATCAAAAGTGCATAAAAACACAATAACAGTGCTGGGGTTGAGCAGAACTTAAAGTTGCAGAAATATTTTTCCTCTTTAACAAAAAATAGAATTAAAAAAAAAATAAAATTCTGTAAATAACCATTTTGGTCACATCTTATTCAGGCATACAAAGTGCATAAAAACTCAATGTGTACTGTTAGTAGTGTTAACATTTGTTTCTCTTTTGAAATAAAATATACTACATCCTGGTCATAACTGACCTTGGCACATCACAAAGTGCATTTATCTGAATAAAAAAAATGAACAGTCAAACACTTCAGTGCACAAACACCCCAAGAAAAGATTGATAACAATAACAAACATTGCACATCCACCATTGTGGTTTGTTTTGTTTTAAATCACCACGTGTGAGTAGGAACCTCTTTTCATAACTACACATTCCATTACACACACATATCACTCAAGCAAAAATTTCTAGTAGAGTTAAGGATGCAAACATCACCCACTTAAAAACTTGAGTCATGACTTCAGTCTTGAAAGATTAAGGTTTTTCTCCAAAATTTACAATAAGTTTCTTATAGGTTTCTACTTTTCTTTGTAAATTTATTTAATTTGAATCCATTTTCCTCAAATTTGTAATTTCCTCTTGTAAAATTGACTTGTACATTTGAGACTTTATTATAAATTTGTGGATTATTTTATGGCTAATTTTTGTCTATTTTTTAAAAAATAAAATTACTGTTTTTTTTTTAAATAAATTTTAAACAGATTATGGTAAAATTTTGGCTTTTTTTCCTTATACAATTTACACTTTTGACCATAATTTTGCAGAGCCAGAACAGAATAATTTAACTCTGATTTCAAAGAAAAAATAATAAAATTATATTTAATGAAATAAATTAACTTAAATTACCAAAGATGCAGTTATTTCTGTTAAAATATTTCTATCTTTTTATAGTTTTTTAGAAATCTCCTCACCACCCAAACAGCAGGAAAAACCTCCCTTATTTTGAAATCCAAATGTTGGCACGTTTAGTTTCTCTGAAAGCTGCTGATAGATTAAAATCATTGACTTTGTGAATTTTTGTCATCTTAACTCTCCAAGTACATAATAATGAACATAAATTATTAGTTAATATTATCAAAGCCTAACCACACCTGTTTGCTAAATAACTCTTCATTATTGTTCCAGTTACCAGTGGGTTAAAACCTCCATAAATGCCTCCACTACTTACATACCTCTTCTGCTTTTTTTCTGCATTTGAAGTACTTTAATAAGCTCATGCTTCTCTCAGACAGTGACGCTAGCGAGACACTCTGTCTGCCAACGAACGGTCACACGGGCGGGGTGCTTCTGAACTCCGCGCGGATTATGGTCACGCGGGTTGTTTATGTGCGCGCTTGAGGACCGTGATTCCTTCATATTTTTTTCTTAAATTTATATTTCCTTGGCGTGGCCTATGCCACTCAGAGGTTGGTTCTGGGCTGCATGTGGCCCGCAGGCCACTAATTGAAGAGGCCTACATTAAAGCAATATTACATATGAGGTCATGTGGTATCATGAAAATGGGGAGATGTCTTTGGTCCCCTGCTTCGCTTCGGACATACACCGAATCACAGCAGTTACATATTCATTGATACCATATTCCCTCTTGTGTAATACTACTTAATTGTCTTGACTTTTATTTTATTGTGGTAAGTCCTTATGATAGTTCACATCCGCTATGCTCCAAATGCAAAAAAGTCAAAGGAGCTGAGCCTGAAAACTTTCTTTGAACAGGCAAACAGTTGTGATGTTGTTGATTAGCATGGTGAATAAAGAGGGACTGATGCAGTGGAGAATGTAGTACAAACATTCACTGAATAAAACTCAACATGTGAACAAAAACAAAAGCTATTCGGCATGTTATATGAAAGTTGAAATGACAGGTAATAATAGACTGTGACATAGCCTTTACAACCATGTTTGTCAAAATGATAGATAAAGTCTACGGCAACCTTTGGTGTAAACCAAAATAAAAGTTGGGATTTAAGGCTTCAGTCACACTGCAGGTCTTAATGCTCAAGTCTGATTTTTTTACTGAGGTCTGATTTTTTTGTGTGATTGTTCACATTATAATTTAAAGGTGACCCCCTTCAGACTCTAGTGTGAACAGTCTACAGCTATGAAGTGACCCGCACGTGCAGAAGAAAACGTCACGTCAGACACAGTGTTGTGTTTACAGAAGTAAATATGAGCCCCGAACGATTGAGGGGGACAGAACATCTTCACCGTGATGCAGTGCAGCAAAATAAAATATTAAAAACATTCAGAAATGATTATGCACAAAATAAATATGAGATCAGCTTCATTCCTCTACACGCCAGATGACCACTGTGATCAGCTCTGCTTTAACAGAACTGATGGAATAAACAGCGGTCTTGAAAATGAGACTCCGTGTCTCAGTGGGATTACCTGTATAAATAAGGTTAATAATAAATAATCCCTAGTGATTACATTTGGGCTCTCGCCCTTATAAACAGTATGGCTCGTACCAGCAGCGTAACACCACACAGGAAGGAGAAGCCACCAGAGACTCCCCTCTCCTGGACTGTGCATTTTTGTATGCCCCTATCTGGCCATTCCGCTCCACAGTCATGTCAGTATTAACTTTACATATTACAGCGGCCAGGACTGTGCTGTTTACAGGGAAAAGGGAATTTGCAGCGTCCATTAAATGTGCAGTTACTTTTTTGTTTTAATGTGCTGTTACTGTGCGCCTGCTTGTCTGACGGTTTCAGCCCTGAACTCCACCCCCCCCAAATTTTGAAGTTATTGTGCAGTCGGAGCCGACAAAATTACAATCCAGTGATAAAGGGAAGAAGATTAAGGGATAAGGACCTGTACTTATACAGCGCTTTTCTAGTCTCAAAGACCACTCAAAGTGCTTTACTAGCACTAACCCTCTAAGGGCCTATAGGAGACAGATATCTAGGGACAATTTAGAACAACCAATTAACCTAACATGCATGTCTTTGGATTGTGGGAGGAAACCAGAGCCCCCGGAGTAAACCCACGCAGCTCAGGAAGAACATGCAAACTCCATACAGAAAGGTTCCTACCCCTGCCAGCCTGGGGATTCGAACCTGGAACCTTCTAGCTGTAAGGCAACAGTGCTCACCACTGAGAGGACAAATCAGCTGTGTCTGCCATGCTTGCTGCATCCTCCACTGCAGAATTGTAGCATCTGTCTCACTTCAATGAGGAAAAAGTCTGATGAAATGCTGAGGTTGCTTTGGAAAATATCAGATACGTATCCGAATTAGGAACACATATGAAAGTGACCTGAGTTTGGTGTGAAAAAATCGGATATGTGCTGTCAGACTGTCATTAAAAAATCTGATATGGGTCACATTTGTGCAAAAAACTTGGAATTGAACATTAAAACCTGCAGTGTGACTGGAGAGCAAGTGTTGATGTAGGTACACACAGAAAAGTAATGGCTCTTCACAGAGCTCAGTGGTTCTTTAGAGAATCACTTACTGAAGAACCTCTTCATTTAGATGATGGCTTTCTGCATATATTCTATCATTCTTCAAAGAACTGAGTTTTTAACCCTTTGAGTGTGAGAATTTGCGTGCCCCTAGTGGCAGAGCGTGGCACTGCACCTGCCTTCTCACAGACTGTCAAAAGTAAGTGAGAAATTTCTGGGTTTTTTTAAATGTACTGATTTCTTGTTCATATACTTTGAAGATAAGATGATGAGGTACCTCTGTACAAAAAACGGTGTCAATAGACTGAAACATTTTTTGTGTAAATATGTCCAAAGTCCAGTTTTGACTGAGTTATGGAATTTAAAGTGGTGCTGTGACATTATGCAAATTAGATGCATACATTTATTCCTATCTGAAACTTTGGATCATATTTTACATCTTTCTAACTGACAGTAAGCCATTGTCTCTTACCACTTTCAAGTTTATAGCCTTGGAAATCTGAACTATTTTATTGACAAAAAATATTTACCACTCTTGACCACTAGGGGATATGTTGCAGTTTGGCAGCATACACACTCATAGGGTTAATTTCTGCTGGCATTGTATGAAGGCAGAATACTAGGCATGTCAATACTGACGTATTGAATATCCCATCCACAGGTAATCCCACAAACTCTGGACACAGCTTTTCAAATAGGAATTCACACACTGGTTGCTAAATTTGCACATTGCTCACTTGCACAGTGTACATAGTCTCACCCTATTAAATTATCATTGTACAGTCTACTGGGTATTATCATTACAGAGAAATTCTCACACTGGGTGCTAATTTTACATTGCTCATTTGCACATTGCTCATTTGCACACTGTACATAGGCTTATGCCATGTCAGGTTCATATCATCTCTGATATTAATATACCATTGTCCATTATAGTCATCCAGTGAATTTTCAATTTTTATTCTTCTTGTTTCCTTTAGTTTAACTGCTTTAACTGTCCTAATTGCCTAATATGTGTTATTAGTATTCATTAGTATTAGTACTTAATATTAAGGTGTGTTTAAGGTGTCATAATTGCCTAATGTGTTTTATTAGTGTTTGCTATTAGTATTCATTAGTATTAGGTGTGTTATTACCTTATTAGTGTTGATGTGTATCTATTACCTTGGCATTCGTTCGGAGAGCAGAGTAAGAATTTCATTGCTGAGGAAATGTTGCATTTCTTAACTGTGCACATGATAATAAAGCCTTTGAATCTTGAATCTTGAATGTCAAAACCTCTGGCTTGGGGACCCACGTGCAAAAACTTCTAAAGGCTGGTGAGTGGAGCTAAGGGCACTGGAATTAGGTGAGTTCAGGGGAAACCAAGGCCAAATGAGGGGAACAGTTACAGTATTTGGGGAACTAGGAAATAAAGGTCACAGGCTAAGTCATGGCTGGCACAAACAAGGAACAAATATGTGAAACAGCAGAATGTTGGCGTTGTGAAGGTACTCAGTTTACAGGGTTGAAAAGCAACTAACCACATTGATCATCCGGTATAGAATAAGGGGAGAGAGCAGGGGAGGTGGAGAGAGAAGGACGAGGAGAAACGGAGGGTTGAGTGAAAGAAAGAACCCCAGACACACCTGAATCTGCTCCTTTGGATGAATTGTTCTTAGTTGCAGCTGATGAAACACCTGAATCTAACAACTGATCTGCTGCTGAGGCAATAGCATTGACAGGGCATTTCTGAAAAAAGTTTTGTTTAGAACATCTTGCCAAAAGATTCTTTTTAGTTCTCAATGATTCTTCTATGACATCACTCTGAAGAATCTTTTGGTTTCCAGTGGGAACCTTTATTTTTTGTATGTGCTCACTGTACATTTCAGCGATAAAAATAAGGACCTGTGTGAGTGACATCACACTTTTTTTTCAGTCGGCCTCCGTCGGTCTATGATGACCATGGAAGAGAATCCTAAACATCTACTCTGCTGGAACAGCACCGCCTGTGGCTGAACAGGCCGATGCACACCGGTGTTCTACCTTCCAGCGTTGGGCGTTGGTAGGATTCAAGCCTGGGCAGGAAGATATGGAGGACAAGATGTTACCCATGCAGCATGTCCCCCCTCTCCACGTCACTGATGAATCCAAAGGAACAGCAGGGCTGCTATAGTTTGGCACCAGCGCCGTCGCAGGAGCTGCCAGAACGATGTTGAGCACAACAGAGAACTGCCTTAGGGGCTCCGACTCCGGATTTTTCCTCAGGGTTGACTCCCGAAGCCTTTCCCGTGACCGGGTGTGCCGCAAGGCAGCGGAGGTTTGAAATCAGGGTTTACCTTCCCCTAGATGGGCTACCTTCTCAGGTTGATGAGCCACCATCTACCCGACATCACACTGCTTAACAACTTAAATAACTTCTTTGGCCGCTTTGAAGCACAAAACAGCACACCAGCACAGAAGACCACTCCTCCCCCAGGCGAGCAAGCTATAAGTCTGGATCTGGCTAGCGTGAAGAGGACCCTGTCTTGGATCAACCCAAGGCAAGGCAGCTGGACCAGACAGCACACCAGGTCGCGTTCTGAAGGACTGTGTGGAGGAGCTCAAGAATGTCCTGGCTGACATTTTCAACATCTCCCTGAATGAAGCTGTTGTCCCCACGTGTTTCGAAACTGCTACCATAATACCAGTCCCAAACAAGCCCGTCCCATCCAACTACAATGATTACCGGCCCGAAGCACTCATTACAAATGAAGTGCTTCGAGCAGCTGGTCATGCAGAACATCAAGTCCACCCTCCCTCTCTCCCATGACCCATCTCAGTTTGCATACAAGTCAAACAGATCAACAGAAGATGCCATCACTGCTGCTTTCCATCCAGCCCTCTCCCACCTGGACTCAAAGAATTCCTATGTGCGAATGCTGTTCTTGGACTTCAGTTCAGCATTCAACACAATCATCCTCTAGCACCTAATACAAAAACTCAGACACTCAGGACTCAAAACCTCTCTTTGTAACTGGGTGCTGGACTTTCTCATAGGGAAGCCACAGAACGTGCGGGTCATCAGCAACACCTCCAAGACCATCACACTGAGTACAGGGGCCCCACAAGGGTGCGTGCTCGGTCCGCTGCTCTTCACCCTGCTGACCCATGACTGCATCCCATTCTACAGCACTAACCACATCATCAAGTTTGTGGACGACACAATGGTGGTGGGCCTCATCACAAACAATGAAGAGGCCAACTACAGAAATGAGGTGAGCCAAATGGTCCAATGGTGTAAAGACAATAATCTATTCCTGAACGTGGGAAAAACCAAGTAGATTGTGGTCGACTTTAGGCAAGAACACACACAGCATC
Organism: Pholidichthys leucotaenia; assembly: GCA_020510985.1. NCBI lineage: Eukaryota > Metazoa > Chordata > Actinopteri > Cichliformes > Pholidichthyidae > Pholidichthys > Pholidichthys leucotaenia. The sequence continues at coordinate 62,615,406 of CM035847.1, forward strand.
TCCTTCTGATCATCAATGGAGCAGCTGTAGAAAGGGTGAGCATCACCAAGTTCCTGGGGGTGCACATCTCTGAGGACCTCTCCTGGTCCAACAACATCACATCACTGGCCAAGAAGGCTCAAACTCACCTCTGTTTCTTCCGCCAACTGAGGAGAGCACAAGTCCCACCCCCATCATGTGCTCACTCTACCGGGGCACCATTGAGAGCATCCTCACCAGCTGCATCACGGTGTGGTACCGAAGGTGCACCACCTCCTGCTGGAAGACACTACAATGCACAGTGAAAGCAGCCATCAAAATCATCGGTGCACCTCTGCCCCCCCCCCACCCCCCCCGGACATCTACCACTTCCACCTCACCCATTTGAATGTTTTGTTTTGTAGCACCTTAACTCTTGCACTTTAGCATATCCACTTTGTACAGTTTCATTGCAGATGTTCTTCTCGTGTATGATTGTTTGTTTGGGCATTTTTGTGACCCGCTGGGGGACTACAGATGCAAATTAGAAGTATTACTAAATCTGGCATACTTATATTTGCATTCATGTTCATTAGTATGTAATATCTCTTTCAAATAAATATTAAACTAAACCCGCAGAGCCATCAACATTGCAGGCAGCACCTCCCACCCCTCACACTCCCTCTTCAGCCATCTGCCCTCGGGGAAAAGGTACCGGAGCCTCAGGGCCCACTCCACAAGACTGCTAAACAGCTTTGTTCACCAGGACATCAGGACCCTGAACTATGCCCCCACCCCCCGGACCGTAATACACTCACCCACAAGTAACTATCTCAACTGTTTGCACAGAAAGACTTGGTACACCAACAGTAATATATCTGCTGCTGTATGTCTCTGCACTTCACTGCAACCATTTGCACAAACGCCATACCTGCTGTTGTCTGTTATTGAAATATTGATCATGTGCAGTACAATCTGTCACTGTCTGCACCTACCGCACTGAACTTGCAATTACGGGTATTATGGCTCCACTTTTTCTGTATATAGTATTGCTGGGTTTTATCTTTTATCTTCATTTGCACTACGGGTAGCATTATTGTACATAGACTGCTGTTGTTTTTCATCCTTATTCCTTCTTTTCTTATATACTGTGCATACCACTAAGAGAGAGAGAAATGGCATTTCAGTCCTCCTGTATGCCCTGTACATGTAGAAGTATTGACAAGTAGGAGAAGTATTCAAAGAAGTATCTTTGAATCTTTATATAGTACTCTCTAGTTATTTATGGAGCTCTTTTAGCTGTCTCTCTCTGGCCTTCGTCGGTTGATGTCAACCACAGATGATGCACCCTTTTGGTTTATCGTCATGGAGCTGTCTCAGCTGGTACAGCGTCAGCTGTGGCTGATCAGTCCAATGCGGGAATGGCAGTCTCTACTGCAGGTGTCTCCAACCTGGGGTTCCTGGAATGTTCAGGTTTCTGCGGGAAATGTTCTAATTTCACTTCTTAATTGGTCCAAAGATTTACAAATAATTTGTCATTGTTGTGCATGTGTTCTGTAGGCACCCTTGCACAACAACAGCAAATTATTATTATTATTTTTTTCTTTGTATTTTGGATACTTTATTGATCCCCAGAGGGAAATTCAGGGCATCCACCTGGATGGATGAGGCAGCCACGGTACGGTGCCAATCCCTTCACCATTCACACTCACATTCACACCTAGGGCCACTTTAGAGTCTCCAATTAACCTAACTTCCATGTTTTTGGCCTGTGGGAGGAAACCAGAGCGCCCGGGGTAAACCCACGCAGACACGAGGAGAACATGCAAACTCCACACAGAAGGGTCACTGATGGTCAGGGGGTGGGATCAAACCCATGATGGTTAGGGGTGGAATCATTCCTGTGACCTTCTTACTGTGCTGCCACTGTGCTAACCACTGCGCCACCGAGTTTGCAATATTTTTGACCAAATAAGAAGTGAAATTAGAGAATTTCCCACAGAAACCTGAATGTTCCAGGAGCCTCAGGTTGGAGACCGCTGCTCTACTGCATCTGGAGCAGGTGTGGGTGGGCACAGTATTTGTCTCGCAGGCGGGCGCCTTCCCTCTGGCTCTATTTTCTTCGGCCAAGATCTGGAATTTTTCCTTCCCTGCCTTGAGTTGTTTCTGGAGAGTGCTGCACCATCTACTGCGGTCAGCTGCTATATTCTCCCAACTCTCAGTGTTGATGCCCAGGGCTTTCATGTTGTGCTTACAGACATTCTTGTAGCGCAGCTGGGGACGGTCAACAGATTTCTTGCCAGAGGCAAGCTCGCCATCCAGGACATCCTTAGGTATGTACCTGTCTTCCATTTGGTGCATGTGACCGAGCCAGTGCAGCCTGCGTTTTAACTTTGTACCCTGGCTTTTAACACTTTATATACATATATTGTCCTTTATCATCTTTGAGTTAATCATAAATCACCAATAACAGCTTTAATGATCATTCACAGATTGAGTTAGTATTTTTCTTTGCTGGACAATTGCTTCTTTGTGGTATGTAAATTGTTGTGGCAACAATTTCTGTTCATTAACTGCTGGGTTCAAAGTCAATCAATTCATCCATCTTTTTGGTGTTCTGGTGTACACAATACAACTGTGTGCTTTAATCATTCATCAATGTTATGGGTGTTTGCTTAAATATCGTTTGAGCAAACTGTCTACCACACATATCTATAGTAATACATTTATTTGAAAAATACCTCCTGGTAGATGAAGGGTCTTGAGCCACTGGGGAACCATTTGGTGCTGAGGTTTTGCAGATGACCATAGACACTGATCAGGTCACCAGGCCACATGTGTTTGCAAGCATCCACTCTGAATCCAGCCACTCCCATGTTAATCAGCTTGTTCATGTATTCAGCCACTTTGCCCCGAACATAATCCTTCTCCAATGCAAGGTCCAAAAGACTGACCAAACGACAGTCGCGCACCTAGAGCCATCGACATTCATGTAAATATGCATGGTCTTAAACTCCTTTTATTTAAATGTTTTACCAACTTTACATATTATGCACAACTTTTCTATGAATATCTACAGTTGCAATCAAACCAAAATTATTCAACCCCCATTGCATCTTAGGTTTATTAGCAAAATTTTAAAAAAATTCAGATGTTTGCAATAAAGAAATTACACAAGAACAGTTGAACTAGTTAAATAAAATTAATATTACAAGAATTTTATCCAAATTCATCACTATATGCTGCTCTCAATGACTACTGCAGTCTCAAAATGATTCAACCCGCTGAATAGAATTCCTCATAAGAGCACACATAGGCAAATCAGATGTGGTCTCAAGCAGGCCTGATGCAACCAATCAAGGGCTTCTTTAGTTGTATCAGGTGTGCTTGAACTACTGTTGATGGTAACGTTTGATTGCATGTTAGAAATATGGCTAAGTCAAGAGACTTTTCCAAAAGGTTCAGAGAAGAGCCTTGTACAAACAAGGAAAAGGATACAAAAAGACAGCAAAGGCACTGAATATTCCTAGATACAGGTGGAAGCAGAGTTTGTGAATTTAAAGTTAAAGGAACAATGGCTACACTACCTGGATGTGGCAGAGAGAGGAAGCTATCAGTGGCTGCCACCAGAGTCCTGAGGAGGCAGGTGGTCAAAAACTCTGGACTGACTGCAAAACACCTGCAGCCAGACTTGGTGGCAGCAGACACTGATGTCACTTTCTATGGCAAGGCGCATACTAAACGCTGAAGGGCTCCATGCCCGAACTCCAAGAAATACACCACTACTGACCCAAAAGCACAGAAAAAGATGGTTCTAATTTGCTCAAAACTATATAAGTAGGCTAAAGAGGTTTTGGGATTCTGTTCTGTGGAGTGATGGAGGAAGAATGGCAAACTCACTGAGAAGAACACCCTGCCTACAGTGAAGCATGATGGTGGGTCACCGATGCTCTGGGGCTGCTTCGCTTCCTCTGGCACTGGAAACCTGCAGTATGTGGAGGGGAAGGTGGATTCAATCAAGTATCAGGAAATCCTGTGAGAAAATGTCATGCTGTCTGTGAGGAAGCTGAAACTTGGGTGTCACTGGAACTTCCAACAGGACAACAATCCCAAGCATACCTCATAGTCCACCAAGGCTTGGTTTCAGAAGAAGTCCTGGAAGATACTCAAGTGCCCATCACAGTCACCTGACTTGAATACCACTGAAAATCTTTGGTGGGATTTGAAAATTTATAGCGCTTTTTCTCATCTCTGGATGACCAAAGCACTTTACAGATCCTGCTATCCACCCATTCAGGCACACATTCATACACTGATGGCGGCAGTGCTGCCATGCACACACAGGCATAAAAGGCAGTTGCAGCATGCAAACACAAGAATATTATCATGATTCAGGCAAGTGAGGCTCAAAGCCGGACCTGCCGGAGGAGGGCAGAAAGGACTAGCAGAGAGGCGCTTGATGCGGGAGATGTGGAAAGTGGGATGGATTCACATCGAGGGTGGCAGGTCCAACGGAATGGTCACATCGTTGATCGGCTGCTTGATGGTAAATGATCCCAGATAACGGGGGGAGAGTTTCTGGGACTCCGTCTTCAGCGGGACCTGATTGTTGGACAGCCACACCTTCTCATCCACCATGTACTTGGGCGCCAGTGCGTGTCTGCGATTGGCATACCATTGATGGTGCTCCGCAGAGCAGAGGAGGGCAGCTCTAGTGGTCCTCCACAGACGGTGGCACCGGTCCGCGTGGAGCTCCACAGATGGAACGGCAAGCCCCTTCTCTGCCGTGGGCAGCAGTGGCGGCGTATAGCCCATGAAGGCCTCGAACGGCGTAAGTTCAGTGGAAGTAGACACAGCGGAGTTGAGGGAATATTCCACCTAGGTCAGGTGGGAACTCCAGGTGGATGGGTTCTGGGATGCTACGTACCTGAGGGTGGCCTCCAGAGACTGATTAGCATGCTTAGCCTGACTGTTATTTTGAGGATGGTAACCAGACGTCAAGCTGGCAGAGGCACCCAGGAAGCGGCAGAACACCCTCCATACCTGGGATGTGAACTGAGGTCCCCAGTCCGAGATAATGTCCACAGGGATACCGTGCAGCCAGATAGCATGCTGCGTCAGTAGGTTGGCCGTCTCTGCAGCAGATGGCAACTTGCGCAGCGGGACCAATTGGATGCCCTTGGAGAACCGGTTGACCACAGTAAGGATGACAGTATTCCCTTGGGATGGAGGGAGACCCGTGACGAAATCCAACGCTATGTGCGACCACGGTCAGCTTGGCACCGGGAGGGGATGGAGGAGGCCAGCAGGAGGAGAAGAGTTTGACTTGTTGGCCATACAGACATGGCAGGCCTTAACAAACTCCCTCACATCCCTCCTGAGTGCAGGCCACCAAAACACTCTCCGGAGTAGTTCAGCAGTCCTAGAGATTGCGGGGTGGCAGGCAAAAAACCTGGTGTGGCCCCACTTGATGACTTCACCTCGTAGCACCGAGGAGACATACAGCCGCTCCGGAGGGCCTCCCTCTGGGATGGGCTCAGATGACTGTGCTTGCTGGACCCTTTGCTCAATCTCCCACGAGAGTGCCACGAGAAAGCGGGGGGGGGGGGGACTCTGGTGGAAGATGCAGCAGCTGCGGAGGAGGAGGTGGAGGAGTTGGGAGAAAACTGGTGTGAGAGAGCGTCAGCCTTGGCATTACGGGACCCTGGTCGATACGAGATGGAAAGATTGAACCTATTAAAGAACAGGGGCCACCGAGCCTGCCAAGAATTTAACTGTCTGGCTGATCAAAGGTATTCTAAATTTTTATGATCGGTCCAGACAATGACCGGTTGGCTAGCTCCCTCCAGCCAGTGTCTCCACTCCTCCAATTCCAGCTTTATGGCCAACAGTTCACAATCCCCAATATCGTAGTTCCTCTGGGCTGGCATGAGCCACCGGGAGAAATACACGCACGGATGAAGCTTCTGATCGGTGGAGGAACACTGGGAGAAGGACAGTGCCCATCCACGAGTCGGAAGCGTCCACCTCAACCACGAACTGCGCCGTGGGGTCCACCTGCGTGAGGACACGTGCGTTGGTGAAGAGACCTTTCAGGGTCGCAAAAGCTCATTCAGTGGCCTTGGACCACTTGAACGGGCTTTTGGTCGACATCAACTGTGTGAGCGGTTGCGCCACTTTACTATAATCACTGATAAATTGGCGGTCGAAGTTGGTGAAGCCCAGGAAGCATTAAAAATCCTTCCTGGACTGGGGAGTCGGCCGGTTTACTGCTGCCTTAACCTTCACCGGATTGGCCTTTACCGTGCCCTCGGCAATAATAAAACCCAGGAATGAAATGGAGCGAGCGGAAAATTCGCACTTCTCTGCTTTGACAAAAAGCTGATTCTCCAGCAAGCGCTGCAGGACCGAACGAATGTGGACAACGTGCTCCTCCAGTGTGTGGGGAAAAAATCAGAATGTCATCCAAATATACAAAAACAAACTGGTTCACCATGTCTCACAAGACGTCATTGATTAACCGCTGGAAGATGGCGGGGGCATTGGTCAGCCCGAATGGCATGACCAAGTACTCAAAATGGCCCAGTGGAGTTTTAAATGCCGTCTTCCACTCGTCTCCCTCACGGATGTGAACCAAATGGTGCGCATTACAGAGGTCGAGCTTGGTGAAAAAATGCGCCGGTTGGAGTAGCTCAAATGCCGAGTTAATAAGAGGCAGCGGATATTTATCCTTGCGGGTAATAGCGTTAAGTTCTCGGTAATCAATGCATGGCTGCAACGACCAGTCCTTTTTCCCTACAAAAAAAGAACCCAGCACCGAGAGGGGCGGACGATGGATGAATAATGCTGGCGCCGAGGGAGTCTTTTATGTAAGTCTCCATCACCTCTGTCTCTGGCCCAGATAAACTGTAGAGCTGGCTGGATGGCAGTCACGCGCCTGGGAGAAGGTCGATAGCGCAGTCATAGTCCCGGTGAGGTGGTAAAGATAGGGCCCTGGACTTGCCAAAGACCTCCCCTAAGTCATGATAGACCTCGGGCACGGAGCTGAGATCCGCTGGCTCAGCCGGCAGGGAGGAGATCAGGAGCTACAGCAAGCATGCGGCCGATCAGAGACACGATGACAAACAAAAGGGAATCCAAGAAGAAATGGAGCCCAAACTCCAGTTAATAATTGGGTTGTTTAAATGGAGCCACTGATACCCCAGGATCATGGTGGTGGTAGAATGAGGCAGGATGTAAAACTGAATAGTCTTGTGATGATTACCGGACAGAATCACCGAAATGGGCACAGTCTGTTTGGTAACTGCCGTGATACTGCTGCCTGAAACCGCCAAGACCATTAAAGGTGTCGGAACTTTCCTGGTGGGTAGCTGTAATTTGCGGACCATGGCCTCTTGGATGAAATTTGCTCCGCTTCGGAATCAACCAGAGCAGAGGTTTTGAACTTGGCTCCCAGCAATTGGATGAGGGCTAGAGGAGTGGCTAGCACTGCGGCAGCACAGCAACTCACCCTTGGCCGGGGGATCCTGGGTTCGATCCCACCCCCCGACCAACAGTGATCTGTGTGGAGTTTGCATGTTCTCCCCATGTCTGCGTGGGTTTACTCCGGGATTTCTCCGGTTTCCTCCCACATGCCAAAAACATGCAAGTTAGGTTAACCCCTTGCACTCCGGTCAATTTCCCTAAAAACACCAAAAAATAACGTGCCCAAAGTAAATTGAAAGCTGTTCTTCAACCCTTTGCAGCATCTTCATGGGGTTGGTCTCATTTAAAAGAAAACACTTTGAATTTTTTGGCAAAACAGTCATAATCTCTCTAAGTGCTCCGGCCACTGAGTTACAGTCATTTAAACATAGTGAACTTGAAGAAAATAAATTTGGCCTGGGTGTTTTTTTTGGATACAAATGCTTGCAAATAACACACAGCTTCAGATCCGGGCTGGAAAATGCAACAGAAATGTAGAACCAAGTGTTATCCAGCTGAGGTCCAAATTTTGTAACAATACCACAAAAAATGAATATATTACACAGCTTTTTCCTCAGGTAGTTCCCAGGCGTTTTTGAACTGTGCCAAATTGTGCCAAATGGCACAGTTTGGAAAAACGTCTGTAACTTTTGGATGATTCAATATAGAAGCTTCATCTTGGGCTCTAATGAAAGGTGACACTCAGGGCTGTGTGTGTGTGTGTGTGTGGGGGGGGGTTGTTTCCCCCCCCCCCCGCTACAGAGGACGGACATCGGCCATCGCTACATGACGGAATAGACTCATGGCGATGTGGTGACCGCGGCGCAGTCACCTCGGCTTCCCCCCGCCCCCTCGCTACAGAACAGTAGCGGAGGGGGGGGCGTTCACGGTCCGGACACGGCACGCGAACCGTGTACCGCGGCGCATGCACTTTGGACTTCGTGTGCCGCACAGTTGTAATTTACCGATCGGTCAAAAGTCATTTTTGATTACAATTTCAGGGATAAAGAATAATTTAGCTTATAACACTTACCTCTTCACAGCAGCAGTGTCCTGGCGAACTTCTCTTCCTCATTGTCAGACGAACGTGACGCTAGTCCGCTCGTGGTTCCCGGTCAAAACATAATTCCATTATTGCGGTTTTGCGCTTCCATGATTGTGGTTTTGGCGAATGATTTACGACCTTTGTCGTCGGCCTCCGTCGGCCTATGATGACCATGGAAGAGAATCCTAAACGTCTATTCTGCTGGAATAAGTGCAGGTTGCACTTGTGGGTGGTCTCTGTGCTGCTGGGTCTGTAGCAGGTTCTTCTTGTGGGTCCTTTTTTTCATCGTCCTTTTTTCAAATTTTTGTGCTGCCAAATGTACTCAACAACACAAATTCCATACTTCCAACAGATTCTTTTCACATCAATGAGGTAAATGAGGAGTTAATTGCTGGTATTGTTAAAACACTGTCAAACTCAAAAACTAATGATATCTACAATATGAGCACCTCCTTTCTCAAAATGCACAGCAAAATATTAATCAAACCACTGACTCATCTCATTAATCTCTCCATTAGGTCTAGTACATTTCCATCTGGCTGGAAAAAAGCTGTCGTCATACCAGTTCATAAATCAGGCAGTAAAGACGATAAATGCAATTACCGCCCAATCTCTATCTTACCAGTCCTGTCTAAGGTTCTTGAAAAAGTTGTAGCTTCACAGCTGATAGACTACTTACAAGACAGTCAACTTCTTCATCCACATCAATTTGGTTTTAGACCAGGATACTCAACAGAAACAGCAAATTGTTGCCTTATTGAAAACGTCAAACAGTCCTTGGACAGGGGTAATGTGGTAGGAGCTGTTTTTCTAGATCTCAAAAAGGCTTTCGATACTGTAAACCACAGTTTGCTTTTATCCAAAATGGTATCTTTTAACTTCTCCCCAGATACATTAGAATGGTTTGCATCTTATCTCCAGAATAGAGAACAGTGCGTAAAAGTTCACCAGGATAAATCCTCATTTTTAAACAACCGCATGGGTATCCCACAAGGGTCCATTCTTGGTCCTTTACTTTTCAGCATTTTTATTAATGACTTGCCGTTACACTGCTCAGCTGCAACATGCCAACTTTATGCAGATGATGCAGTTATTTACACAGCTGCCAAGACTCCAGCACAGGCTGCAGATGTACTGTCTACAAGTATGGTTGATGTCCAAGAGTGGCTCCTCCAGAACCATCTATTGCTGAACCTTCAGAAAACAGTCTCAATGTGCTTTTCAATCAAAAAATGTAACCTGCAACATTTTAAAGTTAATATACATGATCATGACATCAGTTTAGCTACAGAATTCAAATACCTTGGCATTGTACTAGATCCTCAACTCAAATTTAATCTTCATATAAAGAAAATTTCAAAAACAGTAAAAAAAAATCTGAACTGCTTTAAATTAATTAGATATTACATACCTTACGAAGCAGCTGTACTGTATATGCATTCTATGGTTTTTTTCTCATATATCATACTGTTTGACAGTCTGGGCGCAAGAAGCCCCTTCCACAATAAGACATATAGGTTCATTATATAATCAAACCCTAAAAATCTTGGACAAAAAGCCCATTAGGTGGCATCACTGTAATGTTTTAAAAAAATACAACCTATTGAGTTTTGAGAGTTTCATTGACCTCTGTTTTCTGAAATTAACGTTCAAATGTTTCCATAAATCAGCACCCGAGCCACTTGTTGGTTTCGTCCAAAGACAGGACAGCAGCAGAGCCACCAGGAGTTCTGTTAACAATAACTGTAAAATATTCCACCGCAGAACCACATTTGGACAAACCGCTTTCTCTATAAAGGGCGGTCACATCTGGAACACAATGCCAAATGTAATTAAAATAATAACGGACTTTAAAACATTCACTAAAAAGGTTAAAAACTGGCTGAAAAATAAACAAGAATGTACTCATGTATGAATTGATTGTCTACAACAATGTTTCTCAAAGTGCGGCCCCCGTGCCAATGGCGGCCCGCGAAAACATTTCTGGCGGCCCGCGGCCAATCTGTTAACGTCTTAACCAATATATGATCTGAACTAATTGCTTTGGAAAAATTCCGATACACATCTACGTTTAGTGGTCTTTGGCGCCATCTGTAGGCACAAGCCGTAATTACATGTGTTGTCGACCTTGCGATCACTTCATTGCAGCAGCTAGTCCAATTGTATTATGGGAGATGGAACGTTCAGCGCACAGTGCAGAAGTGTTGGTTGGCAACGGTTTCGGAGCACCATTTTGAGTCAGAAGAAGAATAAGAAATAAATATTAGTGCTTGTGGAAGTCGAAGTGTGGAAATAAAGATGGATCAGCGAGAGAAAGAGGCAGAGATGGAGACCGCTCACTCGAGGAAACCGAGAACTGTCAGCGAGGAAAAAAGGCAGTTTCAGGGAAAATGGACTTTGGACTACTTTGTTGAACCTCACGGGTCAGATAAAGTTGTATGCCTCATCTGCAGACAGGTAATCGCAGTGCGAAAAGACTTTAACATCAGGCGCCATTACGAAACAAAACACAAAAATTATGAAAAATTCAGTGGCAAGGATCGCACCACAAAGATGGAACAACTTAAAAGGGGCTACACAGCACAACAGTCAGTCTTCACGCAATTTTCAAAAACCAGCGAAGCAGTAACAGAGGCTAGCTATGTGGTAGCTCATGAAATAGCTAAACGGGGCAAGCCGTTTAGTGACGGAGAATTTGTTCGAGACTGTATGCTAAAAGTGGCAGAGCGTGTATGCCCAGACCAAAAAACAAAGTTCCGTGACGTAAGTTTGTCGAATGACACAGTCACAAGACGAATTGAAGATCTGGCAAATGATTTGAAGGACCAACTGGCGATACGTGTGGAGGGGCTAGAAAAGGGAGCGTTTTCCATCACACTGGATGAAAGCACGGATATTTCCGACACTGCCCAACTGTTGATTTTCATCCGAACTGTCACTGAGAATTTTGACGTCGGCGAGGAGCTACTGAGTATGGAGAGTATGAAAGACACAACGAAGGGAGTGGATATTTGCGAAGCAGTGTATCGCAGTCTGGACACACACAATGTTAACCTGGCATCCTTGGTCGGTGTCACGACAGACGGAGCACCAGCAATGATTGGGAGTAGGACAGGTGCAGTGTCGCTGCTGGCTGAGAAAGTGGTGAACAGCGGTGGTAAGAAACCAGTCAGCTACCACTGCATAATTCACCAAGAAGCCCTCGCTGCTCAGACGCTAGAAATGAAACACGTCATGGCCGTAGTTGTGAAGACAGTTAATTACCTGAAGTCCAGAGGTCTGAACCATCGCCAATTTAAAACCTTTTTGGCGCAGTCAGAGGCAGATTTTGGAGACGTCATTTACTTCACTGCCGTCCGGTGGCTGAGCAGAGGTGCCACACTGAAACGTTTTTTTAACCTGAGAAAAGAAATTTGCGAGTTCATGCAGGCAAAAGGACAAGACGTGACTGAGTTAACGGACAGCAAATGGCTCTGTGACCTAGCCTTCCTCGCCGACCTGAATAATTGTCTGAGCGATCTCAATCTGAAGCTGCAAGGCCATGGAAAACTCATTTCCACACTTTTTGACAACGTGAAAGCTTTCCAGCGAAAACTCCAACTGCTCCAGGGACAGCTCAGAGAAGGAGATCTCGCTCATTTCCCTGCCTGCAGGGCGCTGGTAGATGACCCAGACACGGACGGGAGTGAAGTTTTGCGTCACCTGCGTTCAGAGAAGAACCATGGCCTCATCGAAAAGCTTCGAGACGAGTTCGACCACCGATTCTCTGACTTCAGGGACCACGAGGGTGATTTCAACCTTTTCCAAAATCCCTTCTCACGTGTGCCCGAGGCAGTGCCTGCAGACATGCAGTTTGAGCTCATCGACCTACAGGAAAGCTCCGAGGCCAGAGCTGCATATCGTGACAAGAGTCTGATCGAGTTCTACGAAGGACTTTCCCCATCCACATTCCCTGCTCTTCGTCAACATGCTGTCAGAATGGCGTCTTTATTCGGAAGCACCTACATCTGTGAAAAGACCTTCTCCACCATGGCCATCAACAAATCTAAGCTGAGATCCAGGATGACAGATGCCCACCTACATGCAGTCCTTCGCATCACGACGACGGAGATGGAGCCAGACTTCAGAGGACTCGTGGCCAACCGAAAACAGCACCACAAATCACACTGCAGTTAAAAGGTATGTTGACCAAGTAACACATACTGTGTGTGACTTAATGACAAGCAATGGTAAATATGAATGATAACTATTCGCTAAGCTTATCTTTTCTCCTCTCTCCACCCCACCCCCTCTTTTTCTCTGTCAGGATTTCAAGGGAAATGGTCCTGAGGAAATTTGTCTTGTGACATTCATTCACAAAAGCTGCCACATAACACACACACACACACACACACACACACACACACACACTCATACTGTACTTGACAAGCTAAAATTGTATTTTCATCAGTCCCAATTTCTTACTGTTAATATGACTTTACCCAAACTAATTAAATCTGATAATTAAAAGGATTACAAATGGAATTGAATTTTCAGTCTTTTTTTTTTTTTGCCTCCGTCCCTTTGGTGGCCCTCGGTTCAACTTTGGATTCCCAAATTGGCCCTCACCCATCAAAACTTTGAGAACCCCGGGTCTACAAGGTGAGAGTGAATGAAGGGAAGGAATGAATGTGTTTGTTTATAGTGAGTGACGAAGGGAGGGAGGCCTGAAATAGGCAAATGTGAGTCAGGTTGTTATATTTGTGTATTTATAATATTTATAATATTTATAATTGTGTATTTATAATCTTTTTGCATTGATGTATGTGGTTATTGTGTATTTTTTTTTTCTTTTCTTTTCTTTACTTGATTCTCTTTTCTAAAGCCCATCCAGGGACAAGAGTTGCAAATTAGCTAATAGCTATACACTCTATGTGCAACACATCAGATTGATTGTCATTGATTAATTGTCTATGTTTATTGCACTGTCCCTGTCAAATAAACTAATCTATCTATCTATCTGCTGCAGCAGTCAGTCTCTCTTCACCCAGCCTTACACAAAACAACTTGCGAACTTCTGTGCTTCAATTGGCTCGCTGCATTCACAGCGTTGGTAGGCGGGTCCTTCTTGCTAGGTTTTCAGTCATTGGTTCTTCAGGGTTTCAGAAACCCAATTCAAGGCTCTTATTAGTCGAATGAGAGGTCAATCATATCTGATCTGTTCGCGGCTGTGTCTGTAGTGGAAGAACTTTTTTTTTTTTTTTCAGTGCGCACTTGGACGCAGCACCCTCATGCACTCTGGGACGCAGAGACGTGCCCGTCCGTGGTACACCGGAGTGCAAGAGGTTAATTGGCATCAAACTGGGGATTCTAAATTAAATTATCCTTAGGTATGACTGTGAGAGTGAATGGTTGTCTGTCTCTCTGTGTTGGCCCTGCGATGGACTGGCGATCTGTCCAGGGTGTACCCTGCCTCTCGCCCAAAGATGCTGGGATAGGCTCCAGCACCCTGCGACCTGAAAAGGAAATTCAAAACGGTTGGGAGGATTTTGCCAGGACTCTCCCACCAGACCTCCCACGGTTACTGATGGGCTGGGCCCTTTTGACTTCTTGGGGCATTTCAAAGCAGCGTGACCTGGGTCCCCACAATATAAACACACCCCTTCTCTCGCTCAACGACGGTGCCCCTCTGGAGACAGACGGAACCTGCTGAGGGCCATCGGCTTGGAGGAGGTTGACGGAGCCGTGTGAGAGGGTTGGGCGGCCGGCCGGGGAGGGAACAGAGAAGCAGTGGCTCTCCGCTCCCTCACACACTCCCTAAATCGGTTGTCGAGGGCCACAGCCTGTGCGACAAGCTCATCCAAAGAGGAGGGGGATGCGCGGATAGCCAGCTCGTTGCGGAGATGCAAATTCAGACCCAGAAGGAAGGTGCTCTGAAGCGAAACGTCATTCCACCCGGAGTCTGCTGCAATGACCTGGAACTTGACAGAGAAATCGGCCACGGAGCAGTCTCCCTGCCGTAGCCCCATCAGCTGGCTAACTATGTTCCCTTCACTCTCTGAATGGTCAAAAGCCTCGGCGAACTCGCACAAACTGCTCATTAGAATAGAGGGGCCCATCCGGGCTGCTCAAGGTGGACTGTGCTCACTTGAGCACCTGGTCCTGAAACAACAAGGTAATGAGATGGTTTTTGTCCGAATCTTCCCTATATTCTCCCCTCACCTGCTGAAAATACATCCGGCAGTGCAGCAGGAACCCCTTATACCCCCCACCTCCCCTCCATAGGGGGCAGGTGTGGGATTGGAGATGTTCCTGTGGATGGCATGCTCTGCCTGGGCAGCAGGTGTGGGAGGAGGCGCTGCACCAGGAAGGCGACACAGGTGCTCGGCTACGGTAGCTAATTGTTGGATAATAGTTTGCAACTGTTCAGACAAATACATGACTTGATGCTCCGTGGCATCCAAGTGCAAGAGCGCTGACTGTCCATCTGATTGAGCACCCGCTGAACCCTGATCCTGGCTGGATCATTCTGTAATGATTCAGGCAAGTGAGGCTCAAACGCTGGGCTTCCAGAATGAACACTCAGACTCAGAAGTAAAAGCACACCAATTTATTACAAAAATGAAAATAAAAACAACAGTAAATAAAGGTGCGGAATTCAAGGAAAATGAAACACAAAAACACACAATTATATTTCACTCAAACTGGTGCCCACTGGAGTGCACACTGCCTACAGGGGAAAGAGCAGACAGACATTATTAGGGACAGGCCCTCCCAAATGAGGAGAGAATGTGAGAAGCACACTTACTAAAGAGCAGAGGAGCCCGGCATGGAACTCCTATGCGGACCAGGGGAAACCTGGGTGGAGTTGTCCCACGTCTTCAACATCCAGGCGAGCATGATCAGCTCCGGAAGACACACCGCGAAGGTGGGCAGCAAACCTGGAGAGATGGGAGGACAAATGGGTAGCACAGGTACAGACAGTATAACAGGCTAAGAACAGTTTGTGTGGTTATAGCAAACCTAACGATCCAGCGGAGGCTGCTCCACATGCTGGCTCTTAAATACGCTGGTCATCAAGACGCAGCAGGTATGTAATCACGCAGGTGTGTCCAATTCTCCAGAGCCAAACAGACAGACAGGAGGGGAGGGGGAGCATGCTCGCCCGACCATCACAAATATTTCTGTACTGGAGGCCTTTGCCAATAAGGAATGGGCTAAGATTCTTCAGGAATGCTGCCAGAAGCTGGTGTCAGGCTATGCATCACATTTGCAGCAGGTCATAACAGCAAAACAGTGCTCTACTAAGTACTAATAAAGATGCTTGTCATAAAGGGATTGAATAATTTTGAGACTGCAGTAGTCATTAAAAGTGGCATTTTGTGTTGAAATGATATATGTAAAGTTTCAGAAAAAATGGATTTAATATTGTCTGCAGATGACACTAATTTATTATGCAGTGGAAGCAATTTGGAACAACTTTTGGATACACTCGGAAAGGAATTAGGAAAGCTTAAACTGTGGTTTGATTCAAACAAATTAACGCTCAATTTAAGTAAGACAAAATTTATAGTTTTTAACAAACATCACAACAACTTAGTATCTAAACTCAGTGTAAATGGTGTAGAGATTGAAAGGGTATCCGAAACTAAATTTCTTGGTGTAATAATTGATAATAAACTGTGTTGGAAGTCACATATTAATTATATTAAAGGTAAAATATCCAAATCAATTGCAATACTACACAGAGTGAAATATTTGCTGAATCAACCCACACTATATACCTTGTATCATTCATTAATACTCCTATACATGGCATATTGTACTGAAGTATGGGGAAATACATATAAAACAAACATATATCCAGTCTTTACGCTTCAGAAGAGAGCTATTAGAATAATAAACAAAGCTGCTTACAGGGAACCAACAAACCCACTTTTTCTTAAATTAAAAGCCCTCAAGTTGAAAGATCTGGTTGACTTTAAAACTGTAGTAATAATGTTTAAAGTGAAGAATCTATCACTGCCCGCAAATATCCAAAAGCTGTTCCAAATAAGGGAGAAACAATATCATTTCAGAGGAACATGTATATTTCAAAAACCTTCAGTGAGAACTACCACCAAGCAACACTGTGTTTCAGTGCAAGGAGTCAGATTATGGAACGATTTTGGACCTGAATTAAAATCATGTACAACGCTTGGACAATTTAAACAAAAACTAAAGGAAGAAATACTCCAAACATATATACAAGATGACATATAAAATCACATAAGGATTGTCATATCCAGTCTGTGTTGTGTTGCTGCCTAGTTTTTTTTTTTTGTCACATTTTGTCTTAGCTTTGTTCTGAATTGTAATCGCTCTTGTTTTGTTTTTCTTTTGAATTCTTGGATGGAATATGGGTGGGCAATATAAGCTGCAGCTTCAGCCATCACCCATTTCGGATAACTTATGTTGAACTGTATAATCAGAGGAGTTATTGTCTAATTTGACCTTGTTGGATTTTCTTTTCCCCTTTGTTATATTATTCTGTTTCTTTTAATCTGTACTTTTAATCTATCCAAAATAAAGATTGATTGATTGATTGATTGATTCAAGAATTTGGAGAAACCACTTGTAATATTAGTTGTGTTGAGCTATTAAAATTGTTCTTGTTTGATTTGTTAATTCAAACAGCTGCTGGTTTGTATATTTTGCCAATAAACCTCATTTGCAGTGGGGGTTGAATAATTTTGATTGCAACTGTATACATGCTCCAACATTTATACCGTCATGTTCAGACTTGTTCTACTACCTAAATCACGATCATTCATTCAAGTGAAGAATTCTTTAAGCTAATTATTGCAAAGTAAAGTGTGGGTGCCAAAGATGTTTTGCATTAATTACCTGAAATATGTCACCATAGTTTTCAATTTCACCACTGCTAGTCTTGCATTTGTTGTCATTGAAGTCCCAGGCAGAATAAGGGACACTAGGAAAGTCCTTGGTGCCAGCATTGAACCAGGTTCCACATGAAGAGTGAGTTCCCTCTCCACCGCTAGCACCACACATGTGGTTGAAGACAGCATCCACATATATGTTGACCTGTTTGAAAACAAATTTGAGGTTGAAATTCAAAAATCTGAATGTAAATTGTTCTAACTCAAGTGAATGTCAGAGTCTGCACTACAACAATAACCATAAATATAGCCACAAGTGGCAATCATCGGATTCCAAGCAGGTGTGGACTTCAAGGTCTTGTATTGCTTAGCAACAGCATTTAAAACCTAAGGTCTGCTACACACTAGTTTTTCAAGTACCACTATCAAGCAAGCAAAGTTTACTTGTATAGCACTTTCACAGATATCACAGTGCTTCACAGCAAATTAAAATTTACAAATACACAAAAATTAAAATCAATAGAAATAAGATAAAATATTCATATTAATAGGGATAAAAAGAGAAAACAGTGAAGAAATAAAAGCCATTCAATGAGAGCTAAAAGCCTGTCTAAACAAATGAGTTTTTAACTCCTTCTTAAAGGAGTCAACAGACTCAAGGCAGCTCAAGGACAGGGGAAGTGCGTTCCAAAGCCATGGTGCAGCTGCCTGGAAAGATCGATCTCCATGGGTTCTGAATTTGGTCCGAGGGACCACCAGGAGTCTCTGGTCTGAGGATCTTAGTGATTGCGTCGTGGCATAAGGAGTCACTATGTAATGTTCTTGTTCCTTGTAGGAACATTGAAAAGGCCACAACCAGGGCGACCATGACCCCAGTCCCAACAGCCAACCACAGGGCTTTTTGTTATTGGTGGCTAAAATCATGGCCTGTGATTCACTGCTGGGACCGAGGCCACAGACTGAGGCCACATCTACTGTCTGCTCCATAATTACACCCAAAAAAAAAAGAGCTGTTGAAGGCAATGTGGGCCCTCTCAGGCTATAGACATTCACTAGGTCAAATCATGGTGTACCATCAAAATAATTCTGCAATCATTATCTTGGGGTGAAAATCTAACATAGTGCTGCATTAAAAAGTACAGAAGAGCCATGCTGGACTTTACTTGTTGTTTAGAAGAACAAGACCTCTTTGGCAAGATTCAAACCCAGGACCTCTTGCATTGCAAGCACTCACCTTAACCACAACACCACACAACTGCTTTAGTTTCCTCTCGTTCTCAAATGGTAAATGTTCAATTGAAAGGATTCCCAGCAGCAGTGGTGCAGCATTTAAAATCTTATGTACACTACACATTGTTTTCAAATGCATAGAAATGTTGGACTTTAGAAGAATGACATGTAACCAAAAAGATTCGAACAAAGGCCACCTGCATGATAGGAAAGTGTCTTCAGAGGCAGACTTACCATTAGGCAAAGGTAGGCGACTGCCTTAGGCCCTGATCTACTAGGAACCCCGTATATATATATTTTTTAAATGTTTAGCATATTTAACATGATATCCTACAAAATAAAGAAACACCAGTATTTACATAAACAGCAAATCAAATCACGAACGTCATGTTCTCCACCCTTCTCCTCAGACTGTTGGACTCTTCCATGTTGTCTCTGAGACATGTGCATGCATGTGTCATTGGTTACATTGTAAATATACCATACAGCATGTAGAATAGTGGCAAAATGAAACAAAGTTATCCGAGTTGTCCAGAGAAATGGCGAAAAAGGGAAAGGCACAGAAAATTTTTATCAAAACAATCTTTTTCACTTCAACCAGGGAGGAGACTTACCCTCTCGAGGAGCAGATAGAGAGCAACGCTGCTTGTGCGAGCACTTATGACGCTAATGACGAACACCTGTTGTTAATATGGAGGCAGCAGTAACGCCAGTTGCTTTTCAGGCAGGCCAATTTTTTCAACACAAACCTGGCACTTCGTACACGCAGTCAGGAGAGAGACGTGGGGAGATGTCCACCGGCAGGCCAGGGGAGACAGAAGAAGGGATATTGTGGGAAAACTCATGGGTGAGTTTTTTTTTTTTTTTGAATCGCACACTTTTTTTGCTGATGTGTTCCGTTAATACTCACTGTAAACACGGAAGTGAGCGTGGTGCAGTGACACATCTGATTGGTTAGACTGAGCATTTGAGTGCTACTCAGGGACAAATTTGATTGGCAAAATTGGTAGAAGTTGACGAGGATTGGCCAAAATTGCGGGAAAGTTGTGGTGTTTGGACAAAGTTACAAGGTCACTCAAAAGATGCGGCGATGGCCTGATTTCATGTGAATTAGTGCAGTCGCAATATCGTGAAATCCTGGAGGGACTGGTAAGCTTGAACAAACAACAGATCTTCCATGTGAATTGTGGGTTTTTATAATAGACAAGAGTTTACATTCAGTTTGTTAAACTTTGTTTTTCTACAGATGTAATTTCTGATGCCTGAATGAGCATCAGAAATTCATCATTTGAAGACTAATGAGGACAATAAGTTTCAGGTAGGACTTTAATAAGGCCTGGAAAGAAAGTGTAGAACAAAGAAAAAGTAGGGCCCCATTTCTGTCTTTGCCTTGGGCCCCAAATGGACTAAATCCGCCCCTGAGTGTCTTAAACCCTACATCACACTACTGCTTTGAGTGACACACTGACTTCCTCACACACTAACAAAATATTACACTGAGAAGACAAAACGGCTGACAGACATTTTATAAACATGATTTTTTTGAACATTAACAGAATTGCATGAAATTTGCTGGTTAGCTGAAGAATACTGTTGATTGTGAGTCTGAAGTTTCATCAAATTTGAATCAGTATATCAGGAGTTAAACCCAAAACTCCATGCCAAAGAGAAACTGTATGACTTGATTGGCCTAGGGAAAAAAAAAAAAAACCTGGATTGACTGTTTTGGATGATTTTAACAACTTTTGATTATCAATGTCTGTAGATGATCTCTGCTTAATTTCAAGGAATTTGGATGAATGGCCTAGGAGGAGTTGATTTTACATTCACTTGCATATTTTTGAAAATATGGTGCAGAAAACTTCATTTCCACAGTTTGCCACCTTTGACAAAAAGTTGAGGAAGGTTTCAGTGAATAGAATGATGAAAGAATTTTTCATCAAGGCCTAGCCATTCTCAAGATATTTGTAAAAATGTCCATCCATCCATCCATCTTCTACCACTTTTCCGGAGATCTGGGTCCCGGAGGCAACAGTTCAAGCAGAGAAGCTCAGACTTCCCTCTCCCCGGCCACCTGCTCCAGCTCTTCAGAAAGGACACCACGATGTTCCCAGGCCAGCTGGCCTGGTAGTCTCTCCAGCATGTCCTGGGTCTGCCCCATGGTCTCCTCCCAGTGGGACGTGCCCGAAATGCCTCAAGTGGGAGGCATCCAGGAGGCATCCTGATCAGATGCCCAAACCACCTCAACTGGCTCCTTTCGATGTGGAGGAGTAGTGGTTTTACTCTGACCCTCTCCCGGATGACTGAGTTCCTCACCCTATCTCTAAGGGTGAGTCCAGCAATCCTACGGAGAAAGCTCATTTCATCCGCTTTTATCTGCGATCTCATTCTTTTGGTCATTACCTAAAGCTCATAACCATAGGTGAGGGTAGGGACATAGATTGACCAGTAAATTGACAGCTTTGATTTAGAGCTCAGCTCCCTCTTCACCACAACAGAATGGTACAACGTCTGCATCACTGCAGATGCTGCTCCAATCCGTCTGTCAATCTCTTGCTCCATTCTCCCCTGTAACGTAGAAGGCAGTCCCTCATAAATGGAGGCTTTGAGGCAACTGGCAATCAGCAATTTTTCATTTTATTCCAAAAATTTCACAGATAACAACTTCAGCGTACATACCAAATCTTCACACCGACACGACACTCTCTCCCAATAACCAACACCTGTTATGTTGTGTGAGACAATTAGGGCTAATTAGCCCCTACCATAACCCCAGGTAAAACAATAAAACATTTTCCATTTTTCACACATACCCAATAGCATCTAAAAGTCCATAACAACTTCCCACCTATTTACAAAATACATATAAATAACACAACATAAATAAGACACCATAAATAATTCAATAAATAATTTAAACCCCTATTTACAAAATCTAAATCACCACTAAACTTACCATCACATGCTCCCTTCCTGCTGGTATCCTTTAAAAAGCATTCAACCTCTAAAGAGTCTTTTGCCCGGACACCATCAGGAAGCATGCTGGCAAAGGTATGTGGATTAATGATCACCACTTGTTTTACCCAAATAATTAGACATAACAATTATCTCACCAAAAAGGCATTCCACATAGTCAGAAGCAGATCCTAAATAATATGTGCAGACTTAACAACAATTATTAACATTTACAAATATTGCACAAACAATATAATCACATATACAGTGAACCATAACAGTGGTGACACTCCGTCGTCACATTTCCTCCCCCCTTTTCCCAAGAGTACAGTACTCTAAGAGTCATGTACTCTTGAGAGACCATCTGCCACAAGGTTAGTTTTCCCTGCCACATACCGAACAGTAAAGTTATATGGTTGAAGGGACACATACCACCCTGTGAGACGACTGTTCATGTCCTTCATCCTGTTCAGCCACTGTAGGGCCCAATGATCTGTTTCCAACATAAAATGACGCCCCAGTAAATAGTACTTCAGAGACCCTATTGCCCATTTCATGGCAAGACATTCCTTCTCTACTGTAGAGTATCTTGTCTCCCGGTCCAACAACTTACGGCTCAAGAACAGTACTGGGTGTCTCTCTCCCCTCTCCTCCTGGAGAAGTACTGCTCCAATGCCAACTCCTGAAGCATCTGTCTGTAGAATGAATGGGCGAGCAAAGTCTGGACTGTAGAGAACCTTCTCACCAGAGATAGCACTCTTCAGATCCTCAAAAGCTCTGTCACACTCCTCTGTCCATTTTACCCTATTTGGTGCTGAAGCCTTAGGGAGGTCAGTCAAAACTGCTGCTCTTTCAGCAAAGTGGGGAATAAACTTACTGTACCATCCTACCATTCCCATGAATGATCGTACCTTCTTTTTAGTAGTGGGCACAGGATAGGTCCGGATGGCATCCACTTTACCTACTCGTGGTCTAATGACCCCCTGACCAACCATATGTCCCAGGTACTCCACCTGCTGCTGTCCAAACGCACATTTGCGTGGATTAATCGTCAGTCCTGCCCTCTTAATCAACTGAAGGACCTGCCCAAGGTGTACCAAATGCTCTTCCCAAGTCTGACTATAGATGACTACGTCATCCAAATAGGCAGCTGCAAAGTTTGATACCCTTCTCAATACTTGGCCCATGAGCCGCTGAAAAGTTGCAGGTGCCCCCTGAAGGCCAAATGGCATAACCCTAAATTGGAAACTGCCATAAGGTGTTTTAAAGGCTGTAAGTTCTTTTGTTTCCGGTGCCAATGCCACCTGCCAATACCCCTTGCATAGGTCCAGTGTAGAAATAAACCTAGCCCTGCCCACTTTCTCTAACAGTTCATCAATCCGGGGCATGGGGTATGACTCAAACTTAGACACTGAATTGAGATATCTGAAGTCAATACAGAATCTCAAAGAGCCATCCTTTTTGGGTACCAGCACAATCGGGCTACACCACTCACTGACTGACTCCTCGATCACTCCCAGCTGCAACATCAAATCAATCTCCTGCTTCATCTTTGGAACCAATTGCTCCGGGATCCTGTAAGATTTCCTACGTGGAACAGCTTCTTCTTTCAAATAGACTTTATGATACACCAGTGTGGTGAAACCAGGTCTCTCCTGAAACAATTCTGGATCTAACAGTGCCTCTAATTCTCTCTGCTGATCAACCTGCAAATGAGACACTTGAAACAAACACGGCTCTGACACATTTGTGGGAAAAGACTGTTCTCTCTCCTCATCCACTTCCGTCGCACAAATGAAGAGCTGATGTGTCTCCTGAAGAACAGGCTGCTGCTGATGACCAGGCTGCTGAAACTCTTTCAACAAGTTAATATGGAAGGTCTGATGTTTTACCTTCCTGTCCGGCATATATAGTTCATATGTCACTGCACTTAGTTTTTTAGAGATTTCATACAGCCCCTGCCATTGAGCCAACAGCTTACTGTCACACGAGGGCAGCAATAACAAAACCTGCTGACCTGGGTGAAAAACCCTTTTTCTGGCCTTCTTATCATACCAAGTTTTTTGTTTGGCCTGCGCCGTTCTCATGTGCTCCTGAGCCAAAGCAGTCATTCAATCCTGTTTCTCTCTCATCTTAATGATATATGAGACCACATTGTCCTGATCACTCGGTGGACTCTCCCAGTGCTCCTTTAATAAGTCCAGCAGGCCCCTCACCTGACGACCATACAGTAGTTCAAAAGGTGAGAACCCTGTTGAAGCCTGGGGCACCTCCCGATAAGCAAATAATAAATATGGTACCCATTGGTCCCAATCCGAGCCCGTTTCAGAAACAAATTTCCACAGCATGTTTTTCAGAGTCTGATTAAATCGCTCAACTAGTCCATCAGTCTGAGGGTGATATGGGGTGTTCTTAATACCCTTAATACCCAACAGCTTATATACCTGCTGCAACAGTTTTGACAAGAAATTTGTTCCACAGTCTGTTAGAATCTCTCTGGGTATGCCTACCCTTGAAAATAACTGGATAAGGCAGTTGGCAACCTGCCTAGCCTTGATAGATTTCAGGGGGAAGGCTTCTGGGTTCCGAGTAGCATAGTCACATATCACCAGAATGTATTTATTACCAGAGGAGCTTCTCTCTAGGGGGCCAACTACATCCATTCCTATTCTGTCAAATGGTGTTCCAATAATTGGCAATGGGTGCAGTTGGGCACGGGCTACTCCCCTAGGTGATGTAATCTGACATATTGAACATGACATGCAGAACTCCTTTATCTGGGTATACATTCCCGGCCACACAAACCTTCTAGCAATTCTCTGCAAAGTTTTCTGAAAAGCTAGATGACCTGCCCAAGGGATAACATGTCCCAGTTCCATAATCTGTGGTGTGAGGTCCTGTGGCAAAGCTATGGCCATAACTTCACCTTGTTGCTGGTACAAAATCCATCCATCCATCCATCCATCTTCTACCGCTTTTCCGGAGGTCCGGGTTGCGGAGGCAGCAGTTCAAGCAGAGAAGCCCAGACTTCCCTCTCCCCAGCCACCTGCTCCAGCTCTTCAGAGAGGATACCAAGGCGTTCCCAGACCAGCTGGGAGACATAGTCTCTCCACCGAGTCCTGGGTCTGCCCTGGGGTCTCCTCCCAGAGGGACGTGCCTGAAACACCTCAAGTGGGAGGCGTCCAGGAGGCATCCTAATCAGATGCCCATACCACCTCAACTGACTCCTTTCAATGTGGAGGAGCAGCGGTTCTACTCTGAGCCTCTCCTGGATGACTGAGCTCCTCACCCTATCTCTGAGGGTGAGTCCAGCAATCCTACGGAGAAAGCTCATTTCAGCCGCTTGTATCCGCAATCTTGTTCTTTCGGTCATTACCCAAAGCTCGTGACCATAGGTGAGAGTAGGAACGTAGATTGACTTGTAAATCGACAGCTTTGCCTTAGAACTAAGCTCCCTCTTCACCACAACAGACCGGTACAACGTCCGCATCACTGCAAATGCTGCTCCGATCCGTCTGTCAATCTCTCGCTCCATTTTCCCCTCACTCGTGAACAAGACCCCAAGATACTTAAAGTCCTCCACTTGGGGCAGGATCCTGTCCCCAACCCAGAGAGGACAATCCACCTTTTTCCGGCTGAGGACCATGGACTCGGACTTGGAGGTGCTGATTCTCATCCCAGCCGCTTCACACTCAGCAGCAAACTGTCCCAGCAAGAGCTGTAGGTCATTGCTGGATGAAGCCAGCAGGACAACATCATCTGCAAACAACAGAGATGAGATCCTGTGGTCACCAAGCATGACACCCTCCATTCCCTGGCTGCGCCTAGAAATCCTGTCCATAAAAATTATGAACAGGATCGGTGACAAAGGGCAGCCCTGGCGGAGTCCAACTCTCACTGGGAATGACTCCGACCGAGTGTTGGCAATACGAACCAAACTCTCACAACGGTCGTACAGAGACCGAATAGCTCGTAACAACAAGCCCGATACCCCATACTCCCGAAGCACTCCCCACAAAAAACCACGAGGGACACGGTCAAATGCCTTCTCCAAGTCCACAAAACACATGTAAACTGGTTGGGCAAACTCCCACAAACCCTCAAGAATTCTCGAGAGGGTAAAGAGCTGGTCCGATATGCTACAGCCAGGACGAAAACCACACTGGTCCTCCTGAATCCGAGGTTCGACTAACGGCCGGACTCTCCTCTCCAGTACCTTGGCATAGACCTTCCCAGGGAGGCTGAGGAGTGTGATCCCTCTAAAGTTGGAGCACACCCTCCGGTCCCCTTTTTTGAAGAGAGGAACCACCACCCCGGTTTGCCATGCCAAAGGCACTGCCCCCGACCTCCATGCAATGTTGCAGAGGCGTGTCAACCATGACAGCCCAACAACATCCAGGGCCTTGAGGTACTCAGGGCGAATCTTGTCCACCCCTGGGGCCCACCTTGGCGACCTCAGCCCCTGTGATAGGCGAGTCATCCCCCCCATCCCCAAACCCTGCTTCCTCTGTGGAAGGTGTATCAGTAGGATTGAGGAGATCCTCGAAGTATTCCTTCCACCGCCCGACGATATCCCCAGTCGAAGTCAACAGTGTCCCATCCGCACCATACACAGTGTGGACAGGGAGCTGCTTTCCCCTCCTGAGGCACCGGACAGTTTGCCAGAATCTCTTCGAGGCCGACCGAAAGTCTTGTTCCATGGCCTCACCGAACTCCTCCCATACCCAAGTTTTTTCTTCAGCAACCACCTGAGCTGCACTCCGCTTGGCCTGCCGGTACACCTCAGCTGCTTCGGGAGTCCCACAAGCCAACCAAGCTTGATAGGACTCCTTCTTCAGCTTAATGGCCCCCCTCACCACTGGTGTCCACCACTTGGTTCGGGGGTTGCCACCACGAGATGCACCGACCACCTTGCGGCCGCAGCTCTGGGCTGCCACTTCAACAACAGAGGTGGAGAACATGGCCCATTCAGACTCCATGTCTCCAGACTCCCTCGGAATGTGGTTGAAGTTCTTCCGGAGGTGGGAGTTGAAGACCTCCCGGACAGGGGCCTCAGCCAGACATTCCCAGCACACCCTCACTATACGTTTGGGTCTACCAGGTCTGAATGGTTTCCTCCCCTGCCATCGGATCCAACTCACCACCAGGTGGTGATCAGTTGACAGCTCTGCACCTCTCTTTACCCGGGTGTCCAAGTCATATGGTCACAGGTCTGATGACATGATAACAAAATCGATCATCGACCTGCGACCTAGGGTGTCCTGGTGCCAAGTGCACATATGGACACCCTTATGCTTGAACATGGTGTTCGTTATGGACAAACTGTGGTTAGCACAGAAGTCCAATAACTGAACACCACTCGGGTTCAGATCGGGCAGGCCGTTCCTCCCAATCACCCCCTTCCAGGTTTCACTGTCGTTGCCCACGTGCGCATTGAAGGCATTGACCTGCCCAAGGGATAACATGTCCCAGTTCCATAATCTGTGGTGTGAGGTCCTGTGGCAAAGCTATGGCCATAACTTCACCTTGTTGCTGGTACAAAATGCTCTTTTTAATGACATACATGGCCTCAGCCAAACAATCCGTTCTACCCTGTTTCACACCCTCAATCTCCGAGACTTTATCAAACCATGGTCCAAGTGCTGGGTCCAATTTCTGCAATACAGCTATGTCAGGAGGGATGTCAAACTCTACTGACTGACTTAGCTGTGGTGTTTCTTCACCCAAGTTCTTTACTGAAGCTAACATCTTATCTCTTCTCCTCTGAGCCTTGGATTTAGACTGTTTAATAGGGCCTGCCTCTATCTCAGAATCATAGAATGGCAACTCCTGTAGAACATTGGCAGCCCTCTGCGCCCTGGTTGTCACCATATTACAAATTTTTCCAACAGGTGCATCAAGCCTCTGCTCAATAGCGCCACCTGCCTGTCCCTCAGTTTGTTCGTCTCTAACCTGTTGTATAATGTCCAACAAAGTTGGAACATCATTGCCAAGAATAACTGAATAAGGCAAATCAGGCACAAGAGCTACAGGAAGGAGATAAGTTTGACCCCCCACTGTTAGATAAACCTCAGCAGTCGGGTACAATTTCTTATCCCCATGAACACAACTGATATTAACTGTAGTTTCACTCCATGAAACTCTAGGGACTAGACTGGGCAAAACAACAGTCTGGAAACAACAGGAGTCTAACAAAGCCTCTTCACACTGACCATTAAGCAGAATGTTAGTTTTATATATTTCAACATGAATTGGTGCTGACAGAGTAGGTCTTGGAACTGAGCATAATAATGAAGGTTTCTCATTTTTTATGGCAGGACATGAATATTGGGTGTGACCGATTTTATTGCACTGATAACAGCGAATATCTTTATTAGACACAACATGTGACTTTTTGCTACTATTATCTCTGCCATTTGTGATCTGTCTGGAACTGGAATACAGCCTATTTTGAGCTGGACCACCCCTTTCACCCTCATTAGACTTACTCCGTATGGTGAAAGAGCTGTCACAGCCGAGAGTAGGTCTCCTGCTCCCAGACCTGGCTGACAGAAAAACCTCCGCTAGACGAGCAGCGCCCTCTGCAGTCTTCGGGTCCCGCTCTTGTATCCAGATTCCCAGTTCCGGGTTCACCATCCACAGAAACTGCTCCAAAATCAACAACTCCATGATGTCTTTCACCGTTGAGGTCTCTGGTTTAATCCATTTATTACACAGGTCTTTTAAACAAACATACAGTTCACAGGGGGTTTCGTCCTGATGAATGTCCAAAGCACGAAACCTTCTCCTATAGGTGTCGGGTGTTATTTCGTACTTATTTAAAATTGCTTCTTTCACTTTTTTATAATTGTCCGTGTCAGCAATGTCCATCAGTACATACGCACTCCGTGCTTTACCTGTGAGCAAAGGAGCCAACTGAATAGCCCACTCTTCTTCACGCCAGCGGCAGACTGTAGCAATCCTCTCAAAAGTCGCCAGGTAGTGCTCGATGTCATCCTCAGGAGAGAGCGGATTCAGCCTGGGCTCGTGGTGCGTTCGCGTTCTCCTCGGCTGCACCTGCAGCGGTAAATCATCCTCCTGCAGGCCGACCCGACTGGCCGTCACCCTGGGGTCTTCCCCCGAAGCATCGTCGTCACCACTGCGTTCAGCCCGGCTCCCATACTCCTCTCTCAACTCCGCCACTTGCGACTGCACCCGACGAATTTGACTATCTACAGTCTGCCACCTTTGGTCTTGAAGAGCGGCTTCTTCTTCCCTCTGACGATCTCTGACAGTCAGTGAACGAACCAAGGACTTTACCAAGCACGTTAGTTCTTCGAGCTCACTTAGTCCGCTGGCTCCCGGCTCCTCAGTCGCCACAGCTGCGTCAGAGCCGAACTGCTCCTCTTGCCTCATTATTTTCTTTCTGGACATAGTTTCGTCCTTTGTCGTCAACCACTTCCACCAAATGTTACCTTGTCTGCCACCAAATGTTACGTCTCGTCCTGGGAATGGACCACCGCTGCCACCAAATGTAACGAAGAAGGCAGTCCCTCATAAATGGAGGCTTTGAGGCAACTGGCAATCAGCAATTTTTCATTTTATTCCAAAAACTTCACAGATAACTTCAGCGTACATACCAAATCTTCACACCGACACGACACTCTCTCCCAATAACCAACACCTATTATATTGTGTGAGACAATTAGGGCTAATTAGCCCCTACCATAACCCCAGGTAAAACAATAAAACATTTTCCATTTTTCACACATACCCTATAGCATCTAAAAGTCCATAACAACTTCCCACCTATTTACAAAATACATATAAATAACACAGCATAAATAAGACACCATAAATAATTCAATAAATAATTTAAACCCCTATTTACAAAATCTAAATCACCCCTAAACTTACCATCACATGCTCCCTTCCTGCTGGTATCCTTTAAAAAGCATTCAACCCCTAAAGAGTCTTTTGCCCGGACACCATCAGGGAGCATGCTGGCAAAGGTATGTGGATTAATGATCACCACTTGTTTTACCCAAATAATTAGACCTAACAATTATCTCACCAAAAATGTATTCCACATAGTCAGAAGCAGATCCTAAATAATATGTGCAGACTTAACAACAATTATTAACATTTACAAATATTGCACAAACAATATAATCACATATACAGTGAACCATAACAGTGGTGACACTCCGTCGTCACATCCCCTCACTCGTGAATGAGACCCCAAGATACTTAAACTCCTCCACTTGGGGCAGGAGCTTGTCCCCAACCCAAAGAGGACAATCCACCCTTTTCCAGCTGAAGCCCATGGACTCAGACTTGGAGGTGCCGATAATCATCCCAGCCGCTTCACAACAAACCATCTCAGCAAGACATGTAGGTCATAGGTCGATGAAGCCAACAGGACAACTTCATCTGCAGACAGCAGAGATGAGATCCTGTGGTCACCGAACATGACACTCTCCGTTCCTTGGCTGTGCCTAGAAGTCCTGTCCATAAAAATTATGAACAGGATCGGTGACAAAGGGCAGTGCTGGCGGAGTCCAACTCTCACTGGAAACGAGCTTGACTAGGTGTTGGCAATACAAACCAAACTCTTGCAACAGTCGTATAAGGACCAGATAACTTGTAACAACAAGCCCAATACCCCATACTCAAGCAGTGCCCCCCACAAGAGACCATGAGGGATGCGGCTGAATGCTTTCTCCAAGTGCACAAAACACATGCGGACTGGTTGGGCAAACTCCCACAAACCCTCAAGGATTCTTGAGAGGGTAAAGCGTTGGTCCAATGTGCCACAGCCAGGACGAAAACCACATTGCTCCTCCTGAATCCGCGGTTTGACCAGCAGTTGGACTCTCATCTCCAGTATCCTGGCATAGACCTTCCCAGGGAGGCTGAGAAGTGTGATCACTTAAAAGTTGGAACACACCTTCTGGTCCCCCTTTTTAAAAAGAGGAACCACATTCCCAGTTTGCATTGCCAAAGGCACTATCCCCGACCTCTACACAATGTTGCAGAGGCTTGTCAACCATGACAGTCCTACAACATCCAGGGCCTTGAGGTAATCAGTTTGAATCTCATCCAACCCCGGGGCCTGGCCATCAAAGAGTTTTTTCAGCACTTCGGCGACTTCTACCCCTGTGATGGGCGAGTCATCCCCCTTGTCCCAAAGCTCTGCTTCCTCTGTGAAAGGCATGTCAGTGGGATTGAGGAGATCCTTGAAGTACTCTTTCCACCACCTGACGATATCCCGAGTCAAAGTCAGCAGTACCCCATCCGCACCATACACAATCTGGACAGGGAGCTGCTTCCCCCTCTTGAGCTGCCAGACAGTTTGCCAGAATCTCTTTGAGGCCGACCGAAAGTCTTGTTCCATGGCCTCACCAAACTCCTCCCACACCTGAGTTTTTGCTTCAGCAACCACCTGAGCTGCACTGCACTTGGCGTGTCGGTACACCTCAGTTGCTTTGGGAGTCCCACAAGCCAACCAAGCTCAATCAAACTCCTTCTTCAGCTTGATGGCTCCCCTCATCAGTGGTGTCCACCACTTGGTTCAGGGGTTGCCACCACAAGATGCACCCATGACCTTGCGGCCACAGCTCTGGGCAGCTGCTTCAACAATGGAGGTGGAGAACATGGCCCATTCAGACTCCCTGTCTCCAGACTCCCTCGGAATGTGGTTAAAGTTCTACCGGAGGTAGGAGTTGAAGACCTCTCGGACAGGGGTCTCAACCAGACATTCCCAGCACACCCTCACTATACGTTTAGGTCTACCAGGACTGAGTGGTGTCTACCCCTTCCATCGGATTCAACTCTCTACCAGGTGGTGATCCGTTGACAGCTTTGCACCTCTCTTTGCCCGAGTGTCCAAGACCTATGGTCGCAAGTCTGATGACACGATAACAATAATATCCTAGGGTGTCCTGGTCCCAGGTGCACATATGGATACCCTTATGCTTGAACATGGTGTTTGTTATGGACAAACTGTGGTTGGCACGGAAGTCCAATAACTGAACACAACTTGGGTTCAGATCAGGCAGGCTCTTTCTCCTAATCACACCCCTCCAGGTTTCACTGTCATTGCCCATGTGTGCATTGAAGTCCCTCAGTAGGACAATGGAGTCTCCAAGAGGAGCACTCTCAAGCACCCCAGTCAGAGACTCCAAAAAAGGTGGGTACTCTGAACCATCACTTGGTGCATAAGCACAAATGATGGTCAGAACCAGTTTCAAAACCTGATGGCACAGGGAGACCACTCTTTTGTCCACCAGGGAGAACTCCAATGTTTATGCAGCAAGGCGGGGGGATACATGAATACCATCCCTGCTTGTCGCCTCTCGCCTGGAGCAACTCCAGAGTAGGCCAGGCTCCAGCCTCTCTTCAGGAAACTGGTTCCAGAACCAGAGCTGTGAATTGAGTTGAGCCCAACTATATCTATCCAGTGTTTCTTAACTTCGTGCACCAGCTCAGGCTCCTTCCCCACCAGAGAGGTGACATGCCATGCCCAAAAAAGCCAGTTTCGAAAGCTGGGATCAGACCACCAAGGTCTTTGCCTTCTACCGTCAACTGATTTGCATTGCACCGGACCCCCATGGTCCCTCCTGCAAGTGGTGAGCCCACTTGCAAAAATGTAAAAGTGTTTACATTTGCAAGTGCCACATGAGTTGGCAGCCTTTATGCAGCACCGGCTCAATTCTGAATTTCTTTCTCATTTTTATTTACTGTCCAATTTTTTCTTTGCCACAACTTTTCTGATCCTGTTACCCTGTATTCATCACGGATGCCAAGGACCCTAATATTGCCGCAGTGGCGTTGATACTAACTATCTTTCTACTCATGTCGCCAATGACTACTGACCCTGTGAGTGGAGAAGCCGCTGTTTACAGTAGGAGTCAATTGTTAGCATTGTGCTGCTCCACGGTGCTAACTGAGAGACCTGATATCCCTCAATAAATCAGGCGAAAATGATGGGAATGTTGAGCTGGAGCGAAGCAATGCATGAGGAAGACAAGGTACAAGCTCGTTCTACCATCCGTTATTATTATGGGAAATGTGAGATCGTTGCATAATAAGACGAACTAACTAGCGGCTGTGTCCTGGTATGAGAGTGTCTTCAGAGAGGTTAGCATCATGCTGTTTACTGAAATGTGGCTAACAGAGCTAACAACAGATGCTAACATCAGACTGGAGGGTTTCCACTTAATACGGGCGGATTGGGCACCAGATAGTGGGAAGAGCAGAGGCGGGGGGCTGATGGTCGGCCTCCATCGGTCTATGATGACCATGGAAGAGAATCCTAAATGTCTACTCTGCTGGAACAGCACTGCCTGTGGCTGAACAGGCCGAGGCGCAAATGGCAGTCCCTGTCACACAGGTCGCACTTGTGGGTGGTCTCCGTGCTGCTGGGTCTGTGGCGGTTCTTCCTGTGGGTCCTATTTTCATCTGCTGCAGCAGTCAGTCTCTCTTCACTCGCCTTGAGCTGTCTGGTCAGGGTGCCTCTCCATTTGGAGCGGTCCGTTGCAAGGTCCTCCCAGCGCTCTGTGTTGATCTCCAGGGCCGTCACGTCTCTCTTGCAGACGTCTCTAAAGCGCAGCTGTGGGCGGCCAACGTCTCTCCTGCCAGTCGCCAGTTCTCCATAGAGGACGTCTTTGGGGATTCTGCCATCCTCCATACGGTGAACGTGGCCTAGCCAGCGGAGCCTGCGCTGCCTGAGTAGAGTGAACATGGAGGGAAGGCCGGCGCGGGACAGAACTTCTGTGTTGGGCACTTTGTCCTGCCAGGATATGTCCAGGATGTGGCGAATGCAGCGCAAGTGGAAGGAGTTCAGTCTCTTTTCCTGCCGGGCGTATGTAGTCCACGTCTCACTCCCATAGAGCAGTGTGCTGATGACGCAGGCATTGTACACTGCCATCTTCGTCTTGACAGAGAGTTTGGGATTCTCCCACACTCATGTGGTGAGGCGAGTGAGTGTGAAGGCTGATTTTCCAATCCTCTTGTCGATCTCTGTATCAAAGGAGAGGTTGTTGCTGATCGTGGACCCCAGGTATGTGAACTGATTCACGACCTCCAGCTCGTAGTCGTCGATGGTGATGGTTGGTGGTGCTTCCGTGCCTTGCGCCAAGACTTTAGTCTTCTTCAGGCTGATGGTAAGCCCGAAGTCCTTGCATGCCTGGGAGAAGTGGTCCATCAGGGTCTGAAGCTCCTGCTGTGTGTGGGTTGCGACTGCAGCGTCGTCTGCGAACAGCATGTCTCTGATTAGAGCCTCGCGTACTTTGGTTCTGGCTTTCAGGCGGGCGAGGTTGAAAAGCCTGCCGTCAGATCTTGTGTGCAGGTAGATTCCCTCTGTTGCTGTGCTGAAGGCATGCCTCAGGAGCATAGCAAAGAAAATCCCAAAGAGGGTTGGCGCAAGTACACAACCCTGTTTCACTCCGCTGCATATGTTGAATGGCTCTGAGACGTTGCAGTCGTGCTGCACTATCCCCTGCATGTTGGTGTGAAACGATTCGATGAGGCTTTGCAACTTTGGTGGGCATCCTATCTTTGGCAGGATCTTGAAAAGGCCCTCTCTGCTGACCAGATCGAACACTTTGGTGAGGTCGATGAAGGCGACGTACAGGGGCATGTTCTGTTCTCTGCATTTCTCCTGGAGTTAGCGGATGGAGAATATCATGTCTACCGTCGATCGCTCAGCGCGGAAGCCACACTGAAACTCGGGGTAGACATGTTCGGCAAGCTTCTGTAGACGAACGAGAACAACTCGTGCGTAGACTTTGCCAACAACGCTGAGGAGGGAGATGCCCCTGTAGCTGTTGCAGTTGCTTCTCTCCCCTTTGTTTTTGGAGAGGGTGATGATCTTGGCGTCCCTCATGTCCTGTGGTACGGCACCTTCCTTCCAGCACTAGCAGAGGACGTCATGCAATGGCAGCAGTAGGGCAGTCTTGCAGTGCTTGATCAGGTCGGGGGGTATGCCGTTATTGCTGGGTGCCTTGCCAGCGGCCAAGCTATCAATGGCCTTGCTGAGCTTGTCGATGGTTGGCTCGGCGTCAAGTTCGTCCATGGATGGCAGGCAGTCGATGCCATCAAGGGTTGACGGTGTCATGGTGTTCTGTCTGGAGTAGAGGTCGGAGTAGTGTTCCACCCATCTCTCCATCTGCTTGTTCTTTTCTGTGATCATCTCCCCAGTGGAGGATTTGAGGGGGGCCGTCTTGCTCTGAGCCGGACCAAGTGCTTTCTTGATGCCATCGTACATATCACGGATGTTCCCTGTTATGGCAGCGGTTTGAATGTCTTGGCTGAGCTGAGTCCAGTACTCGTTGGCACAGCGCCGAGCAGTCTGCTGAACTTTGCTTCTCGCAGCCCTGAGAATCTGGAGATTCTTCTCGTTTGGGTACTTCTTGTACTCAGCAAGTGCTGAGCGCTTGGCTTCAATGACGGGGGTCATCTCGGTCAACTTGGCATCAAACCAGTCCTGTGACTTCGAGGTCTTCCTCCCAAAGGTAGCCAAGGCTGTGCAGTGGATGGTGTTTCGCAGCTCTTCCCACTTCTGCTTTGCAGATTCTCCTTCTTGTGGTACACCAAGTTCCTTCTCAAAGGTGGAGGCAAACTGCTCAACAAGTTCTGGTTGGGCCATCTTGCTGGTGTCAATCTGTGCCTTTCCAGGCTGTCTAGCACGATGGAATTTCTTCAGCTGCAGCTTGACCTTGCAACACACCAATGAATGGTCTGTGTCGCAATCTGCACTCTGGAACGAATGGGTGATTAGCACGTTCTTCAGTGAGGTGCGCCTGGTCAGGATCAAGTCCAGCTGGTGCCAGTGCTTTGAGCGCGGATGTCGCCAGGAAACCTTGTGTTGGGGCTTGGTCTTGAAGAACAAGTTTGTGATGCACAGATCGTGATATGTGCAGAACTCGAGCAGCCGCTGTCCGTTGTCGTTCATTCTGCCCACGCCAAATAGTCCAAGACAGGAGGGCCAGGAGTCGTGGTCAGCACCCACTCTGGCATTGAAGTCTCCAAGAAGAATGAGTTGTTCAGAGTTGGGGATGATCCTGACAGTTGTTGCGAGATTCTCGTAGAACTCGTCTTTTGCCTCTGGTGTGGCTGTCAGTGTTGGGGCATACACTGATAATGTTTGTGAATAACAGAAGGTGTAATCCTGGGCACATCACGATTAAAGAACAACACTGCAGCAAGGACATTGAGTTGCTAGCCATTGTTATGCGACTGGCATACCTTCCCAGAGAGTTCTCACACGTCATCGTGATTATTATTTATGTACCCCCCTCTGCAAGCACTGTGGCAGCATGTGACATCATCTACTCAGTCACCAGCAGGCTGTAGACACAGCACCCAAATGCTCTCCAGCTCATCTGTGGTGATTTTAAACATACTTCCCTGTCCCCCATTCTGCCCACTTTTACCCAGTATGTCACGTGCCACACCAGAGACAATAAAACACTGGACTTATTTTATGCAAACACCAAGGAGGCTTACACCTCATCACCACTCCCCCTCCTTGGAAGATCTGATCACAACCTGGTTCACCTCCTGCCTGTGTGCAAACCCCTGGCGCACAGACAACCTTCTGTTACCCGCACAGTGAAGATATTGTCCGAGGAGGTGGAGGATGCTCTGAGGAACTGTTTTGAATCCACTGTGTGGGAGCAGCTCTGTGATCCACATGGTGAGGTCATCGACAGCCTCACACACACCCTCACAGACTACATCAACTTCTGTTTAGAGAACACGGTACCCACCAAGACCATATGGTGTTTCTCAAACAATAAACCCTGGATCAATACTGAGATAAAGTCACTGCTGAAGGAGAAGAAAAGGATCTTCAGGTTGGGAAACAAGGAGGAGCTGACGTCCATACAGAGAGAACTAAGGAGGAAGATCAGAGAGGGGAAGGACAACTCCAGGAAGAAGATGGAGGACAAGCTGCAGCAGAGTGACATCAGTACTGTCTGGAGAAGCCTCAAAACCATCTCTGGGCACCAGAATACCTCCTCCCAGACCACGGGGGGTAGGGAGTGGGTGAACAACCTGGACCTGTTCTTTAACAGGTTTGACCAACCGCCCTCTTCTCCGCCTGTCCACCAACCACTGCCGCCTCCACCTTCATCTAGTCCCGCTGTCCACTGTCCTCCCTCCACCCTCCTCATACATCCCCCGCTGTTTTTCCCCTCACAGACCCAACATTCCCCCCTTCCCAGCACACAGCCCCCCAGCCCCAGCCTGACTTTCACTAAGACCCAGGTGAGAGCTGAGGTGAGGAAGATCAAGGTGTGGAAGGCTGCAGGTACGGACGGCATCAGCTCGAGGCTCCTCAAGTCCTGTGCAGACCAACTGTGTGGGATCGTGGAGCACATCTTCACACTGAGCCTGAGACTGGGGAGGGTACCACAGCTGTGGAAAACATCCTGCATTGTACCTGTACCAAAGACTCTGCACCCCATGGACCTGAACAGCTATAGACCAGTGGCTGTCACATCACACCTAATGAAGACCTTGTAGAGGCTTCTTCTTGCCCACCTCCACCCCCTGGTGGGTCCAGCGATGGATCCACTTCAGTTTCCCTACCAGCATGGCATTGGGGTGGAGGATGCAGTGATCTTCCTCCTACATCGTTCCCTGTCCCACCTGGAGAAACCTGGGAGCACTGTAAGGATCATGTTCTTTGATTTTTCCAGTGCTTTCAACGCCATCCAACCAGTGATCCTGAGGGACAAGCTGGTGTGTGCAGGGGTGGACCAGCACCTGTCATTGTGGATCCTGGACTACCTCACAGACAAACCACAGTTTGTGAGAACCCAGGACTGTGTGCCTGACACCATCATTTGCAGTACGGGGGCCCCCCAGGGAACAGTTCTGGCTCCCTTCCTGTTCACTCTCTATACTGCTGACTTTTCATACAATACACCACACTGCCATCTACAGAAGTTCTCTGACAACTCTGCGATTGTTGGCCTCATCTCTAATGGGGATGATGCTGAGTACGGAGGACTTATCCAGGACTTCGTGGACTGGTGCCTGCAGAACTGCCTCCAGATCAATGCAAGGAAAACCAAAGAACTGTTGGTGGACTGTCGCAGGCGAGGACAACCCCCCACAGCACCGGTAAACATCCAGGGAATAGACATTGAGATGGTGACATCTTACAAGTACCTGTGTGTTCACCTGAACGATAAACTGGACTAGTGACACAACACCAATGTGCTCTACACAAAGGGGCAGCTCAGGTTGTACCTCCTGAGGAGACTCAGGTCTTTTGGAATGCAAAGGGCACTCCTGAAGACCTTCTACGATTCAGTGGAGGCATCAGTCATCACATTTGGAGTGGTCTGCTGGGGCAGCAGCATCACGTCAGCCGACAGGAAGAGACTGAACAGGCTGATCAAAAAAGCTAGTTCTGTTCTGGGGCGACGCCTCGACCCTGTGGAGGAGATAGGAGAGAGGAGCATGGTGGCTAAGCTGTCATTTCTGCTGGAGTCTCAGTCCCACCCCATGTGGGACATGCTGAATGCACTGAGGAGCTCATTTAGCGGCAGGCTGTGCCATTCTAAGTGCACGAGGTTCCAGAGGTCCTTCCTACCTATGGCTGTCAGATTTTATAACCTAACCTGTGCTGCTTGTAGAGGTTATATTAAATGTTCTAATCCAGGGGTCACCAACTAAAACTGGAAAAGGTCCAATAAGTCGGTCCTCCTCCCCAGCCGAGGTCCGAACTAGGTGTTGGAATCTTTAGGCACCTCATGATTCGATTATGATTCAGAACGCCGACTTGATTCTAAAACCATTCTCAATGCATCTTGATGGATTTTTTTTTTTCTATTCGAGATTTTTCCCTTCCACTGTGTGACAACTTGGTCCTTTTAAAGCAAAGTATTTGCAGTGACCCACGAATTTACTTCCAACATATTTATTAAAACAAACGTAGGGGGCGCTGCTGAGCCGATCAGGATGTAAGATGTGCCTTGCAGTTGCTCCACCGGATCTGTGACTTTTTTCCATTTTTTTCTGCACCAAAATGCAAAAATTCATCTGCTCCTTTTTTGTAATAGTTTTCAATTCAATTTGGAGTTATCTAAAGCAATATCGATGGCAGGACGGACCAAATCTGATCTTAAAGCAGGCCATGCGAGGCCTCCACCATCTCCTGACTCCGACCCCAGTGGCCAACGTGAAAGTCAAGATGCTAATGGTGCTCTGTTGCTACAAATGAAGCAGATGTTAGACGAAATGCGCTCAGACATTGTCACTAAATTTAACTCTATCGTATCTGAGACAGTTAAAATGGAAATTATGGCTCTGATAGCTGACCTTGAGCGCTTGGCTGACGATCATGGTGCTAAAATAACTGAGCTGCAAGCTAATGTTAGCACACTAACTACCCTGGTGGATTCTCTTTTCAAAAAATGTGAGGACCTGGAAGGACGGTTAAGATGGAATAACATCCGCCTTATAGGTGTACCAGACGGCTCGGAAGGTGCTCGGCTCACCAAGTTTACAGCAAAATTCTTACAAGACCTGCTTGGGCTGGATGAGAAGCCTATTCTGGATAGGGCCGACCAGATCCTGCGCCCCAGACTGGGAGACAGAGAGCCTCCTCGTCCCTTTGTCATTCGGGTTAATTTGTTCTAGGTTCTTAACCAGATCCTTCACCGAGCCAGTGAACTCTCACAACTTTCCTACATAGGTAAGAAGATTTCTGTTTTTCCAGACTTCACTCCGACTGTGGCTAAAAAACGAGCAGCGTTTGCTAAGGTAAAGAAGGATGATGAGATGAAAGATGAGATAAACTTTATTGTCCCACAAGGGGAAATGCGTCTTGGGCTTATCACCCATGCTGCAACCACACAATCCACACATACACAATGGAAGTAGACCATAAGATCTGGAACTGCACTCATGTCCAAATGTTAAGTTTGGTCTAATCTACCCTGCTACACTACGAATCACTCTTCCCAGTGGCCAGACCTACCAGTTTGATGACCCGGTTGCTGCAGCGGACTTCATTGACAAAAACATTAAAAAAGCCGTTAATCCAGACTTGATTTAGCCATCGGGCTAATTTGCTAACCAGCAGCTACAGCTACATTTCCCATGATTCCAGGAGTACTTAGGATCAATGCTGGCAGTACGTCAGTGATGGTGACTTGAGTATATCGCTGCCTTTCTTTTTATGAGACTATCTGCCCATTTTACTCCTACATTGGATCTTTAATTTAACTTTTTTTTTGGTATTTTTGTATTTGGTATTTGTTTTCTTTTTTGGATTGATCACAGTTTTCTATTCACTTATAGACCATTTTGTCTTTGAGCTGCAAACTAATGATATATATTTTTCATTTGGTGCACTTTATTTTAATTTTTGATTATACTTGGTCACATTTCTATGGTTTGCATGTAGTTCCCCAGTGTAAGTGGAACATGACACCTAGGCCAGTTTTTGGTGTGATAATTATTTTGTTCTGGTGAGGGGTGGGTGGATGGGTGGGGGGATGTCAAGGCGTGCATCTCAGTTGGGGAGATGCTTCTGCTACGTTTTGGGGGTTTGGTGGGTTTTTCTTTTTTTTTTGTGCCTTTTTATTTTCTCAGCCAGCCACCGTTATTTTCAACATACCTCTTCTAGCTTTTTTCCACTAGTTTTATTTGATGTCAGTGGCTCACTCCAATTACTTGCCACTGTCAGGCAGGGAGAATATTAAGTTCATAAGCTTTAACTGTACAGAACTTAACAATCCAATTAAGCGCAGTAAGGTTTTACACCATCTTCAACATCTTGGTGCTCAGGTAGTTTGTTTACAGGAGATGCACCTCAAAATCTCTGACCATCCATAGCTGAAGAAAAACT
The DNA here is from genome assembly GCA_020510985.1 of Pholidichthys leucotaenia. Lineage (NCBI taxonomy): Eukaryota > Metazoa > Chordata > Actinopteri > Cichliformes > Pholidichthyidae > Pholidichthys > Pholidichthys leucotaenia. Next base: position 62,655,769 of record CM035847.1, read on the forward strand.
GGGTGGAACAGGTCTATCATTCTTCCTTCTCGGGCAAATCTAGAGGTGCAGCCATTCTGTTTCACAAATCTATTTCGTTTTCACACTGTGGCACCATATCTGATCCAAACGGCAGGTTTGTTGTGGTCACACACACACAGGTAGTATCTTTGGTACTCCTGTCATCCTAGCCAACGTCTATGCCCCTAATGATGATGACGATTCTTTTTTTTTAAACACTTGTTCTCTTTGATTCCAGATATGTCCTCACACTTTCTGATACTAAGGGAGGGACTTTAATTGCTGGATTGATCCTCAGTTGGACCGCTCCTCTTCAAAAATCTGTAACCCTTCCAAATCAGCTAAGGTAATACTGTGGGCACATATGTTGGTTACATATGCTCCACAAATATATTGCTGTGTGTTTATTGTGTGCTGCACGTCTCAGGGAACAAAGGGACTGAGCCTCCGAGAGACAACGGGAGAGTGTGAGATTTGGCCTTTGTTTCAAGGAGATGACCTGGAGAGATTTCCGGACCACGGACAATGGTGTGAAGATCAGAGGGGTTACATTGTGACTGGGATTAAAGTACCATGTGACTGTATGTTTGATTAAACACCATGTGACTGCAGTTTCGATGTCCGGGGTATAAAAGACAGATGTGAGATTATTCTTCCTCTTTCCTGCTTTGAAATTGCTGGAGTATGTGATTTGTGAATAAAGCTGGACCTGAGGAATAAACTCAGCCTCATCCTTCCGCACATTCTCCACACTGGTGACCTTACGACGAAGCATGAGCAGAGATAATTCTCCCGAGCGGGGCTCGGCAGAAGCCAGCCTGATGAATGCCACCACGTTCCAGCTGCTGGACTTCTGGCAGCATAGTCCACGCTCCTGGTTTAGCGCGGTCGAGGCGCAATTCAACCTCCGGAGGATCTCGAGAGATGACACGAAATTCTACCATGTGGTGGTGAAGCTGGACAGCCACACAGTCCAGAGGGTGGAGAATCTGGTCAATCACCCACCGGACAGTGACAAATACAGCGCATTGAAGGCTGCACTTATCAGCCACTTCACCCCCTCGGTGCAACAGCGAGCAGAGGGGCTCCTAGCATTGACGGAGTCGGAGAACGACAGACCCGTAGACCTGATGGTGAAAATGCTGAGGCTGAGAGACTCCGAGGATGGCGACTTTATCTTCGCCCACCTTTTCCTCCGGACCCTGCCACCAGCGGTGAGAGTTACCCTGGCAGGCTCACCTCTGTTGGCCCGGCGAGACTACCAGGAGCTGAGCAAGGAGGCACAACGACTCGTTGACGCCCACAAACGGAGCGCGGTTTCGGCCACGGCAGCAGAGCTAGGCGCAATGTCCAGAGACGACATGGGGCCAGTGGTTGCAGCACCAGACTCACCGACGACGGCAGCAGCAAGGACCAGGCGACATGGAGCGGACGACGTCCTTTGCTTCTATCATCGCCGCTTTGCAGAGAGGGCACACAAGTGCCTCCCACCGTGCCACTTCAAGCATTCGGGAAACGCCAAGACCGGGGGTCGGTAGCGGCTGCGGCCCTTGGGGAGGAGAACAAGCTGCTCTACCTGACGGATGCACGCTGGGGGAGGCATTTCCTCGTGGACACAGGCTCCCAGCTGAGCTTCATCACGCCTTCCTACGCGGACCGGCTGACGCCGTCTAAGGGTCCCCGGGTGTCAGCAGCGAACGGCTCAGCGATTAAGACCTTCAGTGAGAGGACTCTACTTCTGTCTTTGCAGGGCCGTGCATTTGAGTGGACTTTTGTTGTAGCGGCAGTCAATTTCAACATGTTAGGGGCTGATTTTTTGTGCTCACATGGTTTATTAGTTGATCTTGCTAACAGACATCTGGTTAATGCACTCTCCTTTCACTCTATTCCCTGCACAGCTCGAGTGGCGCCGCCAACTGCACAAGCCAACGTCACAGCTGCGGGTGGTAAGTTCCACGCACTCCTCACTCAGTTCCCAGCACTCACAGTCCCAACGTTTTCGGCGACAGTGGCTAAACATGGGGTGGAACATTATATCACTGCCACCGGCCCGCCCGTTTTTGCAAAAGCTCGGCGCCTGGACTCAGCTAAACTGACCATAGCGCATGAGGAGTTTGCCAACCTGGAAAAACTGGGCATCATCAGGCGTTCGAAAAGCCCCTGGGCTTCACCACTGCACATGGTCCCAAAGGTTGATGGCTCGTGGCGACCTTGCGGTGATTTCCGCAGGTTGAATAACGTCACTGCACACGACCGCTACCCAATTCCGCATATCCAAGATTTTTCGGTTCATTTGGTGGGGGCGCGCATTTTTTCTAAAATAGATTTAGTACGCGGTTACCATCAGGTTCCAGTACGCGCTCAGGACATACCCAAAACAGCGGTAATAACTCCTTTCGGGCTTTTTGAGTTTTTGCGCATGCCTTTTGGACTCAAGGGAGCGGCGCAGACGTTCCAGCGCATGATGGATGCAGTCCTACGCGACCTCCCTTTCGTGTTCGTCTATTTGGACGACATTTTGGTAGCCAGCATGTCCGAAGACGAACACGAAAGCCACCTCACAACAGTTTTCCGGATGTTGGCAGAGCACGGGTTAATAATTAACCCAGCGAAGTGTCAGTTTGGGGTGGCACAGATTGATTTTTTGGGGCATCGCGTTTCGCCAGAAGGAGCGGTCCCTCTGCCCGATAAAGTGCGTGCAATAACAAATTTTCCCCAACCTCAAACGGTCAAAGTGTTACAGGAGTTTTTGGGAATGGTTAATTTTTATAACCGTTTCCTCCCCAGCACAGCGCAGCTCATGCAACCATTGTACGCTGCACTAAAAAAACAAAAACCCACGAATAAAATCGAATGGTCTCCGGAGCGGGAGCGCGCATTCTGTCAAGTCAAATCAGCCCTGGCAAACGCTGCTTTGTTGGCACACCCAGTTCCAACGGCCCGCATAGCGCTCACCACTGACGTGTCCGATGTAGCTTTAGGGGCGGTCGTTGAACAGTATGTAGCTGGGACCTGGCACCCGCTTGCGTTTTTCAGCAAAACCTTGCGCGATAGCGAGCGAAAATACAGCGCGTTCGACAGGGAGTTGTTGGCTCTACAATTGGCCATCCACCACTTCCAGTTCTGGCTGGAAGGGCGCCGTTTCACCGCGTTCGTGGACCACAAACCACTGACTTTCGTGATGGCCAAGATTTCGGAACCTTGGTTGGGCCGGCAGCAGAGACAGCTGGCCGCGATATCGGAGTTCACCACCGATATCCAGCATGTCGCAGGTAAATATAATGTAGTGGCAGACTGCCTCTCACGTGCTGTGGCGGCTCCAGGCCCCGTGGGGGCAGACTCTGCAGCCATGGCTGTGGGCCAGGGTAGCGATGCAGAAGCGCGCGCAGCCCCGGTCCGCGTAGGGTTAGATTATGCAGCCATGGCCGCGGAGCAGGTTAGCGATGCGGACGTGCGCGCGCTCCAGTCTGGACCAACAGGGTTAAGGCTGGAGGACAGGGTGCTGCAAGATGGTATGCCCCCCCTAATCTGCGATATCTCCACTGGACGGCCGCGTCCGGTGGTACCAGCTGCGTGGCGCCGCCGCGTTTTTGACTCGATCCATTCTCTGGCGCACCCGGGGGTGCGCGCATCAGTCAAAATGGTAGGAGAGAAATTTGTATGGCCGGGGTTGCGCAAACAGGTCAAGGAATGGGCTACAGCCTGCGTAGCTTGTCAGCGAGCCAAAATACACAAACACACTAGAGCTCCTTTGGATCCTTTTCACATCCTGGCTAAGCGCTTTGATCATGTGCATGTCGACTTGGTAGGCCCCCTTCCGTCGTCACAGGGGTACACACACCTTTTGACAATGGTTTACCGCACCACGCGTTGGCCGGAAGTGGTCCCACTGGCATCAACCACAGCCGAGGAAGTGGCGCGCGCGTTTTTAACAGCCTGGGTAGCGCGCTTTGGAGTTCCGTCAGACATAACGTCCAACAGAGGTCCTCAATTTGTTTCTGAGCTCTGGTCATCGATGGCCCGCAGCCTGGGGGTAACGATCCACCACACTACCGCGTACAACCCCCAGGCTAACGGTTTATGCGAACGTTTCCATAGGTCATTGAAAGCAGCCCTCAGAGTGTCGCTTACGGATACAAATTGGGTAGACAGGCTTCCATGGGTTTTATTGGGGTTGCGTTCTGCACCTAAGGAGGATTTGCAAGCCTCCCCAGCTGAGTTAGTTTTTGCACAGCCTCTCCGTCTGCCCGGGGAATTTCTCCCGGATAATCCTGTGCCAAATTGCCCCCCCGCTCAGCGGTTGCAGAGTGACACAGGATCAAACATGCTTCCTGGCCCGGTTCATCACAGTTTCCCACTCGTTTTTGTGCCGAAAGCTTTAAAAAATGCGGAGTTTGTTTTTGTCAGACATGATGCCCATCGCCCAAACTTGCGGCCGCCGTACGATGGACCGTTTAGGGTGCTGGAAACAGGAGAGGAGCATTTTTTGCTAGATTTGGGAGACAGAAAGGAGGTAATTGGTATAAACAGACTCAAACCCGCTTTTGTTTTGGAGGATGAAGCAGTGCAGTTGGCGAGGGCCCCCCGTCGCAGCAGACCCCCTAGGGGGCATTCTCCAGAACACCCACAGAGATTGACTAACAGTTCTAATCCACAGGCAACAGTTCCACAGCAGGAGGACACTGCAGAGGCAGTAAAGCCGGCTTACAGCAAATACAGCAGAAGACTTAGACCTAGGCAACTGGTGGATTGATATGTAGTAATGTTATTATGTCATGCATCTCTGGTTATGATTGTTCCATCTTGGATGTTTGGGGGGTGTCATGTGGGCACATATGTTGGTTACATATGCTCCACAAATATATTGCTGTGTGTTTATTGTGTGCTGCACGTCTCAGGGGACAAAGGGACTGAGCCTCCGAGAGACAACGGGAGAGTGTGAGATTTAGCCTTTGTTTCAAGGAGATGACCTGGAGAGATTTCCGGACCACGGACAATGGTGTGAAGATCAGAGGGGTTACATTGTGACTGGGATTAAGTATCATGTGACTGTATGTTTGATTAAACACCATGTGACTGCAGTTTCGATGTCCGGGGTATAAAAGACAGATGTGAGATTATTCTTCCTCTTTCCTGCTTTGAAATTGTTGGAGTATGTGATTTATGAATAAAGCTGAACCTGAGGAATAAACTCAGTCTCATCCTTCCGCACATTCTCCACAATACAATCTTTAATACAGGAGTTCGGGGTCTCGGACGTCTAGCGTTGTCAAAATCCTACAAAAATAGCATACTCTTTTTTTCATGTTCATCATACATTTACTCATATAGATTTCTTTTTAGTTGACAACAGACTTCTCTCTTTAGTTTCTGACTGTAAATACGAAGCCATCATTATTTCAGACCATGCTCCAGCTTCGATGAACATACACTTTAAAAATATATCCAATAATTTCTCACTGTGGCATCTTAACACTTGCTTACTTTTAAGTGAAGACTTTGTTAATTTTATTTCTCAACAGATTGACTTTTTTCTCAGTCTAAATAAAACCCCTCATGTGTCTGCCTCTCTGTTATGGGAAACTTTAAAAGCATATATAAGCGGGAAAAAAATTCTTATGCGGGACATGAGAAAAGAGTTAGGAAGCAAAAAGTGTCATGAATCCTCCTGTGCGCCTCTCCATTGCGCACGGTGAGGGGAGAAAGGATGAAGATTTATGCGCTGGGTTAACACCACACACACATTTATTGAACAGATGTGTAAACACATGCAGTTCAAAATAACATTTGCGCTCAAGGTTACAATGACGTCCTCCAGGACGCTCTACAGTCATAGGGAGAAACTGGGCAAAGTTCCGAGGCGTGTAGGCACAGGGGAAACGCCAACAGATTATACTCACGGGACTGGAGTGGTACTAGGAGTCCAAGTAAATCCAAGAGCAAAACACCTAAGACACGAACAATAATCCAGCAACGCTTGACTGGTGAAGCCCTGCTTAAGTACTAGCATTGCTGGATACATAATTAGGAACACCTGGGCACAGCGTGGGAAGATGGTATACGGGAGTGGGAACAGCTGACAGTGATTAGAGAGGGGGTGTGGTCGGACCGGCAGACAGAATACATAATATGCACATACACAGCAGCCCCTAAACCCACAGAGAGATCAGGACTGAGCTGGGGTGACCAAGCCAGCTCGGTTCCTGACAAAAAGTAGCCGATTTAACACATCACATAGCTCAACTTGATAATCTTTACACTACTTCTCCCTCCCCACATATCCACAAGGACCGTCTTTCCTTACAGGCTGAATTTGATGTTCTTACATCTCACCGTACCACAAAACTTTTTCTGCAATCGCATTCTAACATTTTGAACATGGGGACAAGGCCGGTAAATTTTTGGCCCACCAGATTCGTCAGGCATCATCTCACCAAATTCCTAGTCTTCAAACTGAAACAGGCATCACTTTCAACCCTTTAGAAATTAATAAAGCATTTAAAGAATTTTATTCATCTCTTTACTCTTCAGATAGGACCTCTGCTACTCATGACCTTGATGATTTCTTCAACGATCTAGACATACCAACCATTAACCTAGACCAAGCTAACAACTTAGAGAGACCCATCTCACTTTCTGAACTTACTGCGGCTCTGTCATCCCTACAGAATAGTAAAAGTCTTGGACCGGATGGCTTTCCATCTGAATTTTACAAAAAATATTGGCATAAGCTTGGGCCTTTGCTACTAGACATGTTTAATGAATCTTTAAGCCTTGGTCATCTTCTACAAACTCAATCAGGCTTCCATTTCGGTGCTTCTTAAAAAAAGGCAAGGGCCCTCTACTTTGCTCGTCATATCGCCCCATCAGTCTGCTGAATGTAGACTTTAAGATATTATCTAAACTTCTTACATTGCATCTAGAACCTGTTTTTCCATCTATTATACTACCTGACCAAACTGGATTTATTAAAAATAGACACTCTTTCTTTAATCTCAGACGCTTGTTTAATATTATCTATAACACTCACACAACAGACACTCAAAAAGCTTTACTTTCTTTAGATGCCGAGAAGGCGTTTGATAGATTAGAGTGGAACTTCCTGTTTTACACTTTAGGTAAATTTGGCTTTAAGACTGATTTCATATCATGGATTAAATTATTGTATTCCTCCCCGCAGGCCTCTGTTAGAACCAATAATACTCAATCTGACTACTTTCACTTCTCTCGCTCAACTCGGCAGGGGTGTCCTTTAAGTCCCTTACTTTTTGCAGTTGCAATGGAGCCCCTAGCGATAACACTCCAAACTAATTCGCAGATCTTGGGCATTTCTAGGAACGGGGTTGAAATTAAGGTTTCCCTTTATGCAGCTGACGTTCCTTTATATGTTTCAAATTTACTATTCTCTGTTCCAGCTGCTCTCACTATTTTTCAGGCATTTAGTCAGATATCTGGATATAAGCTAAATCTGAATAAGAGTATAACTTTTCCTATTAGTAAGGCAGCTATTGAGTAACCGTTATCGGCCTTTCCTTTTAAAGTTGCCAACCACAGTTTTACTTACCTTAGTGTACAGGTCACTTTAAAATTTGATGATCTCTATAAAGCTAATTTTACCCGACTTCTATTAAAAATCCAGGAGGATTGTGAGCGTTGGTCTCTGCTTAATTTATCCTTTGTGGTACACATCAACTGTGTCAAAATGAACATTCTTCCCCACTTTATATATTTATTTCAATGTATACCCCTGTTCGTTCCTGCATCCTTCTTCCGTAAAGTAGATAGCCTCATCTTAGGATTTATTTGAAATGGAAAAGTTCCCAGGCAACGTAAACAATACCTACAAAGGCCCAAGCATATGGGGGGGATGGTTCTGCCTAATTTTGGATTTTACTATTGGGCTGCTAATATCCGCTTCAGTTTGGTCAGAGATTTTGATATGTGTCCATAAATCATCCATTTGTGCCAGACACAACCTCATACAGTTTAAGATAGTTCATTGTGTCTATCTCACTAAAGTTCGCCTTTCTAAGATGTTTGAAAATGTTTCACCTCTTTTTGATCGCCGTCAGCAAGGCCCAGCCAATTTAATACATACACTACCGTTCAAAAGTTTGGGGTCACTTAGAAATTTCCTTATTTTTGAAAGAAAAGCACTTTTTTTCAATGAAGATAACTTTAAACTAATCAGAAATACAGTCTATACATTACTAATGTGGTAAATGACTATTATAGTTGCAAATGTCTGGTTTTTGGTGCAATATCTACATAGGTGTATAGAGGCCCATTTCCAGCAACTATCACTCTGGTGTTCCATTGGTACAATGTGTTTGCTCATTGCGTCAGAAGGCTAATGGATGATTAGAAAACCCTTGTGCAATCATGTTAGGTCTGCAATGCTGTAATTGCTGCAAATGGAGGATTCTTTGCCGAAAGCAAAGTTTGAAGGAAAAAAATATTATTTCAAATACAAATCATTATTTCTAACCTTGTCAATGTCTTGACTATATTTTCTATTCATTTTACAACTCATGGTGGTAAATAAGTGTGACTTTTCATGGAAAACACAAAATAATTGTCTGGGTGACCCCAAACTTTTGAACGGTAGTGTATGTTCTGGCTCTGCCCCTCCCTATACACTTATTGGACAGAAATTTTTGCCTCACTATCTAATATCCTGAAGGTAGACATCCAACTGGATCCTCTTGGTGCCTTGTTTGGTGTTTTCCCTGCCTTGTCTTCTCTGTCAGCTGCCAAAAGGGACGCTCTAGCCTGTATCACTCTCCTGGCTAGGAGGCTAATTGTAATTAAATAGAAATCTCCAACGCCTCCATCACACACTCACTGGATTAAAGATTCACTTTCTTTTCTTAAATTGGAGAAGATTAGATTCTCAGGAATTCTTCAGACAAGTTCTGGAATATATGGGAGCCTTTTTTGACCTGATGGAGAACACAGACTTCTTATCCATCCCTGTCTAACAGTTTTGATCTTGGTTTGATCTAGTTCTCCTTCTCTTTTCCACTGCCTGTCTTGGATAAAGTGTGGTTGAGGTGGCTACTCTTAGTTTCCTTTTTTCAGCTCTGTTTGGTGTGCTGGCTGAATATGATGTATATAATTTTGTACATTTTTTTTATTTATTTGAAAATAGAGTTTTTTTGGTGTTTTTTTGGGGGGGTGGGGGTGGGGGTGGGGTTGTTCAGAAAGTTTTCTCTGTGGGTTTTGTTTCTTTTTGGTTTAATGGTTTTCTGCATACTTTTTTAAAATTGTAGCATCGTCACATGTCAAAATTTTACATTTTACTATGCTGCATTACCTGTTGTGACTTGGTTCAAATGTGGATTATATTGAAACTAACCAATAAACAAAGTTTAAAAAAATCAAACGGTAGAGAAAACTGAACACATGGTGGGCAGTGATAGCCTCATGGATAGGGATGTGGTGTGGTGAGTGGAGGGTCGCAGATTCAATCCCTAGACTGGCAGGATTAGATCTGTGTGGGACAGATAATGCAGCAGTGTTTTCCCCACCCTCCTTAACCCCATTGTGCTGCCCTTGAGCAAGGCCCTTAACCCCAGCTGCTCCTGTGGAGCTGCTCAGTGGCCACAGGTCAGTCTGTGGTTGTACTGGGCAACTTCTTGGTGTGAATGCGAACAGGGTGTCCTTGAAAAAGAGAGGTTTCCTCTCAATGGAACTACCCTGTATAAATAAAGGTTAAATTAAAAAAAAAATAAACATGGACAACTTTATCGCAAAATGTGCTTTCAAAAACTGTCATCCTTTCATTGACATTCTTTCAGAAGACCACAGCTGTCTCCAGATAGGCCAGTATCATTTAACTTGTTTTCACACATTATTTTATTAAGCTCATGTTTTAGCTGCTTTTAGCTCTATATTAATTTTTAAACAAAAAAATATTAAAATAAATTCTTTGTTCAATTTCAAACAAAACGTAATAAAACATTTTAAAATACAGAAGAACACTAAATGTGTTTGATGACTCCAAATAAATAGGTCTAAAATAATAAAATCTACAAGTAAAATCCTAAAAATGTTTTACAGAACACAAACTAAACTGTATTACATTAAAAAAAGATTATCTAACAAACAAAATTTCACAAAAAGTCCACCTCTATACAATGTTTTCAGTGCAGAAAAAACTGTTTCAAACTAAGACACCCCCCCCCCAAAACAAAACAAAATGGACACAAAATATAATTCCAGGACAGAATTCCTTGACATTTTTTTTATCAACAGTAAACTGTTACAGCATGGATGGAGCTGTAACTCATGGTTACAGGAAGAGGGAAAGTTGAACTATTTATGTTCAGTAATGCACAGAGCTTTTACTGAGTTTTTACGTGTTAACCAGCAACCTCACCTTTGCATCCCAGCATGGACTACTCTCAGCTCACAACAGCGCTTCTTTTTGTGGGTACAGACTGGTCTGTCCAGGGTGGATGTCGGCCTTGTGTGTGTATGTGTGTGTGTGTGGGGGCAACGAACCTGATTTTGCAACCCGCTGCATACTGTATGGAGCGGTTGGAGCCACAGAGTCTTTGCAGAGAGTGGCATTTGTGGGACAGCAAAGAGGGGAGTCTGCAGCAGGAGAGTGCCCAAGGGCTCGTGCCATAATCTGTTGGGCAGTCGCCGATACAACAGTTCAGTTAAGCTTTTTCCGCTTTTTTCCCCACCAAAATAAAACAGTCTCCCTTTTCCCCAAATTGTATCAAAAGGCTTTGGGGTCTGGACAGAGGACTCTCAGGGTCTTGATACGGACCGGAGTCTGCCAGTTGGTGACCCCTGTTCTAAACGTAACAACTTTGCACAACAGAGACTGTCCCCTCCAATACACAGCTAAGACAATAACAATTACTATTGAGGGTGATAACACCACTGTTGATTCAAATGTGAAATATACTGTCTGGGTACATATTTATATTCTGTTGGGTAATTTAACAAACTGTAATGCTGTTGATACCAGCTAGCTGCAATGCTGCTACACTGTGTATAGTGTAGTGTGTAGTTCTTATCTTATTTACTATTGCTCTGAGTGCTACTATCCCTGTGCTGCTGCAGTCCTGGAATTTCCCCATTGTGGGACTAATAAAGTCTTATCTTATCTTGTCTTGTAGTGCCACCTATGTACACAGTGCTTTGATTTTTTTTTTTTGTCTCTGAGTAGTGGGGAGAGTTTCTGGTCAGACTGTAAAATTTCAAGTTTCCAAGTATTACTGTAACAAACAGTGGCAGAGCAGACTTCTGAGTGACCAGCAGAAGGATTTGGCATGTTGAGGGATCACTGAGCCGAGTGATGGAAAGTGGGGGTCGTTCCGGGATGCCGGTTCTGCCGCTGAGCTCCCCGGATGTGTCATGGGCTTAATTCGGCAAAACACCTGTGAACGAGGGTGCCCATTTGACAATTCACAGACATCATTTAGCTCAGATCCAGGTGCCTTGAGGAGGTGGGAAAGTAAGAAAGATGGAGATAGTGATGCCACTGGCCCAAGTTGGCACAGGACCAGGTGCCTGTAAAGTTGAGCCAGGTGCGATGACCATCACTCGTATTTGCATATCCTTTTCTGGCAGACCCAGTGACAACTAGTAATGACTATTTGGTGATCGAGAAAGAACGGTGACAGTTAGGAAAGACTGCTTACCTTTGGGAAAGAATCTAGGGTGCGGAAGCCTGACAAGCCAAGCCACATATTCTGAGAGGAAGAAACCCACAACATTTGCTTTGGAAAAGATACATTGTAAGATATCTCTGGGGTCGAGCGAGAGCAGGGGAGGATGACTGACCCACTGGACAGACTTTTGTTATGACCATCCACAATGGACAATTGACCAGGGAATAGCCACGCAACTCATCTCGAGTCTGCAAATGTGGGAGGTTATGCAAAACTGAGAGGGGGTTGAAGATACATCAGTCAAAGACTAGTACATACCCGTGCATACCCGTCCATGCCCGTGGAAACCAAGTATAAGCAAGTATTTCTGCATGCCCGTTACTGAAGGGTCTCCTCCTGTCTCAGATGGCTGGGTTTTTTACAGTCATGCCTGCGGCGTACTGCTTGAACCTGAGGTGTTTCACCTTCACGGCATCTTTTCTGATGTGCAGTAGTTCTCCTCACTCTATTGCTCTCCGTCTGGTGGGTGTTCTTCTTCTTCTTCTTCTTCTTCGTTTATACCACTTTGCTTGGCATGTTACACATTTGTAGTGTAGGCTGCCATTCTTCAAAGGTACTGCTTGGAAAGGGTGTGGTGTAAAGTAATGTGTTCTATTCTTAATTGGGTGACACACTGACACACTGGAACGTCAGGTGTTTCATCTTCACGGCATCATTTGTGACGTGCAACACAGTCATGCCTGGGAGGTACTGCTCGAACCTCAGCTGTGTCATCTTCATGGGATCTTTCCTGACGTGCAGCAGTTGTCCTCACTCTATTGCTCTCCATTTATGTTTATGTAATTGGTTGAAATTAGTGTGTCCTATTCTTAATCGGGTGATGAGTATCTATTCTTTCATTTCTGGCAGCTCCCATTCCACAGTTTACGTGCTTTTGGATTGCGGGTGTGGTTTAAAGTGCTGTGTCCTATTCGTATTCGGGTGATGAGTGTCATGGGCAGCGGGAGCACACTCCTCCCATCCTGCCTCACATTCACTAACACATAGGTAGCCCCCCCCCCCCAAACCATCATACTGCCTTCGTGTGTCCTTGGAGCCCTTACTTGGGATATTGAGCGGAGGGTCCGTCAGGCCTAGTTCCAGGAGCCTGTGCCAGTAGGGTGCCCCTGGAACTGTCTGTACGTCCCGGCCACCCTCTGCAGCGATGTCATCCAGTGGGGTCACACCAGTCAAATTCGTGTGCTATCCGGGCATCGCTCAAACTGTGGACTTCGTCTGGCGAGCGTTCTGGTGGCCCACACTGCGGCGGGACGTACAAGAATATGTGAAGGCCTGTCAGACCTGTGTCCAGGGCGGGGGAAATTGGACTCACCCCCCCCATCGGGTCTCCTCCACCCCTCCCCATCCCTGGTCGTCTGTGGTCTCACATCGGCGTGGACTTCGTCACCGGACTCCACCCCTCCCGTGGCAAGACGGTGATTCTTACCATTGTGGATTGCTTCTCCAAGGCGGTGCATCTGGTGGCCCTTCTGAAGCTCCCCTTGACCTTGGAGACGGCGGTCCTCCTCACGATCACGGGATCCGGGTCCACGGCATCCCTATGGACACTGTGTCTGACTGGGGTCCACAATTCACGTCCCAGGTCTGGAGGGCCTTTTGCCGGACCCTGGGAACTACTGTGAGTCTCTCTTCAGGAAATCATCCACAGAGCAATGGGCAGGCGGAGCATGCCAATCAGTCCTTGGAGGCCGCCTTGCGGTGCGTAGCAGCCAACAACCCATCATCTTGGAGCGCACATCTGACCTGGGTGGAGTACTCCATGAACTCTGCGGTATCCTCAGCTACTGGACTCACCCCATTCGAGGGGTCGTTGGGGTACATGCCGCCTCTTCTACCCATAGCTGAGAGGGAGGTCTCGGTTCCGTCCATAGGGGCCCATGCTCGTCGCTGCCGGAGGTCTACTCGGGCCACCCTGGCCCGCACCACAGAACGCACCCGAGCCGCTGCTAATAGGAAGCGGGCGCCAACTTCCAAGTATGTCGTTGGACAGCAGGTCTGGCTGGCGGCAAGTCAGATTCCTCTTAAAGAGAAATCGAAGAAGCTGTCCCCCCACTTCCTTGGGCCATACACCATCTCCCAGGTGATAAATGACACGTCAGTCCAGCTGAAGCTGCCCCTGACCCTACGGGTGAACCCTACATTCCACGTTGCCCACATCAAGCCCCTCTCGACCAGTCCTCTCTGCCCCCCCCACCCCGATGCCACCTCTTTCTCCTTGGATCATCGACGGCCACCCCGCCTACACTATACAATGTATATTGGATGTTCGCCGTCGGGGCTGGGGGCTGCAGTATTTGGTGGACTGGGAGGGCTATGGCCTGGAGGAACGGTCCTGGGTCGCCACGTTGTGAGTGCTGGACAAGGGGATGCTCTGGGCCTATCACCGTGCTCACCCGGAGAAGCCCTCCAGACCGCCAGGAGGCGCTCCTAGAAGGGAGGGCCCTGTTATGGGCAGCAGGAGCGTGTCCCTCCCATCCTGCCTCACATTCACCAACTCATCACTGCACCTGAAGCAGTAGACACACCTGCACCCGCTCATCAGCCAGCGTACTTAAAGAGGCTCTCTCCTCGCAGTCAGCGCTGGCTCGTCTGGGTATACTGCCCGTGATTAGGCAAGCTAAACTAAAGTTATAAGTGTTGACACATTGTTAACCTTATTTCTCCTCTCTTCTCAGGTTGCTGCCACCGTGTAGGTGTGTCTTGAGGACTGCGCGCGCTCTCCTGCCACATCTCACCGTACCTCAGCTTCCACTCCACCCGGTCAGGTACCATCAGCTCATCTTCCCCCCACCCTACCAGTTTGTCTATTCCTCACTGGGTCCTGCTGGTTCTCCCTGGATTTCCCAAGTAAGCGGCAATTTGGCTCGCCCATTTGCCCTTACTCCATTCCTCTGCTCACGGCTCTCGTCTTCTCTCCACAGGGTTATTCCTCTGGCGAGTGACTGTTTCTGCAGCTGTGCGCTTTGGTTTTTGCTATTTAATAAAACTTTCAAACGTGCCCCTCTGTGTGGTTGTGCTTTGGCATCATGCACGTGAGCAATCTTAATTAGTCATGACAGATGAGTATCTCTTCTTTGGTGAGTGATGGCCTATGTGACATCATAAAGTCATCAAGGCAGGCATCGAATGTGATGGTCTATATGACATCATGAAGACATCAAGGCTGGCATCATAGGGCAGTCCATTATAGGTAGCCAGTCCTAAAATACATCAAGGCAGGCATCGTGAGTGATGGTCTATATGACATCATCCATCCGTCTTCTTCCGCTTAATCCTTTTCATAAAGACATCAAAGCAGACATAATAGGACACTACGTCATAGGTAGCCAGTCCTATTGTCTATATGACGCCATCACCTATATGACGTCATCGCGAGTGCTGGTCTAGATGACATCATAAAGACCTCAAGGCCGGCCTCTTGGGACACTACATCTTCTTCTTCTTCTTTGAATGTTTTCCTCAAAGCTTATCATAGGTAGCAAGTCCTAAAATACATCAAGGCAGGCATTTTGAGTGATGGTCTATATGACCTCATCAAGACATCAAGGCAGGCATCATAGGACACTACATCATAAGTAGCCAGTCCTATTGTCTATATGACGGCATCGCCTATATGACGGCATCGCGAGTCCTATGTTGCCTGACATCATAGGATCATCATAGGACCTCATGCAGACATCATAGGCCGTCCTATGATGTGCTATGATCGTGACACACAGACACACAGATTTCTTGAATTTATAGAGTGAAGTGATGAAGTGCTTGCAATCCACCTGTTTTGTGCAACGCACAGGGCAACCTGGTGACACGGAGGAGAGGCCGGAGCAGGAGTCAGACCACAGTCCCCAGAATCGCCAGGCACACAATGAAGAGGGAGGCAGGGATTGCATTGCTGATGTGGTAGAGGAGACGAGGCACCCAGCTGAGTCCAAAACCAGCTGGACCACACAGCCTGTCACAAGACCTGTGATGTACACCAGGTAAAAGCACAAACCAAAATTTCGAGTCCACGTACAGGTATGTGTACAAACAATGCACAAAAGACTGAGACTGTTTCCCCCTAGTTCTGCATAGATGAGGGGCCAAATTCATATAGGTGTGGTAGTGAAGCTGGTACCTGGAGCATGCAGCGACTTTTTGGCTTTAACTTTTGTTTACAGAACATTATCCTCATCAGTGTGGACGCTCCCATCTTTATTGTTATAGTTGTTCGTAAATATTGTTATCTTTGCTGTTGTTGGTAACACAGAGTATGATTACTTTTTCAGAGTAATGAAAACAAAACAGGAATGCTATGTACAGCCACGACAGTTCTGGCTGAGTTGGTACATTTTATGATGCTGACAAGCAGATTTGTGGCAGTAAAAGTGTATATTGTTGTCATGCTGGCTGTGGTTCCACCATTAAAATGAGTGAGTGATAACAGAGAAAAGGTCTGGTGGCTCGTATTTTACCTGACACCACAAGGACGAGAACAACAATTCATATTAAACATTTACAAGTAACAGTAATGTTCTGTCAGTAAAAAGACATACCCCTAATGATTCACTTTAAATGTAAGTTTATGCTGCTAGTTTACCCCAACATTGTTGCATCTGGTGATCATGTCTCTGAGCTCATCCTCAGTACCAGATCTGGAGCACAGGTTGTAGCTGATTGGTTGATATCTTTGCCACCAGGGCCTCCAGGGACTGTCCAAAATGATGTGGTCACTGGGGGGAGAGATCTGAGTAATACAGAGCGGAGAAAAAAGCATTTATACGTAGTATACACATATATATACATATGGTAGTTAACCTTTAGAGCACACACAGCACACATCAGTGCCAGATGTAGGATTCATTGTGAATAATGCCAAAATAGGTTGAGTGCTCTAAGGGTTAACATATCAAAAAGATATATAAATATATAATATGGTGAACTTCAAAAATTTTACACAAGTAGTTCTTTTATTTATCTACGTCAAACAGGTTCATTTTGTCTTCTTTCAATTATTTATCCTTTTTTTTTTTTCCTTTGAAAGACAAAAGTAAAATAGAAAGATGTCTTTACCTTCTTTACATGTTTCAACTGCACTGCAGCCTTCATCAGAAGAGTCAGCTGATTGCTGCCAGGTGACATTTATCAGCTGATTTTCGTAGGCGGGGCCAGCTCAGCAGATCTGTCAGATCCGCTGAGCCGGCCCCGCCTCCCGCCGTCAGATGGTCTCTGGAGAATGTGGTCCCAGGTGTGAGAAAGCATAAAGGCCCCCTCATCTCGGTTCATGGTGTCTTTTCCCCGCTTTCTGATCTCTATTGCCTCCTTGATCCAACGTTTGTGTCTGTTGCTCTCCGATCCAATAATTTTTGTGTTGTCCCAGTCCATGATGTGATTATTTCTTTTGCAGTGGTCCGATATAGCTGATTTTAATGTTTCTTGTTCTGCTTTTTCTTTTTGTGATCTTGTGAGTCGTCCTTGCGTTTCCTTCTCACATTCCTTTTGGTGTTCTTTTTTTCTTGTGGTGAATAATCTTCCGGTTTCTCCAATGTAGGTTTTGTTACATGATCTGCATGATATTTCATATAATACATTGCATTTATTGTCTTGTTCTATTCTGTCCTTGGGGTGTACTAATAACTGTCTTAATTTTTTGTGTGGTTTGACTGCTGTGTTTATTTTGTATTTTTTCATGATCCTTTGAATTGGTTCCGTGATCCCTCGTATGTATGGTATAGTTATGGTTTCCTTGTTTTTGATTTCAGCTTTTGTTCTGTGTCTTGTGTCCTGTTTATTTTCTTTGTTTTTGACTTGCTGTTTCCCTTTGTTTATGGCCCATACTGGATATTGGCAGCGTATAAGTGCATGTTTTATGTGGTTTTCCTCTTCCTGTCTGTCTTCTTGTTCCGTGATGATGGTGGCTCGTTCATATAATGTCCTGACGACTGATAGCTTGTGTGCTGTGGGGTGTTCCGATGTCCAAAGTAGGTATTGATCTGTGTGGGTTGGTTTCCTGTAGACTGTGATTTTTATGCTGCCGTCCTCGTTGTGGTGGATTTTCATGTCCAGAAAGGCTATGGTGCCATTTTCCTCCTCTTCGTGTGTGAATTTTATGTTCCCCGTACTGTCTGTACTGTTCAGATGGTCAGTGAGTTCTTGTGTATGTCCTTTCCTTATTTTTTCCAGAATGTCATCTACGTATCTCTTCCAAAGGGTGGGTTTGCATATTGTGGGTGCTGTGTTGATGGCTTTATTTTCCAGATCCTCCATAAAAAAACTGCTCATGATGGCTGATAGTGGGTCTCCCATTGCAAATCCTTCTTTTTGTTTGTAGATTTTTCCTCTGAATTGAAAATAAGTGGATTTTGCAACAAACTGTAGTAATTTGGATAGGTCATGGACTGTGAGGTTGGTGCGTCTTTTTAGGGTACTGTCCTTGTTGAGGCGTTCTTGCACTATATGTAGTGTGACGTCAATAGGAGTCTTTGTGAATAAAGAGATGACGTCATGTGAGATGAGGATCTCGTCTGATTCTATTTTTATGTCTTTGAGTTCTTGTGCCAGCTCTTTTGAATTTTTACAGTGAAAGTCTGATAGTCCAAGGAGGGGTTTGATGATTTCAGCTAGGGCTTTTGATAAGTTGTATGTGACTGATCCAATGCTGTCTATTATTGGCCGCAGTGGGATATCCTTTTTATGTATTTTCGGTGTTCCATAAATCCTTGCCATGTCAATTCATTCATGTCATTCATCAATCCTTGCCATGCTTGACCCCGCCTACGAAAATCAGCTGATAAATGTCACCTGGCAGCAATCAGCTGACTCTTCTGATGAAGGCTGCAGTGCAGTTGAACATGTAAAGAAGGTAAAGACATCTTTCTATTTTACTTTTGTCTTTCAAAGGGAAAAAAAAAAGGATAAATAATTGAAAGAAGACAAAATGAACCTGTTTGACGTATTACGTGGAAGTTATGGACAAGTTTGCATTAAAGACTTCCGCCGGCTGGAGAAATTGGAGAAAACACGGGCACGCTTCAGAAACCACCTACGATTCAACCTCCGTTGCAGAGATGAGGAGGTCACACCCCAAAGCCTCAATATAAGAAATCCAATCCCGACCAAGAACGCAGAAAAAATCATCAACAAAGCACGGAAAGACCTTATAAAAGAACGTATAAGAATAACGGCAAATAAAGTAGACAAAATAAACAACCAAATCAAAGAGGAAACGGACATGTTTAAGCAACGCTACCCGACGGACCAGAAAACGCAGGAGCAGATAAAAGCACAACTGAAACACGCACACGAACAAGAATTCATCACAACGAAAAACCGCCAATTGAAAAAATTAAAAAAACTCACAGAAAGAAAGAACGGACGAAGACAAACAGACACGGAAAAGAACGATAAGTGGGTCAAAAACCTATCACAACGCACACTCACGGACACGGAGAAAACAGTGCTGAACAGAGGACTGAACTTCGCCATCACACCAGTCAGAATCCCCCATGAAGAATACATCCTCACAACAGAACTGGCATGTGAAAAAATCCAGGACCAAGGAGAAAAAGCAGCACTCCGGAACGCAGTCGCAGGAATCCTCAAAACGGCCAAATTACCACAAAGCAACGTTACAAGAAAAGAAGAAAAAGCATTAAACTCACTCAAGACAGATAAAACGATCACAATACTCCCAGCAGATAAAGGCAGAACAACAGTAATTTTGGACACGGAAACATACGAAAAACAGATGGAAACCATGTTGGCAGACAGTAACACATACGAAATCATTAAAACAAACCCGACAGAAGAAAAGAAAAAAATGCTCAAAGCCCTTCTAAAACCTCTATTAGAAAGCAATAAAATCACAAAGGACGCATATGATCACCTGATCCCCACAGCCAGCATCACCCCTCGGATTTATGGAACACCGAAAATACATAAAAAGGATATCCCACTGCGGCCAATAATAGACAGCATTGGATCAGTCACATACAACTTATCAAAAGCCCTAGCTGAAATCATCAAACCCCTCCTTGGACTATCAGACTTTCACTGTAAAAATTCAAAAGAGCTGGCACAAGAACTCAAAGACATAAAAATAGAATCAGACGAGATCCTCATCTCACATGACGTCATCTCTTTATTCACAAAGACTCCTATTGACGTCACACTACATATAGTGCAAGAACGCCTCAACAAGGACAGTACCCTAAAAAGACGCACCAACCTCACAGTCCATGACCTATCCAAATTACTACAGTTTGTTGCAAAATCCACTTATTTTCAATTCAGAGGAAAAATCTACAAACAAAAAGAAGGATTTGCAATGGGAGACCCACTATCAGCCATCATGAGCAGTTTTTTTATGGAGGATCTGGAAAATAAAGCCATCAACACAGCACCCACAATATGCAAACCCACCCTTTGGAAGAGATACGTAGATGACATTCTGGAAAAAATAAGGAAAGGACATACACAAGAACTCACTGACCATCTGAACAGTACAGACAGTACGGGGAACATAAAATTCACACACGAAGAGGAGGAAAATGGCACCATAGCCTTTCTGGACATGAAAATCCACCACAACGAGGACGGCAGCATAAAAATCACAGTCTACAGGAAACCAACCCACACAGATCAATACCTACTTTGGACATCGGAACACCCCACAGCACACAAGCTATCAGTCGTCAGGACATTATATGAACGAGCCACCATCATCACGGAACAAGAAGACAGACAGGAAGAGGAAAACCACATAAAACATGCACTTATACGCTGCCAATATCCAGTATGGGCCATAAACAAAGGGAAACAGCAAGTCAAAAACAAAGAAAATAAACAGGACACAAGACACAGAACAAAAGCTGAAATCAAAAACAAGGAAACCATAACTATACCATACATACGAGGGATCACGGAACCAATTCAAAGGATCATGAAAAAATACAAAATAAACACAGCAGTCAAACCACACAAAAAATTAAGACAGTTATTAGTACACCCCAAGGACAGAATAGAACAAGACAATAAATGCAATGTATTATATGAAATATCATGCAGATCATGTAACAAAACCTACATTGGAGAAACCGGAAGATTATTCACCACAAGAAAAAAAGAACACCAAAAGGAATGTGAGAAGGAAACGCAAGGACGACTCACAAGATCACAAAAAGAAAAAGCAGAACAAGAAACATTAAAATCAGCTATATCGGACCACTGCAAAAGAAATAATCACATCATGGACTGGGACAACACAAAAATTATTGGATCGGAGAGCAACAGACACAAACGTTGGATCAAGGAGGCAATAGAGATCAGAAAGCGGGGAAAAGACACCATGAACCGAGATGAGGGGGCCTTTATGCTTTCTCACACCTGGGACCACATTCTCCAGAGACCATCTGACGGCGGGAGGCGGGGCCGGCTCAGCGGATCTGACAGATCTGCTGAGCTGGCCCCGCCTACGAAAATCAGCTGATAAATGTCACCTGGCAGCAATCAGCTGACTCTTCTGATGAAGGCTGCAGTGCAGTTGAAACATGTAAAGAAGGTAAAGACATCTTTCTATTTTACTTTTGTCTTTCAAAGGAAAAAAAAAAAAGGATAAATTTTATTTATCTGTTCATTCGTTAAAAGAAACACTGGCTGAGTAAGCACAAACAATGCTGGCTTGTATGAATTATCTCAAGCATGTCTTTGTAGTGTGTAACAGAAGTTGTAAAACGCTGCAAACTATCAACAGCTGCTCATCAGCTCCTCCTGTTAATTTTGAGTGACAATAATACTGCATTTAAATAAATGCTGCCCTGGTTTTTAAAGCTGTTGTTTAGGTTAATTTAGTTGGAAAATTTAGCATGTAGCACTTAGGCTGCTCAATTTATTTTTTCTTTTGTGTTTTTCTGAGTGTAATTACTCATTTTTGCTGTGGTATTCTTTTTTTGGGGGTGGGGTGGGGGGGTTGCAGTACGTTTATCTCTCCCACTGAGCTATAGGACGATTTCTGTCTGTTCTGGGACCTCCGACTGTACAAATTAAGCACTGCCTAGCTCCTATGTTGGATGATGTCATGCTGATGGTAAACCTTATAAAGACATGACTCAATGGGTCAGGTTATAAGTTTAAATTGTCATTACATATGCTGTAATAAGCTATGATGTGTCATTTTGTAACATTTTTGGTTGGTGGTGTACTATGGGTAGTGTTTTTCAAAGGTTGAAAAACACTGCCCTGTGACCTGCTTTATAAATCTGATCAGTCCCGAGATGACTTGTGTCCAAAGATTTAATGACGATGTAAAGAGCTATATTAATAATAATTGTTCTTTATATTTCAACATGGGGCGGCGCGGTGGCGGAGTGGTTAGCACTGCAGCAGCACAGCAACTCACCCTTGGCCGGGGGATCCTGGGTTCGATACCAGCCCCCGACCAACAGTGATCTGTGGGGAGTGTGCATGTTCTCCCCGTGTCTGCGTAGGTTTACTCCGGGATTTTTCCGGTTTCCTCCCACATGCCGAAAACATGCAAGTTAGGATAATTGGCATCAAATCTGGGGATTCTAAATTGTCCTTAGGTATGACTGTGAGAGTGAATGGTTGTCTGTCTCTCTGTGTTGGCCCTGCGATGGACTGGTGATCTATCCAGGGTGTACCCTGCCCCCGCCCAAAGATGCTGGGATAGGCTCCAGCACCCCCGCGACCCGAAAAGGATTAAGTGGAAGAAGATGAATGAATGAATGAATGTTTCAACATTGTTTTAAGCAGTGATTTAAAGTGGCACAAATAAACCAAATGAAAATTTCTTTTTAACCTAATCTTTGTAGTACAAAATATTCAATTCATGTTGTGTATCTGATAATTAGTTTATGAATCATGGATTGTGACATACTTGTTGATTGTAAAAATTTCAGTTTCTGTGGAAATGGTTTAGGGGGAAAACAATGCTTTTCTTGTGCTGCATTGTAACAATGAAAAGATTAAGAAAACTCAAAACTTAAAGGCAACCTATTGCAGTAGATTTCTGAATTTTGAGGCCAACTCAAAATTTGTATCAATAGATATAAAGGCATACTGGGGCCACATTAAACATTTAAAATATGGTTTGCATTTTCAGGAAAAAGTTGACATTTCAAGAAAAAAGTTAAAATATTATGTTTAGAACAATAGATGAAAAAATTTGGGAAAGAATGCAGAGAAGCTGTTGTTTCAAGCTTCTGTCATTAGTGAAGGGCTGCTAGACGTTCTACAAAATGCCTTGGCTAGATGAGCTGATCAAGCCAAACTTAAGAATCTACACTGGAGGATTCTGGACACATTTAAAAATACTGTAGATAAACAAGTAAAATCAGGGATTTTCTTTTTTGATCTTTTGCATTGTGAGAATAGAATTATAAGATAAGATAAGATAAGCCTTTATTAGTCCCACAATGAGGAAATTCCAATACATATATATAAAGTCAAAATTTTTAAGAGTTAAATCAATATTTTGACTTTTTTTTCATCAAAATATTGTTTCAGTTTTTGTTTTCAAGATTTGACTTTATTCTCAAAATGCAAAACATTTTCTATTTTAATTTTTAATGTGGCCCTAACATACCTTCATAAATAATAGCATTAGAACTAAAAAATGTTTTTATGCACATGCAATTTAAATGATTTAAACTTTATACTTTATATACCTTATTCAGTTTATAATCTATAATAAAAGATAAACAAAAATATAATAAAAGATAATTGATACAATTTCAGGTGATTTTCTTCAAAACTCAGAAGGTTTGGTTGGCCTCAGATTTCAGAAATCTTGGGCAGTAAGTTGCCTTTTTTATCCACATTTTTACAGTGTGTTCAAGGGTAATAAAGTAAATCAAATGTTTGAATCATTTACAAGAATAGTTATTTTGTGTCTATAAATGAAACAGTCATTGTCGCCCACGACAGACTGCTATGATGATGATGATGATGATGATGATCTATCTATCTATAATAGAAGACCACATTTTATCTCACCATTTATTTGTTAGTTGGTGTCTCTATCAAATAGTCTTTAATTAGTCTTTAATAAATAAATAATAAACGTTTGTTTTAACCATTTGTAATTTACAGCTTGATTGTTGTATTCACTGAATGCTAGGGAAGACTATTACGCTCCTTCATTCCAAACTGCACATACCTGTATACCGCCAAAACCTTTGGGACCCAAGAAGCGCTCGCACTCTGCAGCAATGTCCGCCCAGCGCCACTCAAACATCTGGACAATGGTTGTCCTTCCATGCTTGAAGTTGGGGTTGTGCTGGGCCAGGCCAAACCCGAGCAGAGCCACCAGTATCAACAGTTTCATGCTTTCTGGGGATGAAAACGAAAACCACACTCTCTCACTTGCCATCATGTATTTATGCTCTTCTCTTGTTTTTCGTCTGCTAGGCCAATGAGAGGGCAGGGAGAATATCAGTGTGGAGTTCCAACAGGTGCATTTGTTTTATCAGTTTTCTGTTTTTAGGAAAAAAAGGCAAACATATGAGGTGTGCAAAAGGCTTAAAAAGCATGTGACCTTAATGTACCTTTGGAAAGGTCCTTTAGGCTACGGTCACACTGCAGGTTTTAATGCTCAATTTCGATTTTTTTGCACAAATGTGACCCATATCTGATTTTTTTAATGACAGTCTGAATGGCATGGATCTGATTTTTTTCACACCAGACCCAGGTCACTTTCATATGTGGTCCTAATTCCAATACATATCTGATATTTTCCAAAGCGACCTCAGTCTGAATGATCATGTCACATGTCATCTGACTTTTTCCTCCTTGAAGTGAGACAGATGCTACAATTCTGCTGTGGAAGATGCCGCAGGCATGACAGACAGCTGATTTGTGCTCTCTTTTTTTAATCAATCTTCTTTTCTTTATCACTGGATCATAATTTTGTCGGCTCCCACGGCACAACTTCAAAATTGCGTGTGTGGGGGGGAAGTTCAGACATTACAGGCGCACAGCAACAACATATTTATATGCATGTGGGTCACTTCATAGCTGTGTAGACCGTTCATATTCCAGTCTGATGGGGGTCGCATTTAAATTATAATGTGAATGCCCACACAAAACAATCGGATCGCAGCAAAAAATCAGAATTGAGCATTACCTGCAGTGTGACCGATCTCAAAATTTGTGCCATATCTATTCCATTCAAATTTAACATTTGCTGAAGTCACCACGATTTCTCAGTTAAAAGTAGCATTACCTCATGATTTTAAATACTCAAGCACAGGTAAAATAGTCAGGAAATCATTTCTAGAGTGAGAGAGTTTACCTCTGCAGAGGGGAGCAGCTCAGCATTCAGACAAGCAGCAGTCTGAGAGTAGAAATTTCATCTCCACCATGTGTGCATGCTTTTATAACAGAAACAAACAGATAATAGGGAACAAACAGTCTCTGCTGTGGCCCCATGGCTTCTTGCTGATTCGGATATGAGCCTGCATGGAGAGAGTTACAAATAACTCATACTGATTTGAACAGTGGACAGGGGACAGTGACTTCTTTGTACTGTAGGGAGTACAGATAAGGACCTCCAGTTCAGGCATCATGACAAGAGTCAAACATAAGAATAAACATGGATTCGCATGGATTAGCCTCACCGTTGTTTGATCAGATTCTCCCCGAGCGGAGAAGACCAGTAAGCCGGAGGAAACGAGGAAGAAGAGCAGGCATACACAACTGCCTGCGCAGAAGGCACTTCAGGCTAGCTCTCCCGTCCATCATCCTCGCTAACCTGCGTTCTCTGAACAACAAAATAGAGGAGATTCAGGCCTATGCAAGGTACTGTGCTGAATTTCGGGAAATGTCACTAATGTGCTTCGTGGAAAACTGGCTTCAGTCGGATTTACCCGATTCTCTCTTTGAGATCAGTGGATTGAATCTAGTGTACGCTGACAGAGAGGCAAGTTCGGGAAAATGCAGAGGTGGTGGTATCTCTGTCTATATGATCGATCGTTGGTGCCACCAGTTCACTGTGAAAGAGAAGATCTGTGATCCCAATGTAGATTTTATCAGACTAAACAACTGGATAAGGACTTAAAGAAGAAACTCATGGATGCCAGACAAGCACACAGACAGAAACTAGAGGAGAACTTGAAGGCAAATACAGTAACTTCAAAAGACTCTCAGACACTGAAGAAGATGGCAGGAATGTCATCCTCAAACAAATGTATTGTGACAGAAAAAGATCGTGTTTGCAAATTAACCCAACTGTTTCTTCTCCCCTTTTGAATCTGTATATGACCCTTTGAAATGTGAGCATCTCCTTAAAACTATAATACGGTGGTGTGAAAAAGTCTTTGCCCCCTTCCTGATTTCTTATTTTTTGTATGTTTGTCACACTTAAATATTTTAGATCATCAAACAAATTTAAATGTTAGATAAAGATAACACAAGTAAACACAAAATGGAGTTTTTAAATGAAAGTGTTTATTATTAAGGGGAAAAAAAATCCAAACCTACATGGCCCTGTGCGAAAAAATGATTTCCCCCTAAACCTAATAACTGGTTGAGCCACCCTTAGCAGCAACAACTGCAATCAAGTGTTTGCAATAACTGACAATGAGTCTTTTACAGCACTGTGGAGAAATTTCGGCCCACTCATCTTTGCAGAATTGTTGTAATTAAGCCACATTGGAGGGTTTTCGAGCATGAACCGCCTTTTTAAAGTAAACGTCACAGCATCTCAATCAGATTCAGGTCAGGACTTTGACTAGGCCACTCCAAAGTCTTCATTTTGTTTTTCTTAAGCCATTCAGAGGTGGACTTGCTGGTGTGTTTTGGATCATTGTCCTGCTGCAAAACCCAAGTGCGCTTCAGCTTGAGGTCACGAACAGGTGGCCGGACATTCTCCTTCAGGATTTTTTGGTAGACAGAAGAATTCATGGTTCCATTTACCACAGCAAGTCTTCCAGGTCCTGGAGCAGCAAAACAGCCCCAGACCATCACACTACCACCACCATACTTTACTGCTGGTATGATGTTCCTTTTCTGAAATGCTGTGTTACTTTTACTCCAGATGTAATGGGACACACACCTTCCAAAAAGCTCAACTTTTGTCTCATCGGTCCACAGAGTATTTTCCCAAAAGTCTTGGGGGTCATCAAGATGTTTTCTGGCAAAACTGAGACGAGCCTTTATGCTCTTTTTCCTCAGCAGTGGTTTTCATCTTGGAAGTCTGCCATGCAGGCCATTTTTGCCCAGTCTCTTTCCTATGGTGGAGTCATGGACATTGACCTTCACTGAGGCAAGTAAGGCCTGCAGTTCTTTGGATGTTGTTGTGGGGTCTTTTGTGACCTCTTGGATGAGTTGTCACTGCACTCTTGGGGTAATTTTGGTCGGCCGGCCATTCCTGGGAAGGTTCACCACTGTTCCATGTTTTTGGCATTTGTCGATAATAGCTCTCACTGTGGTTCACTGGCATCCCAAAGCTTTAGGAATGGCTTTAGAACCTTTTCCAGACTGATAGTTCTCAATTACTTTGTTTCTCATTTGTTCCTGAATTTCTCTGGATCGCAGCATGATGTCTAGCTTTTGAGGATCTTTTGGTCTACTTCACTTTGTCAGGCAGGTCCTATTTAAGTGATTTCTTGATTGACAACAGGTGTGGCAGTAATCAGACCTGGGTATGGCTAGGTAAATTGAACTCAGCTTTCCAAAGATGTGATAAACCACCGTTAATTTATGTTTTAACGGGGTGTGGGGGAGGCAATCACTTTTTCACACAAGGCCATGTAGGTTTGGATTTTTTTTTACCCTTAATAATAAACACCTTCATTTAATAACTGCATTTTGTCTTTACTTGTGTTATGTTTGTCTAATATTTAAATTTGTTTGATAATCTGAAACATTTAAGTGTGACAAACATACAAAAAAAAAGAGAAATCAGGAAGGGGCAAACACTTTTTCACACCACTGTACCTACCAGTGATGACAGGATTATCATAACTGTAGATGAAGTCAGTGAGGTTTTCCTGCACATCAACCCCAGGAAAGCTTTGGGTCCTGGTACCAGTAGTGGTCTAGTGTTAAAGGCATTTGCCAGAGAATTAGCCCGTGTCTGGCAACCAATCTTTCAGTGTTCTGTTGATACTCATACCATACCACTCATTCGGAAAACATCTCATATCAAACTTCTTGCTAAAAAACAATGCCCAAAAGAATATAATGATTTTAGGTCAATAGCTCTCACATCTCTTATTATGAAATCACCTGAAAAAATTATGGTCCAACATCTCAACTCAGAAATAGGTCATTCATAGGATTCCTTTCAGCTTGCTTACAGGCAAGGACGCAGCACAGAGGATGCAGTCATTACTCTGGTACATCTTATCTCCAAATATATTGATAAACCCAATTCATTTGCCAGGGCTATTTTCCTTGACTTTTCATCTGCATTCAATACTATACAACCAGATCTACTCCTATCCAAAATGCTTCAGTTACAGGTTAATCCTGTTCTCATTCACTGGTATTATTCAATCCTCACCAACAGAATACAGCTGGTAAAAGTTAATGACTCGCTCTCTTCTCCAGTCAGAACTAATGTTAGTGCACCTCAAGACTGTATTTCCTCACCTGCGCTGTTCACTTTATACTGTATACTGCAGACTGCAGTGTGCCCAACCAGTTTTTACTGAAATACTCTGATCATTCAGTCCTGCTATCTCTGCTGACCAGTGCTAGTGACCCCAGTCTGTATCAGCGGAATGTGGACTGGTTAACTGAGTGGTGTGACAAAAATGCCTTAATAATCAACACAAAAATGACTGAGGAGGTTGTTTTTGGCCATTTTCCCAATAATCCAGTTTCCTCACTGATGATAATCAGTGGATAATTATCCTCATAAACAGGTTCTTAGAAATATTTAGGAGTCATGATTGATGCGCTCCTATCATGGACACCTCATTTTGATTATATGTGTAAGAAGATCGAGCAGCCTGTCTACTTTCTGCATAGACTTAGATCTTTTGGAGCCAGCAGCAAGATAATGACTCTGTTTCACTCCTACAGAATGTGCTGTTGTACAGCAGCATGGTCTGGTTCAGCAGCATGACTGTCAAACTTAAAACTAAACTCAACAATCAAATAAAAGTCTGCGCAAAGCTCATTGGTTAACCACTCATCAGTCATTTTCATGAAGCACACAGAAAAAGCATGATCAGGTTATCCAACTCCATCCCCTTTGACTCCTCCCATGTTCTAAATAGTGAAGACCAACTTCTTCCCTCAAACAGCCGATTCAGAATCCGTACATCTGAACACAATAAGCTAAAAAATTCATTTATCCACCAATCTATTCTGCCGTTGAACCAGAATCAGTGAATAGCCGAATACCATCAAGCCCACGGTCTAAAATGTGCCATTATGTCTGTCCTCACTGTTTTATTTTTATTTGTATGGTGTGTCCAGCTGGTATGTTTTGCATAACCTGTATGTTCTGTCCAATCTGTGTGTTTTGTTTGTCCTGTATGTTTGAAAATGGAGTGTCACATGAACTACAAAACAAATTTCAATAATACCTGACAAGAAAAGTTGTATCATATCGTATCGTATCGCACGTCCATGTTTGGGATGAATTATTGAGATAAATTTGCAATATTTTATGATAAATGTGTTATATTTTTCATGCAAATTTGCGACTTTTTTATCATACATTTTTAATTTAAGGTTTTACTCAAACCAATGGGGTTTCTGCATTAGGGGATGATGGAGCCGGACCCCACCAGATGTTGCTGTTGAGCAGTGCACGCATAGTTAGTACTAAGTAACATTATACACAACATATATTTTTATTCACCATTAACGAATAATATTGTGCATTATTACCTCCACCAAGGGAGGACGGAGGTAATGTTTTTAGTGGCGTTGGCTGGTTTGTCTGTTAGCAACATAACTCAAGAAGTTATGAATGGATTTTGATGAAATTTTCAGGAAAAATGTGTAATGGCACTGGGAACAGATGATTAGATTTTGGTGGCGATTCAGATCATGATGTGGATGCAGGATTTTGAAAAAATATTATTTTATATATTAATCTGGCGCTTTTCATATACTGCCCCTTTAAGACGTGTCCACACAGTTACATGTGTGGTCACGCCATAGGGCCACATGCCTTGGCAACCCGGAAGCCAAATACTGCAGAAAAAATATTAGGGGGCATGTCCACCAAACTTTTTCCTGCTGTGGGCAACTATTTTCTACTAATTCTGTATGTAGTCCAGTGTTTACTGCGCTGAGCGCCCTCAGCGATAAAATGCTTTGAGCAGT
Organism: Pholidichthys leucotaenia; assembly: GCA_020510985.1. NCBI lineage: Eukaryota > Metazoa > Chordata > Actinopteri > Cichliformes > Pholidichthyidae > Pholidichthys > Pholidichthys leucotaenia. Next base: position 62,685,741 of record CM035847.1, read on the forward strand.
GGCTGCTTTTTGTGCAATGCTCAGGGCTGAAAAAGTTCAACTTGTCAGACTACTGTACAGCTGCGCTCAACAATGTCGGACCTTTCTAAGTAGCCAATAAGAATTAAGGAAGGGCGGGCCATAGGACACCAGTACAGGAAGATGAGAATGGGAGGTGACGGTGGAGGAGGTGGAGGCTGAACGTTGCTGCATCAAACAATGTGAATTTATAGTTGATAACTGCAAAAAAAATGGTATGATACTGCACTGTGTGTAATATTCCTTAATAATTATGAACCTTGTCAGTAAACTGTAATGGAGAAGAGAGGAGGGAAAAAAAAGAAAACCAACCTGACAGATTCAATGAAGTACGATGTTGATTTAACGTGGAATTGCCCAGCGCCAATGTATGGTCAATACAATTATGAGTCTTATTATTATTATTATGTAGTCATATAATGTAGTCATATTGTTTCTGCTGTTGTTTCTGTCTGATAATAATAATAATAATAATAATAATAATGGATTGTATTTATATAGCGCCTTTCATTCAAATTTTCAAAAAAGGTGTGTAATGGCACACTGAACACACAATTAGATTTTGGTGATGATCTCAAAATGCATACCTCCACCAAGGCTCATATCTTCTCACACAGCGTTATCAACAATACTCCAAAACTACTGGATGGATTTGCATGAAATTTTCACCAGAGGTGGCCCTTGGCCCAAACATGAACTCATTAGATGTTGGAGGTGATTTGAGTGCATACCTCCGCCAAGGGCCCTATCTCACAATGTACAGATGGATGGTGATCTGGACGGACAAAGGGATGGAGGGCAGAACAAAGGGAAGGAGGGACGGATCCTTGGTAGAGGTATGTGCTCTCTGAGTGCCCTCTAGTTACATATAATAATAGTAGCTGTTAAAAGCCAAGTCGTCACAGCGTCTTCTTCTGGCGTGAAGATGATAAACAAAGCTTGACTCGGTTCTCTTCTTAGCCGTCAGGCATGTTTATGGAATGTTGCATGGAACAAAACATGTACTATGTTCCTCAACCTAAAGATCCTTTTCTTCTCTTTCAGCAAAGTCTTTATTTCAGGGTTGATCCAGGGTTTGTTGTTTGAGAAACACCTTGTAGTCTTGGTGGGTATGGTGTTCTCCACACCCAAGTTAATGTAGTCCGTGATAGTGTTTGCAAGGCTGTTGAAGTCTTCCCCATATGGATCACAGAGTTGCTCCCACACAGTGGATTCAAAACAGTCCTTCAGAGCATCTTCAGCCTCATTGGACCATCTCTTCACTGTGTGAGTACAGGAGGTTTTCTGAGTATCAGGGGTTTGTATACATACTGTATGTACTGCATGTAAATGACTTTGCCAATTTCTTGGCTGGTATTGTTACAAATTATGATCGTGTTCTTATCGTTGGAGATTTTAACATACATGTATGTTGTCCTGATAAGCTGCTGGTGAAAGACTTTTTAAATATCATTGATTCCTTTAATCTGGTGCAGTCCGTGACTGGTGGTGCTACTCACGAGCACGGACACACGTTAGATCTTGTCATCTCATATGGCCAGTCTGTTTTTAATTTAGAAATCTGTGACACTGTATTGTCCGACCATATGCCCGCATTATTTGAGGCAGAAATCTGTGACACTGTATTGTCCGACCATATGCCCGCATTATTTGAGGCTGATCTGTCATGCAAAACAGCTAAAACTCACGCTCCTGCTCAGCGCTGCCTGATTTTTAACCCTTCCACCGCCGGTCAGTTCTCCACTACCTTTGACCACCTCTGTGTCCCTCCCGGCTCCATCTCATCTGTGGAGGAACTCAGCTCCTGGTTTCATTCATCCTGCCAAACCATCTTGGATTCTGTGGCTCCACTGAAAACCAAGCAGCCTCGATCCAAACCTGAGCCGTGGTTCAATGACAGAACTGGTGCAGTCAGACAGGAGTGCTGCAGAGCTGAACGCAGGTGGAAGAAAGACAAACTGCAGGTGTCACTGCAGATTTTAAAAGACTGCTGGTGTCAGTATCAAAATACTGTCAAGCAGGAAAAAAGAAAATATTTTGCTAACATTGTTTTATCTCATTGTCATAATCAACGTGTTTCATTTAACACTATTGACTTTGTTCTTAATACCCCACAGACTGACTAACTGGAGGCCTCCTCTGAATTATGTAATGAATTTATGCACTTTTTATTGATAAGGTGGCCACCACCAGGGCTCTCATCTCAGCTCCTCCTTCTGATCTCTCTGTCCCTGTCCCTTGTTCAGCTGTTTTTAATCAGTTTGAACCTGTGACTGTCGTTCTTAGAGGATGTGGTTGGCCACATTAAGCCCTCATGGTCTCCCTGTGATGCTGTCCCTCCTACACTTTTTAAAGAGGTGCTTCCCAGTATAGGCTAGTCTGTTCTCACCATCTTGAACTGCAGTTTGTCATCTGGTGTGGTTCCTGCAAATTTTAAACATGCAGTAGTACAGCCCTTGATTAAGAAACCTAGTCTCAGTCATACCATGTTGGCAAATTTTAGGCCTATTTCCAAGCTGCCATTTCTCTCAAAAATTTTAGAGAAAATTGTCTATATGCAGCTGAAATGTTTTCTGGATGAACACGGTATTTTGGAGATTTTTCAATCTGGTTTCAAAGCTCTTCATAGCACAGAGACAGCCTTGTTAAGAGTTTTTAACATATTCTCTTGGCATGTGATTCAGGTGAATATGCTGTTCTTGTGCTGCTTGATTTAACTGCTGCCTTTGACACAATGGACCATCATGTTTTAATTTCCTGTTTGCAGCACCTAGTGGGCATTTGTGGCACTGCTCTCAACTGGTTTAGGTCCTATCTGGCAGACAGGACTTTTAAAGTTAGCATGTCTGGGTTTAAATCCTCTTCTGCTCCTCCGCCTTACGGGGTCTCACAGGGGTCAATTCTAGGGCCCATGCTTCTCTGTACATACTTCCACTGGGTTCCATTTTTAAAAAGCATGGTATCTCTTTCCACCTGTATGCTGATGACTGTCAGATTTATGTCCCTCTAAAACAAAAAGCTGCCTCATCAGTAAACTCACTCCTGGCATGCAGTGAAGACATAAAGTCTTGGATGGCCCTAAACTTCCTAAATTTTAATGATAAGAAGACCGAAGTGATGGTGTTTGGACCTAGTCGCCCCTGTGAGTCCTTTCCTGTATACTTGGGCCCCCTTACTCCTTATGTTAAATCCACAGCTAGGAGCCTTGGTTTTATCATGGACAATGATTTTAAATTAGACAAGCAGATTCGTTCTGTGGTAAAATCCAGCTTCTTTCATCTAAGGCGTTTAGCAAAAGTAAAACCTATTCTCTCTAGACCACACTTGGAAACAGTAATCCATGCTTTTATTTCATCTCAGCTGGATTACTGTAACACACTTTATGCCGGTGTCAGCCAGTCATCTCTTTCCCATCTGCAGCTGGTTCAAAACGCCGCTGCTCATCTTTTAACAGGTACACGTGGAAGAGATCACATCGCACCCATCTTAGCTTCACTCCACTGGCTGCCCGTGTATTTTAGAGTTCATTTTAAAATTCTTTTATTTGTTTTTAAATCCTTGAACGGACTTGCTCTGCCTTACCTCTCTGAGTTTCTGCATCCCTACGCTCCCACCTGGTCCCTTAGGTCAGCTGAACAGCTGCTTTTGGAGGTACCAAAGGCGAGGCGCAAGCTCAGAGGGGACAGAGCCTTTTCGATCATGGCCCCCAAATTATGGAATGATTTACCCGTGGACACTAGACAAGCACCTTCACTGTCCATTTTTAAAACACGTCTTAAAACACATTTTTGCTCCCTGGCCTTCAACCCAGTATGAGACACTGAGTTTATTGAATGAAATGGATTTTATTTAATTTACTTTTTATTTTATTTATGAATTTATTTATTTTTTTACTCTGGTTCTTGTGTTAGCGCCCTTTGTTTTAGTGCCCTGCTTTTATGTTCTCTTGCTGTACAGCACTTTGTGTAGCGAGTGTTGCTTTTAAAGTGCTTTATAAAGTTGATTGATATGAGGGGTGGCTGAAAAGTCCACAGGCTGAAAAGTTCATAGTGGTCAAATTTGACCAAATGTGGTTTATCTTTCAACCACATGGATCCAAGTGCTGCAACACCGATGGAAGAAGTGTTTGGATAGAAGGCTAGACTATGGTTAGACTATGTTGAAAAATAAACCACATTTGGTCAAATTTGACCACTATGAAATTTTCAGCCTATGAACTTTTCAGCCCTCCCTCATACAGCTGAAACCAGAAGTTTATATTAACTGTATAAAAAGAGACATAACCTTTTTTTTCTCACTTTCTCACAATAAATCAGACTAAACGTTTCCTGTTTTAGGTCAGTTAGGATTACCAAAATTATTTCTATTTGCTAAATAATCTTCTAGAGATTTTTTTTTTTACCACTTTCTTCAAAGTCAGAAGTTTACATACATTTCCTTAGTATTTGGTAGCATTGCCTTTAAACTGTGTGACTTGGGTCAAACGTTTTGGGTCTTCTTCCCCAAACTTCTCACAATAGTTTGCTGGAATTTTGGCCCATTCCTCCTGATAGAACTGGTGTAACTGAGTCAAGTTTGTAGGCCGCCTTTCTCGCACACGTCTTTTCAGCTCTGCCCACAAATTTTGTCTGATTGAGATCAGGGCTTTGTGATGGTCACTCCAAGCTCCTTAAGCCGCTTTGTAACTAATTTGGCAGTATGCTTAGGGTCATTGCCCATTTGCACCCAAGCTTTAACCTCTTGCACTCCAGGATACCGCGGGCGGTCACGTCTCTGCGTCCTAGTGCACCCTCATAAAAAAAAAAAAGAAGCTGCATTTCCGTTCTTCCACTACAGACACAGCCGCGAACAGAAAGCCAAAGGAGTGCTTTGATTGGTTTAGATTTGATTGACCTTTCATTCGACTAATAAGAGCCTTGAATTGGGTTTCTGAAACCTTGAAGAACCAATGACTGAAAACCTAGCAAGAAGGACCCGCCTACCAACGGCTGCGAATACAGCGAGCCAATTGAAGCAGAGAAGTTTGACGATTGAAAGCGTGCGTCCCGTGCGTAAAATCTGTTTTGTGTAAGCCACTGTGTGTAACGGTAGTGTTCGCCAGTCTTTTTTCCTTACTACTGTTCTTATTTGTTTTGAAAAATCGTTCGCCAAAACCGCAATCATGGAAGCGTAAAACTGCAATAATGGAATCATGGTTTGACCGGGTCGCGTGACCAGAACCACGAGTCGTAACAAGTGGACCAGCGTCATGTTCGTCTGACAATGAGGAACAGATGTTCGCCAGTGACACTGCTGTCATGGACAGGTAAGTGTTATAAGCTAAATTATTCTTTATCCCTGAAAATTGTAATCAAAATAACTTTTGACCGATCGGTAAATTACAACTGTGCGTCATTGCCACATGACGGACCGCGGCGCAGGGTCCTCTGTAGCGGGGGGGTGGGTGGGTGGGTGGGAGTTGTTATCCTCTACATTGCAGATATTTTAGTATAATTTTTATTGCACTGTAGGTTATTTTTTCTTGTAAAAAAAAAAGCCACACATTTTTTACGTGGCATGCTTCTTTGTGTGTGGGGGCTTGTTTGTTCATTCATTCATTCATTCATGAATGAATAAACAACCCCCCCCCCCACACACACAGCCCTGAGTGTCACCTTTCATTAGAGCCCAAGATCAAACTTCTATATTGAATCATTCAAAAGTTACAGACGTTTTTCCAAACTGTGCCATTTGGCACAATTTGGCACAGTTCAAAAACGCCTGGGAACAACCTGACAAAAAAAGCTGTGTAATATATTCATTTTTTGTGGTATTGTTACAAAATTTTGACCTCAGCTGGATAACACTTGGTTCTACATTTCTGTTGCATTTTCCAGCCCGTATTTGACAGCTGTGTGTTATTTGCAAGCATTTGAATCCGAAAAAACACCCAGGCGAACTTTATTTTCTTCAAGTTCAGTATGTTTAGATGACTGTTACTCAGTGGCAGGAGCACTTAGAGAGATTATGACTATTTTGCCAAAAAATTCAAAGTGTTTTCTTTTAAATGAGACCAACCCCATGAAGATGCTGCAAAGGATTGAAGAACAGCTTTTGATTTACTTTGGGTACATTATTTTTAGGCATTTGTAGGGAAATTGACCAGAGTGCAAGGGGTTAACTTCCTGGCTGATGTCTTGAAATTTTGCTTCAATATTTCCACATAATGTTCTTTCATCATGATGGCATCTATTTTGTAATATGCACCAGTCCCTACTGCAACAAAACACCCCCACAACATGATGCTGCCACTCCCATACTTTACACTGGGGTGGCAGTGGCTCAGAAGGTAGAACTGGTAGTCTAATAACTGGAAGGTTGGCAGTTCGCATCCCGCTCTCCCCAGCCATCCTGCTGTTGTGTCTCTGGGCAAGACACTTTACCCACCTTGCCTCCAGTGTCCATGACACTGTATATAAATGTTCAGTAGTGGTCAGAGAGGCTGTTGGCGTGGATTGCCAGCCATGTTTCCATTAGTCTGCCCCAGGGCACCTTTGGCTACAGCAGTAGCTTACTACCATCATTGTCTGTCTGTGGAGTGAACGAATAATGGATTCATTTTAAAGTGCTTTGGGAATCATAAAAGATGCTATATAAATGCAAGACATTATTTGGGATGGTCTTCTGAGGATTGCAAGCTTTCCCCTTTATGTAACAATGATCATTATGGCCAAACAATTCAATTTTAGTTTCATCAAACCACAGGACATGTCTCCAAAAATTAAGGTCTTTGTCCCTTGTGTACATTTGCATTTCAAGTAATGGCTTCTTCCTCACTGAGGGAACTTTCAGCCCATGTCGGTACAGGACTCGTTCCACTGTGGATAATGAAACTCTTACCAGCTTCAGCCAGTATCTTCACAAGGTCTTTTCCTTTTGTTCTGGAGTTGATACACACATTTCACACCAAAACACGTTCATCTCTGGGACACAGAAACAGTCTTCTTGAGCAGTATGATGGCTGGACATTCCCATGGTGTTTACACTTGGGTATAATTGTTTGAACAAATGAACATTGCACCTTCAGGCGTCTGGAAATTGTACCTAATGATGAACCAGAATTGTGGAGGTCCATAATTCTCTTCCTGATATCTTGGCTGATTTCTCTTGATTTTCCCATGATGTCACATAAGGAAGCAGTGTGTTTGAGATGTGCTTTAAAACACATCAGCTACGTTCCGATCGCCCAATAGTATACTCCAAAGTGGACTGCACAGGGTATTCCACCATATTATTTCAAACCGAAGGGAGTGAACGATCTGCAGTTCAGAGGGAACTGAGAACTGAGCAGGGAAGAAGTGAACAACTGTACATCACTTCACCGGAAGTTGACAAGAAGATTACCCATAAACCATTGCACCTCAAATACAAGTAAAACAAACTATTGTTGCTAACGTTATTAACAAGCTAAACTGATGTTGGTTATTGTTTACATCAACTGACAGTAATAAAAATATAATATATATAGAATATATAATAAAATATATAATAAAAATACTGTATATAATACTTCTTATATATTATAAGAAGTATATATATATATAGCCAATGTTCTATATATATTATATAATTATAAATTCTTATATATTAATATATAAGAAATATAAATTATCCCAGTTTCATAAGGCTGTTATAGCTGGGAAGTGGGTTGTGAGGATGGGCTCTCGCAACCACTTGAAATGCTTCCTATGGCATCCTTCCATCCATCCATCCATCCATCCATCCATCTTCTTCTGCTTAATCCTTTTCGGGTCACGGGGGGGGGGGGGGGCTGGAGCCTATCCCAGCATCTTTAGGTGAGAGGCAGGGTCCACCCTGAACAGATCGCCAGTCCATCGCAGGGCCACCACAGAGAGACAGACAACCATTCACTCTCACAGTCATACCTAAGGACAATTTAGAATCCCCAGTTAGATGCCAATTAACCTAACTTGCATGTTTTTGGCATGTGGGAGGAAACTGGAGAAATCCTGGGGTAAACCCACGCGGACACGGGGAGAACATGCAAACTCCACACAGATCACTGTTGGTCGGGGGCTGGGATCGAACCCAGGATCCCCCGGCCAAGGGTGAGTTGCTGTGCTGCCACAGTGCTAACCACTCCGCCACCGCGCTGCCCGCTTCCTATGGCATGCGACTCAAATAGCCTCTGGCAGCCAAAGTCCAACTCCCAACCTTTCCACTGCAAAACTGTTATCACTGACAGGAGAAGGGGCGAAAGCGAGCCACTGGTGCCTTAAAACCAGTTGCCCAGGGTAGATGGAGCTCTCAGCCTGGGAAGGCAATCCATCTACGGGAAGGAAAACCCTGATTCTAAACCTCTGCTGCCTTGTTGCTATACCTGATTGCAGGAAATGCTTCAGAAGTAAACCCCGAGGACAAATCCAGAGTGGAGCCCTGAGGTGGATAGTAGTCAATCTGCACTACTTTCCGGCAGCTCCTGCAGTGAATCTGGCCCCAAATTGTATTGGTTCATCCTTTCCTTTGGACTTTGCCAGTGACGCCGAGAGGGGGACACTGACATATGGGCAACCCAATGTCTCCATATTCACTTGGTCAGGCCTGAAGCGCAAACTGGAGAGGCCACTCCAGTGGCATCGCAAGATTCCGGCACAACACAGGACGAGGCAGTCTACTGGTTAAAAGCTCCTACCAATTGGCATAGGAAGGAGCGCCTGGGGTCTCGTTCGACGGTGGGAGAAGTCATCGCAGATTCATTGGGCAGCTACCACCTGTCTCAAGCTGGAGTCTCCAGACAGTAAGATGCTGCCTCGCCATGGCTTGCCTGCTCTATTGGGTGCGTAGAGCTTAGGGAACCTTCCTGACAAGTATCAATCCGCATCAGGCAGTTGGAAAGAAAAAACAATGAAGACTCCAGCTCTTTGATTCACAAGCTGGAACGTACGCACAATGTGCCTTGGACTCTCTGTTGATCTCCAACGAATGGACGACTCACGTAAAACAGCCATCATCAACAAGGAACTTGCACGACTCAACATTGACGTTACTTGTCTCCAAGAAACTCACCTAGCTGACAGTGGTTCACTTAGAGAAACAGACTACACCTTCTATTGGCAGGGCCTGCCCCAGGACAAGCCCAGGAAGCATGGTGTACGTTTTGCTGTGAGGAACTTGCTGATCGCTTCCACGGAAACTCCCACAGGAGGTTCTGAGAGGATACTCACTCTCCACATGAAGACAGCATCAGGATTTGTGAACATTATTTCTGTATATGCTCTAACCCCTTCATCCGCCCCAGAGGTCAAAGATCGATTTTATGTGTCTCTCGAGGACAAAATATCTAAAATCCCCAGCTCAGAAGGGATATACATGCTAGGTTACTTCAATGCTCGTGTTGAAGCTTACTGGCAGGCCTGGCCATCCTGTCTCGGCCACTTTGGCATTGGCAGGATGAACGAGAATGGACAGAGGTTGTTGGAAGTCTGTTGTCATCATGGCCTGTGTATTACCAACACCTACTTCAAGTGTAAAGATCTGCAGAAAGTGTCCTGGAGACACTCCTGGTCCTGCTACTGGCACCAGCCAGACCTCGTCATCACCAGAAGAGCCGACCTCCACAACATCCTCCATATGAGAAGCTATCACAGTGCCAACTGTGGTACTGATCACTCACTTGTTGCCAGCAAAGTCAGACTGATTCCCAAAAAAATCTACCATGCAAAAACAAAGGGCCGACCACGCATTAACACCTGCACCACTTCTGAAACTGAAAGGGTCCAAACTTTTGGTGACATCCTTCAACAAAAACGCGAAGATTATTCAAATGGCAACAACTAAGCGGATACAGACAAAATGGTCCTACCGCTGTGACGCCACATAAGACTCCGCTGTGACCACATACAGGAAAAAAGTATGCAGAAACGCAGACTGGTTTGAGGCACACTGGAATGAAATGCAACCAGTCACAGAGGCCAAATGGAAAACACTGCTAGCTTATAAGCAGAACCCTTGTCCTAGCGCATGCGACCCCCTAAGAGCAGCAAGGAGCAAGGTCCAGCAGATCGCCAGCCGTTTTGCCAATGAGTTCTGGTGGAACCTGTGTGCCAACATACAGGTAGCTGCTGACTGTGGCCATGCCCAAGAGATGTACAAGGGCATCAAAACAGCAACCGGTCCCACCAGCATCAAAACAGCCCCTGTCAAATCCAAGTCAGGCAAGTCATCACGGACCAGAGCAAACAACTTCAACATTGGGTTGAACACTACTTAGAGCTTTGCTCGACCCAGAACATTGTGACAGATGCTGTCCTTGACACCTTACCCAGCTTGCCAGTCATGGAGGAGCTAGACGAAATGCCCAGCCTGGAAGAGCTCAGCAAAGCTATCGACTGTCTTAGCAGTGGTAAAGCTCCGGGGAAAGATGGCATCCCCCCTGAAGTGTTAAAAAGTGATAAAGTAGTATTCCTACAGCCTCTTCACAAACTTCTCTGCCTCTGCTGGAAGCAAGGACATGTGCCTCTAGATATGCGTGACGCAAACATAGTCACATTGTACAAGAACAAAGGGCTGTAACAACTATCGTGAAACTGTAACAATTATTGTGGAATTTCATTACTCAGCATTGTTGGCAAAGTCTTTGCCCATGTCACTCTGTCCCGCTTGCAGAGTCTTGCTTCCCGAGTCTATCTTGAGTCATAATGTGGCTTTAGAGCCGAAAGGGCCACAGCGGACATGATCTTCTCCCTTCGTCAGCTGCAGGAGAAGTGTCGAGAGCAGCAGCAGCCACTATTCTTTGCATTTGTGGACCTGACAAAAGCCTTTGACTTAATTAGTTGAAGCAGTCTCTTTCAGCTTCTGCAGAAAATAGGCTGTCCTCCAAAACTTCTGGGGATAATCACCTCATTTCACAGAGATATGCATAGCACTGTCCTCTTCGACGGTGCAACTTCAGATACTTTCCCAGTCAGCAGTGGAGTGAAACAGGGCTGTGTCCTGGCACCAACCCTGTTTGGAATCTTCTTTTCAATGCTCCTCCAGTATGCTTTTGATGATTGCCCTGAAGGTGTCTACATTCGCACGAGATCGGACGGAAAACTTTTCAACATCACGCAACTGCGTGCAAGAACCAGAGTGACAGAGGTCCTAATCAGAGACCTACTCTTTGCGGACGACGCAGCCCTTACATCACACAGCGAAGATGGCCTTCAGCGCATGACTGACCGGCTATCCCACACATGCAAATAGTTTGGGCTCACCATCAGTATAAAGAAAACCAACATCATGGCACAAGATGCTCATACTCCCCTGTCATCACCATCGACAATACTCAGCTTGCTGTGGTCGACGGCTTCATCTATTCGGGATCAACAGTTACCAACTCCCTCTCCCTAGATGGTGAAATTAATTCCAAGCTGCCAAAGCAGTTGCTGTGATGGCGAAGCTCAACAAACAAGTGTGGAACAGTGATCTGTTGAGCGAGAGGCTCAAACTCTGTATCTACCAAGCCTGTGTCCTGTCAACTCTCCTGTACGGCAGCGAGTCCTGGACAACCTATGCCAGACAGGAGAAATGGCTCAATGGATTCCATCAACGCTGCCTCCAACACCTCCTACACATCAAATGGCAAGATAGAGTCACCAACACGGAGGTACTTGAGCGTGCTGGCCTACCCAGTATGCCCACACTTCTCAGCCAAAGGCATCTTCGATGGCTTGGCCATGTGCACTGCATGGTGCCAAACCGCCCGCCTAGAGAAATCATGTATGGTGATCTCCGGGAAGACGTTCATCTGGTAGGACGACCCCTGTTTAGGTACAAAGACGTCTGCAAACACAATCTCCAATATGCAGTAATAAACACCGACTACTGGGAGGAGGTGGCCAAGGAACGTGACGTTTGGCGCCACTGTGTAAGAGAAGGAATGAGCAGGGCTGAAGCAAGTTGGAGGGAAAAAACAGGAGAGGAGGCACACTCCAAGACACAAGTGTGCAGGGGTGGAACAACATCCATCAGGCCTTCATCTGTGCCAACTGCAACAAAGACTGCCACTCAAGGATTGGTCTACACAGCCACTCCAGGTGCTGCGCCAATCCCTGACAAGACGCGCTTCACCATCGCCTCTTTGAGACGAGGATGCCAGAATTATAAATGATCCACCATAGTCTCAGTACGTGTCCATGGTTACCGTGGTAACGCACCAAGCAGAGAGCTGATGGTTACAGGGTGTTTCAAACGGAGAGATTTTGTGAAGGGCAGTTAACTTAACCTCTTGCACTCCGGTGTACCGCGGACGGGCACGTCTCTGCGTCCTACAGCGCATGAGGGCGCTCTCGTGCGCTCTAGGACGCACGAGGGCGCTGCGTCCTAAGAGCTCACTGGAAAAAAAAGCTGCATTTCCATTCTTCCACTGCAGACACAGCCACAAACAGATCGGATATGATTGACCTCTCATTTGACTAATAAGAGCCTTGAATTGGGTTTCTGAAACCTTGAAGAACCAATGACTGAAAACCTAGCAAGAAGGACCCGCCTACCAACGCTGTGAATGCAGCGAGCCAATTGAAGCACAGAAGTTTGCAAGCTGTTTTGTGTAAGGCTGGGTGAAGACAGACTGCTGCAGCAGCAGATGAAAAAAGGACCCGCAGGAAGAACCCCACAAACCCAGCAGCACGGAGACCACCCACAAGTGCGACCTGTGTGACAGGGACTGCCATTCGCGCATCGGCCTGTTCAGCCACAGGCGGCGCTTTTTTTTTTTTTATTCCAGCAGAGTAGACATTTAGGATTCTCTTCCATGGTCATCATAGACCGACGGAGGCCGACGACGAAGGCTGGGTGACACACACGCGTTCGCCAGTCTTTTTTTAATTACTACTGTTATTTGTTTTGAAAAATCGTTCGCCAAAACCGCAATTATGGAAGCGCAAAACCGCAATAATGGAATTATGTTTTGACCGGGTCGCGAGACCAGCGTCGCGTTCGTCTGACAATGAGGAAGAAGTTCGCCAGCTCCGCTGCTGCTGTGAAGAGGTAAGTGTTATAAGCTAAATTATTCTTTATCCCTGAAAATTGTAATCAAAAATGACTTTTGACCGATCGGTAAATTACAGCTGTGCATCATCGCTACATGACGGACCGCGGCGCAACGGGCGATGTCCGTCCTCTGTAGCGAGCGGGGGGGGGGACAACTCCCCCCCCACACACACACAGCCCTGAGTGTCACCTTTCATTAGAGCACAAGATGAAGCTTCTATATTGAATCATTCAAAATTCAAAAAACTGTGCCATTTGGTACAATTTGGCACAGTTCAAAAACGCCTGGGAACTACCTGAGGAAAAAGCTGTGTAATATGTTCATTTTTTGTGGTATTGCTACAAAATTTTGACCTCAGCTGGATAACACTTGGTTCTACATTTCTGTTGCATTTTCCAGCCCGGATCTGAAGCTGTGTGTTATTTGCAAGCATTTGTATCCAAAAAAACACCCAGGCCAAATTTATTTTCTTCAAGATCAGTATGTTTAGATGACTGTAACTCAGTGGCTGGAGCACTTAGAGAGATTATGACTGCTTTGCCAAAAAATTCAAAATGTTTTCTTTTAAATGAGACCAACCCCATGAAGATGCTGCAAAGGGTTGAAGAACAGCTTTGGATTTACTTTGGGCATGTTATTTTTTGGCGTTTTTAGGGAAATTGACCGGAGTGCATGGGGTTAACTGATATCAGAATCAGAATCAGAATCAGATTTATTGCCATTGTTCATGTAGTACACAAACTAGGAATTTGTCTCGGTACAATGCTGCAACATTAAACATGATAAGATAAGAGAAATAAACTATACATGTAATAAAGTGTAGGATAAGATTAAGTGATACTGGTCAACAGTTAAAATATATATTAGCCAGCAGCAGATACTGTGGAGAACTATATAGTGCAGTCGGTAATGCAGGAAGAAAACAGTGATGATTGACATGAGTCTGGTTGAGCTGCTGTACATGGTGCACGAGAGTCAATAAGTCACTTCCGTAAGAATGGAACAGGGAATTGGGAATACAGTTGAAGTACACTGTGGATCGGAATGTAGCTATCAAAAAGTGTGCCTCCAATTAACTCAGATGTTGTCAACCTATCAGAAACTTCCAAAGCCATGACATCATCATCTGGGCTTTCCTAAATTGTTTAAAGGCATAGTAATCTTAGTGTAACGTAAACTTGTGACTTTGAAAAAAGTATGAAAAAAAATTCTCAGAAATTATTTAGCAAATATAATTTAGCAAATAGACATAATTTTGGGAATCCTAACTGACCTAAAACAGGAAAAGTTTAGTCTGATTTAATGCCAGACAGTAAGAAAAAAAAGGAGGTATGTGTGTTTTTATAAAGTGTATGGAAACATCTGGTTTCTACTGTAATTATAATTACCATTTTTTTCCCTTGACATCGTAATTGAAATCACTGTTCAAGCTTTGCAAATGTATGAGTAAAAGTTGCAAATATATGAGGAAAAAAATCACAATATCTCAAAAATTATCACATAACCAAGAATTACCACATAAATTCAGGGGAGAAAAGTAATAAATGCACAAGAAGATATATATTAATAAATTTATGAGAAAAATCTCACACCCACTGTATATAAGAATAAAACACATGAAAACAGTCATAAAATTCATGAGAAAAAAACAAACTCATGAGAAAAAAGACAAATATATTTTTCTTTCTCAATGAAAATGTAGTAAATTTGCAAGAAAAAAAAAAAAAAATTTAGAAGAAAAAACCTCTCAAACTGGCAAGAGTAAAGTAATTCCTCACTACTGTAGTGACGTTTTAAAGTTGACAAGTTTTCCACAAATCTTTTGGGTGACTACTCTTAATGATACTGAGTAACTAATTTCATAAGGTAAGATGAATTTACTTGAGTACAGTTTCTGGCAACTCTACCCACGCCTCTGAAGGTAAACGTTAATAGCAGCTTAGTGAGTCTGGGAAAAAAGCCAGATTGAGAACAATTTACCTTGGGTATAAATGTGAAATGTGGAAAAGTAAACTTGTGTTTATGTAATAGATTGTCCTTGATCACCAAGAGCAACTCGTTTCTCAAAAATATTATTAGTGTGCCACTTATAAATTTAAGTGGTGGCTTAGTAGTAGAGCCCCACAGCCGGGAGGTCGTGGCTTCCAGCCCTGGCTGGGTCCTACCAAAGACCTTATCAAAATGGTCCTTCCTGCCTTCTAGCTTGATGCTCAGCATAATAGAATGGGTGAAGGAGAAGTTGTTTGTGGCGGTGCCTTGCATGGCAGCGGCCCCTCTGATTCTAGATGTGATTAACATTGTAAATAGGAGAAACGTAATTTTGTTCTACTGTACATGATTGGCTGTATGGATTGAATGACAATAAAAGACAGTAAAAAAGATAAAGTCAGAGTTACAATAAGCTGAAAGAAAAAAAACTGATTCTGTATTTAGAGTATATTATTATCCTTGAAATAAACACAAATGTACAAGGCAAACCAATAAAAAGTTCAGATTGCTAAATTTTAATGGTTGTAAAGTTACATTTAGCAAAAAAAAGTAAAAATACCCTTTCACATACAACCCCAATTCCAGTGAAGTTGGGGTATTGTGTAAAACGTAAATAAAACAGAATACAATGATTTGCAAATCCTTTTCAACCTATGTGTATTCAACTCAATAAACTACAACGACAAGATATTTAATGTTCAAACTGGTATACTTTATTGATTTTTTTTTTTTTTGGCAAATATTCACTCATTTTGAATTTGATGCTTACAACATGTTCTAAAAAAGATGGGACAGGCAGGGCCACCTTAACTTGCCGTTAGGCCCTGGGACTGAGAGGTTTTGTAGGCCCCCCAACAGAATCTCAGTTTAAGCATGTGTAATAGCCATGTTTTAATAATGAACTGCAGTTATATAGGACTTTTCATGAAACCCAATGACACTTTACAATGAGTCCATTATGCATTCACTCCACAGACAATGATAGTGGTAAGCTACCTCTGTAGCCACCGCTGCCTTGGCACAGACTGATGGAAACATGGCTGCCAATCCACGCCAACAGCCTCTCCGACCACCACCGAACATCTATTCACATTCTTACACCATTGTCATGAACCATTAACACACTGGAGGTAAGGTGGTTAAAGTGTCTTGCCCAAGGACACAACAGCAAGGTGAGGGGGGTGGGATTCAAACCGCCAACCCTCTGGTTATTGGGCATCCTGCTCTACCTCCTGAGCCACTATGGCCTCCTTTTTGTTTCTCTTGGCGAGCAGGGTTTCTTCTGGTAACATTTTCGTGTGGTGGGCCACCACCCTTGAAGTTATGCCGCCACACCAAGGAAACATACTGTAAATTGAGGAAAAAAATATGAAGGAATGACGGTCCGCAAGTGTGCACACGGACATTGTGGGTGACCGTCATCCGCGCAGAGTTCAGAAGCACCCCGCCTGGCGCCGTGTGACTGTTTGAGTCGGCAGGCAAAGTGTCTCACTAGTGTCACTGTCCGAGAGAAGCATGAGCTTATTAACGTACTTTAAACGCGGAAAAAAGCAAAAGAGGTATGTAAGCAGTGGAGGCATTTATGGTGGTTTTAACCCGCCGGTAATGGGCACAATAATGAAGAGTCGCTTAGCTCACAGGTGTGGTTAGGCTTTATATGTAGAGAAAGGCAAGAGTGACTGAACTGCTGAGGATTTACTTCATCAGCCACTACAATATTAACTAATAATTTATGCTCATTATTATGTACCTGGAAAGTTAAGATAAATGAAATTCATGAAGTCAATGACTTTAATCCGCAAACAGCCTTTAGACAAACTAAACATGCCAACATTTGGATTTCAAAATAAGGGAGGTTTTTCCTGCTGTCTGGGTGGTGAGGAGCGTTCTAAAAAAACTATAAATATATAGAAGTATTATAACAGAAATAACTGCATCTTTGGTAATTTAAGTTCATTTATTGCATTAAATGTAATTTTATTAATACTTTTTTCTTTGAAATCAGTCAAATTATTGCTCTGTTTTGGCTCTGCAAAATTGTGGTCAAAAGTGTAAATTGTATAAGGAAAAAAGATTTCCCTAAAATCCCAGTAATTTTATTTTTTTAACAATAGACAAAAATTAGCCATGAAATAATCCACAAATTTATAATAATGTCTCAAATGTACAAGAAAAGTCAATTTTACAAGAGGAAATTACAAATTTGAGGAAAATGGTTTCAAATTTAGATCAATTTACAGAGAAAAGTAGAAAACTGTAAGAAAATTATGAATTTTGGAGAAAAACCTCCAACCTTCAAGACTGAAATCATTACTCAAATTTTTAAGTGGGTGGTCTTTGTACCCTTAACTCAACTAGAAATTTTTGGTTGTCTGCTTTTAATTATTAATGCTTTTACATGAGTAGAATGTCTGGCTACTGTACCCACCTCTAATCATATAATTTAAGTATGCATGAGTAAATTACTATTATGAATGTTTTTCCCTTCCCTTTCACATGCTTTCTCAATGGGGAAAAAGAAACGCTAGCATAAAAATACAGAAAAACACATTTTTGTCATTTATGTAAAGCACAAACAAAAAAATCCTGCAGGACAAAACATGACACTTGGTATTTTCTAACCTGTTTCTATATCACCATAGACAGAGAGAGAACCTGAATTAGAAAGGGCTCAGAGAGGGAAAGATGAGACAGATGAGATGAGCCAAGGAGAGGAAAGTGTTCAGGCAGAGGGTCCAGGAGAGGTGAGAGCAGAGGGAGGAGAGAAAGGTGACACTGTGGAGTGTGTAAATGAAGAGGCAGATTAATTTCAGATGATTTATTACACACTCACATCTCACAAGCAAAGAACAGACTGAACATTTAAGCAGGCACTCTCCTCTTAAGTTTCATGGCATTTCTCCACACACAACATGACATTTGCATCACACTGCATTCAACCCCCTGCGTCCTTGACACCTTACTGCTATCTCGCCAGGAACCTCCTGAGTATTATTCTCCCATGTTTATCCACTGTCTCTTGTCTGAGATGCTAAATAATGTGGCTCCCCCAAGGTGCTTAACTCCCCCCCCAGCATCTTAGATAGAACAATAGAATAACAGTCCAAATGCTGTGATAGAACAATACAATATCAGTCCACATGCTGCTTGGGCTTCCGTCTCCTCCCGTATCTGCTGTAACTGGGGTTTACCGCCTCCGTGGTGCTGCTGTGCCGGTGGGGGGCTGCTAGGAGTGTGTCTGACTGCGGGTGGGCTGTGACTAGGGGGGGGGGGCACTTCGGTCTGTCCGTGTGGCTGCTCTGGCGAATCGTTTCCCTGGGGAGCTCTCCGTGGGGGTCTTCCACGCTGAGGGACCCTAGCCAACAGCACTTGCTCGTCCGCCACAACGAAAGCGGGTTTGAGTCTGTCTATGCCAATTTTTTCCCTCCTACCCCACAAGTCTAGCAAAAAATGCTTATCCCCTGTTTCCAACACTCTGAACGGTCCATCATAGGGTGGGCGCAATGGAGGGCGGTGAGCGTCGTGTCTGACAAACATGAACTCCGCGCTCTTCAAAGTTTTAGGCACGAAAACACGCGGAAAACTGTGGTGGGCAGGGCCCGGCAGCGTGCCTGTGTTTGTGCTACGCTGCAAAAGCTGAGATGGGCAGCTGCCCGGCGCGGGATTATCTGGCAGAAATTCCCCGGGCAGTCGTAGTGGCTGCGCAAAAACGAGCTCTGCCGGGGAAGCTTCCAGATCCTCTTTCAGCGCGGAGCGCAACCCCAATAAAGCCCACGGCAGCCTGTCTACCCAATTTGCATCTGTCAATGAAGACCTGAGTGCTCCTTTCAGTGATCTATGAAAACGCTCGCATAGCCCATTGGCCTGTGGGTTGTACACGGTTGTGCGGTGAATTGTAACACCCAGGCTGCGGGCCATCGCGGACCAGAGTTCGGAAACAAATTGAGGGCCCCTGTCGGATGTAATGTCCGACGGGACTCCAAAACGCGCCACCCATGCTGTTAAAAAAGCGCACGCTACATCTGCAGATGTGGTTGCCGCCAGCGGGACCGCTTCTGGCCAGCATGTGGTGCGGTCCACCACTGTCAGGAGGTGTGTGCACCCCTGTGATGGCGGGAGGGGGCCCACGAGGTCCACGTGAACATGGTCGAACCTCTTAGCCAGAATACGAAACGGCTCCAAGGGAGCCTTCGTGTGTCTGCGTACCTTGGCTTGTTGGCACGCCACGCAGGCTGCAGCCCACTCTTTCACTTGTTTGCGTAGGCTCGGCCACACAAACTTCTCTCCCACCATTTTGACTGACGCGCACACTCCTGGGTGCGCCAGAGTGTGAACCGACTCAAACACGCGGCGGCGCCGCGTGACCGGGACCACCGGACACGGGTGACCCGTGGAGACATCGCAGATTAGGGGGGGGCCGCCATCTTGCAGCACCCTGCTCTCCAGCCTTAACCCTGTTGGTCCAGACTGGAGCGCGCGCACGTCTGCATCGCTAATCTGCTCTGCGGCCATGGCTGCGTAATCTATCCCCACGCAGACCGGGGCCACCACGGCGCACGAGAGGCAGTCCGCCACCACATTCAGTTTACCCGACACATGTTGAATATCGGTAGTAAACTCTGAGGTCACGGCCAGCTGTCTCTGCTGCTGGCCCGACCACGGTTCTGAAACCTTGGCCATCGCGAATGTTAGCGGCTTGTGGTCCACGAACGCGGTGAAGCTGCGCCCTTCCAGCCAGAACTGGAAGTGGCGTATGGCCAGGTGGAGAGCCAGCAACTCCCTGTCGAACGCACTGTATTTACGTTCGCTGTCGCGCAAAGTTCTGCTGAAAAAAGGCGAGCAGCTGCCAAGCCCCGGCGACGCGCTGCTCCACGACAGCCCCTATGGCCACGTCTGAAGCGTCGGTGGTGAGCGCTATCCGGGCCGCCGGGTCCGGATGCACCAGCAGTGCGGCATTTGCCAGGGCTGCTTTAACTTCCGAGAACGCCCGCTCTCGCTCCGGGGTCCATTCGACCCTATCCGCGGGTTTCTGTTTCTTGAGCGCGGTGTACAATGGTTACATGAGCTGCGCCGCGCGGGGAAGGAAACGGTTATAAAAGTTCACCATCCCCAAAAATTCCTGCAGCGCCCTGACCGTCTGAGGCCGGGGAAAATCCGCCACGGCGCGCACCTTGTCGAGCAGTGGGATTGCTCCTTCCGGAGAGACGTGGTGCCCCAAAAAATCAATCTTCATCACGCCGAACTGGCATTTCACCAGGTTGATTATTAACCCGTGCTCCTCCAACCTCCGGAAAACCGTTGTGAGGTGGGTTTCGTGTTCGTCTTCGGACGCACTGGCTACCAGGATATCGTCCAGGTAGACGAACACGAACGGGAGATCGCGCAGCACTGCATCCATCATGCGCTGGAACGTCTGTGCCGCTCCTTTTAACCTGAATGACATGCGCAGGAACTTGAATAGACCGAACGGAGTTATTACTGCTGTTTTGGGTATGTCCTCAGCCCGCACTGGGACTTGGTGGTAACCGCGGACCAGGTCTACTTTGGAAAAAATGCGTGCCCCGGCAAGGTGAATGGAAAAATCCTGTATGTGGGGAACTGCGTTGCGGTCGTGCGCTGTGGCGTTGTTCAACCTGTGGAAATCCCCGCACGGTCGCCACGATCCCTCAGCCTTAGGGACCACGTGTAGCGGGGATGCCCATGGGCTGTTCGAGTGCCTGATGATGCCCAACCTTTCCAGGTTGGCGAACTCCTCGCGCGCTATGGCCAGTTTAGCTGCGTCCAAGCGCCGAGGTCTTGCAAAAACGGGCGGCCCGGTGGTGGTGATAAAGTGCTCCACCCCGTGTTTAGCGATGGCCGCGGAAAACGCCGGGACCATGAGTGCTGGGAACTGAGTGAGCAGTGTGTGGAACTTACCGCCTGTAGCTTTGACATTGGCTTGTGCTGTTGGCTGGGTCACTCGAGCTATACAGGGGAGAGAGTCAAAGGACAGTGCATTAACCAGGTGCCTGTTTGCAACATCAACCAGTAAACCATGTGCACACAGAAAATCAGCCCCCAGGATATGGTAATTCAGTGCTGCTACGACAAAAGTCCACTCATATGTACGGCCGTGTAGAGATAAGAGCAGAGTCCTCTCACCAAAGGTCTTAATATCCGAGCCGTTTGCTGCCAACATCTCGGGGCCGCTAGGTCCTGCCAGCCGGTCAACATAGGTTGGCAGGATGAAACTCTTCTGGGCTCCGGTGTCCACGAGGAAACGCCTCCCCGAGCGTGCGTCCGTCAAGTAGAGCAGCTTGTTCTCTTCACCGAGGGTTGCAGCTGCTACCGACCCCCGGCCTTGGCATTTCCCGAGCGCTTGAATTGGCACGGGGGCGCACATCTGCGTGCCTTCTCTCTGAAGCGGCGGTGGTAGAAACAGAGCGTGTCTCTCTGGCGCTCCTTGGCCCCCGCTGCTGCTACCGTCGGTGGCTCCTCGCCTCCTCCGGTCGTCTCGCTGGGCTCCGCCGCTGCAGCGTTGACTGTGATCGCCCTGGTGGTGAGGATGATCCGGTCTGCCTCCTGGGCTAGCGCACGGTAGTCGCGCACAGCCAGCAACGGCGAATTGGCCAGAACCGCTCTCGCCACTGTCGGAAGGTTCCGGAGGAAGAGGTGGGCAAACAGAAAGTGCCCGTCGTCCGTGCCCATTAATGCCAGCATCTTCTCCATCAGGTCTACGGCCGAACCATCTCCTAACTCGGTCCGCGTCAGGAGCCTCTTCGCTCTCTCACAGTCCGAGAGCGTGTAGTGCTGGATGAGCGCAGCCTTGAGTGCCTCATATTTGCTGCTGGCTGGTGGCTGATCGCGCAGGCTCGCTACCTGCTGAGCTGTGCGGGCGTCCAGCGCTGCAACCACATGGTAGAACTTGGTGTCGTCTGCTGTTACTCCCTGGAGGGCGAACTGGGCCTCGGTGAGGTGGAACCAAGGGCGCGGGTTGTGCTGCCAGAAATCCGGTAGCTTGACTGAAACCGCACACGCGTGGCTGGAGGTTCCAGTCCGGGCTGTCTGTGGGATGGCTGCCACCTCGCTGTAGCTTCCTGACCGGGCCGGCTCCGGGGATCTTGCCTCGTGTTCCATAATACGTCTTGGGTCACCAGTGTGGAGTGTGTAAATGAAGAGGCAGATTCATTTCAGACGATTTATTACACACTCACATCTCACAAGCAAAGAACAGACTGAACATTTAAGCAGGCACTCTCCTCTTAAGTCTCATGGCATTTCTCCACACACAACATGACATTTGCATCACACTGCATTCAACCCCCTACGTCCTTGACTCCTTCCTGCTATCTTGCCAGGAACCTCCTGAGTATTATTCTCCCATGTTTATCCACTGTCTCTTGTCTGAGATGCTAAATAATGTGGCTCCCCCAAGGTGCTAAAACACCACTAAAAAGTCTAAACACAGGACATCTGGGTGGGACCCCAGCTGGGCGAATATTCCAACATTCAAACCTTGGTTGTACAATACTTCAAATGGTAGGTTCCACATGCAAAGTTACTGTGCAATATTATGAAATTAACATATTCCAATTACAGTAGTGTCATATGTTTTCTGCCCCCCCCCCGGAAAAATATGTTGCCACCATGCCTAGGTCTTTAAGGCAGAGGAAACACTGGAGAGATAATGTAGCTGTGAGCTAGAAAACACAACTACCTGCACAAAGTCAAACAGAAGTAAAATGAAATAAATTATGGCCGTTTATGCTTGTTTTTTGTCTGACAAGATATTTATTCTTGCTGCACAGTTTCTGTTAGAAAATTTAACATGCTTTCAGATAGTTTTAACTTGTTTTAAGCAATTTGATAAGTAAAATTTTCTTGCTCTGTTGGGAGATAATTTTACTTAAAATAAGCAAAAAAAAAAAAAAATCTGCCAACAAAGTAAGATTGAATTATTTACATCAAGTACAAACTTTCCTAAAGCAAGTAAAATCTTACAGAAAACTGTACAACAAGAAATTCTTGTCAAGATTATATTGTGAGAGAAAAACAAACATAAAGCCTTGACTTAAGATATTTTATCTTATTGAGATTTCCGTTTTTACAGTATGACAGATACATCAGTGAAGCATTCCTGATTCAAACAAGGCACAACAGCAGCAATGAAAAACCTGCACAGATGGCTGTGAAGCACTGCAAATAGCATGTGAAGAGTTCGTTTGCAAAAACAGGTAAGTCCAATTATTTTAATAATGAGAAAAACAACTTTTCATCTGTTGGTTTATATGTATTAGTATTTCCAATTCAGCTTCTAAGACATGGTTACTTGAAATATGAGTATCTGAGACATAATAAAGCAAAAAATTGAACATCAACTCATTGTTATTTTTTGGCAATTTATGAGTAGGTACTTTTTTCCACAAAAACAGATAAGTCCTGTCATGTCCTGGTGAGCGTGTGCCCCCTCCTTCCCATTTTCTCCTTAGGCAATCAACACACCTAGGAGATTAGACGCACCTGCTGCCTCTGCTCAGCCAGTGCTTATAAGGATCTGCTCTTCACTGCCTCAGCGCTGGCTCGTTTGGGTATACTGCCTCTAGAAAACAAAGCAAGTATTGTTATACATATTCGGTGAAGTTTTCGCACTCACCTGTTCCTCTCTCTTCTCCAGGTTGCTGCCACCTGTGCGGGTGTGTCTTCGGGGACTGCGTGTGCTCACCTGCCCCATCATCCACACTCAGCTGCAACTACTCTCCACCCGGTCAGGCATTACCAACTCCACCCCTCTTCATCACACGACCCACTTCATCCTGCTGGCTCATCTCTCCCCGCTGGGGGTACCTGTTGATTCGCCTGTTCGGCCCACGTAAGTGGCAATTTAGTTTTCCCACATCCCAGTCTCCATTCCTCTCCAACAGCTCTCGTCTCTCTCTTCACAGGCCACTTCCTCTGGCGAGTGACGTTTTCTGTAGCTGTGCTCTGCTCCCTTTTGAGATTTAATAAAACTCAAACATGTTTCTTGTCTGGAGTGTTCTTCTGTTGCATTCTGCATGTGGGCTGTCCACAAAACCATGCTAGTTTGTCTGGTGAACACATCACTGGTTCATCTGCTTCATCAAAATTATCCATATTTGACATAAAATGCAACAAAATTGTAAAAAAAAAAAAAAAAAAAAAAACTGGCAGGGAAATCACACAAAGCAAGCAGATCCAAGTACGGGTCTCTGGAGAACACTGCTGCAGCAGATAGACACATGATTGACTGGTCTCAGCATCTAGACACGTGATTGGCTGATCCCCTCTGCACCATTGAGTGACGTGACCCAAATACCAAGCGCTGATTTGCCGTGTGTGGAGTTATCTGGTTTTGTAAAAACAGGGTCCCGGCGTTTATTGGCTTTTTTTTGAGTGGGGGGGGGGGGGAACATGAACTTCGTAGTGTATATAACATAGGAAATATTGGATTTTCAGAAAAACAATCTGAACTTCTATAAATAGGTATTGTGAACAGTTGTTTGTTGTACAGAGGGAAATTTTCTTGGAAGTGGCGTTTATCAGTTTTTGCAAACAAACTCTCCATGTCTTCTGGTCTCCTTTAAAGAAAAATCCTTCATTAGGTCCTTTAAGTCCAGCTCACGAATATCGTCATACTCTATGGATGCATGCTTAATCCAGTCTACTTTTTACCAAGTTCGGAGTCCGCTGTCTGATGTAAGCAATCATGGCCTTTCTTTTCCCTTCTCCTCCAGGTGAGGCCTTTAACGGCCCACCTGCCTCCATGCGTAATTAGCAGCCTCCTCCACTTGATGCTCCAGCTTAGAAAAATCCTTTACACTTTGGGATTTTTGGAGTGATTTGTTTTCCCTAAGCTCTTTTCCTCTCAATAATTTTATGAGGCCACTTTCAAACTTTTTTCCAGACATTTTGACTGAGCTAATTACCTCTTACCTCTCACTGGTCCTTGCACAGTTACATGTCAAAACAATTCCTGATAGGCTATTGTTATGTGGTACACATGTGAGGCATTTGTAAATTAGACCAATCAGCAGTCACACATGAATATCAAGTGATGGACATAGAATTTGATCAATTAACAACAGTGTGATCTTTTTCATTGGCTCATGAAAGGCCCTGATCCTCGTAGGCCCCTGGGCTTCAGCCCAGCCTAGCCCATTCATTCAGCTGGCCTTGGGGACAGGGACTAAAGGCCCTTTTCCACTAGCCTCACTTGGCCCTACACCGCACCACTCAGCCCGCTTTAGGCGCTTTTCTACTAGCCCCAGCACCGGTTAAGCAGGTACTTTTTTCGTACCTGATCCAGGGTAGGGTCTAACCGGGCTGAGTAGGGCTGTGATATGACTTTAAGAGACCAGTCGCCGCTGATTGGCCAGGTTGTAACGTCATGAAAGCGACTTTTTCTGCTGAATTTACTCCACGACCGCCATTTGTAATTGTTCAGCAGTGAACACAGTGCGTCCCTTTAAAATGGTATATTATATTAATATACTGTATAATATACTTATATAATAATATACTCCTATTATATATTAGGAGGTGCGCAATTTTCTTTCTATATTAGGCGACGATCGCATCCAGCGCGAGTTGGACGGATCTACTTGAAATGCAGGTGTCAGAGCAGATGGCTTCCCAAGGGCACATCCGTACTGCCAAACAGTGTCGGGAGAAGCTGAAAAAGCTGAAAAGCGATTACCGAGCAGTGGAGGACCACAATGCTCGAAGTTCAGCGGATCGGAAAGAGTAGAAGTGGTTCGCTGAGAGACATTGGGCTCCACACGGTCACAGTCACGGTCACGGCCCTTGGAAACCGTGGATGGTGAGTGTTTATTTGATATTGCGCATCTGTTCGCCACTTGATCCTTTCTGTGCCAAGCTCACTGTTTTTAAGAAATAGGAAGGTTGTTAGATTGTGGGTAATGGTTTTTACTGATGCTCGCTTATTGTTTTGCAGCCAACTGCAGATTCACGCTTGCTTTGTGTTAAGTATTAGCGCAAACAAAACGCTGAATTACGCTTATTGTATTCCGGTTAAAAACTTGAGAGTGTTGTGTACATGTTGCACTTTGGTGTTAAGTTTTAAATTGCGTGCATTTTCTTTCTAGAATCGCATTTCATATCACAGGGGTCCACCTCAGTGGACAGACACAGCGGACTCTCCTGGTGCTGCGTCTGCGTCTGCGTCTGGCTGAGCGCCAGCTGGATCACTCCACATCACCAGCTCCATCTGGATCACGTTCAAGTGCCGGTAAGGCACAATAACCACGATTTTTTTTTTTGGTTGAAACAGGTCCAGCAGCGGAAACCAGGGTCGAAAATCCATCCATCCATCCATCTTCTACCGCTTAATCCTTTACAGGTCGCGGGGGGGGGGGGGGGGGGGGCTGGAGCCTAACAAGTTATGTACCAAATTGATTAATGCAATTTCCTGTAGCTGCATATTAATTAATTGAAAATGTCTTTTTAAATGTACAAAAAGGTTATTCTTTGGTCTTCACTTATCGGTGTTCCACAACCATTTTTAGGTGTGGTGATTGAAGTGCTGTTGTAACTCCTGTTTTACACAAAGTGCATGAACTGCCGTTGAAATCAACATGCTTCATTGAAATGCTTCGCGTCAGCTGACTGTATTAACCCATTCAGATTTCTGCAGCCACACTACAAGCAACTAGTTTAAACATTACCCATCCATCCATCCATATTCTTAATCTTAATCCTTTTTAGTTTTGCAGGGGGGCTGCAGCCGAAGACAGCACCCTGCGTGTTGCAAAATCTGCTCTACTGAGGGGCAGCAACATGACAGTTCAGCTTATATACAGCAATGAAGCATAATATAATAGTGACATTCCACCACAGACTTTCACCTGTGTAATTCCATAATATATGTAGTGATCCAGCTTTAACGACCATGCCTTTCTGTCTTTCCATCTAGGCAAGACGAAAACAGACAACTCCCATCGCTGACCTTACATTAGCAATGGTCAACATGCATGACGAAGAGATGCGGCTCTTGGAACGGCAACATGACCAGCGGCAAGAATCAGGAGTACATGCAGCATTTGCGACAGGTGGCCGCAGATGTGCGGGCAGATGCGCGTGAAGCCCTGGAACAGGACGCTGCGTTACGAAGGGAAGAGCTCGCAGAGATGTCATCGCCCAGTCTGTTTTTTTGTTTGTAAATTTTGCTTCGGGAATAAAATTGTATTGTTTGCATCAAAACTCTGGTTTATCTGTTATGACACCGTATGAGAAAAGCCAATAATTACATACACATTCCATTCTCTGTTCACTCCACATGCTGCTGTTCATCAGGTCAGGTGTATAGCCTTCTAATGGTAATTTAATTTTTAACAACACAACGAAACGTAATGTCTTGGTAGGTTTTTTTTTTTATTTTAAACAAATTTGCAATGCGGAATCCATTTCTCTTGAACGGGTACATTTTTTAGGTTATAAGCAGTTGTACAGGTGTGCTTGAACTTGTAGACACTGGTAAAGGTAAGTACGTGTAAGTTGAATGTTGCATCGCCAGTCAAAATTTAATAAATTAAGAAGGAATCTAGCAAAAATTTGGCACTAATAACAGCAGACAGATCGGACAAGGATACACAACT
Source organism: Pholidichthys leucotaenia (assembly GCA_020510985.1). NCBI lineage: Eukaryota > Metazoa > Chordata > Actinopteri > Cichliformes > Pholidichthyidae > Pholidichthys > Pholidichthys leucotaenia. The sequence goes on from CM035847.1 coordinate 62,713,392, forward strand.
GTGTTTTTGTTGCACACAACTGTTGTTACCAACAAGTGCAAAATTTATATTCCCTTTTCCCAAAAATTAAAAATCAATTTGTAAGTAAAAGTGGGAGACCTTTACATGGGAAAATATGACGTATCAGCACATGAATTATAGTTCAATTTGCATTTCCACCTAAGCAAAAGTGGCTTGTCGAGCTGGATTTTTGTGAAGATGGCCTGTGCGGTGTTTCTGCATGTAATTACATACCTGTCAAGTGACACGGTTTCGCCGTATTTTAATACGGGGAAAATGCAATTTTAGCAAATATGGGCGTATTGCCATTTATGTATGCCAAAGAGAAAAATATACGGGAAAAAAATTTGAGAGTGTGGGGAGGAACACCATCGTGTGTGACCCCCACAGCGTACGGGGCTGTCAGAGCGCTCAGCGTGAGCAATTATCACAACAGAAGTGTGGACTCATCATTAGGCTGATGGCTTCGCACCTTCTTAACAGATAAGCGTTATGAACAAGAGGACAGGTAGATGGACCATGCACAACATTTTATTTACAAAAAACATTTTTGAAATATGTATGCACATAAATGTGGACAAAATAGACAAGTATTGCATCACATGTTATATTGTAACGTGCAACTTGACATGGCGACATCTCACCGGGAGGTTTGAACTCACACCTCTCGCTCCGGAGTCCCGCACTCTACCTGTGTCGCCAATAGGGTCAACCCACTTGTCAAGCCAAGTAGGGTGCTTATATTGAGTTCGCTACACTATCACCACCCTGCTCCTCTGCTCTCTGTGCCCCTGCCACCACTGGTTCATCTACTGCATCATCCAATGTAGTGTCAAACGTCTCTCCATGACTCTCACACAGATTGTGCAGAGCACAGCAAGTCAGCACCATAGATTTAACCAGTTTCATGTCACAGTCATTCCTCCTTCCTTCTCTCCTCGTCATCAGCCATGTTTGTTGTGGAGGATTCAGTCGCGTGTGTTTCACGTCACGAGGGTGTGGCGCCGCCTGCTGTTCAACAAATCCCACCCACAGCAGGTGTGCCAGCAGGTGCGCCAGCAGTAGTTGAAAAGCAACTGAGGCTGAACCAAACCGAAGTGAGTAGAGCCGGGTTTTCAAATCGGGGCTGAGTGGGGCTAGTGGAAAAGGGCCTATATTTACCACTGTGTTATATCACCTTTTCTTTTAACACTCAATAAGCATTTTTTTTTTTTTAGAAGTTCCGGCGCCACACGAGTAGGCTGCCTTTTTGCAACAGCGGATCAATTTCTGCCTATTTCTATTTACTATCTGGCTCTCTTGCCAATCTTTCTGATCCAGCGTCACCTTTATTCCATCCAAACATGTAGATCGCCCAAATGTCTCCTGAGCCAGCAGACGGAGCCACTGTTTCTTGTAGAAGGCAGTACAATAGAGACCAACTGTTAGCACTTAACCGGCCCACGATGCTAACGCAAAAACTCGACATACTGGGAGAAATAAGACTGAAACAGCGTGGATGTCGAGCTGGAATAAGACGGCGGGCGAGGAATATAAGGTACAGACCCATACTCCCATCTGTCATTATGGGGAATGTTCGATCGCTACTCAATAAGACTGATGAGCTAGCGGCGATCTCCCGCTACAAGACCGTCTTCAGAGAGAGTAATTTGATGTTGTTTACTGAGATGTGGCTAACAGAACTAGCAACAGATGCTAACATCGAACTGGAGGGTTTCCACGCAATACGGGCAGACCGGACACCAGACAGTGGGAAGACAAGGGGCGGAGGAGTGATAATGTATGTCAATAACAACTAGTGCAGACCGGGACATATCACGGTTAAGGAACAGCACTGTAGCAAAGACATCGAGTTGCTAGCTGTTAGCATACGGCCTACATATCTCCCGAGGGAATACTCACACGTGATCTGCATTGCTATTTATGCAAATCCGACAGCGAACACTGGGACAGCGCGTGACGTCATCCACTCAGTAACTGGCAGGCTGCAGACAAAACACCCAGATGCTCTTCTCCTCATCTCAGGTGATTTCAACCATATTTCACTGTCCCCCATTCTACCCACGCTCACCCAGTATGTCACATGCCACACTAGAGACAATAAAACACTGGACTTATTTTATGCAAATACTAAGGAGGCATACACCTCATCACCACTCCCCCCACTCGGGAGATCGGATCACAACCTGGTTCATCTCCTGCCGGTGTACAAACCCCTAGTACACAGACAACCTCTGGTCATGCGCACGGTGAAGTTATGGTCTGAGGAGGCAATGGATGCGCTAAAGGACTGTTTTAAAATCACTGCCTGGGAGCAGCTCTGCGATCCACATGGTGAGGACATCGAGTCTCTTGACTCAAGATGGCGCCCACAGTGGTCGCCATGGTGCTTCGTTGCGCTTTTCTTTGTTTGTTTTTGTTCATCAATTGTGTGTCTGCCTGCTCTTACACCCGTGAAGAGCTACTAAATATCAGGACTTTTACTCCCACGGACCTACTCCCAGTTTTTTTGGCTCCTGCCGCTGATCTGGTTCACCTTTTAGCCCAAAAAGTGAGACAGCGAAAGAGAGGAAGACGAGCGGGCGCTCTCGTGCGTCTTTGCAGGAGAGGCACGCGCACGGCTCTGCCTGGGATATTTCTGTCCAACGTCAATTCTCTCTATAACAAGGTAGAGGAACTGAGACTGCTGATGTGATTTAAGGACCTCTCCACCTCGTGTGCACTCTGCTTTACTGAGACCTGGCTTAAGGAACAGACGTGCTCCTCCTCGAGGGATTTCAGCTGTTTCGTGCAGACCGTGATAAGGAGCTCTCCGGCAAGACCACAGGAGGAGGAGTCTGCTTCTACATCAACAACAGCTGGTGCTCCAATGTAACTGTGATCTCCCAACACTGTTCTCCCGCTCTGGAATATTTATCCATCAACTGCAAGCCATTTTATTCCCCGCGTGAGTTCGCTTCATTCATCCTGGCCGCTGTTTACGTCCCGCCCGACGCGGACGTGCGCGAGGCTCAGTGCACGCTCGCGGATCACATCCAGCAAGTGGAGCGAACCTTTCCGGACTCTCTGGTTATTGTGGTTGGCGACTTTAACCAGAGCAACCTGAGCCACGAACTCCCCCGCTACAAACAGTTTATTAAATGCCCCACCAGAGGAGAGAACACGCTGGATCACTGTTACACTACAGTTAAGGATGCGTATCGTGCTGTTCCCTGCGCTGCGCTCGGACTATCTGATCACGTGATGGTCCACCTGATTCCCACATACAGACAGAGGCTGAAGCTCACAAAACCTGTGGTGAGCACTACGAGGAAATTGACCAGTGATGCTGGGGAGAGGCTGCGCACGTGCTTGGAAATAACTGACTGGGGCATGTTTAAAGGAGCCACGCATGATCTGGATGAGTACACGGACACTATGAACTCATACATCCACTTTTGTGAGGAGAGCATTTTTCCATCGCGCACCAGGGTGAGTTACTCCAATGACAAGCCCTGGTTCACAGCCAAGCTCAGACAAATCAGGAAGGAGAAGGAAGCAGCGTTGAAAAGTGGAGACAGGGACTGCTACAGGGAGGTCAAATACCGGTTTAGCAGAGAGCTGAGGAGAGCTAAATCTGTGTATTCTGAGAGACTCCAGCAACAGTTCACTGCTAACGACTCTGCTTCTGTGTGGAGAGGACTGAGGCAAATCACCAACTATCGGCCTCAGGCTTCTAAGGGTCAGGATGACAAAGCCCTTTGTCAAAGACTGTCCCAACGCTATGTCCGTTTTGACATCTCGTCAGCTGTGTCCAACTCCCCCCCTCCCCCCAGCGCCACTGCCTCCATGGTCCCCACTTCATCAGAGGCTGCCCCCGCTCCCCCCCCCCCCCCGCCCTTGTCATCAGTGAGCAGGACGTGCACAGACAGTTCTCCAGACTGAACCCGCGCAAGGCCCCCGGTCCGGACGGCGTGTCTTCCTCCATCCTGAGACACTGTGCGGAAGAGCTGACTCCTGTCTTCACAGACATTTTTTTTTTTTTTTTAATTTAAGTTTTTGTAAAGGGTATACAGGTCGTTACAGCAATGCATTGTTTACATTTTCATCACATGTTCCCTTATTTTCTGATATCTGACAACATTGGAAGATTAATTCTTACAACACCCCTTTTTTTTTTTTAAAGTGAAAGAAAAAGTGAAATTAAAGAGAAAAAAAAACAAAAAACAAATAACAAAAAGAAACAAACAAACCAGTAAAAAACAAACAAAAAGAAAAAGTAAGTAAATAAAGATAAAAGAGCATCTGAGTAGCGTTGGAACAAAGAGCGGAACCATTATTGAAATGGTATTTGTCAAAGATTAGATCTAATGGAAGACACATATGCGGTCCAGGGTTGCCAAAAGTTCATGAACCCATCCATGTCCTGTCTCAGTGCGAATGTCAACTTTTCCATCGAGTAAATGTCTTGGATCACGTTAGTCCAATCTTCAGGTGTAGGACAGTCCTTCAACATCCATTTTTTAGTTAGAGCTTTTTTGCTTGCCAATATTAAAACATTGAATAAGTATTTTTCTCCTCGTCTTTCCAGTGAGTCCGGTAGTAAACCCAAATACAAAGTTACAAAAGAAAAGGGAACTGTAATTTTGAATATTTTCCCCAATATTGTCTGTACCTTGGTCCAATATTGGTGGATAACTGGGCATGACCAAAACACATGAAAATGATTTGCAGTCTTTTCACCACACGAGCGCCAACAGTTCAATCCCTTATGGGTAAATTTGTTTTGTGCAGGTGTTCTGAAAAATCTTGCCAAGTTTTTCCATCCAAATTCTCTCCACTGCAGGGATGAGGTACTTTTCCATTGCTGTTTATTTAGCTTTTCCCATATTTCCAGTTGTAAAGTGAAATTCCCCTCTTTTTCCCATCTCTCTTTTATATAAGATGTGTTGTCTCCTTTTAAGTCTTGAAGACCTTGGTATATTTTAGAAATGTATCTGATCCCTGGGATCCCTTTATATGCCATTAAGAAGACCTTCAGAACACCTGACTGGGCCCTTTCCAAAACCTCCTTTTTAAGTATATTGTTTATGTGGTGTCTAAGCTGGAAGAACCTGTAAAGGTCTTGATTTATTAGGCCTTGTTTTTTCAAATCTTCAAAACTTCTTAAGATTTGCCCTTTAAAAAAATTGTAATATTTTATCAGCCCTTTCTCCTTCCACTTTTTAAATCTGGTGTCTGTTTTATTAGGAGTAAAGTCCTGATCATAGGCGATCCATTGCAGAAGTCGATAGGGCTCTTTAGTTTGATTCTCTCTGACTATCTTAACCCAAATTTTTAGCGGGGTCTCTATCCACGGGTTAGTGTTATTCAAAAGCTTAGGTAAGGCATTGTTCCCTATTATCGCCTGTAGGGGGATGTCACTTGTTATTTGGCATTCGATCTCCTTCCATTGTGCAGTGTAGACTGGGTTACATATCTCTACTAAAGTTTTAATTTGTGCGGCTTTAAAGTAGTCCCTGATATTTGGCAGCGCGAGCCCACCTTTGTCTTTGTTTAGCTGTAGGGTTCTATATCTGATTCTAGGTCTCTTGCCCTGCCATATGAATCTTGAGATCCTTCTGTCCAGCTCCTGCCATGTTTTTTTGGGAGGTTCTACCGGTATTGTTTGGAAAAGGTATAGAAGACGTGGAAGTATATTCATTTTGACTGCTTCAATTCTTTGTGCAGTACCCAAGAATGGTATCATATTCCATCTTGCTAGGTCAGATTTTATTTTTGTCACCAGTGGATCATAGTTTAGTGATATAATTTTGTTGAGTTGTTTCGGGATATTGACCCCCAGATATTTCATAGATTCCGACTCCCAGTTAGTTTTGAGTTTGCTTAGTGAATAATGATTTTGGTCATAGTTGAATGTTAAAACTTGGGTTTTATGCATGTTTAATTTGTACCCTGATAAATCTCCATACTCTGAAAAAACTGAGGTTAGTTCTGGTAAAGAAGTGTTCGGCTGCCCTAGGTATATTAAAATGTCATCAGCAAAGAGTGCTATTTTATGTTCCTTCTGACCAAGTGTAATACCTTGAATTTTTTGGTTTTGTCTTATCCATTGGCTCAGAGGTTCTATGAAGATTGCAAAGAGCAGTGGAGACAGGGGGCAGCCCTGACGACATCCTCTTTCCAGTTCAAAAGAAGATGATAAAATACCGTTAATCCTTATTTTAGCTGTTGGTTTTTTATATAATGCCTGTATAGTTCTAATGAAGTTGTTATGAAAATTGAAACTGGATAAGATTCTATATAGAAAAGACCAGTCAACCGAATCGAATGCTTTTTCAGCATCTAATCCCAATATGACTGCATTTAAGTTATATTTTTTATATGATGAATTATGTGTAAAGTGCGTCGAATGTTGTCTTGTGTCTGTCTTTGTCTTATAAAACCTGTTTGGTCTAAATGAATTAGGTCTGTCAGTATATTTTCTAACCTTTTGGCAAGGATAATGGTAAAAAGCTTATAGTCCTGATTTAGTACACTGATTGGTCTGTAGTTGGAGCACTCTAGTTTATCCTTTTCAGATTTAGGTATAACTGCAATGACCCCTTCTCTCCAGGAGGGGGGGGATTTCCCCTGTGTGGAGGACATAATTAAATGTTTTCAGGAGGAGAGGAGATAGTTGCTGTTTAAAGGTTTTGTACCACTCTGCTGTATAGCCATCAGCTCCTGGGGATTTGTTAGCTTTAAGTTTCATAATTGCTTTTTCCAATTCTTTAGGATGTATTTCTGACAGTAGTGTTTTATTTTGTGACTCCGTAAGTTGGGGAAGGTTTAATGTGTTTAGGAATGCCTCGGATGCGTTTTTATGTTTTTTGTGGGAGTATAAGTTCTTATAGTAATTCTCGAAGTTTTTAAGAATATCCTGAATTCTGAATTTTATTTCCTTTGATACTGGGTCTCTGATTTTGTAGATTGCTCTTTCTGTTTGATGTTTCCTCAATTTATAGGCTAGCAATTTTGCCGATTTACTGCCTGCTTCATAGTATTTTTGTTTCAGAAATGTAAGTTTCTTCTGGATTTCTATTGTGTAGATCTCATTTATTTGGTTTTTAATTTCCTTAATCTTGAGCGAGTCAGTAGAATGAGTGTTGCCTTTGTGTTCTTTTTCTAGGTTCCTAAGTTCTGACTCTAATGTGGATAGTTTTTCTTGTCTTAGTTTCTTTTGGGTTGCCAGTTTTGCAATAATCTTTCCTCTTATTACAGCTTTGCATGCATCCCACAGTATTAAAGGGGATACTTCTCCATTATCGTTATCTTCCAAATATCTGAGAATATCTGATTCCAATTCATCTTTCAATGGTCCTTTCAGGACATTTGAATTTAACCTCCAAGAAAATGTATTATTTGTGTATTTTTGGATATTTAAGTCCATGTAGATCGGACTGTGGTCGGAGAGATCCATCAGTCCTATTTTACATGTTTTTACTCTTCCAATGTCTCTATTAAACATAAAAAAATAGTCAATCCTTGAGTAAGATGAATGTGGAGTTGAGTAAAATGTATAGTCTTTTACACTGGGGTTGAGTTCCCTCCACACGTCACAGATTCCCAATTCTTTTAGTAGCATCCGAGTCTTCCTGTTTTGGGTGTTATTTTGATGTGGGGAATTACCAGAAGCATCCCAGTATGGATTCAGTCTAAGATTGAAGTCCCCACCACATATCACTAAACCTTGAGCTTTAGTTATCATTAGGTCGAATACATTTTTATAAAATTTCCAGTTAGCCCCTGGGGGAGCATACACATTCAGCAGGGTGATATCTTCTCCCTCTAGCCGCCCAGTTACCAAACTGTATCTCCCTTCTTTATCTTTGTGTTCTGATTTTTTTTCAAATGTAATTTTGGTTGATATCAATGTCGCTACTCCCCTCCTCCTCCCTGATTTATATGAAGATGAAGAGATCATTTTAAACCCTTGTCTACTGAGTTTATTGTGTTCCACATCTGTTAGGTGGGTTTCTTGTAAAAATATTATTCCTGCTTTGTCTTTTTTCATTTTGCCTAGAATCTTGGATCTTTTAACTGGATTCGGGATTCCTTTTACATTATATGAAATTATTTTGGTTACACCCTGTTTCTCCATTGTGTTGTTTTGTTTAGTATAACTGTGTGGTGGCCCTCTTTTGTGCTACTCAGAAACTGAAAGAACATTAAAAACAAGAAAAACATTAAGAACATAGTGTAAAAAACTTTAAAACAAAAAGCTGTCATAAGAACTTCCTGAGCTGAGGTCTTTTTAAAGACCCTGTAAGAGCCTTGATGGAGTGAAGGCTCTGAGGGAAATTCCTCAAACTCTGTTACGTGTTGAGGGCCCTCTCTTACCACTGAAAGTAGTCCCATGCTTTTAACGTGAGTTTCAGAACCCAATCCAAACTTGTAATGATTTTTTTTTTTTTCCTTTTATGCCTAAACCCTGTGAAATTGTGTGCACCCTCCCACCCCCATCACATCAAACATTCACGCAAAAACAGTATTTGTTAGTATGAGGAGAACATGTGGATTATTGTCACATTTCTATTTTAACAAGTTTTTTTTTTTTTTTTTTTTTTTTTATTACAAAGACTTATTTGTTTCAAATAATATGATTGTTCCATGAAATGTTTTACCACATGCTGAATATGCATCTCCTTTAAAGTTTGTTACCTTGTATGAGGGGGGGTTGGATGTGCGGATTGATTCAAGAGAAAAGAAAAAAAAAAAAAAAAAAGGTCGCTATTCCAATCTGAAAACGGATAGTTTATCCGCGACGCTCTGGTGCTGGGTTTCCCGCTGCTGGTCCGTGGATTTTGAGGGTCTTTGTGTTGTCCATGTTTGCGCTTTGATCTTCTCACTCGGGTCTGCTGCGGGTTTAAATACCGTTACCGGGAGCCCTCTTTTCGCCATGTCAGCTGTTGCTTCTTCCGCCGAATTATAGAGACACGTTTCATCGCCGTAGAAGACCCTTAACTTCGCAGGAAATGGAGTCTGAAAGCGCAATTTCTTCTCTCTTAACACCTTTTTCGCGTCATTGTATTCCCTGCGCTTTTTAAGGACCTCCGGGGCGTAATCGTGTTCCACGTAGACTTTTCTCTCCTGGTGCATAAATCCTTTTTTCTGCCAGGCCAGTCTTACAACCTCTTGTTTTATTTTGAAATTGGAAAATCTTACCAACACCGAACGTGGGGGCGCTTCCGCCGCCGGCCTAGCGGCTAATGAACGATGTGCCTTTTCTATCTTCAAGTCGGTGGTTTGTGGAATATCCAATTTCTCTCTTAGTAAGGATTCCACGCATTCTGCCATTGAGTTAAAACCATTTTCGGTTCCTTCTATCAGACCATGAATTCTTATGTTGTCTCTTCTTTGTTTTCCTTCTTGGTCGGTTAGCTTAGCCCCTATAGCTGCTTGTCTTTTGCGTAGGTCTAGCACAGAATCTTCGAGCACTTTTATTCGATCCTCTGTTTCCAAGATTCGGTTCTCGGCCTGGTCCACTCTGCTGTTTGTCCTTTTCAATTCTTCTCTGAATTCCCGAAATTCGGCCGTAACTTCTCGGCGAAATCGTCGTAGCTCCTCAAATAGTGATTTCAGGCTAACCCTTTTGTTAGCTATCACCAGTTCCTCGTCTTCTGAACGGAGATCTTCCAGTTCAGATTCTCCGGCCGATACGTGTCCTGGCCTGGAGAATTTCAGTTTCTTCTGTTTTCCTTTAGACATGATGATTTTGTCTTTTGATTTTCACTCCTCCAAAAATCCGTTAAGTTTGATTTTCAAGGTGTTATCCTGGATTGGGTCTGAGAGCTTCAGTGTTAAGCTGCAGTCGCCATGGCGTCCAGACCGGAAGTCCTGTCTTCACAGACATTTTTAACACCTCCCTGAAGTTATGCCACGTGCCGACCTGCCTCAAAACCTCTACCATCGTCCCTGTCCCCAAGAAGCCACGGATCACTGGACTTAACGACTACAGACCTGTAGCGCTCACCTCTGTAGTCATGAAGTCCTTTGAGCGCCTGGTCCTGCCCCACCTCAAGACCATCACCACTCCCCTCCTGGACCTGCTGCAGTTTGCCTACAGAGCCAACAGGTCTGTGGACGATGCAGTCAACCTGGCCCTCCACTCCATCCTGCAGCACCTGGACTCCCCGGAAACCTACGCCAGGATCCTGTTTGTGGACTTCAGCTCTGCATTCAATACCATCCGTCCCGCTCTGCTCCAGGACAAGCTGTCCCTGCTCAACGTGCCTGACTCCCTCTGCAGGTGGATCACCGACTTCCTGACGGACTGGAGGCAGCATGTGCAGCTGGGAAAGACTGTCTCAGACTCTGTTAGCATCAGCACCGGATCACCCCAGGGCTGTGTACTTTCTCCCCTGCTCTTCTCCCTGTACACCAACTCCTGCACCTCCAGCCACCAGTCTGTCAAGCTGATCAAGTTTGCGGACGACACCACCCTCATCGGGCTCATCTCCAACGGCGACGAGTCCGCCTACAGGAGAGAGGTGGCCCAGCTGGCGTCCTGGTGCAGCCACAACAACCTGCAGCTGAACACTCTGAAGACAGTGGAGATGATCGTGGACTTCAGAAAAGTCACAGCCCCTCTGCCCCCCCCTTACCCTCACAGACTCTCCCATCACCACTACGGATTCCTTCCGCTTCCTGGGCACCACCATCAACCGGGACCTCAAGTGGGAGCCGACCATCAGCTCCCTCATCAAAAAGGCCCAGCAGAGGATGTTCTTCCTGCGGCAGCTGAGGAAGCTCAAGCTACCCACCAAGATGTTGGTGCAGTTCTACACAGCCATCATCGAGTCCATCCTCACCACCTCCATCACCGTGTGGTACGCAGGAGCCACTGCCAGGGACAGACTAAGACTGCAGCACGTTGTGCGTGCTGCTGAGAAGGTGATTGGCTGCAAGCTCCCATCCCTCCAGGACCTGTACACCTCCAGGACCCGGAGGCGTGCAGGTCGGATCATAGCCGACCTTTCACACCCTGGACACGCACTGTTTGCCCCCCTCCCCTCAGGCAGAAGACTTCGGTCCACTCAGACTAAAACCTCCCGCTACTTGAACAGCTTCTTCCCCTCTGCCATCAGACTGCTGAACACTAAGTGACTTATTAGACTCTCGTGCACTACGTACAGCAGCTCAACCGGACTCATGACAATTATCACTGTTTTCTTTTGCACTACTGTCTGCACTATGTGGAACTCCACAATATCTGCTACTTGTTAATATATTTAATAATTGCATAGATTAGTATTACTCATTCATATTTTACATTTTATTGCATGCATAGTTTTTTTTATTTTAAAAATGTTTAATGTTTAATGTTGCAGCATTGCACCGAGACAAATTCCTAGTTTGTGTACTACATGAACAATGGCAATAAATCTCATTCTGATTCTGATTCTGATTCTGATGGCCTCACTCACACCATCACGGACTACATCGGCTTCTGTGTGGACAACACCGTACCCACCAAGACCATACGGTGTTGCTCGAACAACAAACCCTGGATCAACCCTGAGATAAAAACACTTCTGAGAGAGAAGAAGAGAATCTTCAGGTCGGGGAACAGGGAGATGCTGAAGTCCGTACAGAGGGAGCTGAGGAGGAAGATCAGAGAAAGCAAGGACAGCTTCAGGAAGAAGATGGAGGACAAGCTGCAACAGAGCGACATCGGCAGGGTCTGGAGAAACCTTAAAACCATCTCTGGGCTCCAGAATACCTCCTCCCAGGCCACGGGGGGCAGGGAGTGGGTGAACAATCTGAACCTGTTTTTTAATAGGTTTGACCAACCGCCCCCCCCCCCGACTGCACACCAACCAATGCTGCCTCTACAGTCATCGAGACCTGCTGTCCACACCCCACTCCACCAACACTCCCCCACTCCCAGCACACAGCCCCCCAACCTGACCCTCACTAAGACCCAGGTGAGGACGGAGCTGAGGAAGATCAAGGCGAGAAAGACCTCGGGACCGGACGGCATCAGCGCGAAGCTCCTCAAGTCCTGTGCAGACCAGCTGTGTGGGATTGTGGAGCACACCTTCAACCTGAGCCTGAAGCTGGGGAGGGTACCACAGTTGTGGAAAACATCTTGTGTGGTACCTGTACCAAAGACTTCCCACCCCAAAGATCTGAACAGCTACAGACCAGTGGCCCTGACGTCCCACATGATGAAGACCCTGGAGAGACTGCTCCTTGCTCACCTCCGCTCCCTGGTGGGACCAGCGATGGATTCACTCCAGTTCGCCTACCAGCATGGCATTGGGATGGAGAATGCAGTGATCTTCCTCCTTCACCCTTCTCTATCCCACCTGGAAAAGCCCGGGAATGCGGTGAGGATCATGTTCTTTGACTTCTCCAGTGCTTTCAACACCATTCAACCAATGATCCTGAAGGACAAGCTGCTGTGCGCAGGGGTGGACCAGCACCTGTCATCATGGATCCTGGACTACCTCACTAACTGGCCACAGTTTGTCAGAACCCGAGATTGTGTGTCCGACATGATCATCAGTAGCACGGGGGCCCCCCAGGGAACGGTTTTGGCTCCCTTCCTGTTCACCCTTTATACTGCGGACTTCTCACACAACACAACACACTGCCATCTACAGAAGTTCTCTGACGACTCTGCGATCGTCGGCCTCATCTCCAACGGAGATGAAGCTGAGTACAGAGGACTTATTCAGGACTTCGTGGACTGGTGCCATCAGAACTGCCTCCAGATCAACGCGAGGAAAACTAAGGAGCTGGTGGTGGACTGCTGCAGGCAAGGACAACCCTTCACAGCACCAGTAAATATACAGGGAACAGACATTGAGATGGTGACATCCTACAAGTACCTTGGTGTTCATCTGAACAATAAACTAGACTGGTCACACAATACCGATGCACTCTACAAGAAGGGACAGCACAGGCTGTTCCTACTGAGGAGGCTCAGGTCTTTTGGTGTACAAGGGGCGCTGCTGAAGACATTTTACGACACGGTGGTGGCATCAGACATCACTTTTGGAGTGGTTTGCTGGGGCAACGGCATTACAGCAGCCAATAGGAAGAGACTGAACAAACTGATCAAGAAAGCTAGCTCTGTCCTGGGGCAACGCCTTGACCCAGTGGAGGAGATAGGAGAGAGAAGGATGGTGGCTAAACTGTCATCTCTGCTGGAGTCCGAGTCCCACCCTATGCAGGACATATTGAACGCACTGAGGAGTTCATTTAGCAGTAGACTACATCATCCTAGGTGCGCAACCAAGAGGTTTCGCAGGTCCTTCCTACCTACAGCTGTCAGACTGTATAACCTAAGCAGGGCTGCTCTCAGAGATAGCAAAAAATGTGACGACCTAATAGTATTGAATGCAAAAGACGCAACAGACTTACACAAATAGTCCCCTCCAGTATACAACTAGGACAATATCAGTCGCTATGGAGGGTGACAATATGTATGGGTACATATTCATACTATGTAGGATAACTAAGTAGACGGTTATGCTGTTTATTCCATCTTGCTACAATGCTCCGCACTTTGTATATATATTTATATATTTATGTGTACGTACGTATGTATATCCACTGCTCTTATTTATATTTTTCATATCTTCTTAATTATTGCTCTGAGTGTTGCTATCCCTGTGCTGTTGCAATCCTGGAATTTCCCCATTGTGGGACTAATAAAGGCTTATCTTATCTTATTTAGGGACTGAGGATGCTAATTGTTGAAGCTGTGAAGGTGGAATTCTTCCCCATTCTTGCATGGTGTACGACTTCACTTGCTTAACAGTCCGGGGTTTCCGTTGGCATATTTTGCACTTCATAATGCACCATGCATTTCCAATGGGAGACAGGTCTTGAGTGCAGCAGGGCCAGTGTAAGACCCACACACTTTTACTATAAAGCCATGCTGTTGTAATACATGAAGAATGTAGTTTGGCATTGTCTTGCTGAAATAAACAGGGCCGTCTCTGAAAAAGACGCTGCTTGGATGGCAGCACATGTTGCTCCAAAACCTGTGTGTACCCTTCAGCATTAATGGTGCCTTCACAGATGTGCAAGTTACCCATGACATGGACACTAACACACAATGCCATTGCAGGCAAGTAGAAGTAGTGTTACCTTACAATGTTAATTACTCAAGTATAAGAGTAGTTGTGACTCCAAAAAAATAAGTTAAAGATGCACTCCGGTGGATATAAATCCCTTAAAAAAACAAAATCTACATTGTCTAAAATGGTATCTTATGCCCTTTTTTCTACAAATAAAACCTTTCAGTGTCTTACCGTTTTGTGTCAAAATCATTTTACTCCTCTTCTTTAAATGCCAGAATCATGACGAGGCCCAACGTACATCGTCGGCCTCCGTCGGTCTATGATGACCATGGAAGAGAATCCTAAACGTCTACTCTGCTGGAACAGCACCGCCTGTGGCTGAACAGGCCGATGCGCGAATGGCAGTCCCTGTCACACAGGTCACACTTGTGGGTGGTCTCTGTGCTGCTGGGTCTGTGGCGGTTTTTCCTGCGGGTCCTTTTTTCATCTGCTGCAGCAGTCAGTCTCTCTTCACCCGCCTTGAGCTGTCTAGTCAGGGTGCCTCTCCATTTGGAGCGGTCCGTTGCAAGGTCCTCCCAGCGCTCTGTGTTGATCTCCAGGGCCTTCATGTCTCTCTTGCAGACGTCTCTAAAGCGCAGCTGTGGGCGGCCAACGTCTCTCCTGCCAGTCGCCAGTTCTCCGTAGAGGACGTCTTTGGGGATTCTGCCATCCTCCATACGGTGAACGTGGCCTAGCCAGCGGAGCCTGCGCTGCCTGAGTAGAGTGAACATGGAGGGAAGGCCGGCGCGGGACAGAACTTCTGTGTTTGGCACTTTGTCCTGCCAGGATATGTCCAGGATGTGGCGAATGCAGCGCAAGTGGAAGGAGTTCAGTCTGTTTTCCTGCCGGGCGTATGTTGTCCACGTCTCACTCCCATAGAGCAGTGTGCTGATGACGCAGGCGTTGTACACTGCCATCTTTGTCTTGACAGAGAGTTTGGGATTCTCCCACACTCGTGTGGTGAGGCGAGCGAGTGTGAAGGCTGATTTTCCAATCCTCTTGTCGATCTCTGTATCAAGGGAGAGGTTGTTGCTGATCGTGGACTCCAGGTACGTGAACTGATTCACGACCTCCAGCTCGTAGTCGTCGATGGTGATGGTTGGTGGTGCTTCCGTGCCTTGCGCCAAGACGTTAGTCTTCTTCAGGCTGATGGTAAGCCCGAAGTCCTTGCATGCCTGGGAGAAGCAGTCCATCAGGGTCTGAAGCTCCTGCTGTGTGTGGGTTGCGACTGCAGCGTCGTCTGCGAACAGCATGTCTCTGATTAGAGCCTCGTGTACTTTGGTTCTGGCTTTCAGGCGGGCGAGGTTGAAAAGCCTGCCGTCAGATCTTGTGTGCAGGTAGATTCCCTCTGTTGCTGTGCTGAAGGCATGCCTCAGGAGCATAGCAAAGAAAATCCCAAAGAGGGTTGGCGCAAGTACACAGCCCTGTTTCACTCCGCTGCGTATGTTGAATGGCTCTGAGACGTTGCCGTCGTGCTGCACTATCCCCTGCATGTTGGTGTGAAACGATTCGATGAGGCTTTACAACTTTGGTGGGCATCCTATCTTTGGCAGGATCTTGAAAAGGCCCTCTCTGTTGACCAGATCGAACGCTTTGGTGAGGTCGATGAAGGCGACGTACAGGGGCATGTTCTGTTCTCTGCATTTCTCCTGGAGTTGGCGGATGGAGAATATCATGTCTACCGTCGATCGCTCAGTGCGGAAGCCACACTCAGACTCGGGGTAGACACGTTCGGCAAGCTTCTGTAGACGAACGAGAACAACTCGTGCGTAGACTTTGCCAACAACGCTGAGGAGGGAGATGCCCCTGTAGTTGTTGCAGTCGCTTCTCTCCCCTTTGTTTTTGGAGAGGGTGATGATCTTGGCGTCCCTCATGTCCTGTGGTACGGCACCTTCCTTCCAGCACTGGCAGAGGACGTCATGCAATGGCAGCAGTAGGGCGGTCTTGCAGTGCTTGATCAGGTCGGGGGGTATGCCGTCGTTGCCGGGTGCCTTGCCAGCGGCCAAGCTATCAATAGCCTTGCTGAGTTTGTCAATGGTTGGCTTGGCATCAAGTTCGTCCATGGATGGCAGGCAGTCGATGGCATCAAGGGCTGACAGTGTCACGGTGTTCTGTCTGGAGTAGAGGTCGGAGTAGTGTTCCACCCATCTCTCCATCTGCTTGTTCTTTTCTGTGATCATCTCCCCAGTGGAGGATTTGAGGGGGGCCGTCTTGCTCTGAGTCGGACCAAGTGCTTTCTTGATGCCATCGTACATACCACGGATGTTCCCTGTTATGGCAGCGGTTTAAATGTCTTGGCTGAGCTGAGTCCAGTACTCGTTGGCACAGCACCAAGCAGTCTGCTGAACTTTGCTTCTCGCAGCCCTGAGAATCTGGAGATTCTTCTCGTTTGGGTACTTCTTGTACTCAGCAAGTGTTGAGCGCTTGGCTTCAATGACGGGGGTCATCTCGGTCAACTTGGCATCAAACCAGTCCTGTGACTTCGAGGTCTTCCTCCCAAAGGTAGCCAAGGCTGTGCGGTGGATGGTGTTTCGCAGCTCTTCCCACTTCTGCTTTGCAGATTCTCCTTCTTGTGGTCCACCAAGTTCCTTCTCAAAGGTGGAGGCAAACTGCTCAACAAGTTCTGGTTGGGCCATCTTGCTGGTGTCAATCAGTGCCTTTCCAGGCTGTCTAGCACGATGGAATTTCTTCAGCTGCAGCTTGACCTTGCAACACACCAATGAATGGTCTGTGTCGCAATCTGCACTCTGGAACGAACAGGTGATTAGCACGTTCTTCAGTGAGGTGCGCCTGGTCAGGATCAAGTCCAGCTGGTGCCAGTGCTTTAAGCGCGGATGTCGCCAGGAAACCTTGTGTTGGGGCTTGGTCTTGAAGAACGAGTTTGTGATGCACAGATCGTGATATGTGCAGAACTCGAGCAGCCACTGTCCGTTGTCGTTCATTCTGCCCATGCCAAATGGTCCAAGCAGGAGGGCCAGGAGTCGTGGTCAGCACCCACTCCGGCATTGAAGTCTCCAAGGAGAATGAGTTGTTCAGAGTTGGGGATGATCCTGACAGTTGTTGCGAGATTCTCGTAGAACTCGTCTTTTGCCTCTGGTGTGGCTGTCAGTGTTGGGGCATACACACTGACGAGGGTGACTGGGCCTTGAGTGGTGTTGAGGCGGAGGGTGAGGAGTCGTGCAGAGCCATTGCTGCCCGGTTCCACCATCTTCAGCAAGGTGTTCTTCACTGCGAAGCCCACTCCATGTTCCCTGTGTTCGTTCCCAACGTACGTACCACAAGGCTAATAGTAACGAGCACGACATTTTTTTTTTAAACAGCATAAATCCTGTGATAAAAAGACTTACCAGCTGAAGGACATGCCCAGTTGTCTGCATGGTGGCCCTGGATAATGACTGAAACTGCATCGGTAACTGCAATCATAACATAATCGTAGTAAATTTAACTAACTCATTGTAAATTTACCATTTATCATAGTGCAACTGCAATGTTAACTTTGACCTTTGACCCCTTGCCCACAAACCCATAGTCAGGTCAGGGTGTAAGTCATCTAAGATGTGTATTAGATACAACTACTGTATTGATTTGAAAAGCCTATATCCTTTCTTTCAGTAGTTATTGTGTTTTGAAGATTTAGAGAAAATCTGACCTCTGAACTTTGACCTCAAGGTCATCCGATGAGAGTCAAATTGCAATATGCCCATCATCAGAGTATATCAAACCATGGTACCAAGCCTCAAAACAATCAGAACAAAACTGTAGGAGGAGTTGATTTCACAAAAGTGGGACGAAGGGACAGATGGACGGATGGACTGACTGAGTAATCCCCCTTTGCTCAAAGGGCTCTAACCCCTTTGGACTTTGACTGGCGGGGGACAAAAATGGGTTGACAGAGCATAAACTGCAGTGTGACTTTAATCTGGATGGAAAAAATATATTTGTATATAATATTTACTCACAGTATATGGATTTATTTTGTAAAAAATATTTGGATAATTACTGAATGCAAAGAGCCAGTATTAGGACTTCTGCAATGAGCCATACAAAGGCAAACAAAAAGAATAAAACTACATCGGTAATGTAAATACAATGACTGGAAAACAGAGCACAGTATTTTGCTACATCTGTGGTAAGAGCTTTTTTCCTTTTATTTCCTCTGCTCCTTCTTTTGACCACCACCACGACCTTCCATTTTGCCGCTGACAGGACACTTATCTTCATTTTTAATACTGATAGGAATACTTTTTTTTTAACCAGCAGCTGAGGAGGTTTGAAGCAAGTGCTGAACATAGACATATTCACTGACACCACCTGGCAGTTGGGTTCATAGCGTTCTATATACAGTGGGGCAAAAAAGTATTTAGTCAGCCACCAATTGTGCAAGTTCTCCTACTTAAAAGATGAGAGAGGTCTCCAATTTTTATCATAGGTATACCTCAACTATGAGAGACAAAATGAGATTAAAAAAAATCCAGAAAATCACATTGAAGGATTTTTAATGAATTAATTGGTAAATTCCTTGGTAAAATAAGTATTTGGTCACCTACAAACAAGCAAGATTTCTGGATCTCACAGACCTGTAACTTCTTCTTTAAGAGGCTCCTCTGTCCTCCACTCGTTACCTGTATTAATGGCACCTGTTTGAACTCGTTATCAGTATAAAATACACCTGTCCACAACCTCAAACAGTCAGACTCCAAACTACACTATGGCCAAGACCAAAGAGCTGTCAAAGGACATCAGAAACAAAATTGTAGACCTGCACCAGGCTGGGAAGACTGAATCTGCAATAGGTAAGCAGCTTGGTGTGAAGAAATCAACTGTGGGAGCAATTATTAGAAAATGGAAGACATACAAGACCACTGATAATCTCCCTCGATCTGGGGCTCCACGCAAGATCTCACCCCATGGGCACAAAATTATCACGAGAACGGTGAGCAAAAATCCCAGAACCACATGGGGGCACCTAGTGAATGACCTGCAGAGAGCTGGGACCAAAGTAACAAAGGCTACATCAGAAACACACTACGCCGCCAGGGACTCAAATCCTGCAGTGCCTGACGTGTCCCCCTGCTTAAGCCAGTACATGTCCAGGCCCGTCTGAAGTTTGCTAGAGAGCATTTGGATGATCCAGAAGAGGACTGGGAGAATGTCATATGGTCAGATGAAACCAAAATAGAACTTTTTGGTAAAAACTCAACTTGTCATGTTTGGAGGAGAAAGAACACCATACCTTCTGTGAAGCATGGGGGTGGAAACATCATACTTTGGGGCTGTTTTTCTGCAAAAGGACCAGGACGACTGATCCGTGTAAAGGAAAGAATGAATGGGGCCATATATCATGAGATTTTGAGTGAAAACCACCTTCCACCAGCAAAGGCATTGAAGATGAAACATAGCTGGGTCTTTCAGCATGACAATGATCCCAAACACACCACCCGGGCAACGAAGGAGTGGCTTCGTAAGAAGCATTTCAAGGTCCTAGAGTGGCCTAGCCAGTCTCCAGATCTCAACCCCATAGAAAATCTTTGGAGGGAGTTGAAAGTCTGTTGCCCAGCGACAGCCCCAAAACATCACCGCTCTAGAGGAGATCTGCATGGAGGAATGGGCCAAAATACCAGCAACAGTGTGTGAAAACCTTGTGAAAACTTACAGAAAACGTTTGACCTCTGTCATTGCCAACAATGGGTATATAACAAAGTATTGAGATGAACTTTTGTTATTAACCAAATAGTTATTTTACTGATGAATTTACCAATTAATTCATTAAAAATCATTCAATGTGATTTTCTGGATTTTTTTTTTTTCTTAATTTGTCTCTCATAGTTGAGGTATACATATGATGAAAATTGGAGACCTCTCTCATCTTTTAAGTGGGAGAACTTGCACAATTGGTGGCTGACTAAATTCTTTTTTACCCCACTGTACATAGTGTAGCACAGCGGTCCGTGTGTGCAAAATGAGTGTGGCAGGAGGCAGATATTTACTTTAGAGCACATGATGGATGCCACCGTTGGCCGTGGTGCATGCATTACAACAGTGGACAAAGGGTAACCCTAACTTGTTGGAACTCTAACTTCTCATCCCCTTCTGCTGCCCCTTTTGTTTGCAGGACTGTGGTGCGTTCAATGTACCTCAGACAAGATAGAACTGTTGAACAATAACACAGGTCCAACACAACAGTCCACATCATGGCCAGTCCATCAGGAATGGTCCTGCCCTTCCTGACGGCCAGTCCACGCCTGGCTAACAGATAGCTGAGTGATTGTGTAAGAAGTGAAAGTAAACCTGCTTGGAGGGTCAATCCTCTACCTCTACAACACTCATCTCTACAACACCGCTAGGTGGCGTGTGAACATGCAGCGGCCTCTCCTCTCTCTTCGTGTTTTGTGCCAACAAAACATTGAGTTTGTTGTAGCATACATAGCGAAATGCATTGATGATGTCACTCACTGCAAAACCATCACTGTTCATGCCAATCAGAAGCCATGGATGACAGCAGAGGTCCGCAGGCTCCTGAGGGCTCAGGACGCAGCCTTCAGGGCCGGCGACACTGCAGGACTAACAACAGCAAGGGCCAACCTGTCCCATGGTATCAAGGAGGCAAAACGACAGTACAGCAAGAAAATATCTGGCCACTTCAGCAACACCAGAGATTCACGCTGTCTCTGGTGTGACATACAGACCCTCACCAACTACAAATCTCCACCTCAGACCTGTATGAGTGACACCAAACTGCCCAACAACCTAAATGACTTCTTTGGCTACTTTGAAGCACGGAGCAGCACATCAGCACAGAACACCACTCCTCCTCTGGATGAACAGGCCATGAGTCTGGATCTGGCTAACATGATGAGGATCCTCTGCAGGATCAACCCACACAAGGCAGCTGGCCCAGACAACATACCGGGTTGTGTTCTGAAGGACTGTGCAGAGGAGCTCAACAATGTCCTGGCCGACATCTTCAACATCTCCCTGTCTCAAGCTGTTGTCCCTACATGTTTCAAAACTGCGACCGTAATACCAGTCCCAAAGAAGCCTGTCCCATCCAGCTACAATGATTACCGGCCGGTAGCACTGACCCCCATATAATGAAGTGCTTTGAGCGGCTGGTCATGCAGAACATCAAGTCCATCCTGCCTCCCTCCCACGACTCATCTCAGTTTGCATACAGGTCAAACATAACCACAGAAGATGCCATCGCTGCTGCTCTCCATCCAGCCCTCACCCACCTGGACTCAAAAAATCCCTACGTGCGAATGCTGTTCTTGGACTTCAGTTCAGCATTCAACACAATCATCCTCCAGCACCTGATATAAAAACTCAAACACTTGGGACTCAAACCCTCTCTCTGTAACTTGGTGCTGGACTTTCTCACAGGGAGGCCACAGAATGTGCAGGTCAGCAGCAATACCTCCCAGACCATCACACTGAGCACAGGGGCCCCACAAGGGTGCGTCAGTGTTGCCAGATGGAAAATGTTGAAGTATCATACCAGTGGCTTAAAATTATCGTACTCACCCAGTTTTCATTCTGACGTGGCACAGGACCATCTGCTTTAGTAACACATTATCACAGATGGTGCATATTACAGCCTATAACACAGTTTTACCTTGAAATAATCGAACAGATCGGTTGACAAAAAGTGCCTCTTGCAGACCAGCGCCTCTACCTGTGTGGAGTACAGGATGAGCCCCTGGCCTGCACTGAGCAGCCCAGAATATCAGTCATATATAACTATCCTCTATATGGCTTCTGTTGAATCATCATCCATCAAGGTCTTGCCTCATAAATATTTTGAGAAGTACTCTTTATGCATTAGGAATAAACATCAATCAATCCACCTAAACTACTACTAAAATTCCTCTGAAAATTGAAGCAGAGACCTGTTTCACAGCTTTATTGAGAACCACAATCCGGTGACATTTTCTCACAAATACTTACGCATTACAGCAACAACAGAAAGCTTTTTTGCTAATGCGAACAACAGGTTTGAACCACCCAGTAAAACTGGGGTCTGTTTCCCCCCCATTCATTTCTTAACCTGCTGGTAATGTTGCTTACTTGTTAAGTCTGCCGTGCCTGCATTAGTGCTGTAACGTGCTCAAACGATTCGATCAAGTGTACTAGTTTTTATTTGTGAATGGATTGTACTGGATCACTCACCAGAACTGTAGTGAAAGCCAGGGGTCACCAGCTCAATCACCTGCCTGAGCAGCAAATGAGGCCTGCTTGCTCGGTTCAGCTGACTCTCATGGTAGACAGTTGGAGTTCCTGTACAGCACTGAGTAATTTGGTGTACCACTGTTTCTCACGGATCTTTTTAGCTTGACTCAGTATGTTTCAGTAAACTGTGGATCCCAGCAATAGTCTCCATCTGAGGCCACCTCTCTGCTACCGCCACCGAATCTTCTGTCTCCTTCCACGCAGCCTGTGCACGTGAGACGATGTGTAAAAACAAGTGTAGTATGTATGTGCACTTTGCGCAGGATCTGTATCCTGGCTGTGTTTGCTAATGTATTAACTTAGCCATGTAATGAAGGGGTCATATGATCGTACATGATGGGATTTTTGAATTTATTGATCGTACATCTTACAGAGGGCAAAATTATCATACAAATACGATAATTATCGTACGTCTGATGACACTGGAGTACGTGCTCAGCTCGCTGCTCTTCACCATGCTGACCCATGACTGCGTAACAGCCTGCAACACCAACCACATCATCAAGTTTGCGAACCACACAATGGTGGTGGGCCTCATCACCAACAACGAGGAGGCCAACTATAGAAATGAGGTGAGCCAACTAGTCCAGTGGTGCAAAAACAATAACCTCTTCTTGAATGTGGGAAAAACCAAGGAGATTGTGGTCGACTTCAGGAGGGGTCACACAGAGCACCCCCCTCTGATCATTGATGGTGCAGCTGTGGAGAGGGTGAGCAGCACCAAGTTCCTGGGGGTGCACATCTCTGAGGACCTCTCCTGGTCCAACAACACCACATCACTGGCCAAGAAGGCTCAAACTCACCTCCATTTCCTCCGCAAACTGAGGAGAGCACGAGTCCCCCCCCCCCCCTCATGTGTTCTTTCTACCGGGGCACTATTGAGAGCATCCTCACCAGCTGCATGTGTGGTATGAAAGCTGCACCGTCTCCTGCCAGAAGACATTACAACGCACAGTGACAGCAGCCAGCAAGATCATCGGTGCTCCTCTGCCCCCTCTCAGACATCTACCTCACCCGCAGAGCCATCAGCATCACAGGTGACACCTCACACCCCTCACACTCCCTCTTCAGCCCCCTGCCCTGGGGGAAGAGGTACCAGAGCCTCTGGGCCCGCTCCACAAGACTGCTAAACAGCTTTGTTCATCAGGCCATCAGGACCCTGAATTCTGTCCGCTTCCTCCACCCCGGACGGCAACACAATCACCTGCACAATAACTACCTCAGCTGTTGGCACAGAAAGACTGGCACACCAACAGTAATACAATTGCTACTGTATGTCTCTGCACTTTAACCACAACCATTTGCACAAATGCCATATCTGCTGCTGTCTCTCTGTCATTGCAATACTGATCACGTGCAGTCCTATCTGTTACTATCTAGAAATACACTACCGCACTGAACTGCAACTATGGGTATTACATCTCTAGTTGTCCGTATATAGGACTGCTGGATTTTATCATTGTTAATCGTTTATCACTATTTGCACTATGGGGAGTTTGGGTCTACCTTTTGTCACTATTTGCACTACAAGTTGCATTACTGTACCTAGACTGCTGTTGTTGTTGTTTTCTTTTTTTCCAGCCTTATTACCTCCGCCAAGGAGGTTATGTTTTTACCGGGGTTTGTCTGTTTGTCTGTCTGTTTGTTTGTCTGTCTGTTACCAACATAACTCAAAAAGTTATGAACGGATTTTGATGAAATGTTCAGGAAAAGTCCGAAATGGGACAAGGAAGAAATGATTAGATTTTGGGAGTGATCCGGATCACCGTCTGGATCCAGGAATTTTTAAAAGGATTTTTTATCATTGTGAGATAGGGTCATTTTTAGCATATGTGTATATAACTCCACAATAAATGGTCAGGAAGCTTGCCAAAAAAATACAGGATAAGATCCCAATAGGTTCTAGAAAATATCAAAGAGTGATCCAGATCCTGCAAAAAATCCGGATACTGTGATCCAGAACAGCAAATAATAGGGGATCTTTGGAATTTTCATCACTGTAAGGTAACAAATTAAGATATAAACATACAACAAACACCAAAATATAGCCAAGACGCTGTGGAATCAGTAGCGTACCAATGGATTTGTTGTATCTTCAAAAGCTACGGAGCTATAGCCAGAAGAAAACCGCCATTACTGAAAAAGTGATTTTTGTCAATAACTACTGAACTAATAAAGATATCAACGTGAATCCAATTGCTAAAGGGATGTTTTGATGGTCAAGGAATCTGAAAATATAGATAAAATAAATGTATAACTTTTCAATGTCCAGCAATTACATTTTTGAGTAGATCACAGCATGGGGGACTGAGCTGCCTTGGTGGAGGTCTGCACTCTCCGAGTGCTTTTCTAGTTCCTTTTTCTTTTTATATTACGCACACCACTGAAGGGAGAGAGAAACACCATTTCAGTTCTCCTGTATGTCCTGTACATATAGTAGTATTGACAAATAAAATCTTTGACTCTTTGTTTGATCATTTTGTCTAATCATTAACCAATGGCGGACTGTCAGGGCCAGCAAAGCCTTCTCTGCTTTACAGCCTACATTCTTATATCTGTTCCATGAAAATGTATTAAATTATTCCCAGTCCTCTATTCTTTTTGTTTCCTAGGTTTTCTCGATTGCTCTACTTCCAGTAGTGTAATGTATGTTAGCATTTTTGTCCAATCATGTTTCAGCCATTATGTGTCAAAGAAATCTGCCTTGAGGCCTTCAGGAATGGACTGTTCAGATATCCATAGCTTACAATACGGGGGTGGGGGGGACATGCACAGAAGGATTTGTTGACATCAGCATTTTCACGCTTTTCATTGAATGGTCATGGTTACGTGTCCACTGGTGTGGATAAGGTTGAGTACGGTGATGAAAATGAGGACTGACAGAAAATAACTGATATTGTGGAAAACCAATAGTCAAACAGCTCTGTCCTGAGGGAAAGACTCATTTCTCCTGCTGCTGAGAACACAAAGCCTTTACCTGATTGGCTGATGCAAGCAGCCATGGGCGCTCTTTCACCGGATTTCGAGGCAGGACAACATGGCGGCTAACAAGTAAACTTTGTCTGATATTTCTAAAACAAACCAGCAAAAAGTGTTTCTAACAATATTTGAAGTAAGAAAGAGTAGGTGCAGTTTTTACATTAAAGGCCGCTTGTTTTAACGTTCAGGAAGACATGTCTACAGCTTTTTTTTTAACAAACTTTATTGGGAATATTATAGATGACATTGCTGCTGCTGAAGCAAAAAAAAAAAGAAAAAAAGAAGTATTTATTTAACCTTTATTTATACAGGGGAACTCCACTGAGAGGCAATCTCTCTTTTTCAAGGACACCCTGTTCACATTCATACTGTTACACATTCTCACCTGGAAGCCTTCCCAGTGCAACCACACACTGCCCTGTAGCCACTGAGCAGCTCCACTGGAGCAGTTGGGGTTAAGGGCACCACAGTGGGGTTAATGAGGGTGGAGCAAACACTGTTATGTTATCTGTCCCACCCAGATCTGATCCTGCCTGCCCAGGATTGAACTGGCAACCTTCCGCTCACCAGTCCACATCATTAACCATTAGGCCTCCACTACTGAAAAATCCTGCAACAGGTAAGTGAGATTTTGGACTCAATTAACAACTAGAAAAGCACTCAGAGAGCGCATACCTCCACCAAGGCTCCTTTCGTCTCTCGTGGATCACCTCCAAAATATAATGGGTTTGTGTGTAGGCCTATAGCCACTTTTGATAAAAATTGCATCAAAGTCTGTCCATTAGTTCTGGAGTATTGTTACTAACACACTGTGAAAAGATAAGAGCCTTGACGAAGGCTGCAGTGCACAGTCGAAACATGTTAAGAAGGTAAAGACATCTTTCTATTTTTGTATTTAATAAGAACAAAAGGTAAATAGATAAGAGCCTTGGCTGAGGTATGCATTCTCAGATCACCACCAAAATATAACGGGCTCCTTTCTAGACCAAGAACCACCTCTGGTGAAAATTTCATCTAAATTCATCCAGTAGTTTTTGTATAATCCTGTTGCACAAATACAGAGCCCTTGGTGGAGGTATGCACTCTCAGATCATCACCAAAATCTAATCATTTGTTTCCCATACCATTACACACCTTTCCTGAAAATTTCATCAAAATCTGTTCATAACTTTTTGAGTAATGTTGTTAACAGACAGACAAACCAACAAACCAATGCTGAAAAAAACATTACAGTGGGGAAAATACTGTAAGTATTTAACATGTCAACATTTTTCTCATTAAACTTATTTCTGATGGAGCCATTGACCTGAGATTTTCACCAGATATCAGTAACAGCACAAGTAATCCATACATACAAATAAATCAAGGCAACTGTGTTCACAAAACAAGTTATATTTAATAAAGTGGAACGACATGGGGAATAAGTATTGAACACGCTTGATGAAATTCATTTAATATTTAGTAGAAAAGCCTTTGTTGGTAATAACAGCTTCCAGATGCCTCCTGTATGGAGAAACTAGGCGGAGGCATTGCTCAGGCGTGAGTTTAGCCCATTCTTCCACACAAACTGTCTTCAAGTCTTGAAGGTTCCGTGGGTGTTCTATGAACTCTGATCTTCAGTTCGTTCCATAGATGTTCAACTGGATTCAGGTCAGGAGACACACTGCGCCATTCTAGCAGCTTTATTTCCCTTCTTTGGAGCCAGTTCAGGGTTTCCTCTGGTAACATTTCTCTGTGGCGGCCTGCCTCGCCAGAAATCGTACCGCCACGCTAAGCCGATATGATTTTATTAATAAAAATATATGAAGCAATGACTTTCCGCAAGCGCGCACACGAACAACGCGCGTGGCCGTCATCCACGTGGAGTTTAGAAGCGCCCTGCTCACACGAGTTTCCAGTCAGTCAGCAGTGCCTCACTAAGCGTAACTGTCCGACAGAAACATGAGTTTATTAAAGTACTTTAAACAAGGAAAAAAATCATAAGAGGTATGTAAGCATTGGCGTTTATCATGGTTTTAACCCGCTGAAAATGGAAGCCATAATGGAAGAGTCACTTAGCTAAGAGATGTGATTAGAATTCAAATGCAGCCGGTTTCATATGAAGGGAAAGGCAGGGGGACTGATAAATTGCTGAGGATATATTTCACCAGCCACTACAGTATTAAGTTATGAGACTGGCAATTTCTCTCTTTTCTTGCACGAGCAGCATGCCGTTTTTATTCTCCAGCGGCAGAGACAAAGCAACAGCTAAAAACGCTAGCTCTAAACTGAGGTCCTTCAGTGGCAGCCTAGAGAGGTGCCTGATGAGAAAGCCTGAGCGCATAACTATAACGGCCGGGGATGGCCGGGAGCAGGTCATTTATGTCTGCACTACGTGGCCAGGAGCCACTTAGTGAATGAAAAATCCACATGCAGGAGTGGTTTTGTGCGTTGTACTGAACACAACCCCAAAACGTGTTCATGGAAATGAATGAAGTGTGGATGTGTATGTGTGTGAAACACCCAAGCTGCCTAGTGTCTGAGCTGTCAGACCCAAAGGGCTCCCTGACACAGCTGATGGAAAATAAATAAATATGTGCAGTTTTTTTTAACCTAATAGTGTGGCCGACACACATTGTGGGCTCACGCTGCCACAGAGACAGGACTGAATGTGTATTGTGGGGTGTCACGTCTGCAAGGACTGAGGACTCGAATCTACAGGAGGTAACAAGGAAGTGTGAGATTTGTCTCTTTGTCCCACAGAAGACGCCCCGGAGGGTATTCCGGTTCATCAGGAAATGAGAGACAATGGTGAAGCTTCAAAGGGATGCTTTGTAACTGTATGTTGACTGAAGACACCATGTGACTTGAATTCTGATGCTGGAAATGTATAAAAGGGTGTTGAAGTATGATTCTTTCTCTTTCCTGCTTTGAGAATGCTAGAAGCTGTGTTCTGTCAAATAAAGCTGGTTTTATGACTGAAACTCAGCCTCGTTATTTGAGCATGCTTCTACAATAGCCAAATTAGGAGGTATTTATTTGTATTATTAGCATATTTGTAATTTGTGTGTACTGTGTGTATTTTCTACTATTGAATAATAAAAAAAAAGAACCGAATTGTAGGGGCTTCCCGGCCAGATTTTGTGATACTAGGAGATCGGCCGTGTAGTCACTTTGCAACTTATAACTGCCTAAACAGATCATTCTGTACATGAACACATACTGTGGTGAATAATGTCTTTAGAGTCCGCTACAGTTCCCTATTATGTACCTGGCAGGTTAAGATGACCGAAATTCACAAAGTCAATGACTTTAATTTGTCAGCAGCCTTCAGACAAACTAAACGTGTCAACATTTGATTTCAAAATAAGGGCTTTTTCCCCGCTGTCTGGGTGGTGAGGAGATTTCTAAAAAAAACTATAAATATAAAGAAATATTATAACAGAAATAATGGCATCCTTGGTCAGGTTCAGGTTCTGTCACAGCTCACTCTCGCCCATCTCCAGCTCCAAGATTTACAAGTAAAGTAGAAAATTTGTGAGAAAAGATTTACAATTTTGTATGAAAAACATAGTGAATGTGGGGGAGAAATGGCACACTTCTACCAAAAAATAATTATAAATTCACAAGAATGAAGTAAAAAATTTACAGAACAAAAGCTGCAGATTAGTATACTGTAAATGTTTTAGTTTTTCCCATTTTCTATGCAATTAGTGAGGTTTATCTTGTAAACATTCTTGGACATTTTTAACTTTTTTTGTTACATTTGTGACACAGACATGGATATATGGGAACAGGACAAAAAATCTATATGGGGAAATTACACAATGATATGATATTACTGACACTGAACTGATATGATACTGTATATATTATTATTACATACTAGGTTAAAGTTGTCTAATGAATAGCTGCTTTGTTTCTGTAGAATTTTTATGTCACTGAACTGAATTGATGTTCCCGTTTGTGATTTATCTTTCAGTTTCTCATTTATTTGTCAACTGGTTTACTGAGGTGGACTAAGTTCTTTATTCTTGTCAAAACATGTCTAGAATAAAAACTATTGGATAGAAATGAAAGTTTTGCTCCAATTTCCTCCACTTGGCAAGAAGTGGGCTGATCTTGGGCATGAAACTCCCAAAATTGGTCCCACTCCGGCCCTGTGCGAGTGTTTTATCCTTCAACGTACACAAAACCTTTCATACATTCTGTAGGATAGAGAGTAAGTTTTTGAAGCCTAGGAATTATTTCTTTTGAACAAAACAATTATAGAAATAATGCAATTTAGAGTATTATATAAAGTTCATACACACACACAGTATATATACAGTATATATAAAGTATATACTGTATATATACGTATATATATATATATGAGTGCATGTCCACCCCGATGACCCTGCCCCTGGAAAAAAGTTCAGGCTCAGGAAATTTTTTTGCTTTAACCGCTGTAGATGTTACTTTGTTTTAGTATGATCTTGCGTGGGTGTGGTGTGGAGGTGTGTGTGTGTGGGGGGGCTTTACAGCTAGTAGCCTAGGAGCCCCTGACCACCTTAATCCTCCTCTGGAAGCAAGTGTTGTCTTTTCCCTTTATTTTCTTCTTGGCACACACAAGAATGCTTAATGTATGTGTTAAAATCACTAAATTTTTCTGGGAGGATGCCCCCAGACCCTCCTACAGGATTGTACTTTGTCACCGTTTTCACCCCTTCTGAGTTTGCAGGTATGCATTTAAGATAGATACTTTATTAAGCCCCATGGGGAAATTCAGGTACTATCTTGTGGCTCACAATACATACAACAAATAGTCATTAAAAAGTTACCAACCAAAATATCTCAATAAATAAAATAATGCATAACACCAATATTAAAAATAGCATTTTTGAAAGTTTTTTGACTTTGATTTATTGTATTGCCCATATACATGTTTTGCAGTCAACTGGCAATTAATTTCCCTACTTGTTTTTGTATTTTAAAATTTGTTTGTATAGTTCTGGTACTTGTTGCATTTTTCGTGGTTGTACGGGCAACCAATGTTATGGCCACAAAGGACAGCAGAGGATGCTACTGTTGAACTGACCTTTATTACAGAAAGTGGTAAAAGTACAAGCACGTGTGTAGTATGACCGGCTGCCAACCACCTCTCATACCAACTGCAACCAACTACAGACTAACCTGAGATGGTGGACCACCCAATATAGTATATATGTGGCGTGGTGACATCATCCGCAGGACACGCACCACTCCCAGATATGTCCAACTTAATACACCACAACCAAGTAAAGCTAAATTTGTGGCATCAACAGCAATGTATAGATCAATGCAATGTATAGATCAAAACTAAAAAGGACTGTTCATGTGATTGGTGGTACAGATACAGGACAGACAAGAGCATCAGGTATGTTTTCACTTGTATGAATATCACAAATCTGACATTTTAATGTGATATATGAATATGGCACCAAGTGCAAGGCTAAAAAAAACTTGACCAGTTTGCCTCATAAAGCTTAACAATTTAGGAAAGATATCAAATTGTTTTTTTTTTTTGTGACAAATATTGTCAATGGAATCTGTAAAAGAAAAGCCTGAGGTCTAAAAGGTTATTAAACCTTTTTGGCCTCAGGCTTTGACCTCATCACAAAAATTGCGATGAGGCATTATTGCATAATGTTTGTCATAAATGAGGTTAGCCCCTTTTAAGGGGTGCTACAGCACACCAACTCCAGTCAACTTGGGTCCTGGACCACCTCACAGACCTGCAAGCCCTAGAGCCGGCCCTGAGTGTATCTATGCACTAGGTATTAAAATCACTGGCAATAATAACTTGATTCTGTAATTTTAATTTGACCAGAAAAACACCAATATCACCACTCTACATGGAATTCATCTTATTGTATAACAGAGGATGTGTTCAGAGCTTGGATTCAGCATGGATGGCAATAAAGGGGTCCTCATCCCAGTTGCTGATCCTGAAGTGGGCTCGGCCATCACTGCCAATGTGGATCTCCTTTCCAGTGCACAGGTTTCCTTCCTTCTGACCAGAAATGATGTCACAGTAGGTGCCAGCAGCCATTCCTGTGTTTAGGGTAATATCCAGGTCCCTGAAGGTATAGACAAACCATTTAAGGTCAAAACAGTGTCTCAAAATATTATTTTGACAGAATCTTGCGCTCTTATTTTTATTAAATTGCAGAATAAGCATGAAAAGATTTGATAGGAAGAAATCTTAACAGCAAAATAATTAGCATGCAGTTGCCTAGTTTACTGTGCAGCAGAAATGTTCTTAATGCTGCTCAGCCAGCTAACATAGCTCCTCTCTGTGGGCTGCAGTAGTTATAGATAGTAACTCTTCAATTACTGAAGAATGATTATGAAGTCTGAAATGAATTGTTCACAGTAGGACCACCTAAGGATCACGAAGTAAACATCAAGGAACCAGAAAATGGAATGGTGGTGCAGCCTTAGGCTTCATTGAATGTAACTATCAATAGTTGATAATGACCACATTCCATTCTAAATTTAAAACATCAACAACCTTTTCAGAAGATTAATATTCACCAGTATGGATGAAATATTTTTAAAAAATATTTAATAATGCTCACATCTTTATCTTTATAGGTCTTAATTAATATCCTTATCTTTATACTGGAGTAGTGGCCTAGTTGATAGAGCATCCGCCCCACAACCGGAAGGTTGGGGGGTTCTAGTCCCGGCTGGGTCATACCAAAGACCATATAAAAATGGAACTTCCTGCCTTCTAGCTTGGTGCTCAGTGTAATAGAATGGGGGGAGAAGTTGTTTGTGGCGGCACCTTGCATGGCACCGACCCTTCTGATTCTACATGTGATTACCATTGTAGATAGGAGAAACGTAATTTCTTTCTACTGTACATGACTGGCTGTATGGGCTGAATGACAACAGAGATGACTTCTGGCTTCTTATCGTTGGTGGTATGGATGGACCTTAATAGTGGCTTGTTTACTTTAAGATGGCGGCAGCGCGCACGGACGCAGTGGCCCATCTTGGCATCAGCGAGTGTGAGAGTTTTGAGTGTTTTGATCTTCCCAGACGTACAGTGGGGCAAAAAAGTATTTAGTCAGCCACCAATTGTGCAAGTTCTCCCACTTAAAAGATGAGAGAGGTCTCCAATTTTCATCATAGGTATACCTCAACTATGAGAGACAAAATGAGAAAAAAAACTCCAGAAAATCACTGTCTGATTTTTAAAGAATTTATTTTCAAATTACGGTGGAAAATAAGTATTTGGTCACTTACAAACAAGCTAGATTTCTGGCTCTCACAGACCTGTAACTTCTTTTTTAAGAGGATCCTCTGTCCTCCACTCGTTACCTGTATTAATGGCACCTGTTTTAACTCGTTATCAGTATAAAAGACACCTGTCCACAACCTCAAACAGTCAGACTCCAATCTCTACTATGGCCAAGACCAAAGAGCTGTCAAAGGACACCAGAAACAAAATTGTAGACCTGCACCAGGCTGGGAAGACTGAATCTGCAATAGGTAAGCAGCTTGGTGTGAAGAAATCAACTGTGGGAGCAATTATTAGAAAATGGAAGACATACAAGACCACTGACAATCTCCCTCGATTTGGAGCTCCACACAAGATCTCACCCCGTGGGGTCAAAATGATCATGAGAACGGTGAGCAAAAATCCCAGGACCACACGGGGGGACCTAGTGAATGAGCTGCAGAGAGCTGGGACCAAAGTAACAAAGGCTACCATCAGTAACACACTACGCCGCCAGGGACTCAAATCCTGCAGTGCCAGACGTGTCCCCCTGCTTAAGCCAGTACATGTCCAGGCCCGTCTGAAGTTTGCTAGAAAGCATTTGGATGATCCAGAAGAGGACTGGGAGAATGTCATATGGTCGGATGAAACCAAAATAGAACTTTTTGGTAAAAACTCAACTTGTCATGTTTGGAGGAGAAAGAACACCATACCTACTGTGAAGCATAGGGGTGGAAACATCATGCTTTGGGGCTGTTTTTCTGCAAAGGGACCAGGACGACTGATCCGTGTAAAGGAAAGAATGAATGGGGCCATGTATCGTGAGATTTTGAGTGAAAATCTCCTTCCATCAGCAAGGGCATTGAAGATGAAATGTGGCTGGGTCTTTCAGCATGACAATGATCCCAAACACACCGCCCGGGCAACGAAGGAGTGGCATCGTAAGAAGCATTTCAAGGTCCTGGAGTGGCTTAGCCAGTCTCCAGATCTCAAACCCATAGAAAATCTTTGGAGGGAGTTGAAAGTCCATGTTGCCCAGCGACAACCCCAAAACATCACTGCTCTAGAGGAGATCTGCATGGAGGAATGGGCCAAAATACCAGCAACAGTGTGTGAAAACCTTGTGAAGACTTACAGAAAACCTTTGACCTCTGTCATTGCCAACAAAGGGTATATAACAAAGTATTGAGATGAACTTTTGTTATTGACCAAATACTTATTTTCCACTATAATTTGCAAATAAATTCTTTAAAAATCAGACAATGTGATTTTCTGGATTTTTTTCCCCTCATTTTGTCTCTCATAGTTGAGGTATACCTATGATGAAAATTGGAGCTCGCTCTCATCTTTTAAGTGGGAGAACTTGCACAATTGGTGGCTGACTAAATACTTTTTTACCCCACTGTACATTCTGTAAAACTTACAACCGTGAGACCTTATTAAACATCAAGGTACCGCACACTGCAAGAATCGCGGCGATCGGTTGTGACTTGGACATTCTACGCCAGCATGGAATTCTGGTGGAGTCCCCGCTGGAAGCTACCTGAGAGAGGAGGAGGCGTAAGCGGAGTGAACGCAAGCAAAAGCGTGGAAAAAGGGCCGGGATCCATGCTAGGCTAAAGGCTAACCCCTCCAGACCAGCGGTACCGTCGCTCATTCTCTCTAACGTCCGCTCCCTCGAAAACAAGCTGGACAAGCTGCGTCTGCTGAGAGAAACCTGGAGAGAGTGGAGAGACTGCTGTGTGCTTGCGTTCACTGAGACATGGCTCCACCACAACATCCCTGACGAGGCCATTCAACTGGAAGATATGGCGATGTTCCGTGCTGACAGGGAAATGGCGAGCTCCAGTAAGAGCCGGGGGGTGGGTGGGCTATGCATCTATGTTAACAAGAACTGGTGTGCTAATGCCACGTTAGTATCTAAACACTGCTCTCCGTTGGCGGAGTTCCTTATTGTAAATTGTCGGCCATATTATTTGCCGAGGGAATTCAGCAACGTGTTTGTACCTGGTGTTTACATAGCGCCGAGTGCTAATGCTAAAGCTAATGCTAAGAAGGCACTCGGGGAACTGCACAATGCGATTAGTGAAATCCAAACTTCACACCCGGACAGTTTTGTGGTGGTTGTGGGGGATTTTAACCACACCAGCCTAAAGACTGTGCTCCCCAAGTTTAAACAATGTGTAGACTTTAAGACCAGAGGAGAGAATATGTTGGACTTAGTGTACCAAACACAGATGCATATAAGGCGATACCCCGCCCCCATCTCGGCCTTTCTGATCACATATCCGTGATGCTGCTTCCTGCCTACAAACCTTTATTGAAGCGCAGCAGGCAAGCAGTGAAACAAATTAGAATTTGGCCAGAGAGTGCAACCTCTGCACTGAAAGACTGTTTTCTGCACACAGACTGGGAGGTCTTCAAAATAGCAGCCTCCCAGGAAGACAAGACAGACGTGGAGGAGTATGCTGATACGGTCACCAGCTACATCGCGAAGTGCACAGAGGATGTCACTACAGTGAAGACCATCACTATGCGGGGTAACTATAAGCCCTGGATGACTGCAGAGGTGCGCTCGCTGCTTACAGCCAGAGATGCAGCCTTCAGAGCGAAGGACAGGATCGCCCTCCGCTCAGCCAGGTCTGCGCTCTCAAAGGGAATTAAGGCGGCAAAGCGCGCCTATGCGGAGAAAATCCAGGGACACCTCTGTGACACTAGGAACACCAAGCAGATGTGGCAGGGAGTTCGAACACTGACGGGCTATAAGTCTAGGCAGGGGTCGATGATGATGATGCTTTGCTTCCAGACAGGCTTAACAACTTCTTTGCATGTTTTGAAGCATCAAACTCGACAATCAGAGGGAGGGCTGGCCCACCCCTACCATCGGTCGGACCAGCTTTTACCATCAACACAGCGGACACACGGAGGACCCTAACCAGAGTCAACCCACGCAAAGCTGCAGGTCCGGACAACATTCCGGGACGTGTGCTCCGAGACTGCGCGAGCGAGTTGGCAGGTGTCCTGACAGACATTTATAACATCTCCCTGAGTCAGGCCATCGTTCCCAGATGCTTCAAGACCTCTATCATTGTACCGGTGGCAAAGAAACCAGCTGTGTCTTGTTTGAATGACTATCGTCCTGTTGCACTGACACCAATTGTGATGAAGTGTTTTGAACAGCTTGTCAAACCACACATTACAGCCTGCCTCCCTGCATCACATGACCTGCTCCAGTTTGCATATCGTTCAAACCGCTCCATGGAGGATGCTATAGTCACCACCCTACACTCTGTCATCACCCACCTGGACCAGAAAGACACCTACGCCAGACCCCTGTACATTGATTTCAGTTCAGCATTCAACACCATTATTCCCCAGAGACTGATGGAGAAATTACTCCTTCTCGGTCTGAACACCGCCACATGTCTCTGGATCCTGGATTTCCTGACTGAGAGACCTCAGTCTGTCCGGGTTGGAAACAACATCTCCAACTCTGTCACGCTGAGCACCAGATCCCCTCAAGGCTGTGTACTCAGTCCACTGTTGTTTACACTTCTAACACATGACTGTGTATCCAGACACGAGGGGAACCAGATTATTAAGTTTGCAGACGACACCACGGTGGTGGGACTTATTCAGAGGGATGAGGAATCAATGTACAGGGAAGAAGTGAGAGACCTGGAGGGCTGGTGCAGGGAGAACAATCTGGTGCTCAACGTGGACAAAATGAAGGAGATGATTATCGACTTCCGGCGGTCACAGCCTGAGCAGGTCCCCCTCAGCATCGGCGGCCGTTTAGTGGAGAGAGTGGAGAACATCAAGTTCCTCGGAGTGCAGATCTCGCAGGACCTGACCTGGAGCAAGAATTCCTTGGGGATCAGGAAGCGGGCTCAGCAGAGACTGCACTTCTTGAGGAAACTCAAACAGGCTTCTCTCCCCATCTGCATCCTCAGGACCTTCTACAGAGGTGTGGTGGAGAGTGTTCTGACGTACTGCATTGCTACATGGTACTCCAGCTGCAGTATGTCAGACAAAAAAGCCCTGCAGAGGATAGTCAAGGGGGCTGAGAGGGTAATTGGAGTCTCCCTCCCCTCTGTCCAAGAACTTTTTCAGAACCGTTGTTGGAGCAGGGCACTGAACATTGTCAAGGACCGTTCTCACCCTCTGCATAAACACTTTGAACTTCTTCCATCTGGTAAACGATTCCGGAGCATCAGAGGCAGAACCACCAGACTGATCAACAGCTTCCTTCCACAAGCTGTCAGGATGCTGAACAGTTGACCCGGAATCTCTCATACACACTACTGCACCTACGGACATTTTGTATATTATTTGTATATTATAGTTAGTTAGTTTTTTTTCCCCAAGTATGTCTCAGGGATGTGTGAATGGATGGGGGGTGAAGCCATGTGT
Organism: Pholidichthys leucotaenia; assembly: GCA_020510985.1. Taxonomy (NCBI): domain Eukaryota; kingdom Metazoa; phylum Chordata; class Actinopteri; order Cichliformes; family Pholidichthyidae; genus Pholidichthys; species Pholidichthys leucotaenia. The sequence goes on from CM035847.1 coordinate 62,750,334, forward strand.
GAATGTGTTTTAAATCATGCTGCTTCTATTTATATGGATGCCGAGAGAAACGCAATTTCATCTTGCCTGCACTACAGTTGTATGTACAGCAATATGACAATAAAGTTTGATTTGATTTGATTTGATTTACTTTAACACTGGTGTATCCAACACAGAACAGACAAGGAGAGAAACAGCAGATGGACCGCCAGACTGCTGCCCTTGGCAGGAAGGCAAGCCCATGCAGCCCGGTCAGCGATAGATTGGAGGCCCGGCTGCTGCTTCACCTGTGTGCTACCATGGTCCTTTGCCAGACTGTGAGAATATACTTTCAAAGACAGCCTACCTTTCGGTATGTAGACTAATTGGGATACCTGTTTTACACAGGAATACTTGCTTTCTACAAGCAATGCACTAGTCTATCTGATAATGAAAATTGTACAAGCTGTATGTGTGTGATGTCAGCATGGAGCAGTCACTACCCCTTCAAAGATGAAGCCCTTACCAGTCATCATTGTTAAAGATGATAAAACCACGATTGCCACGTCCAAAGGCAACCTGGTTACTCTGGTTGTCCCACCAGTTGGAGTGGGGCTGTCCATTGACAACGTTACGGAAAATGACCATGTTCCTAACAAAAGATGTGGAAAAATGTTACATTCACAGTGTGTCATGATTACCCCTCCGGGGAAGGGAGAAGAGGACCCATTTGCAAGACGGATTTGATAAACCATAGTTTATTAATAAACAGAAAACAAAACTGCGCGTGGGCAGAACTTAAATACAAAACAGGCAGGCTTTAAACACAACAGATTATTCACTGGAAACAGGAGCATGTGTAAGACGCCGGCATTAACAAGGACACCACAAGGAGCACAGACTGAATGATGCATAAATAGACAGGAGTGCAGTCAGGACAACACAGAACAGGTGAGCATCATCAAGGGCAAACAGACAGCCCAGGATGGTCGAGGCTGTGCAGACACAGACAGAAGTGCACATGAACATGGCAAAGAACACACAGGACAACAATAGGTGGACAGATGCACACAGACTCAAGACCAAACGGAATGGCACAGAAGGCAGAGACAAGGGGAAGACAGAGGGCAAATGATACAAAATAATAATGATACAAAATCATAGAAACACAATCATACAAACAAAGCGTGGGCTTGATCCTGAGATCAAACCCAGATTCATGACAGTGTCCATGGGTGTTTGCAACCATAAAACCTAGAAACACTACAACTTGTTCTGTTTGGGAGATCAGCACTGTGCCGTCTCTTGATTTCTGAGGACTCACGTGATCTGACGCCATCTGTGCTCACACACCCACCCATCTCCACAAGTCTGGTTAGGGTATACAGGAACAGGTTTAGTGGATCCATCACCATTGCTGGGAGGGCCCATCCAGTCATTCTGATCCTGTAGCAAAACATATTTTAACAACTGTCAACCAGAATAATCAATATACCTTAAATTTTACCATTATTACTATTCAAGAGGTGACATACTTTTCCATTCACAAAGTTGCGTTCCCAGCGGTAGCTAGACATGACCCTGGCTAGTCCATAAGGATGGGCCAGCATGTAGCCAACAGCCATCTTGTAGAGTCTGGAGTCCCAGAAGGTAAGGATGGAGGCCCCACCAGCTCCATGGCCTCTCTGGTTGTCATGGTTGTCAGTGAAGACAACAGCATTTCCATTTGCCATGAACCCCCAACCCTCTCCCCAGTTCCTATAATTAATGATATATATAATTCAGAAGTTTGCATCAGAATATTTCTATAACTGTTGGCTTAGAAATCCTTTAATACAACAGTTTGTTCCAACCAAGCAATTTGGACAATGGGGATTCCAGGGCTTACTACATTTCCTGTATCACTCCACTTCAGTGGTACTGTAATAATCTTTAATTACAGTCACTGTTAATGACTCCTTCTTATATGTGAGAATTGAAATGTGTGCATTAATTTCCACAGTCAGGCGATGTTCAAAAAGAAACAGGTTTCACAACCCGGAAATTACATTGCTGTGTTCTTGGTTCATGAAGTTAGTCCAGCTAGCTGCTGTTAGCTCACTTTTTAATGTTAGTTACCCCAAAGTTAGGATGAAAACCTCAGTTTCTACTGAAGCCTAACGATGTAAAGCATGATTCTGACTCTGTATTTCATTTGAAGATGCCAACAGCAAAGCAGTAAAGAGAACAAAAACAACAGTGGACATACAGATTGAGCACTTAATTGCTAGGTAGCTAGCGGGCATTTGACAAAAGCGGTTGATATGGATAGACTTTGAAAGAGTATGTACTGTATATACAGTAGATTATGATTTGGATACTGTTGTGCGTGGATTTATTGTGAAGTGCGATTTATTGTGATGACACCGCCTTCCTGTTGCATCATCACACCGCCCTATATTAGGGAGCAGCTGCCATGAGGACTTCCTCTTGGGCCGGATGACTCCACTGGGTGCAGTATCTGTACGGTGTTAATAAATACACATTCAGTGGTTTGTCTCTGTCGGCCTCATTCTTCACCAGGTTTGTGGACATAATATTTGGCGACTGAGGATTAACGTATGGAGACGTGTGTCACAGGTTGACAGGTTGTCGTTGGCTCGAGGCCTTTCAAACGTACATCACAGCTCGATAAGGTGAGTGCACGTGCGCTCCTTGTCTACAACCTGGGTATCGAAGGCCAGATGGTCCTACGGATGCTTGGTGCGTCAGACTTGTACGAGGACATCGTGGAGCTACTAGCTAATCATTTCACCACCCAGACAGTGTGACTGTTCAGAGAATTTGTTTTCGCCAGAGGCGCCAACGTGTAGGTCAGTATGTTGCTGATTTGAGGCAGCTAGCTAACGAGTGTCGTTTTGGGCCACTCGAAGACGAGATAGTATGAGACCAATTGGCTGAGCACACGTGCAATGCTGGACTGCATGCTAGGCTATTGACGGTACCTAATGACGTAACACTAGCTAGGGCTGTCAAACTAGCTCTCCAGTTGGAGGCCGCCGATAAGCTAGTGTTGGAGCTAAACTGGTGCCTGTCACAGAAACCACCAGAGCCGCCCGCCTCAGCTGACGTTGCGGACCCTGATACCGAGGATAGCTTGGCTGATGATTGTGAAACCAATGCTGCCAGCGGAAGGTCTGCCCCGGGAAACCCCGTTCGCAGGGGTTGTGGGTCCACAACGCACCGCCATAAAACGAGAGTGCCTGGCAAGAGGGAAACGATGCAGTAGATGTGGATGCTTAAATCACTATGCCAGGGTGTGCCGTTTGTCTGATCCGGAGAGTCCACGGAAGAAATCACCCCACCCGCCCCCAACAACCATCCACTCGGTGAGTCCCATTACCAACGGGTATATGTAATTGTGCAGTGGAGTTAGACTGCGTGGAGGTGCCACTGTTACTCGATACGGTGGTGGTGAGGTCAATGATGAATTGGGCCATGGTGAAGAAGTTTTTCCCCCACCACAGGATTAGGAGTAACCCAGCACCGTTGTATGGCTATGGTGGTAGCAGACCATGCACTGTCGGGACTGTGGAGTTGACTGCTTGTTACAAGTCTGAAGCGATGATTGACTTCACGTTCCAAGTGGTGGCACGCAACGATAACATCATGGGGTGTGACCTGTTCTATGAACTGGGTTTTGACATCAAGGATAGCGCTGGGAATGAATGGTCTGGTTGTGGTCGCTGGGGCTCGCGGGCTCCGGTGATCAAAGAGGACGTGGTTTGGGACAAAGAGCTAACGGACACCTTCACTTTCAAGTGGGCCAGTTCTTGCTCAGTGTCAGTAGGGGAAATTTCAGTGCCTGCGCTCGGCAGGAGGTAGTTGAGGGAGCCGAGCATGACAGCGGGACACCCGTGCTGACGAGCGACAACATGATAGCACTGGACGCCTTCAGTACTCGGCCGCAGTTGGGTGAGGGGTCTGCTGCTATGATGGTGACCACTGCTACGTTCTTAGAAGAGGGCAGGGCATGACCGACAAGCATGGAGTTACTGCATGCTCAGCAGCAGCACGTCATGCCGAGTAAGGTCCCACTTCGGGTTATGGGCTGGGTTCGGGGTGATGAACGACCATGGCGAAGTTGGGCCAGATGACAACCGACGAAACATAAGGCATGCCTGAGGATAGTGGCGAAGTTGGGAGTGGCGTGCTTCTAGTTGTCTGACGGCTTGATGAGGCATGCTAACCAGCTGCCGCATGTGCAGGAGGATGCTCCAGGTGGCGAGGCTGGACAGCAGTCGGTGAAGGTGGTTTGGGATCTGGGCTCCAGTGTTCTGAAGATCAGCCCTTGCCCCGGGGACCTGTTGCCTCCAGAAGCGCGCCTGCTGCGGGGCTACCCAGGGCCCCCCTGCCTGTCCCACCATTCTCCTAAGTGACTGTGCTGAAGGACTCAATGTGCTTATAGTTCTGTTTTGGTTCTGTGTTTAGTTTAGGAGCACGGCAGTTTTTTCGGCTGTTCAGTAAAGACTTTTAGTGATATCAGTGACAGAATAACCCACTGTGCCATGCGGGCCGTGGGGTAGTCCACCCACCGGTCCTATTTTAGTTTTTTTTTGTGTGAATGTGTTAGGCTTTAGCTTTGCTTTAGTTTAGTGTGTGATTGGGGTTCTAAATTAGAGTGGGTTTGATTTGAGTGAGTGGTTTTGGACCTTGTAAAGGGAGGGGAGGATGTTGTGTGGGGCTTTATTGTGAAGTGTGGTGTGATGACGCCGCCTTCCTGTTGCGTCATCACACCACCCTATATTAGGGGGCAGCCACCATGAGGACTTCCTCTTGGGCCGGATGACTCCGCTGGCTGCAGTATCTGTACAGTGTTCCAAATCCCTTAATAAATACACATTCAGTGGCACATCTCTGTCGGCCTCATTCTTCACCAGGTTTGTGGACATAACAGAGACAATAGCAAATTTCTTTGAACATATGTGTAAAATGACAAAGTTATTATATACAATGCTCAGTGTCTGTATTAATTAGCAACATTCTGGAGTGGTAGTTGGAAACTACTTGTTTTAATGCTGTGTTTTTAGTCTTGGCAGAACAATATAACGTTAAATCAAACAAATATAATCTGTTGTCATATACTACTGTCAATTTATAAAATTTATAAAAAAAAAACATATAAAAGCAATATTGCATTTAAGTTCATGCTGTATATAGTACTGAGGTGATGTCTTCAGCCCTGGTGACACAGTGGTGCAGTCTTGTTAAAACTGCATGAACATTTATTGGAGAAAGAGTGAGTAGAGGCAGCCAGGAACAGTATACACTCACATGGTATAGATAGCATACAAGTCCTGAGACTTGCAGTAGTAACTCAGTCTTGTTAGAATAATGTACACTATGGAAACAATGAAGTAACAATATATAAGAAAGTCAAACTCTCTACATCCCCCTTCTTTAGTTCTGAATCTTGTTTTCAATGATGTGCACTATTAAGTATAAACTCAAAACTTTAACCAGGGTTACTGTCCTTGTGCTCTGCAATGGTATGCACAAAATGAACATACTCCTACAGAAAGACATCACTTTCATGTGAATGTGTCAAACATTAATTTACATAAACATACTGTGGTGTGAAAAAGTGTTTGCCTCCTTCCTGAGTTCTCTTTTTTTGTATGTTTGTCACACTTAAATGTTTCAGATCATCAAAGAAATTTAAATATTAGACAAACAACACAAGTAAACACAAAATGCAGTTTTTAAATGAAGATGCTTATTATAAAGGGTAAAAAAAATCCAAACCTACATGGCCCTGTGAGAAAAAGTGATTGCCCCCCCCCCATGTTAAAACGTAATTTAACTGTGGTTTATCACATCTTTGGAAAGCTGAGTTCAATTTCTTTAGCCACTCCCAGGCCTGATTACTGCCACACCTGTTCTCAATCAAGAAATCACTTAAAAAGGACCTGTCTGACAAAGTGAAGTAGACCAAAAGATCCTCAAAAGCTAGGCATCATGTTGCGATCCAAAGAAATTCAGGAACAAATGAGAAACAAAGTAAATGAGATCTATCAATCTGTAAAAGGTTATAAAGCCCTTTCTAAAGCTTTGGGACTCCAATGAACCAAAGCAAGAGCCGTTATCCACAAATGGCGAAAACATGGAACAGTGGTGAACCTTCCCAGGAGTGGCCGGCCAACCAAAATTACCCCAAGAGCGCAGCGACAACTCATCCAAGAGGTCATAAAATACCCCACAACAACATCCAAAGAACTGCAGGCCTCACTTGCCTCATTTAAGGTCAGTGTTCATGACTCCACCATAAGAAAGAGATCCAAGATGAAAACCACTGCTGAGCAAAGAGAACATAAAGGCTCATCTCAGTTTTGCCAGAAAACATCTTGATGATCTCCAAGACTTTTGGGAAAATACTGTGGACTGACGAGACAAAAGTTGAACTTTTTGGAAGGTGTGTGTCCCATTACATCTGGCATAAAAGTAACACAGCATTTCAGAAAAGGAACATCATACCAGCAGAAAAATATGGTGGTGGGAGTGTGATGGTCTGGGGCTGTTTTGCTGGTTCAGGACCCGGAAGACTTGCTGGGGTAAATGGAACCATGAATTCTTCTGTCTACCAAAAAATCCTGAAGGAGAATGTCCAGCCATCTGTTTGTGACCGCAAGCTGAAGCGCACGTTGGTTCTGCAGCAGGCCAATGATCCAAAAAGCACCAGCAGGTTCACCTCTGAATGGCTTAAGAAAATCAAAATGAAGACTTTGGAGTGGCCTAGTCAAAGTCCTGACTTGAATCCGATTGAGATGCTGCGGCATGACCTTAAAAAGGCGGTTCATGCTCAAAAACCCTCCAATGTGGCTGAATTACAACAATTCTGCAAAGACGAGTGGGCCAAAATTCCTCCACAGCGCTGTAAAAGACTCATTGCCAGTTATTGCAAACACTTGATTGCAGTTGTTGCTGCTAAGGGTGGCCCAACCAGTTACAGTGGGGCAAAAAAGTATTTAGTCAGCCACCAATTGTGCAAGTTCTCCCACTTAAAAGATGAGAGAGGCCTTCAATTTTCATCATAGGTATACCTCAACTATGAGAGACAAAATGAGAAAAAAAAAAATCCAGAAAATCACATTGAAGGATTTTTAATGAATTAATTGGTAAATTCCTCGGTAAAATAAGTATTTGGTCAATAACAAAAGTTCATCTCAATACTTTGTTATATACCCATTGTTGGCAATGACAGAGGTCAAACGTTTTCTTTAAGTCTTCACAAGGTTTTCACACACTGTTGCTGGTATTTTGGCCCATTCCTCCATGCAGATCTCCTCTAGAGCAATGATGTTTTGGGGCTGTCGCTGGGGAACACAAACTTTCAACTCCCTCCAAAGATTTTCTATGGGGTTGAGATCTGGAGTCTGGCTAGACCACTCCAGGACGTTGAAATGCTTCTTACGAAGCCACTCCTTCGTTGCCCGGGCGGTGTGTTTGGGATCATTGTCATGCTGAAAGACCCAGCTACGTTTCATCTTCAGTGCCCTTGCTGATGGAAGGAGGTTTTCACTCAAAATCTCACGATACATGGCTCCATTCATTCTTTCCTTTACACGGATCAGTCGTCCTGGTCCCTTTGCAGAAGAACAGCCCCAAAGCATGATGTTTCCACCCCCATGCTTCACAGTAGGTATGGTGTTCTTTGGATGCAACTCAGCATTCTTTCTCCTCCAAACACGACAAGTTGAGTTTTTACCAAAATGTTCTATTTTGGTTTCATCTGACCATATGACATTCTCCCAATCCTCTTCTGGATCATCCAAATGCTCTCTAGCAAACTTCAGACGGGCCTGGACATGTACTGGCTTAAGCAGGGGGACACGTCAGGCACTGCAGGATTTGAGTCCCTGGTAGCGTATTGTGTTACTGATGGTAGCCTTTGTTACTTTGGTCCCAGCTCTCTGTAGGTCATTCACTAGGTCCCCCCGTGTGGTTCTGGGATTTTTGCTCACCGTTCTCATGATCATTTTGACCCCACGGGGTGAGATCTTGCGTGGAGCCCCAGATCGAGGGAGATTATCAGTGGTCTTGTATGTCTTCCATTTTCTAATAATTGCTCCCACAGTTGATTTCTTCACACCAAACTGCTTACCTATTGTAGATTCAGTCTTCCCAGCCTGGTGCAGGTCTACAATTTTGTTTCTGGTGTCCTTTGACAGCTCTTTGGTCTTGGCACACGTGGGCAACGGCAGTGAAACCTGGAGGGACGTGTTTGGGAGGAACAGCCTGCCCAATCTGAACCTGAATGGTGTTCAGTTATTGGACTTCTGTGCCAACCACAGTTTGTCCATAACAAATACCATATTGAAGCATAAGGGTGTCAATATGTGCACCTGGCACCAGAACACCCTAGGTTGCAGGTCGATGACCGATTTTGTTATCGTGTCATTAGGCCTGCGACCACATGTCTTGGACACTTGGGTAAAGCTGGGTTCACACTATAACGTTTGGACCCACTTTTACTGACGTTTGGAAAAAATCAGAGAAATCAGTCTAAACGGTGAAATTACGTTCTTGCACAGTTTTTTTTTAATCCAGCGCACACCAACTTTTACGAACTTTAACAAACTTTTACAGACTTTGGCAAACTTTTGCTAGCATTTCCCAGCATTGCATTCAGCATTGTCAAATTTTTGCCAACTTAGGCTAGCATATGTGTAGCAGTTGCCAACTTAGGTTAGCTGAAGCTACGAATACTCAGCGCAGTTCAGCTGACATCAGCGTCAGGTGATGCTCATATAAAGATCAACATTTGTGGAGGCTTCCTGCCACCCTGGACCTGGTTTTTTGGGTGGATTCACACTACAACGTTTGGACCAACTTTTACTGACGTTTTGGCAAACATCTGGCTCTGCTGACAAAAGTTGATAAAAGTTAATGATAGTTGGTGTTTGATGGCAAACGCTGATGAAAGCTGTATTCGTTGAGAATTTTCAGCATGCTGAAAATTTGCCGATGTTTGGAAATAAACATTGGTGAAAGTTGTACTCAGTTTTTAAAAGTTCCTGAGCGGTGGGCTAAGTTATGCAGAATTCGCCTAAGTCAGCCTAAGTTAAGCTCCTTTGGCAAACATTGACTGAAATGCTGGTTAAAAACAGATGTTTTTAGATGGAAACTCACTTCAGACATGCAGGGACAAAAGAGAAATGTAGAGAAGGGAGAATTAAAAAAAGAATACAGTCGTGAAAAAATTAGGTCACCTCATTAAATATTCAGTTCTTTATTAAGAAATGTTCACATACAGTGGGGAAAAAAGTATTTAGTCAGCCACCAATTGTGCAAGTTCTCCCACTTAAAAGATGAGAGAGGTCTCCAATTTTCATCATAGGTATACTTCAACTTTTAGTTTTTTATCAATGCTTACTTGTAGTTTTAGCAAATGTCTGCTTTTTAATGCTAACACCAGCCTGCCCAGGGACCACAGGTGGAAATTAGCACTTGTGCTATAACCTGGTACAATGCATCTTTCCTCTTTAAGGTCAGTTGTATATTGTGCATGTCCCTGCATAAATAAATAAATAAAAATAAAATAAAATAAACTATGAGAGACAAAATGAGAAAAAAAAAATCCATAAAATCACATTGAAGGATTTTTAAAGAATTTATTTGCAAATTATGGTGGAAAATAAGTATTTGGTCACCTACAAACAAGCAAGATTTCTGGCTCTCACAGACCTGTAACTTCTTCTTTAAGAGGCTCCTCTGTCCTCCACTCGTTACCTGTATTAATGGCACCTGTTTGAACTCGTTATCAGTATAAAAGACACCTGTCCACAACCTCAAACAGTCAGACTCCAAACTCCACCATGGCCAAGACCAAAGAGCTGTCAAAGGGACTCAAATCCTGCAGTGCCTGACGTGTCCCCCTGCTTAAGACAGTACATGTCCAGGCCCGTCTGAAGTTTGCTAGAGAGCATTTGGATGATCCAGAAGAGGACTGGGAGAATGTCAAATGGTCAGATGAAACCAAAATAGAACATTTTGGTAAAAACTCAACTTGTCGTATTTGGAAAAGAAAGAATGCTGAGTTGCATCCAAAGAACACCATACCTACTGTGAAGCATGGGGGTGGAAACATCATGCTTTGGGGCTGTTTTTCTGCAAAGGGACCAGGACGACTGATCCGTGTAAAGGAAAGAATGAATGGGGCCATGTATCGTGAGATTTTGAGTGAAAACCTCCTTCCATCAGCAAGGGCATTAAAGATGAAACGTGGCTGGGTCTTTCAGCATGAATAATCCCAAACACACCGCCCGGGCAACGAAGGAGTGGCTTCGTAAGAAGCATTTCAAGGTCCTGGAGTGGCCTAGCCAGTCTCCAGATCTCAATCCCATAGAAAATCTTTGGAGGGAGTTGAAAGTTTGTGTTCCCCAGCGACAGCCCCAAAACATCACTGCTCTAGAGGAGATCTGCATGGAGGAATGGGCCAAAATACCAGCAACAGTGTGTGAAAACCTTGTGAAGACTTACAGAAAACCTTTGACCTCTGTCATTGCCAACAAAGGGTATATAACAAAGTATTGAGATGAACTTTTGTTATCGACCAAATACTTATTTTACCGAGGAATTTACCAATTAATTCATTAAAAATCCTTCAATGTGATTTTCTGGATTTTTTTTTTTCCTCATTTTGTCTCTCATAGTTGAGGTATACCTATGATGAAAATTGGAGACCTCTCTTATCTTTTAAGTGGGAGAACTTGCACAATTGGTGGCTGACAAAATACTTTTTTGCCCCACTGTATCTATGTCGAACCTTGTTTTTGTTATTATTTGCATTTTTTTAACATTTATTTTAGCCATTTCAAGCAGGAGTGAATGTGGGGGCGTCCTAAAAAAGTTGGAGGGTGTCCTAATTTTTTCCTCAATGTGTTTAGAATATTTTACAGAAAATTTGAAAAAGTCTTTAATTCATTTTTAATTGTTTAGTTGTATTACATGAATCGCCCAGTATTTTTAACATTGATATTAAATATCCATATGTCCAAATATGTTAAAAAACTCACAGGCTTATACAGGGTTTCTTAATTTTTTTCACATGACTGTATATGTTGTTGTTGTTTTTGTTCATCCGTCATTCTTGACGATGACCAAAGACATCATAGGGAAGAGGACTGGGTGCGATGCATCCAGCTGTGGCTGACCAGTCCAATGCAGGCACAGAAGGCTCTGTCACAGGTCGGGCACAGGTGGTCTGCGCGGGCAGAAGATACAGGGGTGGCTCTGGACTTGTGAAGCTCACATTTTCTCTGGGCCTTGGCAATCCTGTTCAGCTCAAAGGAGGCAGCACCTTTCCTGGTACAGCTACGCCAGTCTGGTCGGTCTAGCGTTAGGGTCTCCCAGGTGTCAGGACTGATGTCAAAGCTCTTCAGGGACGCCTTAAGAGTGTCTTTGTAGGACTTCTTCTGACCACCTTGTGAGCGCTTGCCCTCTACTAGTTCACCGTAGAACAGTAGGCGTGTGTTGGTAGGCGTGAGTCAGGCATACGAACAAGGTGGCCAGCCCACCTAATCTGGGCTCTCTTGAGCAGGGTGTGGATGCTAGGCAGCTCAGCTAGGGAGAGGACCTCTGTGTCAGGGATTTTGTCCTGCCAGGTGATCTTCAGGAGCTTTCTGAGGCAGTTCAGGTGGAAGCGGTTTAGCTTTCTGGCATGGCGCTCATAGACTGTCCAGGTCTCATAGACTGTCCAGGTCTATGAACTGCCGCACCATGCTGATGAACTTGTCTGGGCAGCTGAACTTCACCATGATCTTCCACAGCCCCTCATGACTGACGGTATCAAAAGCCTTGGTCAGATCTACAAATGTTGTGTAGAGGTCCCTGTTCTGTTCTTGACACTTCTCCTGAAGTTGACATGCAGCGAAGATCATGTCAGCAGTTCCACGACCCTCTCTGAAGCCGCACTGTCTCTCAGGCAGGTGACCGCCTTACTTGTGCTGAATGAGGTGGTTGAGAAGGACTCTTGCGAGGATCTTGCCGGTGATGACAAGGAGAGAGATCCCACGGTGGTTGTTGCAGGACTGCCTGTTTCCTTTTCTCTAGTAGAGATGGACAATGGAGGCATCCTTGAGCTCCTGGGGGATAACTTGCTGCTGCCACATGGTCTGAAAGAGCTCGGTGAGTTTCTGTATTAGAACTCGTCCTCCTGCCTAGCAGATTTCAGCTGGGATGGAGTCAGAGCCTGGTGCTTTGCCATTTGAAAGGAGTTTGATCGCTTTTTGGACTTCTGATTCCGTTGGAGGTTACATGACTGTATATATATGTAAGAGGACAATGTATAGTATTTGTTTGGTGATAACAAGGTGTGTATGACATGTTTTTAAAAATTTTTTTTTCAAAACTTTCACCAACGTGTATTCCCAAATGTCAGCAAATTTTCAGCAGGCTGAAAATTTTCAAAGAATACAACTTTCGCCAGCGTTTGCCAACAAATGCTGGCGAAAAGTTAATTTAACTGTTGCCAGCAGAGCCAGACATTTTCCAGAACGTCACTAAAAGTTGGCCCAAACGTTGTAATGTGAATCCACCTTAAAGAGAGGTGCAGAGCTGTCAACTGATCACATGGTGGTGAGTTGGATCCGATGGCAGGGGAGGACGCCACTCAGACTGGTAGACTGGAGTGGTGGATTAGCGGTCAAGCATCCGCCCCACAACCAGGAGGTCTGGGTTCAAATCCACGTCATGTCAAAGACCATATAAAAATGGAATTTCCTGCCGTCTAGCTTGGTGCTCAGCAAAAATGGAACGGAGGAGGGAAATGTGGGAGGCAGTGGCTCAGGAGGTAGAGCAGGTTGTCCAATAACCAGAGGGTTGGTGGTTCGAATTCCGCTGTCCCCAGCCATCCTGCCGTTGTGTCCCTGGGCAAGACACTTTACCCACCTTGCCTCCAGTGTCCATAACACTGGATGAATGTGTATAAATGTTTGGTAGTGTTTGGAGAGGCCATTGGCACAGATTGGCAGCCATGTTTCCGTCAGTCTTCCCCAGGGCAACTGTGGCTATAGTAGTGGCTTACCACTATCAACGTCTGTCTGGAATAAATGAATAATGGACTTACTGTAAGCGCTTTGAGATGTCACTTGACATGTAAAGCACCATATAAATCTAATCCATTATTATTATTGTTATTAGGCCTAAATGTATGCTGCATCTGGAAAGTATTCATGGCACTTCACTTTTTATGTTACAGCCTTATTCCAAAATGGATTAATTTCTTTTTTTTTTCCCCTCAAAATTCTACACACAATACCTATACTGACATTGTGAAAAAAATGTTTGAGATTTTTGCAAATGTATTAAAAATAAAAAGCTAAGAAATCACATGTACATAAGTATTCACACCCTTTGCTCAATACTTTGTTGATGAACCTTTGACAGCAATTACAGCCTCAAGTCTTTTTGAATATGATGCCACAAGCTTGGCACACCTATCTTTGGGGAGTTTCACCCATTCCTCTTTGTAGTACCTCTCAAGCTCCATCAGGTTGGATAGGAAGCATTGGTGCACAGCCATTTTCAGATCTCTCCAGAGATGTTCAATTGGATTCAAGTCTGGGCTCTGACTGGGCCACTCAAGGACATTCACAGAGTTGTCCTGAAGCCACTCCTTTGATATCTTGGCTGTGTGCTTAGGGTTATTGTCCTGCTGAAAGATGAACCTTCACCTCAGTCTGAAGTCAAGAGCACTCTGGAGCAGATTTTCATCCAGGATGTCTTTGTACATTGCTGCATTTATCTGTCCCTCTATCCTGACTAGTCTCCCAGTTACTGCTGCTGAAAAACATCCCCACAGCATGATGCCGCCACCACCATGCTTCACTGTAGGGATGGTATTGGCCTGGTGATGAGCAGTGCCTGGTTTCCTCCAAACATGATGCCTGGCATTGATGCCTAAGAGTTCAATCTTTGTCTCATAAGACCAAAGAATTTTGTTTCTCATGGTCAGAGAGTCCTTCAGGTGCCTTTTGGCAAACTCCAGGTGGACTGCCATGTGCCTTGTACTAAGGAGTGGCTACCATGTGGCCACTCTACCATACAGGCCTGATTAGTGGATTGTTGCAGAGATGGTTGTCCATCTGGAAGGTTCTCCTCTCTCCATGGAGGAATGCTGGAGCTCTGACAGAGTGACCATCAGGTTCTTGGTCACCTCCCTGACTAAGGCCCTTCTCCCACAATTGTTCAGTTTAGACAGACGGCCAGCTCTAGGAAGAGTCCTGGTGGTTCCAAACTTCTTTCATTTACAGATGATGGAGGCCACTGTGCTCATTGGGACCTTCAAAGCAGCAAAACTTTTTCTGTTCCCTTCTCCAGATTTGTGCCTCGAGACAATCCTGTCTCGGAGGTCTACAGACAATTCCTTTGACTTCATGCTTGGTTTGTGCTCTAACATGCACTGCCAACTATGGGATCTTATATAGACAGGTGTGTGCCTTTCCAAATCATGTCCAATCAACTGAATTCACCACAGGTGGACTCCATTTAATCTGTAGAAACATCTCACGGATAATCAGTGGAAACAGGACACACCTGAGCTCAATTGTGAGCTTCATTGCAAATGCTATGAATACTTATGTACAGTGGTGTGAAAAAGTTTTTGCCCCCTTCCAGATTTCTCTTTTTTTTTTTTGTATGTTTGCCACACTTAAATGTTTCAGATCATCAAAGAAATTTAAATATTTGACAAAGATAACACAAGAAAACACAAAATGCAGTTTTAAAATGAAGGTGTTTAGTATTAAGGGAAAAAAAAATCCAAACCTACATGGCCCAATGTGAAAAAACGATTGCCTCCTAAACCTAATAACTGGTTGGGCCACCCTTAGCAGCGACAACTGCAATCAAGCATTTGCGATAACTGGCAATGAGTCTTTTACAGCACTGTGGAGAAATTTTGGCCCATTCGTCTTTGCAGAATTGTTGTAATTCAGCCACATTGGAGGGTTTTTGAGCATGAACTGCCTTTTTAAGGTCATGCCACAGTATCTCAATCGGAATCAGGTCAGGACTTTGACTAGGCCAATCCAACGCCTTCATTTTGTTGTTCGAAAGCCATTCAGAGGTGGACTTGCTTGTGTGTTTTGGACCATTGTTCTGCTGCAGAACCAACGTGCGCTTCAGCTTGAGGTCACAAATAGATTACCGGACATTCCCCTTCAGGATTTTTTGGTAGACAGAAGAAGTCATGGTTCCGTTTACCACAGAAAGTCTTCCAGGTCCTGAACCAGCAAAACAGTCCCAGACCATCACACTGCCACCACCATATTTTACTGATGGAATATTCCTTTTCTGAAATGCTGTGTTACTTTTACTCCAGATGTAATTGGACACGCACCTTTCAAAAAGTTCAACTTTTGTCTCGTCAATCTCAGAGTATTTTCCCAAAAGTCTTGGAGATCATCAAGATGTTTTCTGGCAAAACTGAAATGAGGCTTTATGTTCTTTTTGCTCAGCAGTGGTTTTCGTCTTGGAACTCTGCCATGCAAGCCATTTTTGCCCAGTCTCTTTCTTATGGTGGAGTCATGAACACTGACCTTAAATGAGGCAAGTGAGGCCTGCAGTTCTTTGGATGCTGTTGTGGGGTATTTTGTGACCTCTTGGATGAGTCGTCGCTGTGCTCTTGGGGTAATTTTGGTTGGCCGGCCACTCCTGGGAAGGTTCACCACTGATCCATGTTGTCGCCATTTGTGGATAATGGCTCTCACTGTGGTTCACTGGAGTCCCAAAGCTTTAGAAATGGCTTCATAACCTTTTCCCAACTGATAAATCCCAGTTACTTTGTTTCTCATTTGTTCCTGAATTTCTTTGGATGTCTAGCTTTTGAGGATCTTTTGGTTCACTTCACTTTGTCAGGCAGGTCCTATAAAGTTGATTTCTTGATTGAGAACAGGTGTGGCAGTAATCAGGCCTGGGAGTGGCTACAGAAACTGAACTCAGCTTTCCAAAGATGTGATAAACCACAGTTAATTTACATTTTTAATGGGGTTGGGGGGGGTCACTTTTTCACACACGGCCATGTAGGTTTGGATTTTTTTTTACCCTTTATAATAAACACCTTCATTTAAAAACTGCATTTTGTGTTTACCTGTGTTATGTTTGTCTGATATTTAAATTTCTCTGATGATCTGAAACTTAAGTGTAACAAACATACAAAAAAAAAAAAGAGAAATCAGGAAGCGGGCAAACACTTTTTCACACCACTGTATGTTTATGTAAATTAATGTTTGACACATTCACATGGAAGTGATGTCTTTCTGTAGGAGTATGTTCATTTTGTGCATACCATTGCAGAGCACAAGGATAGTAACCCTGGTTAAAGTTTTGAGTTTATACTTAATAGTGCACATAATTGAAAACAAGATTCAGAACTAAAGAAGGGGGATGTAGAGAGTTTGACTTTCTTATATATTGTCACTTAATTGTTTCCATAGTTTACATTATTCTAACAAGACTGAGTTACTGCTGCAAGTCTCAGTACTTGTATGCTATCTATGCCATGTGAGTGTATACTGTTCCTGGCTGCCTCTACTCACTCTTTCTCCAATAAATGTTCGTGCAGTTTTAAGAAGGCTGCATCACTGTGTCACCAGGGCTGAAGATATCACCTCAGTACTATATACAGCATGACCTTGAATGCAATATTGCTTTTATATGTTTATTTTTTATAAATTTTATAAATTGACAGTTTATATTTATTTAGCGAATGCAAAGTCCTTAAGCCAAGCAGTTGCCTCCTGGTTTGCTGTATGGAGGGTGTGTAATCCTCCTTCCAGTCTTTGGAGCGGGCAAGCCTCTATGATGTGTTCCATAGTTTGCTCCTCTCCACATGCGCACAGTGGGCTGGGGCTACTGCCCCATCTGTGAAGGCTGACAGTAGTATTGACAGTAGTATATGACAACAGATTATATTTGTTTGATTTAATGTTATATTGTTCTGCCAAGACTAAAAACACAGCATTAAAACAAGTAGTTTCCAACTACCACTCCAGAATGTTGCTAATTAATACAGACCCTGAGCACTGTATACTGTATAATAACTTTGTCATTTTACACATATGTTCAAAGAAATTTGCTATTGTCTCTGTTATGTCCACAAACCTGGTGAAGAATGAGGCTGACAGAGTTGTACCACTGAACGTGTATTTATTAAGGGATTTGGAACACCATACAGATACTGCACCCAGCGGAGTCATCCGGCCCAAGAGGAAGTCCTCATGGTGGCTGCCCCCTAATATAGGGTGGTTTGATGATGCAACAGGAAGGCAGCGTCATCACACCGCACTTCACAATAAAGCCCCACACAACATCCTCTGGCAACCCCTGCACCAAATAGTGGACACCAGTGGTGAGGGGGGCCATCAAACTGAAGAAGTCCTAGTCCTCAATAGAGTCCTATTGAGCTTGGTTGGCTTGTGGGACTCCTGAAGCATCTGAGGTGTATCGGCAGGCCAAGCGGAGTGCAGCTCGGGTGGTTGCTGAAGCAAAAACTCGGGTATGGGAGGAGTTCGGTGAGGCCATGGAACAAGACTTTCATTTGGCCTCAAAGAGATTCTGACAAACTGCAGTGTGGCTCAGGAGGGGGAAGCAGCTCCCTGTCCACACTGTATGATGTGGATGGGGCACTGCTGACTTTGACAGGGGACATCGTCGGGTCATGGAAGGAATACTTCGGGGATCTCCTCAATCCCACTGACACATGTTCCACAAAGGAAGCAGGGCTTGATGACAAGGGGAACAACTCGCCCATCACAGGCACTGAGGTCCCCGAAGTAGTTAAAAACTCTTTGGTGGCCGGATCCCAGGGGTGGATGAGATTCGCCCTGAGTACCTCAAGGCCCTGGATGTTGTAGAGTTGTCACGGTTGACACGCCTCTGCAATGTTGCATGGAGGTCAGAGACAGTGCTTTTGGCATGGCAAACTGGGGTGGCGGTTCATCTTTTCAAAAAGGGGTATCGGAGGGTGAGTTCCAACTTTAGGGGGATCACACTTCTCAGCCTCCCTGGGAAGGTCTATGCTAGGGTACTGGAGAGGAGAGTCCGACCACTGGTTGAACCTCGGATCCAGAAGGAGCAATGGGGTTTTTGTCCTGGCTATGGTACATCGGACCAACTCTTTGCCCTCTCAAGAATCCTCGAGGGTTTGTGGGAGTTTGCCCAACCAGTCCACATGTGTTTTGTGGACTTGGAGAAAGCATTCGACCATGTCCCTCGTGATTTCTTGTGGGGGGTGCTGCAGGAGTATGGGGTATCGGGCTTGTTGTTACGAGCTATCTGGTCCTTATACGACCTTTGCAAGAGTTTGGTTTGTATTGCCAACACCCAGTCAAACTCATTTCCAGTGAGAGTTGGACTCTGCCAGGGCTGGACAGGATTTCTAGTTTCAGCCAAGGGTCAGAGGGTGTCATGCTTGGTGACCACAGGGTCTCATCTCTGCTTTTTGCAGATGATGTTTTCCTGTTGGCTTCATCGACCAGTGACAGCTCAGACAGCTCAGACAGCTCAGACAGATCAGGAAGGAGAAGGAAGCAGCGCTGAAAAATGGAGACAGGGACTGCTACAGGGAGGTTAAATACCGGTTTAACAGAGAGCTGAAGAGGGCTAAATCTCTATACTCAGAGAGACTCCAGCAGCAGTTCACTGCTAATGATTCGGCTTCCGTGTGGAGAGGACTGAGGCAAATCACCAACTATCGACCTAAGGCTCCTAAAGGTCAGGATGACAAAGCCCTTTGTCAAAGACTGTCCCAACACTATGCCCGTTTTGACACCTCGTCATCTGTGTCCAACTCCCCCCCTCCCTCCAGCTCCACAGCCTCCACATTCCCTACTTCATTTAAGGCACCCCCCCCTCCTCCCCCCCCTCCCCTTATCATCAGTGAGCAGGATGTGCTCAAACAGTTCTCCAGACTGAACCCGCACAAGGCCCCCGGCCCAGACGGCGTGTCTCCCTCCACCCTGAGACTCTGTGCGAAACAGCTGGCTCCTGTATTCACAGACATTTTTAACACCTCCCTTAAGTTATGCCACGTGCCGTCCTGCCTCAAATCCTCCACCATCATCCCTGTCCCCAAGAAGCCACGGATCACTGGACTTAATGACTACAGACCTGTAGCGCTCACCTCTGTAGTCATGAAGTCCTTTGAGCGCCTGGTCCTGTCCCACCTCAAGTCCATCACCACCCCTCTCCTGGACCCGCTGCAGTTTGCCTACCGAGCCAACAGGTCTGTAGACGATGCAGTCAACCTGGCCCTCCACTCCATCCTGCAGCACCTGGACTCCCCGGGAACCTACGCCAGGATCCTGTTTGTGGACTTCAGCTCCGCATTCAACACCATCCGCCCCGCTCTGCTCCGGGACAAGCTGTCCCTGCTCAACGTGCCTGACTCCCTCTGCAGGTGGATCATCGACTTCCTGACGGACCGGAGGCAGCATGTGCGGCTGGGAAAGACTGTCTCAGACTATACTAGCATCAGCACCGGATCACCCCAGGGCTGTGTACTTTCCCCCCTACTCTTCTCCCTTTACACCAACTCCTGCACCTCCAGCCACCAGTCTGTCAAGTTGATCAAGTTTGCGGACGACACCACCCTCATCGGGCTCATCTCCAACGGCGACGAGTCCGCCTACAGGAGAGAGGTGGCCCAGCTGGCGTCCTGGTGCAGCCACAACAACCTGCAGCTGAACGCTCTGAAGACAGTGGAGATGATTGTAGACTTCAGGAAAGTCACTACTCCTCTGCCCCCCCTCACCCTCTCAGGCTCTCCCATCACCACTGCTGATTCCTTCCGCTTCCTAGGCACTACCATCACCAGGGACCTCAAATGGGAGCTGACCATCAGCTCACTCATCAAAAAAGCCCAGCAGAGGATGTTCTTCCTGCGGCAGCTGAGGAAGCTCAAGCTACCCACCAAGATGTTAGTGCAGTTCTACACAGCCATCATCGAGTCCATCCTCACCACCTCCATAACCGTGTGGTACGCAGGAGCCACTGCCAGCGACAGACTAAGGCTGCAGCGCGTCGTGCGCACTGCTGAGAAGGTGATCGGCTGCAAGCTCCCATCTCTCCAGGATCTGTACATCTCCAGGACCCGGAGGCGTGCTGGCCGGATCATAGCCGATCCCTCACACCCTGGTCACGTACTGTTTGCCCCCCTCCCCTCTGGTAGAAGACTTCGGTCCATCCAGACTAAAACCTCCCGTCACATGAACAGCTTCTTCCCCTCTGCCATTAGACTGCTGAACACTAAGTGACTTATTGACTCTCGTGCACCATGTACAGCAGCTCAACCAGACTCATGTCAATCATCACTGTTTTCTTCCTGCATTACTGACTGCACTATATAGTTCTCCACAGTATCTGCTGCTGGCTAATATATATTTTAACTGTTGACCAGTATCACTTAATCTTATCCTACACTTTATTACATGTATAGTTTATTTCTCTTATCTTATCATGTTTAATGTTGCAGCATTGTACCGAGACAAATTCCTAGTTTGTGTACTACATGAACAATGGCAATAAACCTGATTCTGATTCTGATTCTGATTCTGATTCTGACCTACAAGCCTTGCTGGGATGGTTTGCTACTGAAAGTGAAGCGGCTGGGATGATTATCAGCACCTCCAAATCCGAGTCCATGGTTCTCAGCCAGAAAAAGGTGGATTGTCTTCTCCAGGTTGGAGAAAAGCTCCTGCCCCACATAGAGGAGTTGAAGTATCTCGGGGTCTCATTCATGAGTGAGGGGAGAATGGAGCAAGAGATTGACAGATGGATTGGAGCAGTCTCTGCATTGATGCGGATGTTGTTCCGGTCTGTTGTGGTGAAGAGGGAGCTGAGCTCTAAAACAAAGCTGTCAATTTGCCGGTCAATCTACGTTCCTACCTTCACCTATGGTCATGAGTTTTGGGTAATGATCAAAAGAAAGATCAGTTGAGGTGCTTTGGACATCTGATCAGGAAGCCGCCTGGACACCTCCCACTCGAGGTGTTTTGGACACGTCCCACTGGGAGGAGACCCCGGGGCAAACCCAGGACACAATGGAGAGACTACGTCTCCCAGCTTGCCTGGGAACGTCTTGGTATGCTCTCTGAAAAGCTGGAGCAGGTGGCCAGAGAGAGGGAAGTTTGCGCTTCTCTGCTTGAGCTGCTGCCTCCACAACCCGGACCTCCGGAAAAGCAGTAGAAAATGGATGGATGGATGGTTTTAGGTCTGTAGCTCTGCTTGACATGAATTGCATCTGTGCTGGCAGTTGTGATATGTTTTGGTGTAGCAAGTACTTTACTGTGTTCAGTGAGTTCACTTATCTGACAGATGCGTATAGCTTTGGCAAAAGTTGAATCAGTCTCTCTGAGGAGTACACATTGCACACTGTCATTGGTAATGCCACAGACGAGTTGATCATGAATTAATTCATTCCGTAATGTGCCAAAGTTGCAGCTTTTTGCTTGGTTTCTGAGAGTGCTTACATATGCCTCAATTGTTTCTTCGATCCAAGATGGCGCCCACAGCGGTCGACATGGTGCTTCGCTGCGCTCTTTGTTTGTTTTTGTTTGTCAATTGTGTGTCTGCTTGCACTTATACCCGTGAAGAACTTCTAAATATCAGGACTTTGACCCCCACGGACCTCCTCCCAGTTTTTCTAGCCCCTGCCGCCGATCTGGTTTATTGTTTGGCTCGGAAAGTGAGACGGCGGAAGAGAGGTAGACGAGCGGGCGCTCTCGTACGACTTCGCAGGAGAGGCTCGCGAACGGCGCTGCCTGGCATATTTCTGTCCAATACCAACTCTCTCTCTAACAAGGTGGATGAACTGAGACTGCTGATGCGTTTTAAGGACCTCGCCTCCTCAGCTGTCCTCTGCTTTACTGAGACCTGGCTCCGGGAAAATATACCGGACAGCGCGCTGCGCCTCGACGGCTTCCAGCTCTTCCGTGCTGATCGTGACACAGAGCTTTCCGGCAAGACCACAGGAGGCGGAGTCTGCTTCTACATCAACTGCAACTGGTGCTCTGATGTAACGGAAATTTCCAAACACTGTTCTCCTGCCTTGGAATTTCTTGTTATCAATTGCAAGCCCTTCTATTCCCCGCGGGAGTTTGCTTCTTTCATACTCATCGCTGTGTACGCCCCTCCCGACGCGGACACGCGCGAAGCTCAGCGCGTGCTCGCGGATCACATTCAACACACAGAGCGGAGTTTTCCAGACTCGCTGATTATTGTGGCTGGCGACTTTAATCAGTGCAATCTGAGCCACGATCTCCCCCGCTACAAACAGTTTATTAAATGCCCCACCAGAGGATTAAACACACTGGATCACTGTTACACCACAGTGAAAGACGCATATCGCGCTGTTCCTCGCGCTGCGCTGGGATTATCTGATCACGTGATGGTTCACCTCATTCCCACATACAGACAGAGGTTGAAGCTCACTAAACCTGTTGTGAGCACTACGAAGATACGGACCAGTGATGCTGAGGAGAAGCTGGAAACGTGCATGGAAATATCTGACTGGGGCATGCTTAAAGGAGCCACGCATGATCTGGATGAGTACACGGACACTGTGAACTCATATATCCACTTTTGTGAAGAGAACATTCTTCCATCACGCACCAGGGTGAGTTACTCTAATGACAAACCCTGGTTCACAGCTAAGCTCAGACAGATCAGGAAGGAGAAGGAAGCAGCGCTGAAAAGTGGAGACAGGGACTGCTACAGGGAGGTTAAATACCGGTTTAACAGAGAGCTGAAGAGGGCTAAATCTCTATACTCAGAGAGACTCCAGCAGCAGTTCACTGCTAATGATTCGGCTTCCGTGTGGAGAGGACTGAGGCAAATCACCAACTATCGACCTAAGGCTCCTAAAGGTCAGGATGACAAAGCCCTTTGTCAGAGACTGTCCCAACACTATGCCCGTTTTGACACCTCGTCATCTGTGTCCAACTCCCCCCCTCCCTCCAGCTCCACAGCCTCCACATTCCCTACTTCATTTAAGGCACCCCCCCTCCCCCCCCCTCCCCTTATCATCAGTGAGCAGGATGTGCTCAAACAGTTCTCCAGACTGAACCCGCACAAGGCCCCCGGCCCAGACGGCGTGTCTCCCTCCACCCTGAGACTCTGTGCGAAACAGCTGGCTCCTGTATTCACAGACATTTTTAACACCTCCCTTAAGTTATGCCACGTGCCGTCCTGCCTCAAATCCTCCACCATCATCCCTGTCCCCAAGAAGCCACGGATCACTGGACTTAATGACTACAGACCTGTAGCGCTCACCTCTGTAGTCATGAAGTCCTTTGAGCGCCTGGTCCTGTCCCACCTCAAGTCCATCACCACCCCTCTCCTGGACCCGCTGCAGTTTGCCTACCGAGCCAACAGGTCTGTAGACGATGCAGTCAACCTGGCCCTCCACTCCATCCTGCAGCACCTGGACTCCCCGGGAACCTACGCCAGGATCCTGTTTGTGGACTTCAGCTCCGCATTCAACACCATCCGCCCCGCTCTGCTCCGGGACAAGCTGTCCCTGCTCAACGTGCCTGACTCCCTCTGCAGGTGGATCATCGACTTCCTGACGGACCGGAGGCAGCATGTGCGGCTGGGAAAGACTGTCTCAGACTATACTAGCATCAGCACCGGATCACCCCAGGGCTGTGTACTTTCCCCCCTACTCTTCTCCCTTTACACCAACTCCTGCACCTCCAGCCACCAGTCTGTCAAGTTGATCAAGTTTGCGGACGACACCACCCTCATCGGGCTCATCTCCAATGGCGACGAGTCCGCCTACAGGAGAGAGGTGGCCCAGCTGGCGTCCTGGTGCGACAATAACAACCTGCAGCTGAACGCTCTGAAGACAGTGGAGATGATTGTAGACTTCAGGAAAGTCACAACCCCTCTGCCCCCCCTCACCCTCTCAGGCTCTCCCATCACCACTGCTGATTCCTTCCGCTTCCTAGGCACTACCATCACCAGGGACCTCAAATGGGAGCTGACCATCAGCTCACTCATCAAAAAAGCCCAGCAGAGGATGTTCTTCCTGCGGCAGCTGAGGAAGCTCAAGCTACCCACCAAGATGTTAGTGCAGTTCTACACAGCCATCATCGAGTCCATCCTCACCACCTCCATAACCGTGTGGTACGCAGGAGCCACTGCCAGCGACAGACTAAGGCTGCAGCGCGTCGTGCGCACTGCTGAGAAGGTGATCGGCTGCAAGCTCCCATCTCTCCAGGATCTGTACATCTCCAGGACCCGGAGGCGTGCTGGCCGGATCATAGCCGATCCCTCACACCCTGGTCACATACTGTTTGCCCCCCTCCCCTCTGGTAGAAGACTTCGGTCCATCCAGACTAAAACCTCCCGTCACATGAACAGCTTCTTCCCCTCTGCCATTAGACTGCTGAACACTAAGTGACTCTCGTGCACCATGTACAGCAGCTCAACCAGACTCATGTTAATCATCACTGTTTTCTTCCTGCATTACCGACTGCACTATATACTGTAGTTCTCCACAGTATCTGCTGCTGGCTAATATATATTTTAACTGTTGACCAGTATCACTTAATCTTATCCTACACTTTATTACATGTATAGTTTATTTCTCTTATCTTATCATGTTTAATGTTGCAGCACTGTACCGAGACAAATTCCTAGTTTGTGTACTACATGAACAATGGCAATAAACCTGATTCTGATTCTGATTCTGATTCTGATTCTGTTTCACCTGGCTTTTGATATCTGGTATTGAAGTTATGTCTTTCCATTATCACATCAGTTTCTGGGTTGCATATTTCTTTAAATTTTATTTTTAGGCAATCTAGGTCTTCTCTAGACTCCACTGGTGTGATTATGTCACCCCCTTCTGAGAAAGCTGCAGGTGCATATGTGAATGATCTCTTCATGTTCACATTCAAACCTCCTCCAGTTTTCTGCCACATTGCTGCCAAAGACAAGAGGGTCTGGATGTTGGAATCCATCCACCATGTTCTGTGACTTCTTGCTTGTTCTTCGTCTCTTTTCTGACTTTTTTTTCTGATTTTAGGAGCTTGTCACTCGAGGAGATATCCGTCTTCTGACACCATGTTGACACAGTGATAAAGCCTTCTTAAAACTTCATGAACATTTATTGGAGAGAAAGTGAGTAGAGGCAGCCAGGAACAGTGTACACTCACATGGCATAGATAGCATACAAGCACTGAGACTGACAGTAGCAACTCAGTCTCGTGAGAGTAATGTAAACTACTGTAACAGCAAAGTGACAATATAGACTACTCAGAAAAAGTTAGGGATATTCAGCTTTTGGGTGAAATTTCAGAATGCACCTAAAATGCACGATAAACTTTACAGGTGAACTTAAGTTGACCCTCTCTAACCTTTTGAATGTACATTTCCAGCTGTTCAGTGTTTCACTACTCTTTGCATAACTTGCTGTTCTCTAACAAGGTGCTTAACGGCAAAATTCACAACAGGTGTTTGATCCATGAATCGACCAATAAATTTTATGGTTCAATTAGCATTGGTATCGAAACAGTCCTCTTCTTCATGCTGTTCACATTTTGACATCACGAGACCAAGACAACACCTAACAACTGATCAACAGTATCTCATCATTGCGAAGCTTCAAACAGGATGTTCTCAGAGGGAAGTGGCCACTGAGCTTAGAGTGTCACAGAGTGT
The DNA here is from genome assembly GCA_020510985.1 of Pholidichthys leucotaenia. Classification (NCBI taxonomy): domain Eukaryota; kingdom Metazoa; phylum Chordata; class Actinopteri; order Cichliformes; family Pholidichthyidae; genus Pholidichthys; species Pholidichthys leucotaenia. The sequence goes on from CM035847.1 coordinate 62,775,996, forward strand.
TATCAGGAGATTGCAACAGAGATACACAGAGACTGGAAGAGTCACAGAAAGGCATAGAAGTGGACGTCCTTTAGCTACATCCCATGCTGATGACCACTTCATTGTGAACAGTGCCCTGCAGAACCGGATGATGAATGCCACTCAACTCCAGGCACATTTAAGGGAGTGTCGCGTCAGACCATTCAAAATCGTTTACATCAGTGTGGTCTGCATGCTAGACGACCTGCAAGAATACGTGACCACATCATCCAAGCACAAGCATCATTGTCTTGCATGGGCCAGGGAGCATTTACGCTGGACAAGGGACCGGTGGGCCTCAGTGCTGTTCTCTGATGAAAGTCGATTCACGCTGAGCAGAAATGATGGCTGCCAACAATGTTGGAGACGTCAAGGAGAGCACTATGCATCAGCTGCTGTTGTCACCAGACGAGCTTTTGGTGGTAGTGGTGTTACAGTCTGAGCAGGTGTGTCTTGTCCATACAGACCTGCCCTACACCTTGTGAATGGTACAATGACAAGCCCAGTGCTACCTGAATAACATCATTAATCCAGTCATTGTGCCCCTGCATGAACAACACAGGCCTAATTTCATCTTCATGGACGACAATGCTCCGACTCATCAACGTTGTTTCATTAGGGAACGGCTGCTGGAGGCTGCAGTACCTCAGATGGAGTGGTCTACACTTTCTCCAGACCTGAATCCCATAGAAAACCTATGGGATCAGCTGAGTCGCCATGTAGAGGCTTGTAACCCTGCACCCCACAACCTCAATGACCCGAGGGCCGTCCTTCAAGAAGAGTGGAATGCCATGTCTCAGCAGACAATAAGTCAACTGTAAATGATGCTCAAGGGCACATGACAAGTTATTGAGACACTGCCATTTTTTGTTGTGGTATACCCACCACTGTTGTTGGCTTTTCTTTCAATAAATTGTTTGAGATGAGGAAATCACCATTGCACGCTTCTACTTAAATGCCTTAGTTTCATGATATTATACCACTGTAGCATGAACTTTTTACATTTTCCATAAATTTCACCTGAAAGCCAAATATCCCTAACTTTTTGAGTAGTGTATAAGAAAGTCAGACTCTCTACATGCCCTTCACTGAAGCCTACAGTCAAATTACCTCAGTATACCACACTCCCTCTCTTAAATATATAATCAGTTGTTATTTCTTTCTTTTGAAACAATCATATTGGGAGTCTTCAAGTTTCTGTGTCATAAATTATGTAGATTCATCTAAGGAAATACATACACAGTGTAGCAAAGCTTCTCGCTGTTCCATTTTCTGAAGACAGTTCCCAGTTTGGCCCCATATTTAAACTCGGTCACCCTTCCCAGAGAAACATACTCATTAGATGAGATTGCCTCACCTCCCAGGTCAATAACCTACAGTGGAAAAATAACACAAAAGACCACAGAATCAGGATTGACTGTGAACTGTGAATAATTTCAGCCAAATGATACTATATTATGACAAGAATACATGTATTTTATCACCTCTAACTTGATGAAGAAATTCAGGTGTACATGAGGTGGTTATCTATGAGTCTGTAGACCAGAGGTCATCTTAACTGAAAATTGTCTGTCATTGACAGATATTTTTTTTAGTAGTGACAGAAAAATCTGAAGGCGGTCATTTTGACAGATTACACTCAGGTGCTGTAATTTTTACTTGTAATTCCAATGTGTCCACTTTAGAGCACATATTAAATAGTGATTATCAAGTATTATACAACAGTTAATTCTGACCGAGCAAAAACCCACCACAGGGGTGCACAAGCCAGTGTACTCTTAGTGCCGGTCCCAAGCTCGGGTAAATGGGGAGGGTTGTGTCTGCAAGGGCATCTGATGTAAAACCTTTGCCAGATTAAACATGCAGATCATGACGAATAACATGCAAGGGATAGGGTGAGATGGAGGTCAATGATCCGCTGTGGTGACCCCTAAAGGGAGCAGCCGAAAGAAGAAGAAGTTCTGACCAAGCACTCTGATTGGACAATATGGATTCCAGGAGCTAATACAGTCCCCACTAATCACACTAAGACGTTTCACCAAATATGTATCATTCCACTTCATCTGTTTTTATAACTAATCTTTATATCAGTTAATCTGTGACTTCTCACGAGAGAATTGTAATAATGTGAGTAGGAGTTTGAATACCTTTAAATTTCATTGTAATATTAAGTATTGCTGTCTTTGCCTGGTAGTGGTGATGTGTGTTTGTCTATGTGCATGCACGTACATGACCACGTTAAGGTGTGCGTGCAGGGGTGGGTGGGGGTGGGGATGAGGTGGAAGGGTTCATCATTCGTCCATGGGCTGTGCCCACCTGATTTTCTCTCCGCCCACCTATTTTATCATATCTGGCTATGCCACTGCCAGACGTCCTGCCCTTGTAAATGTCCACAAGATATTTCATGTCTCTTTACAACAAAAATGACAAGCTAGAGTTGAATTTATTTTCTCAATTAGCCAACCATAATAGCTGTGGTGATGCATTCTTTATTTTATTTGAAAATGCCAAGAAAAAGTAAGTGAAGTGTGGTAAAGCTAAATCGCTAGCATACTAACTAGCCGCCTGCACAAAGTCAAGCTGAATTCATGCTGCACCTCTGATGTCCGCGTACGTGCAACTGGAAACTTCGTGTGACGAAATTTACGTCATCGTCTCCAGTCTGCTAGTGTCTGGAGTGCTCGACTGCGGACGACCGTGTGCAGCCCAAATTTTGTGACTGTGCCGCCTGCCCACGACCTGAATACGTTGACAGCGCATAAGCAAGACTGAACATCCCATTCATGAGGTGGCGATATTGACACAGCATACAATGACAAAGTAGACAAAGAAGACAGCGAGGAGGCGGAAGATGAGAATAAACATGCTTTTTGTAATTCTGCCGCAGAATATAGTAACAGCAGCTCCTCTTCCTCTCGGTGACGGTTAAACGATGGCATTGTTATTGATGTGCATTCCTCTTGCGTTTCTTCATTGGTTAAAATCCTGGTGCGTAAGCGTATTGGCACATTAACTGCTTGGCATTAACTGCTTGGCCTGGGTAGATGAAAAAAGTGAGCATGTACAGCGCCATGTGTGCGCCGGGCTTTTTCAAAGTGCACTTGGATCAAAGCGAACTAGAGGGGAAATGCAGCATGAATAAGGCTTCACAGTGACCCACAAACCCAAGTCAACAGGTGACCGGCATATATTATAAACACTGACTTATGGATTGGACAATATTTAATTTGGTTACATGTATGTGGAGTGACAATATATCTATTCTTTTCTACATTATGCTCATTGAGGTGCTTAGCAACAGTTCATTTTTTTATTGATTTATTTGAACATCAAGACAAAAAAAATAAAAACAAGGAATCAAAACAAAAAAATAAACATAACAAAAAAATGCTTTGTTCAAAAGGAGTGGGAAGAAGCCAACACTTATATAGTCCCACCCCTTCTCCATACCCAATAAATTATAATATCATTCTAGTCATTATCCATCCCATAATTACATTCATTATACAACACCATCATATATAATGCATCTTATAATACATCTTATTCAGAAGGAGCAATTTTTCTCAGTGAAATAAAATAGCTGATTTAACAAACAAAAATCATAATATTTTGTCCTGTATTGCTGTCATTTAACATGCAGTGCTTGTGGAACTGTTACATAAAAGCAATATTACACATGAGGTCACATGGTATCATGAATATGCGGAGATGTCTTTGGTCCTCTGCCTCGCTTTGGACATACACTGAATCACAGCAGTTATGTGTTTATTGATACCATATTCCTTCATGTGTAATACGGCTTAATTGTCTTGACTTTTATTTTATTGTGGTAAGTCCTTATGATAGTTCACATCCACTGTGCTGCAAATGCAAAAAAGTCAAAGGAGCTGAGCCTGAAAACTTTCTTTAAACAGCTAAACAGTTGTGATGTTGTTGATTAGAATGGCAGATAAAGAGGGACTGATGCAGTGGAGAATGTAGTACAAACATTCACTGAATAAAACTCAACTTGTGAACAAAAACAAAAGCTATTCAGCATGTTATATGAATGCTGAAATGACAGGTAACAGTAGACTATGACATAGTTTTTACAGCCATGTTTGTCAAAATGATAGATAAAGTCTACTGCAACCTCTGATATAGACCAAAATAAAACTCGGGATCTAAGAGCAAGTGTTGATGGAGGTACACAGAAAAGTAATAGCTCTTCACAGAGCTCGGTGGTTCTTCAGAAAATCACTTACTGAAGAACCTCTTTATTTAGATGATGACTCTTTGCAAATATTCTATCATTCTTCAAAGAACTGAGTTATTAATTTATATTGGCATTATATGAAGGCACAATACTAGGCATGTCATAAAGTACATCTATCTATCTACGTCAAGACCTCTGGCTTGGGGACCCACGTGCAAAAACTTCTAAAGGCTGGTGAGTGGAGCTAAGGGCACCGGGATTGTGAGCTCAGGGGAAACCAAGGCCAAATGAAGGAAACAGTTGTAGCATCATCGTCTCCTCAAACCAAGACAGAAGATCACTTCTCTCCAGTTTACAGGAATTTCACTTTATTCATTACACAGGAATACCACTTTTCTGCCTTTTCAGGAATATCACTGGCTTTTATGTCGACTCATGCAGGCCTCTTCCGGGCCTGACCAAAGATGCTTGCTTTCCCAGGACCCCAATGTAAACAGTTGCCTCTTGCAGAGGTTGTAAAGATCAGAATTTGCTTTTAAAGGCTCAAAGGAACATAAAACTCAGGAGACCAGACCTCTCAACGTGAACACTGCATTTGATAACGTACCTTTTCATAGGAAACCAATGTTCTTAAGAGTCATAAACCACTTAATCTGACGGGTTTATAGCCCGATGCTGTCCAGACCTTCGCCCAGATACTAAAGGAAATCATCTACAGCTCAACAGTACCTCCTAGCGGATACCTACGGAATGTGTTTTCAGTATGTAGGATGACTTTTAATTTGTTCTAAACATTAAGTTTCTTTCAGCTTATCCTCTGGATCCTAAGGACACTGAAAATCATCCCTCTTTTATCACCAACCATGGTTTGCTGCATGTTTTGCTGCATTTTGATCTGAATGTGAATGCATGTATTATAATTATGTATAAGAAATGTTATATTCATGAGTGTTATTGGAGTAATGGTATTAATGCATGATCACCAAATATTAGCCAAGTTATTTAATTTAGTTAGATTTTATATTGAGCATTTAATTTCAAAAGAACTGACTGTTGATTTTCCCTCTGCAGTTTCATGGGATGGTGTCTTCGTTTGATTGGCTGCTCTCAAACAAAGAAATGTCCTCACATTGGATAGCAGCCATTTCAAACTGCTTCTGAAAAAGTCGATTGGTCAGTCTTATGATCGACATCATCAGTTTTACGACCCGGCGAGGTAACTTTAAAAGACAGAAGTTAGATTTGAGTTTAGTAAGAGAAAAGTAAGAGAAAAGTAAGAGAACAGTAAGAGAACAGTAGAGACAAAGAACAGGCAGGAAGATAGCAAGAAGCAAGATAGAGAACGGTGATAGAATTAAGAATTAGAAACACAGAAAGAAGAAAGAAAGAGATTTTGAGAAGGATTAGGAACTAAATTAAGATTAAAGAAGCAGAATAGTAATCTAGATCTCAGAAGAAGATTTTATTCCACCGTTTCAAGGCCCTGTGAAGTTTTATTTTATTCTCTGTGAAGTTTGTCAAGTCTTTCTGGTTACTGAGGAGAAACCACCTTTTTCTTTAGAGCTCGTCCTTTTAGAGAATCAAATTCTCAAACTTTTTCTTTCACCTCAGAAGCCATTCTTATCCTAGTAAATGTTTTTCTCATTTTTTTTTCATGACTTTTCACGCCATTAAAGTGGACCTTTAATTTGCCTAATTTAAAGTGAACAGAGACTGAGAAGTTTCTCCTTCAGTTTTTGGGTCGATCCCGCTACAAGAGACCCCAAATTTGGACTCTTTTTCCAAGGACTTTTCATGCCGCCCTGAGACAAACCATCCACGGCTGCAACTGTCTCCTTGAAGGGCCCCCAGCTGAGTTATCACCTCCACGGCTGTGAGGACAGCAGCCGCTTCCTCCAACGTCCTAACTTCAAAACCCAGCGGTACCGACCCGCAGAAACGTGGACCTACGGCTGTTGTGTGAGTGAAACTCTTATTTCTCCTATCTGCTGGGTTAAAACGTGATGTCCTAACAATTAAATTACAATTGAATATGGCCCGTATTTCAGGGCTCAATTAGTCTCTCAGCCACAGGATAGAGCTGCAAACTGAAGGAAAACTCTTAGTCATTTTTAAGTAACTGCCCTTAAATTTTTGTAGATTAATTCAGGAGTCATTTTTAGATAATTAGCTTATGAATTTTCCCCATAAAATTGCGTTGTTTTGTTAAAACATTTCAGCCTCATTTACCGTTGAAACATAAGTCTGGTCCCTCCTTGGTTCTACAAAGGTGTAACGCTGGATGTTATGTTCAGGAATCCAATATCAGTTGATGTGATATATTACGCTGTCATCATTTAAATCTGTTTATTCATCATTTGAACACCATGCCATGTAACCTGAATGAGTTTAATAAAAGGGTGAATGATAGAAGTTGAAGCGTTTTCCTTTCGCATATACGTTTCCTAATCACGGCAGGAAAAGAACTCACTGAAACTTTGAGACTGATTCATTAAGTAATTTAAGGTACAAAGTTAATTAAAATTAAAGTTAATATTATTGTCCGTTAGGACTGGTGCCCCTTTTACGAGTGCTTTTATTTAATTTAGCGGGTGTAGAAGTGATGGTTTAACTCCGCCCCCTTTCACACCCACTATTAAATAAAATAAATAATTCCTGTACCTTATGACAAATATTTTTATAGGCAATTCACGCTACACAGTTATTCGGGGAACCAGGAAATAAAGGTCACAGGCTAAGTCATGGCTGGTGCAAAAAAGGAACAAATATGTGAAATGGGGCAGAATGTTGGCGTTTTGAAGGTACTCAGTTAACAGGGCTGAAAGGCAACTAAGCACATTGACAATCCGGTATAGAATGAGGGGAGAGCATATGGGGGGTGGACAGAGGAGGACGAGGAGAAACAGTGGGTTGGATGAAAGAAAGAACAACCCCAGACACACCTGAATCTGCTCCTTTGGATGAATTGTTCTTAGTTGCAGCTGATGAAACGCATCTGAATCTAACAACTGGTCTGCTGCTGAGGCAATAGCATTGACAGGGCATTTCTGAAAAAGGTTTTGTGTAGAACATCTTGCCAAAAGATTCTTTTTGGCACTCAATGATTCTTCTATGGCATCACTCCGAAGTACCTTTTGGTTTCCAGTGGGAACCTTTATTTTTTGTATGTGCTCACTGTACATTTCAACGATAAAAATAAGGACCTGTGCGAGTGACATCACACTGCTTAACAACCTAAAGTCTTCTCTGGCTGCTTTGAAGCACAAAACAGCACATCAGCATAGAAGACCATTCCTCCCCCAGACGAGCAGGCTATAAGTCTGGATCCGGCAAGCGTGAAGAGGACCCTCTCAAGGATCAACCCACGCAAGCCAGCTGGACCAGACAACATACCAGATCGTGTTCTGAAGGACTGTGCTGAGGAGCTCAAGAATGTCCTGTCTGACATCTTCATCATCTCCCTGAGTCAAGCTGTTGTCCCCACATGTTTCAAAACTGCTACCATAATACCAGTCCCGAAGAAGCCCATCCCATCCAGCTACAGTACAACGATTACTGGCCCGTAGCACTGACTTCCATCATAATGAAGTGCTTTTAGCAGCTGGTCATGCAGAACATCAAGTCCACCCTCCCGCTCTCCCACGACCAATCTCATTTTGCATACAAGTCAAACAGATCCACAGAAGATGCCATCGCTGCTGCTCTCCATCCAGCCCTCACCCACCTGGATTCAAAGAACTCCTACTTGCAGATGCTGTTCTTGGACTTCAGTTCAGCATTCAACACAATCATCCTCCAGCACCTAATACAAAAACTCAGACACTTGAGACTCAAAACCTCTCTGTGTAACTGGGTGCTGGACTTTCTCACAGGGATGCCACAGAATGTGTGGGTTGGCAGCACCACCTCCAAAATCATTACACTGAGCACAGGGGCCCCACAATGGTGCGTGCTCAGTCTGCGGCTCTTCACCCTGCTGACCCATGACTGCATACCAGCTTACAGCACCAACCACATCATCAAGTTTTTGAATGACACGACGGTAGTGGGCCTCATCACAAACAATGAAGAGGCCAGCTACAGAAGTGAGGTGAGCCAACTGGTTCAGTGGTGTAAAGACAATACTTTCTTCCTGAACGTGGGAAAAACCAAGGAGATTGTGATCAACTTTCGAAGAGGACACACACACAGCATCCCCCCTCTGATCATCGATGGAGCAGCTGTGGAAAGGGTGAGCAGCACCAAGTTCCTGGGGGTGCACATCTCTGAGGACCTCTCCTGTGCACAGGTGGGCCATCTCCTTGGTGAACCAACCCTACTCCGGGCGGCGGACCAGGACTCGTTCCACGAGCTGGAGGCTCCTCTTCCTCGCCGGCATCTTGTAAGTGCCTCCACACTAGACTGAACTTTTTCCCTTCCCTCCTCAGCTGAGGAATACTCTGCACTGGCACTGTATATATCTGCGCCGGCACTTCCTCACCTTCGCGGGACTTTGGCAACCAGGAGAGAACGTGGCTGCAAGTTATTTCACTCATACCATACCTAGCTTGGTAAAATTATTATTTATTCCACTGTATTCATCTGTGTGCTTCAGGATTACTCACGTCTCCTTCTCTCTCTTCTCTACAGGGTTGCCAGACTCCTCCTGCTCTGCACTCACTCACACTCTCACACTCACTTTCAATAAAGATTATTGTTATTCTAACCGAGTCTGTTGTCTGCTCCTGGGTCTAATATTAAATCATGTCAATACCTTGCAGATGATTTTATTACCCATTTTACAACAATCAGTGAGACTCTTTCTGTAAATATTAAAAAACCTACAGGTATTTCATTTATTCATTATCTTAAAGGAAATTATAAAAAATCATTTTTTTTCTAAAGCCAACTGATAAACCTGAAGTACTTAAAATTATTGAAAAAATGAAAATTTCCCATATTGCTGGAGTTGATGGAATTTGTAGTAAAATTATAAAAGCTATTGCAAATGATATTGTTGATCCCCTTGTTTATTTACAGTAATCAATTTTTCAATGACTTCTGGAATAGTTCCTAATATGTTAAAAATTTCTAAAATTGTTCCAGTTTTGAAGTCTGGTAACAAAGATGACATGCATAATTATCGACCAATATCAATATTACCAATATTATCAAAGGTGTTGGAGAGAGCAGTCTCTAATTGAACAATTATTTAACAAAATTAAATATTATAACTTCATGTCAGTATGGTTTTAGGGAAAAAAAAGAGCTACATGTATGGCTATACTTCAACCTTGTTGATAAAGTCAATGAAGCAATTGACAAAGGTGAATATGGAATTGGAGTCTTTCTTAATTTGTCAAAAGCTTTCGATACTATCGATTTTGAAATTCTTTTATGCAAGTTGGAGCATTATGATATCAGAGGTACAGCTTTACATTGGTTTTGAAGTTACTTATATGGGAGGGAGCAATATGTATTTATAAATTATCAAATCGGTAAAGAAAATTGGCAATTGTGGTGTCCCTCAGGGATCTATATTAGGTCCTCTTCTTTTTATATTATATATAAATGATTTTAATAATTCATCTGTCATGATCCTGGGGCACGGGTGGGCGCCGTGCCCAGTCTCTAGTTTTAGTTCAGTCTTTTTCTCTGTTTCTTTGTGCATTTATAGTTATGTTCTCATTTTGGGGTTCTGTTGTGCTTGTGTCATTATGATTTCAGGTTTGTGTTTTATTTTGACAGCACTGTGCACCTTCTGGCTGTCAAACTGGTCGGAGCTGCACACCTGTTTCTTACTCTGTTATTTTTTCCACTCACGTATCTGTCACTGATTATGTCTGTATATTGGGCACGGCAAACCTTTGCGGTGTCCTTCTTCTCTGTGCACCCGTCCTCAGGAGCTCTGATGTATCCTGAGTGTGTTTGGGTCCTGCTGTTGAGATAAGTGGAGGGCTCCGTCCAGGTAATTCTTCCCTATTTCCAGCCGTGAGCTCTGGCTACCTTCGGGTGTGCTCTGGCTGGATTCTGCCCCCCTTTGCTCGACGTTTCTGGCTTCATGCTCCCCTGGACGTTGAGTCCCGCTCGCCTCCAGTGTTTTCCGTGTTAGTATTCTTGTTTGTCATCGCCATGGGCTTTATTATTTAGTCTTGCTTTATTCACGCTCTTGTCTGTGCTTATGTTAATAAACGTCCAAACTCACAGAGTGTGTTTGGTGTCCTAATTAGCGCTTGTGAAACGAGTGCTTCATGACATCATTAGATATTTTACATCAGATATTATTTGCTGATGATACAAATTTATTCTTGGCACATAAAAATCTTAAAGATTTGCAAGATAAATTAAGAATTAATTAAAGTGGATACATGGTTTAAATGCAATAAATTATCTCTAAATATAAATAAAACTAATTACATATTGTTTCACCCTGTAAGAAAGAAAAATATTTCAGAATTTTCAGGTATTTTTATAAATGGCTCGGAAATTAAAAGTGTCTTTTTCTAAATTTCTGGGGGTATTTATAGATAAACATTTGAATTTCAAGAAACATATTGAAGAACTAATAAACAAGTTGTCTAAATATGTTAGTTTATTTTTTTAAGTAACATTTCCTTCCTTTCAAGGCACTCTTAATCTTATATCAGTCATTAATTTGCCTTACTTGAATTACTGCAATACAATATGGTGCAATACTTTTCCTAGTTTTTTGCTAAAACTTATGATGTTATAGAAAAAAAATTATACGTGCCATATCTTGGTCTAGAGCAAATTCACCCACAAATCCTCTTTTTTACAGATACAGAGTACTAAAACTTACTGAGTGTAATGTTTTTCATAATGCTTGCATAATGTATAAAGTTGTTAATAAACTTAATGACAGATTATGCAGTCTCCTACCTCTATACTTTTCTTTGTATACATATGAGACTAGAAACAAACATCTAATAATGGGTTAAAAAATTCAAACGTGTATGCATAGGTTTTAGCATTGCTAACAGAGGTCCTCAAATATGGAATGTGATTAGTGATACGATAAAAATGTCACCTTCTCTATCGATTTTCAAAAAGAGATTAAAACAGCATTTGTTATCAAAATATGTGATAGCTTGAATTTTGAGCCTTGTCTGAATTTTTGGAATCTACAAATTGTATTCAAATTGCATCATATTTATTTCGTTGCCATGCATATATCTAATATTTGATTTTTTTTCCTTTCTCTAATTTCATGACTGATGAAAGAAATATATAGAGTCAGTGTTAACTTTACTTTGATTTTTTTTTTTAAATTTATTATCTATCAATGGTTCTTTTAATTTGTCTATTCTGGTTGAGGTGGTAGGTTATAAGCCCCGAGGGGTTTGTTTCCCTCCACTGCACCAAAGTGTCTTCTATTGTTTTAATTTCTGTATATTGTTTTAAATCTGCACAAAAAAAATTGCAAATAATTTGTCGTTATTGTGTATGTGTTCTGTAGGCACCCTTGCACCCATGCAGAACAACAGCAAATTATTTGCAATTTTTTGGACCAAATAAGAAGTGAAATTAGAGAATTTCCCACAGAAACCTGAATGTTCCAGGAGCCCCAGGTTGAAGACAGCTGCTCGACTGCATTTGGCACAGGTATGGGTGGTCACAGTATTTACCTTGCACGTGCACGCCTTCCCTCTGGCTCTCTTTTCTTCGGCCAGGGTCTGGAATTTTTCCTTTCCTACCTTGAGTTGTTTCTGGAGAGTGCTCCACCATCTATTGCGGTCATCCTTGTAGCGCAGCTAGGGACGGCCAACAGATTTCTTGCCAGAGGCAAGCTCGCCATACAGGATGTCCTTAGGTATGAGCCCATCTTCCATTCAACACATGCGGCCGAGCCAGTGCAGCCTGTGTTTTTACTGTGTATCCTGGCTTTTAACACTTTATATATGTTGTCCTTTATCATCTGTGAGTTAATCATCAATCACCAATAACAGCTTTAACAATCATTCACAGATTGAGTTAGTATTTTTCTTTGCTGGACAATTGCTTCTTTGTGGTATGTAAATTGTTGTGGCAACAATTTCTGTTCATTAGCCGCTGGGTTCTAAGTCAATCAATTCATCCAGCCTTTGTGTTCTGGTGTACACAATACAACTGTGCGCTTTAATCATCCATCAGTGTCATGGCTGTTTGCTTAAATATCATTTAATCAAACTGGGATAGGCTCCAGCCCCCCCGCGACCCGAAAAGGATTAAGCGGAAGAAGATGAATGAATGAATGAATGAATGAATGTCTACCACACACACCTATAGTAATACATTTATTTGAAAAATACCTCCTGGTAGATGAAAGGTCTTGAGCCATTGGGGAACCATTTGGTGCTGAGGTTTTGCAGACGACCATAGACACTGATCAGGTCACCAGGCCACATGTGTTTGCAAGCATCCACTCTGAATCCAGCCACTCCCATGTTAATGAGCTTGTTCATGTATTCAGCCACTTTGCCCCGAACATAATCCTTCTCCAATGCAAGGTCCAAAAGACTGACCAAACGACAGTCGCGCACCTAGAGCCATCGATATTCATGTAAATATGCATGGTCTTAAACTCCTTTTATTTAAATATTTTACCAACTTTATGTATTATGCACAACTTTTCTATGGATATCTACAGTTGCAGTCAAAACAAAATTATTCAACCCCCATTGCATCTTAGGTTTATTGGCAAAATTTAAAAAATTTCAGGTGTTTGCAATAAACAAATTACACAAGAACAGTTTAAATAGTTAAATAAGATTAATTTACAAGAATTTTATCCAAATTCAACACTAAATCCTACTTTCTATGACTACTGCAGTCTCAAAATGATTCAACCCCCTGAATAGAATTCCTCCTAAGAGCACACATAGGCAAATCAGATGTGGTCTCAAGCATGCCTGATACAACCAATCAAGGGCTTCTTTAGTTGTATCAGGTGTGCCTGAGATAGAACACCTCATATAATTGGACTGCTGATGGTGATGTTTGATTGCATGTTAGAAATATGGCTAAGTCAAGAGAATTGTCCAAAATGTTCAGAGCCTTGCACAAACACGGAAAAAGGATACAAAAAGATAGCAAAGGCACTGATTGTTACTAGATACAGGTGGAAGCAGAGTTCCGAATTTAAAGTTAAAGGAACAGTGGCTACACTACCTGGATGTGGCAGAAAGAGGAAGCTATCAGTGGCTGCCACCAGAGTCCTGAGGAGGCAGGTGGTCAAAAACCCTGGACTGACTGCAAAGCACCTGCAACCAGACTTGGTGGCAGCAGGTGTGATGTTTCAGTTTCCACAATAAGGCGCATACTAAACACTGAAGGGCTCCATGCCCAAACTCCAAGAAGTAGACCACTACTGACCCAAAAGCACAGGAAAAGATGGTTCTAATTTGCTCAAAACTATATAAATAGGCCAAATACGTTTTGGGATTCTGTTCTGTGGAGTGATGGAGGAAGAATGACAAACACACTGAAAAGAACACCGGTGAAACACAGTGAACACAGTGAAACATGGTAGTGGCTCAGTGACGGTCTGGAGCTGCTTCACTTCCTCTGGCACTGGAAACCTGCAGTATGTGGAGGGGAAGATGGATTCAATCAAGTATCAGGGAATCCTGGGAGAAAATGTCATGCTGTCTGTGAGGAAGCTGAAGCTTTGGCATCACTGGACCTTCCAACAGGACAATGATCCCAAGCATACCTCAAAGTACACCAAGGCCTGGTTTCAGAAGAAGTCCTGGAAGATACTCAAGTGCCCATCACAGTCACCTGACTTGAACGCCACTGAAAATCTTTGGTGGGATTTGAAAAAAGGAAGTTGCAGCATGCAAACACAAGAATATTAGTGAACTGGAGGCCTTTGCCCTTGAGGAATGGGCTAAGATTCTTCAGGAATGCTGCCAGAAGCTGGTGTCTGGCTATGCATCACGCTTGCAGCGGGTCATAACAGCAAAGGGGTGCTCTACTAAGTATGACTAAAAATGCTTTTCATAAATGGTAAATGGCGTTCACTTATCCACCATATTCTTAGGCCCCATGATGCCTTGCGTGAATTATGGTAGCAACTTCCGGTACTAGTTTAGAATGTATTGTTGTCACTGAAACGGGACACTTTTCCTTGTTAAAAAACAATTACTTAGGCATCAAAAATGTGGGAACACGGCCTTTTGCACCTCAAAAACAGTAATATAATCATACCACATCCTACGACTATGGAGGGATGAGACGATGACCTTCAAAAGTGGCCAGTAGCGCCCTGGACAGTAGCTCCGTTAGTTAGCTCCGCTGCTAACATGCTAACGCTGTAAACAAATAAAAGCTCTTAGATATATCAATGTTTCCACCACAATAAAGTTGGCTGCATTTTGTTAAAATATGTTGGACATAATCAGATTTACCTTAGAGCAGATGTACGCCAAAACACCGTGCTTGGATGTCATCTCTTACTGTGTGGTGAGAAGCCTCCATTTATTCCGTCTATGGCACAACAGCGAACACCAGCAAGTACCAGAACTATGTCAAAACATTAAAAAAATACAAAAACTAGAAGAGCTGCACGGTGGCGCAGTGGTTAGCACTGCGGCAGCACAGTTTTACCCTCGGCCGGGGGATCGCGGGGATCATGAGATTGTGGGTTCGATCCCTGGCCAACAGTGATCTGTGTGGAGTTTGCATGTTCTCCCCGTGTTGCGTGGGTTTACTCCGGGATTTCTCCGGTTTCCTCCCACATGCTAAAAAACATACAGGTTAGGGATACGGGGCGCTTGCACCGGCAGCTGGTGGCTTGTCACCAGACTGCAAAACAAATCTACCTACGGGTACAAAATAAGTACAAAAAAAAAAAAAGAGCTGAAATTAGCTGCCACTTTAGTGCAAAACACATATGTGGATGATACAATAAAATGAATTTGAAAAACTTTTAAAAGCGCTATTTTAACTCCACTCTTACTGACTGATTCAACACTAGGTCAGGTGAAACCGGAAGCTCCACCCATAATCGGTCCTACAGCGGCACCCCCAAGAATAAGGTGGATATAGTGCTTTTTCTCATCTCTAGATGACCAAAGCGCTTTACAGATCCTGCCATCCACCCATTCACACACACATTCCAACACTGATGGCAGCAGAGCTGCCATACACAGGCGCTGGCCTGACCCACCAGGAGCAGCTGGGGGTTCAGTGTCTTGCTTAAGGACACTTCGACATGCAGACTGCAGACAGAGCAGGAATCAAACACCTGATCCTCCAATCAGTAGTTGGCCACACTACACCTGTGCCGCAGCTGCCCCTAAAGGGGTTGATTAATTTTGAGACTGCGGTAGTCATTAAAAGTGGTATTTTGTGTTGAATTTGGAGAAACCACATGTAATATTAGTTGTGTTGATGTATTAAAATTGTTGTTGTTTGGTCTGTTAATTACAAACATCTGCTAGTTTGTACATTTTGCCAATAAACCTCATTTGCAGTGGGGGTTGAATAATTTTGATTGCAACTGTATACATGCTCCAACATTTATACTGTCATGTTCAGACTTCTTCTACTACCTAAATCACAATCATTCATTCAAATGAAGAATTCTTTAACATTTATTGCAAAGAAAAATGTGAGTGCCAAAGATGTATTGCATTAATTACCTGAAATATGTCACCATAGTTTTCAATTTCACCACTGCTAGTCTTGCATTTGTTGCTATTGAAGTCCCAGGCAGAATAGGGGACACTAGGAAAGTCCTTGGTGCCAGCATTGAACCAGGTTCCACATGAAGAGTGATTTCCCTCTCCACCGCCAGCGCCACACATGTGGTTGATGACAGCATCCACATATATGTTGACCTGTTTGAAAGCAAATTTGAGGTTGAAATTCAAAAATCTGAATGTAAATTGTTCTAACTCAAGTGAATGTCAGAGTCTGCACTACAACAATAACCATAAATCTAGCCACAAATGGCAATCATTGGATTCCAAGCATGTTGTGAACTGGCCCCCTCTAGGGCTGAAAGGCAGACCCATGTGCTGAATTGCATAGTGATATTTATTAACAAAAGATCTTGAACAGTGCACTAACATAAAAATACAAAGTAACTTCCAAGAGTGATGCTCCAGAGCAGGGAGTGCTCTGGAAGAGATGAGAGGGGATGAGTAGTCCTTAGACAGTAGACATTCGACAACAGACAATACTGCCACACTGAGAGACAAAACAGCAGTCCTTAAATAGTGGGCAGCAGATAACGACAGGCAGATGAGCAGCAGGTGAGGGCTGAGCAGACAGGTGGCCATAATTACCCAACTGCTCACAGCTGAGAAACAAACTGTGAACAGCAAGCGGGAGTGTCTGAGAGAGGAGGGCTCATAAGTGACTAAAACCAAAATATATACAGAAAACTGATAACATAATGATAACAGACATACAAAACTCAGAAATAAATTGAGAGTCTGAGCTCTGAGCTCTCATGACAAAGCAGGTGTGAACTTGTATTGCTGAGCAACAGCATTAAAACCTAAGGTCTGCTACACATTAGTTTTTAAAGTAGCACCATGTAACATTCTTGTTCCTCATAGGAACACTGAAAAGGTGACAAACAGGGCGACCATGACCCCAGTCCCAGCAGCCAATCACAGGCCATGAATTTACCCACCAAAAGCAAAAAGCCATGGACCGAGGCCACATCTTCTCTCTGCTCAGTAATCACACTTTACTTGTTGTTTAGAAGAACAAGACCTCCTTGGCAAGATTCAAACCCAGGACCTCCTGCATTAAAAGAACTCACCTTAACCACAACACCACACAACTGCGTTAGTTCTCTGTCTTTCTCAAATGGTAAATGTTCAATTGAAAGGATTCCCAGCAACAGTGGTACAGCATTTAAAATCTTATGTACGCTACACGTTGTTTTCAAATGCATAGAAATGTTGGACTTTAGAAGAATGATACATAACCAAAAAGATTTGAACACAGGCCACCTGCATGACAGATAAGTTGTTATGACCCCAGCGCCAATCTCGTCCGCGCTTGGGCCATACATCATCTCTGCCAGCTTTGACAGCAGTGGATTACCGTCTGGCTCCCCGGGCTCTTATTGTGACAGCGCCCGGAGGGGCTTCCTGCTGTCAAAGCCGATCAGCTGTGCTGAATTACGGCTCGTTAACTGCCGGCTTTTATTGCAGGCACTGACGGCAGCCTAATGCAGCAGTATTGTCAATCATTCCTTGTGTGATCTTGTGATGACTTGGTGCCAGACGTTGAGCGAGTGGATCTCGTCTCAGACGTCACCCTTTCCTTGTCCTCGATTAAGACCGTAAGTAGCTGGGTGTAGCCTTACGGTCCCTTGTATCCTGTATTGTGTGTTTTTGCCCTCAGCGGCTTATTGCTTTGTGTTCGTGTCTTGTGTTCGTGTTAATTAAACATCTATGCAAAACTCACTGGCGACTTTTGGCATCTTATGGTGGCTCGCGAGGGTCACCGCGTGACAGAATACTGCTGCCAGTTCGTCTAAACAGAGACGCCACACCGAGACGCCGTCCCAGTGAGTTTTTGCTTTAAGTGGACAATTGTTCTTCTCTGTCTGGGTGTCACTTGCTGGGAGAATGCCGTCATCCAGGGGCCGCGGTCGGCGCCTGTGCAATGAGCTAGCGAGCGCGCTGGAGTATGTTGGGACGCTCCTCGCCGCCACCTTTGACGACAACTCCAATGACATGCGCTGGCACCTGGACTACGCTGAGGTACTCCTGGACAACCTTCCTCTCTACTACGACCACCTGGAGGTTATGATGAGGAGGGCAGAACTCGCCGCTCAACGCGAGACACTCCATGGGCTGGAGGAGGAAGACAGCAGAAAGCAGAGGAGGAGGCATCCTCGCTCCCCGCGTTGGAATCCCGTTCCTGTCCCTGACCCGGTCCAGGAGTTCACGCCATCTGGGGGCCATCGCTGACGTCGACGCCACGGCCAAGGTGAACCTCAGCAGGATCCCCGGCTGGACCCGCTGCCGGCGAAGCCTGTCAGTGGACCTTTGAGAGCGGCTCCTCCTCGTCCTTCCAGGGGGCCCTCTGTCGCCATCCAGCGGGGAGAGGGAGGAACTACGTCCCCTACAGCAGGCACCATCCTTCCTCTGGGAGAAAGGCAAGTGCAAGTTCATTCATTCCACCATAATTATGATCTGCCTTGTCTGACTCCTGGGGGCGGAGTTCGGGGTTCGCAGTCCCCTGAGCTCCTACCACCTGCTGTAGTTGTAATAACCAAACCTACTGCCTCTGTGTCTCCCCCCGCTGAGTGGTCCACGACGTCAGGCCTACGTCGCCGGACGGGGAAGGGGCCTGCGGTTCTGGAAAGCCTGGATCCAGCCCCGCAGCCATGCCGTGGACGGAGGAGAAGAGCGGACTGCGGTCTGGAGCCTGTGCCCGATGGTGAAGCATCCCCGGGTCTCCTCGCCAAAGCGATTCGAGCCAGTGGGTCGAGGGTCCCCTGCCCCCACGTCATGTGGGTCGTCGGCGTGGACGTCAGCGTCAGAGGAACCTCAGGCTGCCGAAACCATCATGCCAGCTGCGGAGCCCGACGTAGCTGAGTGGGAGCCTGCGGACGAACTTCTTCGCCCTGAACCTGGATCGGTGAAGTCCTGGACGGCGACAGAACCCGAGTGCAGGCAAGTGCTCACTCTTGTGTCTCTTTCTCCTGTCTTGGAGCACTTCTGCCTGCCTCTCAGGGAGGCGAGTCAGGGGCAGCCGCCTGCTGCGCCCGAGCTCGTCTCGCTGGGCTCTGTTGCTGCCGGTGATGCTGATCCTGGTTCTTCTCTGTCCTCTGAGCTTTGTTGCAGAGTCACCAGCGCGGAGCCAGTCGTGGTCGCTGTGTTGGAGGTTCCAGGTTTGGGGGCGGAAGTCGTCAGCGGTGCTGCGCCGACCCAATTGGGGTCCGACGCGGGTGCATCCGAGGCCCAGTCGGGGTTCGATGAGGCCCAATTGGGGTCCGACGCAGGTGCAGCCGAGGCCCAATCGGGGTCCGACGAGGTCCAGTGGGGGTCCGACGTGGGTGCAGCCGAGACCCAATCGGGGTCCAACGCGGGTGCAGCTGAGACCCAGTGGGGTCCGACGTGGGTGCATCCGAGACCCAGTGGGGGTCCAATGCGGGTGCAGCCACAGCCGCAGCGTTGGTGTGGGTCAAGGATGGTGGAGGAGCTGCAGACCCTTCGCCTCCTGACGTGGTGCGGGCTCATCTTCGCCATTATTCCCCTCGTCGCAGTCACCAGCCGGGCTCATCATCGCCGGGGGCCGTTGGGCCTCTTCGTTCGGTCCGGCTCTCCCATGTTTTTCCCCACCAGGGAGGCCACTGCGGGCCGTCTTCCCGCGGTTCTGGTGGCTGAAGGATGCGGGTCGGCCGCCCGAGGAACTGTTGCGCCGGTTCGGCGCCTTGGGCCGGCCACCCGACATTTTGTATGTACTACTGGGTGACCTGGTTCGGCCACCGGAGGAGTGGACTTCCCGGGCCTGGGACTGGGGTAGGCCGCCCGGTCATGTTCCGCCCCCCATGACCACCCATTGGCCGTTGGATGCAGGGAGACCACCAGAACTGTTCCCGTGGCGTATGGTCCCCGCCGGTCGTCATCGTCATGAGCTGTCGGGGGTGAAGGTCATTGGTGGTAGTATTGTGGTCCTGTGATTGCTCTGTTTTTTTTTGTTTTTTTTCTGTCCTGTGCTTATTGTCTCTGGGAGTTTGTGATTTGTGTTGCCTCTTTTGCCCTCTGTCATCATCATGTTTTGTGCTTTAGGGAGTGTTATATTTTTCTGTTGTTCGTGCCAGTGTAATTATGTCATGTATATTTTGGGAGCTTTGTTTTTTTTTTTTTTTCTTTGATTGTCTCTATGCTTTTACTGTGTGTCATGTAATTTGGGAGTGTTGTCTGTTTCGATTGCCTCTGTGTTTTTTGGTTCATGGTTCTTGGTTTCTGTATTGATTCTTTCCCGCCTCAGAGGGGAGGTACTGTTATGACCCGAGCGCCGATCTCGTCCGCGCTTGGGCCATACATCACCTCTGCCGGCTTTGACAGCAGTGGATTACCATCTGGCTCCCCGGGGTCTTATTGTGACAGCGCCCGGAGGGGCTTCCTGCTGTCAAAGCCGATCAGCTGTGCTGCATTATGGCTCGTTAACTGCCGGCTTTTATTGCAGGCACTGACAGCAGCCTAACGCAGCAGTATCGTCAATCATTCCTTGTGTGATCTTGTGATGACTTGGTGCCAGACTTTGAGCGAGCGGATCTCGTCTCAGACGTCACCCTTTCCTTGTCCTTGATTAAGACCGTAAGTAGCTGGGTGTAGCCTTACGGTCCCTTGTATCCTGTATTGTGTGTTTTTGCCCTCGGCGGCTTATTGCTTTGTGTTCATGTCTTGTGTTCGTGTTAATTATGTTACGACCCGGGCATCGGTCCTGTCCGCGCTCGGGCCACGCATAGCTCGCTGCCAGCCTTGACAGCTGTGGGTTGTATTCTGGCCTCACCGGGCTCTTATTGTGAAGGCACTCGGTGGGGCTTCCGCCTGTCAAGGGCCGTCAGCTGGCTGTCATTACTGCTCGTTAGCGTTTGCCTTTATAAGGCGGGCGCTGACGGCAGTCCAATTGCAGGAGTATCGTCAGACATCATCCAAGCCTCGTCAGACATTCATCGTTCTGGTCTGGTCAGGTTCGTGTGTATATTTTCGTGCTTTGCTCGTTCATGTCATGCCATGTTTTAGACCGTAAGTGGCTGGGGTTAGCCTTACGGTCCCATGCTCAGTGTTCAGTGTTTTTTCGTCACAATCATAGTCTTGTATGTGTCTCGTGTTTTGTAAATAAATCACCATCATTGCAAACTCATCGGTGGACTCTTGGCGTCTTATGGTGATCCGCGAGGATCACCGCATGACAGTATACTCCTGCCATGGACGTCTAAACGGAGACGCCACACTGACACGCCTTTCTTCCGTGAGTTTTGCTATTGTGTGGAGTTTTTTTCTCCTGTAGTTGGACTTGGTAGGGAGATGCCCGACAGCGAGTGTGACTATTGCCCAGAGTGGCTGGAGGAGATTGATGGCTATCTGGCGGAAGCCGCCCGTCTCATGCCCACTGACGTGGCCGATCATTACCTATGCCTCGTACAGCGGGCTGTGCACCGTTACCATCTTACCTATATTCCGGTAGGAGAAAAGAAGTTATCATGGATTTTTGCACAACGCACACTGAGGGAGAAGGCGCTCCTGGGAACCCCTCCACCTCCCGCGAGGACAGCATCCCTGGCGAGAGTGGAGATTCGTCGGCTGGAGGGAAAGCCCGGCAGGGGACCTGTGGATCAGAATCCAGTGCCTGCCGTCCACCCAGTCCCAGCGTCATGTGTTCCCGGGCCCTTCGCCACTCCATCAGCCAGTAGGCCCCATAGCCGTGCCCCTACCAAGCCCCAACGAGAATCCCGTCCGGATCCAGCTCAGGGTCATTGGAGGGACCCAGCCTCCCTGTTGGCCGCATCATTCATGTCACGACAGAAGGGAGTCCCTGCAGCTGCCGCCCACGGGTCATCTGTTCCAGCTGCGCTGTCAGCTCCTCGTGCCTGCGTCGCCCCGACTACCATGTCCTCCTCTGTGACGTCACCCCCGCGGCTGGGAATGCTGTGAGTTGTGCTTCGGCAAGGCCTGTCAGCAATCCATCTCGAGCGGCTCCTCCTCGTGGCCCAGAGGAGCGTGCCGTTTTCTCCCGGAGGGATAAAAGGAGAACTCCACCTGCTGCAGCAGGCATCATCTTCTCTCCAGGAGACAGGCAAGTGCAAATTGTTTCTTCCCATCATTATGATTTGCCTTGTCTGACTCCTGGGGCCGGAGTTCGGGGTTTGCAGCCCCCCGAGCTTCCGCCACCTGCTGTAACTGTTATTCCTAAACCTGCTGCCTCTGTGTCTTCCCCTGCCGAGTGGTCTGCGACGCCAGGCCTACATCGTGGGAGGAGGAGGGGGCCTGCGCGGCTGGAAAGCCTGGATCCAGCCCAGCAGCCACATCGTGGACAGAGGAGGAGAGCAGACTGCGGCCCGGAACCTGTGCCGACGGAGAAGCGTCCCCGGGTTTCCTCGCCGGAATGGTCTGAATCAGCGGGTCGAGTGTCCCCTGCCCCCACGCCATACAGGTCATTGGCGTGGACATCAGCGCGGGAGGAACCTCAGGCTGCAGATGTCATCTTGCCAGCTGCGGAGCCCGACGCAGCTCAGTTGGAGCCTGTGGACGAGAGTCGACGCCCTGAACCTGGATCGACGAAGTCCTGGGTGGCAACAGAACCCGAGTGCAGGCAAGTGCTCCCTATTGTGTCTCAGTCCTCTGTTTTGGAGCATTTGTGCCTGCCTCCCTGGTCGGCCGCCTGAGGAACTGCTTTGCCGGTTCGGCGTTTCGGGTTGGCCACCCGACGTGTTATGTGTTTTGCTGGGCGACCTGGTTCGGCCACCAGAGGAGTGGACGTGCTGGGCTTTGGACTGTGATGAGCCGCCCGGTCATGTCCCGCCCCCCATGACCGCCCATTGGCCGTTGGACACTGGGAGACCACCTGAACTGTTCCTGTGGTGCCTGGTCTCCGCCGATCGGCATGAACTGTTGGGGGGGTGGAGGTCACTTTTTTGGTGGGGGTTGATCCAGTAATTGTTCTGTTTTTTTTTCTTGTTATCCTGTGTTTTGTAATGGTTATTTGGGTATCTGTGGGTATTTGTGGTCTGCCCTGCAGTTGCCTTATTTTGTTTTGTGTACAGTTGGGATTGACCTAGTAATTGTCTTGGTTTTTTTTTCCTTGTTGTTCTGTCTTTCTGTATTTGGTTATTTGAAAATTCACTCGAGCATTCATACAGGTGAGAAGCCATTTTCTTGTGAAACATGTGGGCAAAGATTTTTTTTCTTGCTGTCCTGTGCTGTTTGCTGTAATTGTTATTTTGGCATTTAATCTGATCTGAGTGTTTGGTATTGTACTGTTATCCCTACGTGTTATATACTCAGGGGTATGTTAACGCAGATCAACAGCAAGCCAAACTCGTTTTTCACAAGCCAGGAAACCGAGCGTCCTGCTCCTTTATTTCAGTCTCCTTAGACAGCTTGCAGTACCTTACCACTGTGGCTCGAAGCTTGTTGAAAAGCCCGAGTGAAAAGACATTGCCTTCGATGGTGTAGAATGGCGTTTAACACACAGGAGGAACGTTTCAGACATTCGCGGGCAGGTTATATTCTCTGCCTTTTTTTTCTCTCTACCGAAGTCCGTTTCTTCTACCCATAAATCATAGCGGCAACTGGCTGCGCTTTCAACATAAAATACAGGCGAATTGCCACTAACTATACAGAAATTATATTTAACACAACGACCATTTAGATGACATGAATTACTGCAAATGAACTATGATATTTTAATATGAACTTGTGAACTAATTCTCAACTCTATAAAACACACTACTGAGGGCAGAACAGGTATATTTTTTGTCATTGTGCTGTGTTAGTTTTGTTTCCCTTTCCTGGTCTTTATTGTGTTTTGTTGCACTGATTCTGGGGTTTGGTCTCTCTCCCTCTGGACCTACCCCCAGCCGCCCACCCTGGAGGGGGTGGGGGAGCAGGGTGGTCCATGGGCGTTCTCGAAGCCCGCCTTGGAGGGAGGGTACTGTTACGACCCGAGCGCCAGCCATCAGCTGGCTGTCATTACTGCTCGTTAGCATTCGCCTTTATAAGGCAGTTGCTGACGGCAGTCCAATTGCAGGAGTATCGTCAGACATCATCCAAGCCTCGCCAGACATTCATCATTTTGGTCTGGTCAGGTTCGTGTGTATATTCTCGTGCTTTGCTCGTTCATGTCATGCCATGTTTTAGACCGTAAGTAGCTGGGGTTAGCCTTACGGTCCCATGCTCAGTGTTCAGTGCTTTTTCGTCACAGTCATAGTCTTGCATGTGTGTCTCGTGTTTTGTAAATAAATCGCCATCATTGCAAACTCATCGGTGAACTTTTGGCGTCGATCATTTTTGTCATGCGATCACCACATGACAAATTAAACATCTATGCAAAACTCACTGGCGACTTTTGGCGTCTTATGGTGGCCAGCGAGGGTCACCGCGTGACACAAGTGTCTCTTAAGCCCTACATCACGCTACTGCTTTGTGTGACACACTGACTTCCTCACACACTAACAAAATATTATACTGACGAGACAAAATGGCTGACAGACATTTTATAAACATGATTTTTTGAACACTAACAGAATTGCATGAAATTTGCTGGTTAGCTGACTAATACTGTTATAATTGTAAGTCTGAAGTTACATTAAATTTGAATCAGTATATCAGGAGTTAAACCCAAAACTACATACCAAAGAGAAAGTGTACAACTTGATTGGGCTAGAAAATCAAAATGGATTGACAATTTTGGATAATTTGAACAACTTTTCATTATCAATGTTTGTAGATGATCTCTGCTTAATTTCAAGCAATTTGGATGAATGACCTAGGAGGAGTTAATTTTACATTCACATGCAAATTTTTGAAAATATGGTACAGATAACTTCATTTTCAGAGTTTGCCACCTTTGACAAAAAGTTGAGGAAGATTTCACTGAATCGACTGATTAAAGAATTTTTTTTCTAGGCTTAGCCATTCTCAAAATATTTGTAAAAATATTCATCCATCCATCCATCCATTTATCTTCTACAGCTTTTCCGGAAGTCCGTGTCGCAGAGGCAACAGCTCAAGCAGAGAAGCCCAGACTTCCCTCTCCCCAGCCACCTGCTCCAGCTCTTCAGAGAGGACACCATGATGTTCCCAGGCCAGCTGGCCTGGTAGTCTCTTCAGCATGTCCTGGGTCTGTCCCGGGGTCTCCTCTCAGTAAGACGTGCCCAAAACAACTCAAGTGGGAGGCGTCCAGGAGGCATCCTGATCAGATGCCCAAACCACCTCAACTGGCTACTTTTGATGTGGAGGAGCAGCGGTTTTACTCTGAGCCTCTCCCAGATGACTGAGCTCCTCACCCTATCTCTAAGGGTGAGTCCAGCAATCCTATGGAGAAAGCTCATTTCAGCCGCTTGTATCTGTGATCTCATTCTTTCGGTCATTACCCAAAGCTCATCACCACAGGTGAAGGTAGGAATGTAGATTGTCTGGTAAATTGACAGCTTTGCTTTAGAGCTCAGCTCCATTTTCACCACAACAGACCGGTACAACGTCTGCATCACTGCAGATGCTGCTCTGATCTGTCTGTCAATTTCTTGCTCCGTTCTCCCATTACTCGTGAATGGGGTACTTGGGGCAGGAGTTTGTCCTCTACCCAGAGAGGACAATCCACCCTTTTCCAGCTGAGGACCATGGACTCGGACTTGGAGGTGCTGATAATCATCCCAGCCACTTCACACTTGATAGCAAACCGCCCCAGCAAGACCTATAGGTCATTGCTCAATGAAGCTAACAGGACAACATCATCTGCAAACAGCAGAGATGAGATCCTGTGGTCACTGAACGTGACACCCTCCATTCCTTGGCTGTGCCTAGAAATCCTGTCCATAAAAATTATTAACAGGATCAGCGACAAAGGGCAGCCCTGGTGGAGTCCAACTCTCACTGGAAACGAGTTCGACTGGGTGTTGGCAATACGAACCAAACTCTTGCGACAGTCGTATAGTGACTGGATAGCTTGTAACAACAAGCCCGATACCCTATACTCCAGCAGCACCCCCACAAGAGACCACGAGGGACGTGGTTGAATGCTTTCTCCAAGTCCACAAAACACATGTGGACTGGTTGGGCAAATTCTCATGAACCCTTGAGGATTCTCAAGAGGGTAAAGCATTGGACCAATGTTCCACAGCCTTGACAAATACCACATTGCTCCTCCTGAATCCGCGGTTCAACTAGCTTTGGGACTCTGCTCTCCAGTACCCTGGCATAGACCTTCCCAGGGAGGCTGAGAAGTGTGACCACTTAAAGTTGGAATACACCTTCCTTTAAAAAGAGGAACAACCTCCCCAGTTTGCCATGCCAAAGGCACTGTCCAGAGACCTCCATGCAGTGTTGAAGAGGCCTGTCAACCATGACAGCACTACAACATCCAGGGCCTTGAGGTAATCAGGGTGAATCTCGTTCACCCCCGGGGCCCAGCCACCAAAGAGTTTTTTAACCACTTTGGAGACTTCAGCCCCTCTGATGGGCGAGTCGTCCCCCTTGTCCTCAACCCCTGCTTCCTCTGTGGAACATGTGTCAGTGGGATTGAGGAGCTCCTTTAAGTAGTCCTTCCACCACGTGACAATATCCCCAGTCGAAGCCAGCAGCGCCCCATCTGCACCATACACATCCGCCGGACAGTTTGCCAGAATCTCTTCGAGACTGACCAAAAGTCTTGTTCTATGGCCTCACCAAACTCCTCCCACACCCGAGGTTTTGCTTCAGCAACCACCCGAGCTGCACTGCATAGGGCCTGTCGGTACACCTCAGCTGCTTCGGAAATCCCACAAGGCAACCAAGCTCAATAAGTTCTTCTGGTGGTGGGAATTGAAGACCTCTCTGACAGGGGTCTCAACCAGACACTCCCAGCACACCCTCAGTATACGTTTAGGTCTACCATGTCTGAGTGGTGTCTACCCCTGCCATCAGATCCAACTCACCACCAGGTGGTGATCCATTGACAGCTCTGAACCTCCCTTTACCCGAGTGTCCAAGACATATGGTCGCAAGTCTGATGACACAATAACAATAATACCCTAGGGTGTCCTGGTGCCAGGTGCACATATGGACACCCTTATGCTTGAGCATGGTGTTCGTTATAGACACCGATTAGGCAGGCCATTTCTCCATTTTCTCCCAATCATGCCCCTCCAGGTTTCTCCGTCATTGCCCACAGGCACATTGAAGTCCCCCAGTAGGACAATGAAGTCTCCAAGAAGAGCACTTTCCATCATCCCAGTCAAAGACTCCAAAAAGGGTGGATACTCTAACCATCATTTGGTGCATAGGCACAAATGATGGTCAGGACCCATTTCAAAACCCGAAGGCACATGGAGACAACCCTTTCATCCACCGGGGAGAACTCCAATGTTGATGCAGTAAGGTGGGGGATACAAGAATACCCACCCCTGCTCATCGCCTCTCACTTGGAGCAACTCCAGAGTAGGCCAAGCTCCAGCTCCTCTCCAGGGAACTGGTTCCAGAACCAGAGCTGTGCATTGAGGTGAGCCCAACTATATCTAGCTGTTATTTCTCAACCTCGTGCACCAGCTCAGGTTCTTTCCCCACCAGAGAGGTGACGTTCCACGTCCCAAAAGCCAGTTTCAAAAGCCAGGGATCAGACCGCCAAGGTATCTGCCTTCAACCGTCAACTGATTTGCATTGCACCGGACCCCCATGGTCCCTTCTGCAAGTGGTGAGCCTTGCAAAAATGTAAGTCTTTACATTTGCAAGTGCCACACGAGTTGGCATGTGGTGATCTGCGCTGTGTGTGCCTCACCCTAATTATCTTTCACTGCTGCGGGCACACCTGCTCTCCCTCATCAAGCACCCTTTATAAGGAACGCTTCCCAGTAGGCAGCATGGAGACATCTACGCCTTCTCTCAGGAAGAACTCCTCCCTAGAGTCTTCCTCCATCTCGCTACGCCAAGAGAATTCATCTCTTATCTTCTCATCGCACGGGAGTTCCATCTCCCCAACACTACGTAAGCCTTCTCAGTGCAATTTCCTGCACCTTCCTTCCTCCCCTTGTTCCCTGTGCACAGGTGGACCTCCCTTTTCTCCTGGTGGCGGACCGGACTCAGCTGTGAGCAGCGACATTCACCCCACGCAAACTGGTGAACTGGAGCACATGTCACCTTCACCCAAGCAGCACTGTGAATATTCTGCACCTGCACCACGGCATCACAACAGGGCCCTGGGCCGGTATTCGAAAATCATCTCTTCAGAGCTGGATTAACTCTTCACTGCCGTAAGACTGCTAAAACTCTATTAATATCATTATCTGCCAGCCTGAAGTTAACTCCCGTCTTTGCTGTCGTTCCAGGGTTGGGTCACAACACCATTCACATGCACACACTCCCACTCTCATTCAATAAAAGATCATTTTTGTTGTTGAGCCTGTGTCTGTTTCTGGGTGTTTCTGAAAACCATGTCACAGCAGCCTTTTTGAAGCAGCGCCTCAATTCTGAGTTTCTTTCTTGTTTTTATTTACTATCTTTTTTTTCTTTGCCACAACTTTTCTGATCCTGTTACCCTGTGTCCATCATGGACACCAAGGACACTAATATTGCTGCACTGGCGTTGATATTAGCCATCTTTCTACCTATATCGCCAATGACTACTGACCAGGTGAGTGGAGGAGCCACTATTTACAGTAGAAGTCAATTGTTAGCATTGTGCTGCTTCGTGGTGCTGAGAGTCCCAAAATCCCTCAAGAAATCAGGTGAAAATGATGGGGATGTCGAGCTGGAGCAAAGCACGAGGAAGGTGAGATACAAGCCCGTTCTACCACCGGTTATTATGGGAAATGTGAGATCGTTGCTTAATAAGACAGACAATCTAGCGGCTTTGTCCCAGTATGATAGCATCTTCAGAGAGGTTAGCATCATGCTGTTTACTGAAATGTGGCCAACAGAGCTAACAGCAGATGCTTACATTGGACTGGAGGGTTTCCACTTAATATGGGCAGATTGGACACCAGACAGTAGGAAGAGCAGAGGTGGGGGGCTGATAATGTTTGTGAATAACAGCTGGTGTAATCCTGGGCACATTATGATTAAAGAACAACACTGTAGCAAGGACATTGAGTTGCTAGCTATTAGCATGCGACTAGCATACTTTCCCAGAGAGTTCTCACATGTCATCGTGATTGTTATTTATGTACCCCCATCTGCAAGTGCTGAGGCAGTATGTGACGTCATCCACTTAGTCACCAGCAGGCTGCAGACGCAGCACCTAAATGCTCTCCAACTCATCTCTGGTGATTTTAACCATACTTCCATGTCCGCCATTCTGCCCACTTTTACCCAGTATGTCATATGCCACACCAGAGACAATAAAACAATGGACTTATTTTATGCAAACATCAAGGAGGCTTACACCTCATCAACCCCCCCCCCCCACCCCTTTCCCCCGCAAGATCTGATCACAACCTGGTTCACCTCCTGCCTTTGTACAAACTCTTGGTACACAGACAACCTCCTGTTATCCACACAGAGAAGATATGGTCCGAGGAGGCGGCGGATGCTCTGAAGAACTGTTTTGAATCCACTGCGTTGGAGCAGCTCTGTGATCCACATGGTGAGGTCATCAATGGCTTCACACACACCATCACAGACTACATCAGCTTCTGTCTAGAGAACACCGTACCCACCCAGACCATACGGTGTTTCTCAAACAACAAATCCTGGATCAACCCTGAGATAAAGTCACTGCTGAAGGAGAAGAAAAGGATCTTCATGTCAGGAAACAAGGAGGAGCTGGTCTGAACAGAGGGAGCTAAGGAGGAAGATCAGAGAGGGGAAGGACAACTACAGGAAGAAGTTGAGGACAAGCTGCAGCAGAGTGACATCAGCGGTGTTTGGAGAAGCCTCAAAACCATCTCTGGGCACCAGAATACCTCCTCCCAGGCCACGGGGGGTAGGTAGGAGGTGAACAACCTAAACCTGTTCTTTAACAGGTTTGACCAACCGCCCTCTTCTCTGCCTGTCCACCAGCTCTCACTAAGACCCAGGTGAGAGCTGAGCTGATTAAGATCAAGGTGAGGAAGGCTGCAGTGCCGGATGGCATCAGCTCGAGGCTCCTCAAGTCCTGTGCAGACCAGCTATGTGGAATCGAGGAGCACATCTTCACTCTGAGCCTGAAGCTGGAAGGGTACCACAGCTGTGGAAAACATCTTGTGTTGTACCCGTACCAAAGACTCCACACCCCACGGACCTGAACAGCAACAGACCAGTGGCCCTCACATCATGCCTAATGAAGACCCTGGAGAGGCTGCTCCTTGCCCACCTACACCCCCTGGTGGGGCCAGCGATGGATCCACTTCAGCTTGCCTACCAGCATAGCATTGGGGTGGAGGATGCAGTGATCTTCCGCCTACATCATTCCCTGTTCCACCTGGAGAAGCCTGGGAGCACTGTGAGGATCATGTTCTTTGATTTTTCCAGTGATTTCAACACCATTCAGCTAGTGATCCTGAGGGACAAGCTACTGTGCGCAGGGGTAGACCAGCACCTGTTATCGTGGATCCTGGACTACCTCACACACCGACCACAGTTTGTGAGAACCCAGGACTGTGTGTCTGATACCATTATCTGTAGTATTTTTTATTTTTTTTTTTTTTGTTACTTATTTGTACCCGTAGGTAGACTTGGTTTGCAGTCTGGTGACAAGCCACCGGCTGCTGGTCGCTGCGTGCGCGAGCGCCCTAAACCTACATGTTTTGGTGTGCGGGAGGAAACCGGAGAAATCCCGGAGTAAACCCGCGCAACACGGGGAGAACATGCAAACTCCACACAGCTCACTGTTGGTCGGGGGCTGGGATCGAACCCACGATCTCATGATCCCCGCGGTCCCCCGGCCGAGGGTAAAACTGTGCTGCCACAGTGCTAAACCACTGCGCCACCGTGCAGCCACCGTGCAGTATGGGGTCCCCCCAGGGAACAGTTCTGGCTCCCTCCCTGTTCACCCTTTATACTGCTAACTTTTCACACAACACACCACACTGCCATCTACAGAAGTTCTCTGACGACTCTGCGATCGTCAGCTTCATGTCTGATGGAGATAATGCGGAGTACAGAGGGCTTATCCAGGACTTCGTGGACTGGTGCCATCAGAACTGCCTCCAGATCAATGCGAGGAAAACCAAGGACCTGGTGGTGGACTGCCGCAGGTGAGGACAACCCCTCACAGCACCGGTAAACATCCAGGGAACAGACATTGAGATGGTGACATTTTACAAGTACTTGCTGCAGCAAGAGTTTTAACAGGTACTAGAAAGAGAGATCACATCTATCTGGTTCTGGCCTTCTTTCATTGGCTTCCCATATAATTTAGAATTAAATTTAAAATCCTTCTTCTCACTTACAAAGCCCTAAATAATCAGGCCCCTTTTTATTGAAAAGATTTGATACTACCCTATCATCCTAACAGAACACTACGCTCCCAAAATGCAGGATTACTTGTAATACCTAGAATCTCCAAAAGTACAATTGGAGGCAGAGCCTTCAGTTATCAGGCTCCTCTCCTTTGGAACCAGCTGCCAATCTGGATTCGGGAGTCAGACTCGATCTCTGTTTTTAAGAATAGGGTTAAAACTTTCCTTTTTGATATAGCCTATAGTTAGGGTGGGATCAGGTGCCCATGAACCCTCCCTTAGTTATGCTGCTAACAGGTTTAGACAGCTGGGGGACCTCCAACAATGCATTGGGCTTCACTCCTTTCTTTACTGTCAGTGAAATATTTTTGCTGGTCATTAACATCTGTTTGTTCTCTCCCATAGACTGAGTCCCCGTCGTGCTGTTTGCTCTCTACATGTCTGTTCTTTTCTTCTTTTTCTCTATCCTCTCACCCCCCAGCCAGTCGCAGCAGATGACTGCCCGTCCCTGAGCCTGGTTCTGCTGGAGGTTTTTTCCTGCTAAAAGGGAGCTTTTCCTCTCCACTGTCGCCAAGTGCTTGCTCAAATGGGTCTTTCTCACAAGTCAAATGCTGGGGTCTTTCTGCAGTTTTGGGAGTTTCCCCTACAGTTGAAAGTTCTATGAGATGACTGTTGTTGTGAAGTGGTGCTATATAAATAAAACTGAATTGAATTGAACTGACTTAGGCAGACCAAAGCTGTGACATTAGGGAAACAGGGCAGCTGGATAAGGTGGAAGGGTGTTCAAGAGTGGACACTGACCTGGCAGGACATCTGGTCTATGGAGGGGCACCGGGTGAAGTTCCTGTTATGCTCCATGTATGATGTTCTGCCCACGCCTACAAATTAGTAGAGAGCTCAAGCTGCCCACTCTGTGGCAGACCAGCCAACCTGGTGCTATCTTCATGTCGCTCAAGTCTTGATGATGGGAAATATTGTGGAAATATGACTAAATCCTGAGCCAATTGGCTGCAGCTGTGGAACAGGCAAGGAAGAAGCCACAACATCTTTCTAGAGGCCCCCAGTTCATCATCTTTTGCAAAAAAGGAGCAACTGGTGTGATAGAAAAGAGATCTTGAGGGATACTGGCCACAGCTAGTGACTAGGAGATGCGGGCGGATCTGAAAACACAGCTCAAATTCACGGAGGAAATAGCTATCATAAGATTAAGACCTGATATCACCCTCTGGTCAAAAGGTACCAAACAGGTCATATTACTTGAGCTGACCATACCCTGGGACTAGCGAATGAAAGAGGCGCACAAGTTTAAGGCTGCATTCACACCAGGATAGTCCAGGGGTCTCGGTTTGATTGGGTTGGGAACAGTGTTGGACAAGTTACTAAAAAATTGTAACTAGTTACAGTTACTAGTTACTTCTTTTCAAAAGTAACTGAGTTACTTTCCAGTTCCTGTATGATTAAAGTAACTAGTTACTTGGAAGAGTAACTTTCACGTTACTTTTAAATGCATACTTAAATCATCTTGCACATATAGCAAGATCAAGGGCCCCTTGTTGACATCAGAAAAAAGAAGAAAAAGAAAACTGATGAGAAAAATTCTTATCTTACAAAGAAAAAATGTCTCAGATTTACACAAACTATTGCAATCAGTATAAAGTCAGAAATTTACTATAAATAAAGCTGTAAATTCACAGAGAAAATTTTGGACCCCCTGGTGGACCGTTTTTGGCCCACAAGCCATATGTTTGACACCCCTGGACCAGCCCATTAAAAATGCTTATTTAGAGGATTTACTTCCATGAAATAGTTGTATATCACAACAGCATGTAAATGAATAAGATAAAATAAAACAGAAAGCACAGATAAATGAAAGTTCACCTTAGAAAAAGCTGTTCTTTACTGCAACAAATCACAGTCGCTTTTTCTCTTTGCAGTAAGAAAACTTACACAGTTACTTGCACAACTTACACATTTACGCAACTGTGGACATTAAATGCGAGCTTCTTGCTCTAAAAGTACTCATGTTTAACCACAGAGGTAGGAGCTATTGGAGGCTACTCACTGCTCGGACAACAGATGATAAGGGCTCGATATGAGAAGGCGCCACCGCCACGGCATTTCTTCCCACCGGGTTGCGAAGTGAGCAGGACAGGAAACCAACCCGCAGAGGAGACTGACGGCTGCGTCAGCTATGTAAGATCAGTTTAGATTTATTTGCACTAAAAATATCTATCCATATTAATAAAGCGAGTAACATGAGTAATGCATCTGATCAAATTTCAGTAACTGTAACGCATTTCTGAATTTTTAAACAGTAATTTCATTACACAGCACATTGCTGCAAAAGTAGTGGCGTTACAGTAACGTGCTACTTTGTAACGCGTTACTCCCAACACTGGTGGGGAATGCCGAGAATTTTTGCCCCTTGGTTTGGTTTGCATTCACACTGCAGTGGACCAAACTGCCTGGTCAATGTCACGCAGTTACAACAACTGCTTGTTTGAGGTACTGTAGCTGAAGCCAGCACTGACCAGGAAGAAAAATCTCGGCGAAGAAGAAAAATCCGGCTCATCAATTAGCCAGGACTGAAAACGGAAATCTGTTCCCTTCAGCCAAGTTGTTTGTCCACCACAAATGAGACATTTTTTAACTTTTCTCCTTGGCTTTCTCTGGTAAAAGGATGTCTTGGATCCGCACAGGTGTCTTTATTGTTATTTTCTACCCAAAATGTGCTTGTAGAGCTTGTAGGGGATTGGGGTGATGTGGTCACGGATACGAGTGTGGGTGAAAAGGTGAGCAGCAGAGTTCTGGATGTATTGTAGCTTGATGAGGGTTTTTGATGGTAGTCCATATAGGAGACTGTTGCAATAGTCAAGATGGGAGGTGATGAAGGCATTGATGAGAGTTTCAGCAGCTGTTGGGGTGAGGGAAGGACGGAGGCGGGCAATGTTCCTTACATTGTTTTTATTAGGGTTCCAAGCAGCACCACTGCGGGAAAGGATTTTTTTTGTTTTGATCTTCTTCTTCTTTACTAAAAGTGTGTGTGCAGCACAATACACAAGATGAAGAAATATTCAATTTTACAAACAGGTCAGAAATTTTCCCCACTTTTTTGTACTTTTAGAGAGGAATGCAGAAAACAATTCCAATGTACTGACACTGAAATATATCTGTACAAATGGCAATAAACTCTGTTCTTTTCACCACTGAGAGACCCAAAATCAAGGTACTGCACCCATAGGTGGAACTATAATAATTAGTTATATTTTTGCAAATGTCTCAAGAATGGCTGGGCCTGTACTCAAAATTCTTTCATAATTCTAATCGCTGAAATCCTCTACAACTTTGCTTCATATGTCTTATGTTCTAAAAATGAAATTTTCTGCACCATTTATTCATTTGTTACCACTTAATCCTTTTTGGGTCACGGTGGGCTGGAGCCTGTCCCAGCATCTTTGGGCGAGAGGCAGGGTACACCCTGGACAGATCGCCAGTCCAACACAGAGAGAAAAACAATCTTTCACAATCCCTAGTTGATGCCAATGTATCTAAACATGCATGTTTTTGGCCTGTGGGAGGAAACTGGAGTACCCAGAGAAAACCCACACATACATGGGGAGAACATGCAAACTCCACACAGAAGGGTTACCTATGGTCAGGGGTGGGATCGAACCCATGACCTTTTTGCTGTGCTGCCACAGTGCTAACCACTGAACCACCAAGCTTCTCTGCACTATAGTTTCAAAAATGTAGAAGTGAGGGTTAAAGGGATTCCTTATCAGGTCATTTATCCAAACCCCGTGAAATGAGGCATGAGTAATCTACAGATGTTGATAATAAGGGATGGGGGATGGGACCTGTACTTATATAGATGGGTCCTGTACTTTTTCTAGTCACACAAAGACCATCAAAGCACTTAACTAAGAGCTACACCATCCCTCCAGGTGAGGTCTATCAGAGACGGATACCTAGGGACAATTTAGAATCACCAATGAACTTAACATGCACGTCTTTGGATTGTGGGAGGAAGCCGTTCTCCAAACTGAATGACTCAGAAAATTTTTGTGCCTGGTGGCTCGTATTTTACCTGACACCACAAAGAGGAGAACAACAACTCATATGAATAGATTTACAAGTAATAGTAATGTTCTGTCAGTAAAAAAGACATTACCCTAATGATTCACTATAAATGCAAGTTTATGCTGCTAGTTTACCCCAACATTGTTGCATCTGGTGATCATGTCTCTGAGCTCATCCTCAGTACCAGATCTGGAGCACAGGTTGTAGCTGATTGGTTGATATCTTTGCCACCAGGGCCTCCAGGGACTGTCCAGAATGATGTGGTCACTGGGGGGAGAAATCTGAGAAATACAGAGAGGAGAAAATGGATTTATACATAGTATACACATATATAGTTAACCTTTAGAGCACACACGGCACACATCAGTGCCAGATGAAGGATTCATTGTGAATAATGCCAAAATAGGTTGAGTGGTCTAAGGGTTAACATATCAAAAAGATATATAAATATGTAATACGGTGAACTTCAACGATTTTACACAAGTAGTTCTTTTATTTATCTGTTCATTCATTAAAAGAAACACTGTGGCTGAGTAAGCACAAACAATGCTGGCTTGTATGAATTAACTCAAGCATGTCTTTGTAGTGTGTAACAGAAGTTTGAAATGCTCCAAACTATTAACAGCTGCTCATCAGGTCCACCTGTTAATTTTGAGTGACAATAATCCTGCATTTAAATAAATGCCGCTCTTGTTTTTAGAAACTCTGTTGTTTAGGTTCATTTAGTTGGAAAATTTAGCACTTAGCACTTAGGCTGATCCAATTTATTTTTTTCTTTTGTGTTTTTCTGAGTGTATTTAGTCATTTTTGCAGTGGTATTCTTTTTTTGGGGGGGGGGGGGGGTTGCAGTACCTTTACTTCTCCCACTGAGCTGTCGGACCATTTCTGTCATGAACCTGGGTTTGATGGTTTCAAACCCTGTTCTGACTGATGGTTATTTTGCCCTATTCTCCTCAGATGCTTTGGCCTTCACTCCCTGACAGCTCGGGCACGCCCCCTCCTCCTGTCAAGTGCCATCAGCTGTGTTTCATTCACCACTGTATTTCACACACCAGGTTTAATTACTGTTCAGCTCACGCTTCCTCACACCGGCAATCTCTTTCCTCGTTTGCATCATGATTATAAATACGCTGCATTTGTGGAAAGAGATTGTCGGAGCATTCGCCCTCATTCGTGGCAGCGAGTTCTCCATGAGTGTTGTACCATTTCCTTCACATATTCAGCCCGGCATTTTCAGACATTCAATCCCTGGATGCTCGCGGCTGACTCTGCCTCCCTTCCTCATCTACCAGACTTCACGGACAGCTTCGGATTGTTCCAGCCGTAAGTGTTTATTTTGCCTTTTCCTTTGCGCTCATCGTTACGGCGGCACTAGGCATTCCCCCTCCCCGGCTGTTGAACATCCGGGTAGCTTCCCTGTATGTCTGGTGGCCCAAACTCATCATTTCCATTCTCTGTATTTTCATGGTTGACTGAACTTGTTACTCTGTGGGAGTTTATGTTAATAAATGGCACGTTCTACTCCAGCAATTGAGTTTTTTATTCCTTCCCTCGTGCGCCACATTATGGCGCACGGGGATTTGTGACAGAATGCTCCGACCATACAGAAAAAACTCAGCGGAGCAGACGTATGTTTTTTCTTCTTTCACCCCCTTTTTTCCCCCTTTCTCCCCAATTACTGACGGGATGATCTGGATGGACAAGGAGCAGAGAGCCCAAGAGCTGTTGGAGGAGGCGATCTTTGCCTTTCAGTGGTCACAGTTCCCTGAGGACATGCAGTGGGCATGGCTCGTCGCTGAGGACGTCGAGCAGCGCCACCCTAACCTCCGGATCATTCCCAGGGTGGAAGCCATCCTCTGCATAATCCTCCCCTCCCCAGACGTGGAGCTGGAGGATGTCTGTCTTACACCGGAGGCAGTCCCCGTCAGAAGAAACGTTCCTGGTGGAGGAGGACCTCCATTCCTTGTGGTTCTCTTTCTTCTCCCGGGCCAGTGCCCGCCCAATCATCAGACATGATGACGGAGGCGGACAGACTGGGGTTGCTGGCCATGATAAACCTTCAGATCGAGGAGGAGCGCCGCGAGAAAGAGGCCCAAGAAGGGGCGCCCCTGGCTGTGAGGGTTTCATCCTCTGTGCTGACTCAATCCACGGGCTCATCGACGGAGGAGGAGTGGTTGGCCCTGCTCGCCCAGCTCAACAGCCGGGTTAGGAGGAGCGTCGTGCAAAGGAGGAGCAGAGACTGCCCCGGCTCAACTGCCGGATGGAGGGGGAGTCAGGTAAGGATTCTCCAGCAGTCACTCCGCCTCCTTCTCCGGAGAAGACGGAACTTCTCGGCTCGGGCGACTCGCTGCCCAGCGTGGTCCTCCGCATCCCGGATTATTTGGTTCCCGAGCCGCCCGTGAAAAAGAGGAGGAACTCTCGCCACAAGAAGTGGCCTGCCTCACCGATGACAGCCCTGCCCCTCTGCCCTGAGCCATGCTCCGCTCCGTTCCCAGAGAAATTAGAGGAACATCAGGAGAGAAGGGGAGACATCCCGGAGGCCACTGGGGAGGTCCAATGCCAGGAGAACAGGCAAGTTTTTTCTCACTTGACTTTTTCTGTTGATGAACAATTTTGCCTACCTCTTTGTGAGGAGACTCGGGGTGTGCAGTCCCCTGAGTGCTCCACCCCAGCGGCATGTTGTGTTTCCTCTCCCAACCTCATCCAGCCTCTTTTGTGTGCCCCCACGAGCTTGCCTGCGCTGGAACCAGGTCACTCGAGGGGGGAGGAACCAGAGGCCCACGAGGGTCCACCCCATGGGCCAGCGGAGAGGTTGCCCTCGGCCGCCAAGCCAGAGGAGCCAGTGGCGTGGAGAGCGGCACATGGGAACACAAGGACTGCAACCACCATCACGCCTGCTACGGGGGCAGCCGCTGCAGGTGTTACTCTGTGGGAGTTTATGTTAATAAATGGCACGTTCTACTCCAGCGAATGAGTTTTCTATTCCTTCCCTTGTGCGCCACATTATGGCGCATAGGGATTTGTGACAATTTCTGTCTGTTCTGGGACCTCTGACTGTATAAATTAAGCACTGCCTAGTTCCTATGCTGGATGATGTCAT
The DNA here is from genome assembly GCA_020510985.1 of Pholidichthys leucotaenia. Taxonomy (NCBI): domain Eukaryota; kingdom Metazoa; phylum Chordata; class Actinopteri; order Cichliformes; family Pholidichthyidae; genus Pholidichthys; species Pholidichthys leucotaenia. The sequence goes on from CM035847.1 coordinate 62,814,426, forward strand.
GCTGATGGTAAACTTTATAAAGACATGACTCAATGGGTCAGGTTATAAGTTTAAATTGTCATTACATATGCTGTAATAAGCTATGATATGTCATTTTATAACATTTTTGGTTGGTGGTGTAGCATGGGATTTTTTCAAAGATTGAAAAACACTGCCCTGTGACTATAAATCTGATCAGTCCCGAGATGACTTGTGTCCAAAGATTTAATGAAGATGTAAAAAGCTATATTGATAATAATTGTTCTTAATGTTTCAATATTGTTATAAGCAGTGATTTAAAGTGGCATAAATAAACAAAATGAAAATTTCTTTTTAACCTACTCTTTGTAGTACCGAATATTCAATTCATGTTGTGTATCTGATAATTAGTTTATGAATCATGTATTGTGACATACTTGTTGACTGTAAAAATTTCACTTTCTGTGCAAATGGGTTTAGGGGAAAAGCAATGCTTTTCTTGTGCTGCATTGTAACAATAAAAAGATTAAGAAAACTCAAAACTTAAAGGCAACCTATTGCAGTAGATTTCTGAATTTTGAGGCCAACTCAAAATTTGTTTAAATAGATGTAAAAGGTGTACTGGGGCCACATTAAACATTTAAAAAATGGTTTGCATTTTCAGGAAAAAATGATGTTTAGAACAATAGATGAAATAATTTGGGAAAGAAAAGTCAAAATGCAGAGAAACTGTTGTTTCAAGCTTCTGTCATCAGTGAAGGGCTGCTAGACGTTCTACAAAATGCCTTGGCTAGATGAGTTGATCAAGCCAAACTTAAGAATCTACACTGGAGGATTCTGGCCACATTTAAAAAGAGATAAACAAGTAAAATCAGGGATTTTCTTTTTTGATCTTTTGCATTGTGAGAATAGAATTATAAGATAAGCCTTTATTAGTCCCACATTGGGGAAATTCCATTATATATATAAAGTCAAAATTTTGAGAGTTAAATTTTGACTTTTTTTCCTCAAAATATTGTTTCAATTTTTGTTTTCAAGATTTGGCTTTATTCTCAAAATGCAAAACATTTTCTATTTCAATTTTTAATGTGGCCATAATATACCTTCATAAATAGCGGCATGTACAGTGCATCCAGAAAGTATTCACAGCGCTTCACTTTTTCCACATTTTGTTAAAACTAAGTAATCACATGTACATAAGTATTCACAACCTTTGCCATGAAGCTCAAAATTGAGCTCAGGTGCATCCTGTTTCCTCCTTGAGATGTTTCTACAGCTTAACCAAAGTTCACCTGTGGTAAATTCAGTTGATTGAACATGATTTGGAAAGGCACACACTGGTCTATATAAGGTCCCACAGTTGGCAGTGCATGTCAGAGCACAAACCAAGCATGAAGTCAAAGGAAGAATTGTCTGTAGACCTCCAAGACAGGATTGTCTCAAGGCACAAATCTGGGGAAGGGTACAGAAAAATGTCTGCCGCTTTGAAGTTCCCAATGAGCACAGTGGCCTCTCTCATCTGTAAATGGAAGAAGTTCAGAACCACTGGGACTCTTCCTAGAGCTGACCAGCCTTCTAAACTGAGAGATCGGGGGAGAAGGGCCTTATTCAGGGAGGTGACCAAGAACCCGATGGCCACTCTGTCAGAGCTCCAGCATTCCTCTGTGGAGAGAGAACCTTCCAGACAGACAACCATCTCTGTAGCAATCCACCAATCAGGTCTGTATGGTAGAGTGGCCACATGGTAGCCACTCCTTAGTAAAAGGCACATGGCAGCCCGCCTGGAGTTTGCCAAAAGGCACCTGAAGGACTCTCAGACCATGAGAAACAAAATTCACTGGTCTGATGAGACAAAGATTGAACTCTTAGGCGTGAATGCCAGGCGTCATGCTTGGAAGAAACCAGGCACTGCTCATCACCAGGCCAATACCATCCCTACAGTGAAGCATGGTGGTGGCAGCATCATGCTGTGGGGATATTTTTCAGTAGCAGGAACTGGGATACTAGTCAGGATAGAGGGAAAAACGAATGCAGCAATGTACAGAGACATCCTGTATGAAAACTTGCTCCAGAGCGCTCTTGACCTCAGACTGGGGCAATCAGTCAAGATTCAGTCCAGAGCCCATACTTGAATCCAACTGAATATCTCTGGAGAGATCTGAAAATGGCTGTGCACTGACTCTTCCCATCCAACCTGATGGAGCTTGAGAGGTGCTGCAAAGAGGAAAGGGCGGAACTTCCCAAAGATAGGTGTGCCAAGCTTGTGGCACCATGTTCAAAAAGAACTTCAGGCTGTAATTGCTGCCAAAGGTGCATCAGCAAAGTATTGAGCAAAGGCTGTGAATACTTACAGTATGTACATGTGATTTCTTAGTTTTTGTTTTTTTTTAAATTTTTAATAAATTTGCAAAAATTTCAAAAAATAAACTTTTTCTCATTGTGGGACATTGTGTGTAGAATTTTTGAGGAAAAAAATGAATTTACTCTCTTTTGGAATAAGCCTGTAACATAACAAAATGTGGAAAAAGTGAAGCGCTGTGAATACTTTCTAGATGCACTGTAGAACTGAAAATGTAAGTGTTTATGCACATGAAACTTAAATGATTTAAACAAAAGATAATTGATACAATTTCAGGTGAATTTCTTCAAAACTCAGAAATTTTGGTTGGCCTCAGAGTTCAGAAATCTAGGGCAGTAAATTGCCTTTTTTCCATTTTTACAGTGTGTTCAATAGCAATAAAGTAAATCAAATGTTTGAATCATTTACAAGAATATATATATATATATATAAAACCACATTTTAGCTCAGCATTTATTTGTTATTGGGAGTTGTATACTGTCTCTATCAAATAGTCTTTAATAAATAAATAAATACTTGTTTTAACCATTTGTAATTTACAGCTTGATTGTTGTATTCACTTAAGGCTAGGGAAGACTATAACGCTCCTTCATTTCAAACTGCACATACCTGTATACCGCCAAAACCTTTGGGACCCAAGAAGCGCTCGCACTCTGCAGCAATGTCCGCCCAGCGCCACTCAAACAGGTGGACAATGGTTGTCCTTCCATGCTTGAAGTTGGGGTTGTGCTGGGCCAGGCCAAACCCAAACAGAGCCACCAAAATCAACAGCTTCATGCTTTCTGGGGATGAAAGAGAAAACCACACTCTCTCACTTGCCATCATGTATTTATGCTCTTGTTTTTCATCTGCCAGACCAATGAGAGGGCAGGGAGAATATCAGTGTGGAGTTCCAACAGGAGCATTTGTTTTATAGAATAGACTAGAATAAGCTTTATTGTCATTGTGCAGTTGTACAGTGCAACGAAATTGTGGGTGCTCCACCAGGCTACTGTGCATAAAGTGAGAAGAATTTGAAATTAAACAGTTACAGAACACATGGTTAATCATGCAACTTAAGTAGAAAGAAAAAGTAAAAATAATAAGTAGCCCATTGGTATTTACATAGGTATGGTAATGGCTTCTCGGATGGAACTATGTACATAAAAGTGCGGAGTGCAGAACACATAACTGAGATGGCCCAAGGATTATGGAAAATATGTACAATAGTGATATTCATGGATGGGTCAATATACACGAAAGGAACGAGTGCAAAGACAGGTGAGTTATCGTGATAATTCAAAGGTCCTCAGTTCTGTGCATGTGAGTGTTCAGAGGGAGGGGGTGGGGCCTCTGACTGTTTGCAGTTCGGATGGCCCAGGGGAAGAAACTGTTTCTCAGTCTGGAGGTGTGGGACCTGATTGAGCTGAACCGTCGTCCAGAGGGAAGCAGGTCAAACAGGTGGTGGGCAGGATTTGAGAGATCTCCTGTGATGGCTTTGATCCTGCTGAAACAGGAGGCTCTGGAAATACCTTCCAGGGAGGGCAGAGGGCTTCTGATAATTTTCTGGGTGGTGTTGATGACCCTCTGCACAGCCTTCCTGCTCTCGGCTGTGGAGCTGACGTACCACACACCCAGACTGTAGTGTAGTGTTGTTGATTATATTAATATGTCGCATTATTGTATGATATGGGTTGTGGCTCCACCTTTCCAGTTCTACCGCCACCTGGGGTATAAAAGGCTGATGTGGAAGAGGCACGGTCTCTTTGACCACCTCTCTGCCTAGCGGGAGCGTCAGTCTGTACTCAGTAGCCACAGTTACATGGGCAAAATTTCTTCAATCTGATTGCAATTCAGATTAGAACTTTACTGTTTACATGGATCCTGAAAAAGATGACCTGATTAGGACGTGTGTTTCCATGTGTCACATGTTTGAAAGGACTAAATTATTTTGACATGCGCACAATTATCCGACATTCCGGAAATAGTAGAAGAAGAAGCAACTTCTGATGTAAACAAACCCCGCTTTGTGTCTTTCTCTTTTTGAAATGGACCTGTATTGTGTTATTCAGACTGTACTTTTGCTTCTGCTAGTCTCTGTAATGAAGCTATGTACAACTACATACTTCTGGATATGACGAACAGAGGGAGACAGCAGGATGATACAGACCAGTTTTGTTTTACTCCCACTATGTCTTCTGCTAGCTGCTGCAAAGATGGAAATATGTCACGTCGATGTGTGACTGATGTACAGACATGTGCAGTAACCATATTTTCTACCCAAGCTTCGGAATAAGTGTTTATATGCGCACCAGTCGGATTAACATTCGGCATAACCCATCCGTCTCAATTGGAAGGAAATTTTGATCAGAATGCGTGTGATCGGGTCAGAATATTCAGATTGGCGTGTTTACATGAAGTATTTTTATTCTGATCAGGCCTTTAATCCAGTTACTTGTGTCCATGTAAACATGGCTAGTGAGTCCTTTAATAAAGTTCTGTGTAGTTCACCACTCGCCTCATTATTGTGCCCGTTTTACAGACATAACATTTGGTGACGAGGATAAAGTTATGGATGCTGGCATGTCTGCAATTCGGCCATTTTTGGAGACTCCGGGGGAGCCTCCGGTGCCTTGGGAGAGATGGTTCGCCGTATTTGAAAACTACTGAAGAAGGTACGAGCAAGGGCAATTTGAGTCCACAATTTAGGCATGGAAAGACAACGTATCCTTTCTACCTTGGGAGCTAGCGATAGCTTCGATGACGTGGTTGAGCAAATGGTGCGACATTTTCGCGCACCTACAAACGTCATCATCAGGAGGGTCTAGTTTTGGCAGCGCCTCCAGCGGGCTGGCAAGTCGGTACAGCACTATGTTGCAGACCTACGGCAGCTGGCTGGGGACTGCCACTTTGGTGAGTTAGAGGAAGAAATGGTCCGCGACCAGCTGGCGGAGCACAGTTTGTGTTCGTCGGCTTGGTCGAGATTGCTTACACACTCCGGCAAGTTAACTTTAGCCATGGCTGTGGAGATAGCCCAACAGTGTGAAGCGGCAGACAAGTTATTACACGACCTTGGTGAGAGAGCTACGCTACGCCACCATGACTCACAATCAATGATGCAGGCTGTGGATCCGGACAGCAAAGACAGTGAGCAAGGTGGCTGCACGGTGGCGCAGTGGTTTAGCACTGTGGCAGCACAGTTTTACCCTCGGCCGGGGGATGGCGGGGATCATGAGATCGTGGGTTCGATCCCAGCCCCCGACCAACAGTGAGCTGTGTGGAGTTTGCATGTTCTCCCCGTGTTGCGCGGGTTTACTCCGGGATTTCTCCGGTTTCCTCCCGCACACCAAAAACATGTAGGTTTAGGGCACTCGCGCACGCAGCGACCAGCAGCCGGTGGCTTGTCACCAGACTGCAAACCAAGTCTACCTACGGGTACAAATAAGTAACAAAAAAAAAAAAAAAAAAAAAAAAAGACAGTGAGCAAGAGGAATACACTGCAGCTGTAAAGATGAGGTCCGCCCTGGGATCACCCAAATGTTTGGTTTGTGGGTCCACTAAGTACCGGTACAAGGCTAGGGAGTGTAAGGCGACAGGTAAACGCTGTGGCAAGTGTGGACTCCTGCATCACTTTGCCAGGGCCTGTAATAGGTTCGAGTGAGAGGAACGGCGACATAAAGCGGACACCCCAGCTCCAACTCCCACTGTTATCCACATCGTTTCCCCAGACACTGATGGCTGTACGTATTGTGCTTTGGAACTGGACGGAGTGGAGGTACCATTATTGGCTGACAGGGGCGCAGTGAGGTTGGTGTTGAATTTGCCCACCGTGAGGAGTTTCTTTCCATATCATCAGCTGAGAGGTCATTTAAAACCGTTGTGCGGCTATGGAGGAAGGAGGCTGCCCATCGTGGGTTTGGTGGAGTTGATGGCCCGGTACAAGTCGGCAGTGGTTGTCAACCTGAAGTTTATTGTGACTGGCGGTGGCAAGAATGTGATGGGCTGCGACCTCTTCTATGGACTGGGGTTTTCCATCAGCGGCATTGAGGAGGCGTGGTCGGGATGTGGTTTATGGGACCGACCGATGCCGGCGTTGATGGATGATGCAGTACGGGATGAACCTTGGCCTAGTAATCTGGAAGGTGAACAGGACCAATCCCATCCAGGGCCATCGTGGGAGAGTTCCTGCACCAGAGCCCAAGTTGCCCTAGCTGAGGGAACGGGGTGGCGCCGTGGGACACCCGTGACGGCGGATGGAGCCGAGTGGCTGACTCATTCTGCTTCTGAAGTTTGGCTGGGAGGTACCGAGAAGCAGCGGGTCACAACGGCTTTGCCGGTGTCTAAAATGAAAGCGAGCAGGGCAGGACCGGCTGGCACGGTTAAACAACGGGCTGCACAGGAACACTGGAAGCTGAGCAGGGCTCCTCTGAGGATCGCTGATTTGGTTCGACCCAGAGAAGAGGCTCGATTAAGAGGAGCCCACATGAAGCGGAGGAGACAGGAGGACCAGGGGCGGCTACAGGTGGTGGCTGTCTGGGAGGACGGTTACCTGCAGCTGACAGATGGTATGGAGAGACACCCCAACGAGCTACGGCATGTTTATGAGGAAGGTGAGGCACTTCGGTACCGGCGTGGGTCATCCCTGGGCGCCAAGAAGAGACGACGCTCTGCTTGGGACCCGCCCGATGGGTCTCCGGTGGGTGGGCTCTCCATGGCATGTGACTGATAGGTTAAAGGGGGCAATGTGTTTTATATGTGTTATTGCTGATTGCCCGAGTTATTGTGTTTCGCATGATGTTAATGTGTGCATTGTTCAGGTTGCGTAGTCAGTAGGTTTCTTTCGCTCGGTTGCTATGTAAATTGCCCATGTAAAAAAACCAAAACAAAAACGAGTAATGCCTGTGTCAACGTGTTTGAGGCACATATTACTATGTGGTTTACCCGGGTTATGGGGTGGTGTGGTTGGGTGTGTTAATAGTATGGCGTGAATGTGAGTATTGACTGGTTAGACGTGTTTAGGTTTTACCCGTGTGTATATATGTTTATCGGATTATTTTATTTAATATAGTAGGATGTGGAGAGCGTGAAAAGATGAGGCTGAGTTTATTTCTCAATTCAGGTTTATTAACATTCACGTATCTCCAACATCTTCTCAAACAGAAAAGAGAAAGCATCACCCCACATCTGTCCTATTTATACCAGGACATCAAGGCCACAGATACATTGTCATTTTAATGCAAAGACACAATATATCTTCTCCCCAGTCTTGTCCCCTTCACCCCCACACCACTGGTGGTCAGGAAATCCCTCAAGGCCATCTCTTTGCATAACACAGAACACATTTCGCATCCTCCTGTTAATCCCCAGGAGACTCAGACCTATTGTTCATTCTCAGACGTGAAGCAACATTAATATACAAATGGAGTCTATGAAACTACATATGTGTGTAACACATGACCCCCCCCAAACGTCTAAGATGAAACAATAAAACACAGTCTGCATATCCTGATAAAATCACAAACATCAGTCTACATGCTGCTTGGGCTTCAACCATCTTCCGTACTTGCTGTAAGCGGGCTTTAACCCTCCTGCGGCGCCATCCTGCTGGGGAGCTGCTGTCTGTGGATTAGAACTGTTAGTCAATCCCTGTGGGAGCTCTGGGGAAAACTCCCTAGGGGGTCTGCCGCGTCGAGGAGCCCTCGGCAACAGCACAGCTTCGTCAGCCATCACAAAAGCGGGTTTGAGTCTGTCTATGCCAATTGTTTCCCTTCTGCCTCCTAAATCTAGCAAAAAGTGCTTATCACCTGTTTCCAGCACTCTAAATGGGCCATCATTAGGCGGTCGCAGGGCTGGGCGATGAGCATCGTGTCTGACAAAAACAAACTCCGCATTTTTTAAAGCCTTAGGTACAAAAACGCGCAGAAAACTGTGATGAACGGGGCCAGGAAGCGTGCTCGCTCCCGTGTCGCTCAGTAACCGCTGAGCAGGGGGGCACTCTGGTGCAGGATTATCTGGGAGAAACTCCCCTGGCAGCCGCAGTGGCTGCGCAAACACCAATTCGGCTGGGGAGGCTTTTAAGTCCTCTTTAGGTGCAGAACGCAACCCCAATAAAACCCATGGTAGCCTGTTTACCCAATTTGCATCCGTAAGCGACGCTCTGAGGGCTGCTTTCAATGACCTATGGAAATGTTCACATAAACCATTAGCCTGGGGGTGGTACGCGGTAGTGCGGTGGATCGTTACCCCCAGGCTGCGGGCCATCGCTGACCAAAGCTCGGAAACAAATTGAGGACCTCTGTCGGACGTAATATCCGACAGAACTCCAAAATGCGCTACCTAAGCCGTTAAAAACGCGCGCGCCACCTCCTCAGCTGTGGTTGATGCCAGTGGGACCACTTCAGGCCAACGCGTAGTGCGGTCCACCATTGTCAAAAGATGTGTGCACCCCTGTGACGGCGGGAGGGGGCCTACGAGGTCGACATGCACATGATCGAACCTCTTAGCCGGGATGTGAAACGGCTCCAAGGGGGCTTTTGTGTGTTTGTGTATTTTGGCTCGCTGGCAAGCCATGCAGGCTCTTGACCACTCTTTAACGTGCTTGCGCAGGCTCGGCCACACAAACTTCTCTCCTACCATTTTGACCGACGCGCGCACCCCCGGGTGCGCCAGAGAATGAATCGAGTCAAAAACGCGGCGGCGCCACGCGGTAGGCACCACCGGACGACCGCGTCCGGTGGAGACATCGCAGATTGGTGGGGCATACCATCTTGCAGCACCCTGCTCTCCAGCCTTAACCCTGTTGGTCCAGACTGGAGCGCGCACACGTCCGCATCGCTAACCTGATCCGCGGCCATGGCTGCATAATCTATCCCCACGTGGACTGGGGCCACGCGTACTTCCGCGCCGCTATTTTGCTCTGCGGCCATGGCAGTATAATCTACCCCTGCGCAGACTGAAGCAGTTACGGCGCGTGAGAGACAGTCTGCCACTACATTAAGTTTACCCGCTACGTGTTGAATATCGGTAGTAAACTCTGAAATTGCAGCCAGCTGCCTCTGCTGCCAGCCCGACCATGGCTCCGAAACCTTGGCCATCGCGAAAGTCAGCGGCTTGTGGTCGACGAACGTGGTGAAACGACGACCTTCCAGCCAGAACTGGAAGTGGCGAATGGCTAAGTGGAGCGCTAACAACTCTCTGTCGAACGCGCTGTATTTTCGCTCGGCATCGCGCAAAGTCCTGCTGAAAAAGGCAAGCGGCTGCCAAGCCCCGGCAACATGCTGCTCTACTACTGCCCCTATGGCCACGTCTGACGCATCAGTAGTGAGCGCTATGCGGGCCGTTGGGTCTGGATGTGCCAACAACACAGCATCTGCCAGGGCTGTTTGACCTCCGAGAATGCGCGCTCCCGCTCCGGGGACCATTCGATTGCATTTGTGGGTTTTTGTTTTTTTAGCACGGCGTATAATGGTTGCATGAGCTGCGCTGCGCGGGGGAGGAAACGGTTATAAAAATTCACCATTCCCAAAAACTCCTGTAATGCTTTGACCGTTTGTGGTTGGGGAAAATTTGTTACTGCGCGCACTTTGTCCGGCAGCGGAACTGCTCCTTCTGGAGAGACGCGGTGCCCCAAAAAATCAATCTGCTTCACCCCGAACTGACACTTCGCTGGGTTGATTATTAACCCGTGCTCTCCCAACCTCCGGAAAACTGCCGTGAGGTGTTTTACGTGTTCCTCTTTGGACGCGCTGGCTACCAAAATGTCGTCCAGGTAGACGACCACAAAAGGGAGATCACGCAACACCGTGTCCATCATGCGTTGGAACGTCTGCGCAGCGCCTTTAAGCCCAAACGGCATGCGCAAAAACTCAAAAAGGCGAAACGGAGTTATTACCGCTGTTTTGGGAATGTCCTCAGCACGTACTGGGACTTGATGGTACCCGCGGACCAAGTCTATTTTAGAAAAAATGCGCGCCCCCGCCAGATGAACGGAAAAATCTTGAATATGGGGGATTGGGTAGCGGTTGTGCGCTGTAGCGTTGTTCAACCTGCGGAAATCACCGCAAGGTTGCCATGAGCCGTCAGCTTTAGGGACCATGTAGAGCGGGGAAGCCCATGGGCCATTCGAACGCCGGATGATGCCCAACTTTTCAAGGTTGGCGAACTCCTCGCGCGCTATGGTCAGTTTAGTTGCATCCAAGTGCCGAGCTTTTGCAAAAACGGGGGGACCGGCGTTAGTAATAAAATGCTCCACTCCGTGTTTAGCGACGGCTGCTGAAAATGTGGGAACCATGAGTGCTGGAAACTGAGTGAGGAGAGTGTGGAACTTACCGCCTGCCGTAGCGACGTTGGCTTGTGCTGTGGGCGGGGTCACTCGAGCTGCACAGGGGATAGAGTAAAACGAGAGTGCATTAACCAAGCGTCTATTAGGAAGATCAACCAACAGCCCATGTGAGCACAGGAAATCAGCACCTAACATGTTGAAACTCACCGCAGCTATAATAAATGTCCACTCATATGTACGGCCGTGCAGGGACAGAAGCAGAGTCCTTTCACCGAAGGTCTTAATGCTCGAGCCATTCGCCGCTGATGCTCCGTGACTCCCGGGGCCTGCCAGCCGGTCAGCATAGGTTGGCGTGATGAAACTCACTTGGGAGCCTGTGTCCACGAGGAATTGCCTCCCAGAACGCGCATCCTTCAAGTAGAGCAGCTTGTTCTGTTCACCGAGGGCCGCGGCTGCTACCGACTCCCGGCTTTGGCGTTTCTCGAGCTCTTGAACTGACATGGTGGTATACACTTGCGTGCCCTCTCTGCGAAGCGGCGATGGTAAAAACAGAGGTCGTCTCCTCTGCGATGTTTGGTCTTCGCCGCCGTTGTCGGTGGGTCTGCCTCCGCCGCCTCTGGCCCCCTGCCATTCCTGGCCGTCGCGCCGAGGTCTGTCGCTGCTGCAGTGGCCGTGTGCCGTCTGCTGGCGTTGAGAATCCGCTGTGCCTCCTGGGCCAGCACGCGGAAGTCCCGCTGGGCCACAAACCGTGAACCTGCCAGGGTCGCCCTCGTCTCCGACGGTAGGGTTCTTAGGAAAATGTGGGTGAAGAGAAAATCGTCGTCGTCTGAGCCTCTCAGCCTCAGCATGTCTTCCATCAGGTCGACAGGCGTGCTTTCTCCCAAGTCGTTCAGGGCCAGGAGTCTCTCTGCTCTCTCCTGGGCTGAGGGAGTGAAACGCTGAATGAGCGCAGCCGTCAACCCGCCGTATTTGTCGCCAGCGGGTGGGCGCTGCTTCTGGCTCTGCACATGTCGAGCTGTGCGGTTGTCGAGCTTGGCGATAACGTGGTAGAATTTCGTGTCATTTGCCGTTATTCCCCCGAGAGTAAACTGAGCTTCGGCCAAGAGGAACCAGGAGTCTGGGTTGTCCTTCCAGAATTCTGGTAGTTTGACTGAGACTGCGTTTGCCCGGCTGGTTCCTGGGGAGTCCGGTTAGGGGGAATTGCTTCTGCTCATGATACGTCTTAAGGTCACCAGTGTGGAGAGCGTGAAAAGATGAGGCTGAGTTTATTTCTCAATTTAGGTTTATTAACATTCACGTATCTCCAACATCCTCTCAAACAGAAAAGAGAAAGCATCACCCCACATCTGTCCTATTTATACAAGGACATCAAGGCCACAGTTACATTGTCATTTTAATGCAAAGACACAATACATCTTCTCCCCGGTCTTGTCCCCTTCACCCCCACACCACTGGTGGTCAGGAAATCCCTCAAGTCCATCTCTTTGCATAACACAGAACACATTTCGCATCCTCCAGTTAATCCCCAGGAGACTCAGACCTATTGTTCATTCTCAGACATGAAGCAACATTAATATACAAATGGAGTCTATGAAACTACATATGTGTGTACCACAAGGAACACGACAGAGTTTATTTTCATGGACTATATATGGATAAAGACAGCAGAATAATCCGTCTAGCCGTGTGGAGGTGGGACAGTAGTCCACCTGTCCCCCTGTAGTTTTAGTTGTTTGTGCGTGCACGGAAAGGCCTAATTATCTTGTTTATCGTTAGAGTGTGATTTGGGCACTAAATTTGGGGAGGGTCTAAGGCTACGGTCACACTGCAGGTCTTGATGCTCAATTCCGATTTTTTGCTGAGATCCAATTTTTTTGTGTGGGCGTTCACATTCTAATTTAAATGCAGCCCCCATCAGACTGGAGTATGAACGGTCTCCAGATATGAAGTGACCCGCATGCTTAGAAGAAAACACAACGTCAGACACAGCGCTGTGTTTGAGGAAGTAAATATGAGCCCCAAACGATTGAGGGGACAGAACTTCTTCACCTTTGATGCAGTGCAGCAAAATAAATGTTAAACATTCAGAAATGTTTATGCACAAAATAAATGAGACCACCTTCATTCCTCTATATGCCAGATGACCACTTTTTTTTTTACCTCTGCCAAGGAGGTTATGTGATCATCGGCGTTGGTTTGTCTGTCTGTTTGTTTGTCTGTCTGTTTGTTTGTTTGTTAGCAAGATAACTCAAAAAGTTATGGACGGGGGACTTCCCGGTTATGGCAGCCACGTAGGAGGGTGTGCTCCACTCTGCTCTGCTCCTAATGATAAAAAAGTAGGCTAAAACTCTCCCAATTGGAACAAAAACCTATTCTAGCATTTGGGGGCGGATATGATAAAAACTAAGGCTGTGAAATCAGGCGGAGGAAAAACTGATTCGTCGAGACAAGCCAAGTTAACAGATTTCCACGCTCGTGACGCAGCAGATAGATCGCCTGTGACCATGGCTGAGGAGGGAGCTAGCGGTGGTGCGGTGACTGCCGAAGGAACGAATGCGGTCCTTGCTGCCATCAGCGCTATGAGAACAGACTTTTCGTCTAAGTTTGATGGGATTATAGCTGCGTTAGAAGCTATGACAAAAGAATTAAGCGACTGTTTGGAGCAAATATCGCAGGCAGAGCTCCGGATCTCCAACGCTGAAGATGACGTCAACAGCCTGCAATTAAAGGTCCAAACATTGGAATTAAAAACTAAACGTCTGGAAGATAACATCTTGGACTTAGAATCCCGGTCGAGACAGAATAATTTAAGGCTTGTGGGCCTTCTGGAGGGGGCGGAGGAACGGGATGCGTGTTCCTTTTTGGAAAAGTGGATTCCAGAAGCACTGAATAACGCAGATCTACAGTCATCAGTCGTCTTGGAAAGTGCACACCGAATAGGCCCACCGAGAGATAAGACAACACCGAGGACGCTGATTATGAAGTTCCTCAACTACAGGGACAAGATGACGGTCTCCAACGCAACGCGTACTAAAGGAGAAATTAAATACCAGGATCAACAGGTGCGGTTCTACCCAGATTTGGCCGCAGGAATCCAACAATTAAGGAAACAGTTTGACCCCGCCCGTAAAAAGCTGCGCAGCCTTGGGATTCGTCACGGAGTGATTTATCCTGCAAGACTGCTGGTCATGTATAAAGGGAGAACCCAAGTCTTTAAGACCCCTCAGGAGGCGCAGGAACTCATTAAGCAGATCCAAGGAGAGACTGGCGAGAGCCAAGCATGAAGCAAGAACAAGATATAAAAGGTAGAATATTTAAGCAAGTGTTCAAGTATCTGACTGATTTGAAACATATAGCATGTCTACAAAATATAGATTGTATTATATATATATAAAAAAAGCTATGATGTACAAAGTTGCTATAAAATTTTGGAGTTAAATTGGAAAAACTACAGAAGAGAGTTATTGTCATGTCATTAAAAGTAGCAGAGTCAGGGTGATTGAGAGGAGAAAGAGTGAGTGGTTTGACTGATCCTCACGGGGGAGGAGCAGATTCAGGCTATAACGGGAGACAGAATTTTTTTTTTTTGATTTTGGGGGGATTACCACGAATGTGGGAAGGGGGAATTTGTTTGTGTGTAGTTTGTGGGATGAATGTTCAACCATCCATGTTTTTGCTTCTCTGTATGAGCATGTTTGTATTGCAAGGTAATCTCAAACTCTTTATTGATCATAGACCAAAGCGTTAAGCTTAATTTAACATCATGGAATTGCAGAGGTCTACAAAATCTAAAAAAACTTAAACAAGTTTTGAATAAAATAAAAGACATAGGTTCATAGGTCTCGGTGGAGAGACTATGTCTCCCAGCTAGTCTGGGAACGCCTTGGTATCCCCTCTGAAGAGCTGGAGCAGGTGGCTGGGGAGAGGGAAGTCTGGGCTTCTCTGCTTGAACTGCTGCCTCCGCGACCCGGACCTCCGGAAAAGCGGTAGAAGATGGATGGATGGATGGAGGTTCAAAAATTGTGCTTTTACAAGAAACTCATCTAATGGAGGATGTAAAAAGAATAAGGAGTAGATGGCAGGGAAGTGTATTCACCTCATCATTTTCATCTCGAGCCAGGGGAGTCATGACTCTCATACATAAATCAGTCCCATTTCAAGTGAAAAATGTAATTGGAGATAAATTGGGAAGATATCTAATCATCCAAGGATCTTTGTTATTAGAAAATATAAATTTGGTGAACTTATATGGTCCCAATATAGATGATCAAAACTTCTTTGTTAATTTATTTCTTACTTTAGCATCACTCACAGGGCTATATATAATAGCAGGGGATTTTAATTGTACATTGAATCCCAGTATAGATAGGTCAACAGTACAAGACTGTACGCACAATGGATGTAGGATGACCATTAATCATTTTATGAAAAAACTGAGATTGCTAGATATATGGAGAGAAATGAAACCACAAGTCAAAGCCTATTCTTGTTATTCTAACACCTACAAGACATTTTCACGTATTGACTATTTTTTGATCTCCACAGAATTAAGGTCCAAGATTCAAAATTGTTTCTATGATAACATTGTGATCTCTGATCACGCACCCTGCTGTATAATATATGTAGATAAGAAACTGACAAAGGTTCCTGGTAGGTGGCAATTTCAGCATAAATGGCTTCAAGATGAGGAATTTGTTAAGTACATAGAAAAACAGATGAGTTCTTTGATATCAACACTACACAAACATCAGCATGTATAAAGTGGGAAGCTTTCAAAGCTTTTATTAGGGGGCATATTATTAGTTACACAGGTTCAAAATCTAGGAAGACTCAAGAGGAGAGAGTCCAATTGGAACGTAAAATAAAAATTCTTCAAGAAAAAGTGTATGCAGGAAGTAATCCCAAATTAGAGAATGAATTACTGATTCTGAGAGCTGAATATGACAAAAAATCAGCGAATAGAGCTGCCTCGAGTCTTCTAAGATTGAAGCAAACCTTTTATGAACAAGGTGAAAAATCAGGAAAATTATTGGCATGGCAGATTAAACAATTAGAATTTAAAACACCAATTACCAGTATTATAAGTAAGGGACAGGCAGTCGTAGATCCTTTAGAAATTAACAGTGCCTTTAGAGATTATTATGAAAAGCTATATGATACAAAAAATGAAACTGACTTAACAAAACTAAATGGGTTTTTGGACGGATTATCTATACCGTGTATTCCAACTGAAAATAGGGAGATACTGGAGTCAAAAATTAGTCAAGAAGAAGTTGGGCTAGCCATTGATAATATGAAATCAGGAAAAAGTGCGGGACCTGACGGTCTTCCAGTTGACCTCTATAAAAAATTTAAGAATAAATTAATAAAACCATTTTTGGAAATGGTTTAAGAAGCATTTCAAAATAGTAAATTACCACCATATATAAATAATGACTTAATTATACTGTTGCCAAAACCAGGTAAACCTTCTAATAAATGGGAAAACATGAGACCAATAAGCCTATTAAATGCAGATCTTAAGATAATCTGTAAAATTTTAGCAAGACGACTACAAGAAATATTACCAAATATAATTAACTGAGATCAGAATGGCTTTATAATGGGAAGACAAGGCTTCCATAATGTAAGAAGATGATTTAATATTATTTATTCTAATAAAGAAGCGCCGGATACAGCTCTCCTATCATTGGATGCTGAAAAGGCCTTTGATCGGGTCGAATGGCCCTTTCTTTTTGAAGTTTTACAAAGGTTTGGACTTGGAAAGAATTTCATAAAATGGGTTCAGATAATATACAATAATGCTACAGCAGAAATCCTAACAAATAGCAATATCTCAAAATCAATAAAAATTAATAGAGGTTGTCGACAAGGTTGTCCACTTTCACCTTTACTGTTTACTATGGCAATTGAACCTTTAGCGATGGCAGTACGTTTACATCCACAAATATATAAAGTAGGACCAACAGAACATAAAATCTCCCTGTATGCTGATGACATAATTTTGTTTATGTCGAATCTTAAAAAAATCAATTCCGACCTTGTTAAATTGAATAAAGAACTTTGGGGAAATATCAGGATATAAAATAAATAAAACTAAATCTTCAATATTAATGCTAAATGAGACCCAGAGAAAACACCCAGCTCCTGAGGTAAATCAATTCAATGTTGTAAATCAGTTTAAATACTTAGGAATTCAAATTGTGCCTAAGTTAGAATCAGCCGCTAGTATCAACTATGAAGCCTTAATGACAGACATTAATGAGTTACTTCAGAGATGGATGTCACTACCAATGTCGATGATCGGGAGAATTAATATACTTAAAAGTAATATCTTACCCAAAATACTATATTTATTTCAATACATTCCTTTACCACCACCTTCAGATCTATTCTCAAGAATTAAAAAAAAGTTAGTGGAATTTATATGGAACAATAGGAAGGCTAGATTACGTCTGTCCTTACTATATTTACCATTTGATCGTGGAGGTCTGAAATGTCCAAACTTTATGTTGTATTACTGGTCAGCACAACTGAGGTCTATGACATATTATTTTTCATCAAATGATCTCCCTCACTGGACGGAGATGGAATCATACAATTTACCTTTACCTCTTCCCTTATTCATATACTCAGACTCGGCTAAAAAATTACAGAAACAAGTTAAAAATCCTATTGTAAAGCATATGAGCTTTACAATAGGGCTGCACGGTGGTGCAGTGGTTTAGCACTGTGGCAGCACAGTTTACCCTCGGCCGGGGGATGGCGGGGATCATGAGATCGTGGGTTCGATCCCAGCCCCCGACCAACAGTGAGCTGTGTGGAGTTTGCATGTTCTCCCTGTGTTGCGTGGGTTTACTCCGGGATTTCTCCGGTTTCCTCCCGCATACCAAAAACATGTAGGTTTAGGGCGCTCGCGCACGCAGCGACTGGCAGCCGGTGGCTTGTCACCAGACTGCAAACCGAATCTACCTACGGGTACAAATAAGTAACAAAAAAAAAAAAATAAAAAAAAAATATGATCAAAATATGGTATGAAATCAAAAAATATTTAAAAGAACCGCACTTATTGTCACAATTTAGCCCAATATGGGGTAATCAATATTTTACACCAGGGAGAGTGGATGCTGTATTTAAATTATGGAATTTAAAAGGGATTCAAAAGATTCAAGACTTATATTTGGCACGTTCAGACAACATAATGTCTTTTGAAGAACTGAGGGCCAAATTTAATCTTAATAGAACACATTTTTTTAAATATCTTCAGCTTAGGAATTTTATTCGATCAAATCAAAATAATGCTCTCACCCGACCTACCTAGTCATACTTGGAAAAAATTTTGACGAAAAATAGTAAAAGAAAGGGTATTATTTCAGAGTTCTATAACTCACTGATATTATCCTCAAGTGAAAACTGACAGAAAAGAATGAATTATTGGAAAGAAGACCTGCAAATTGAAATTTCAGAGGAACAATGGGAATTGGCTTGCACAGAAGCTCAAACCAAATCAATAAATGTACGTCTTATATTGATACATTTTAAATGGTTAATGCGGATGTATGTTACACCGGTGGAGTTAAATAGATATAACAAAAACATACTAGATATATGCACAAAATGTATGGAAAGTAAAGGAACTCTATTTCATTGTTTATGGGAATGTAGAAAAATTAGAATGTTTTGGGAAGAGGTGAGGGTAACAATTGAAAAAATAATTTCAAAACAACTCATATTGAATCCTAAATTGTTTTTGTTGGGTCTGTATCCAGAAAAGCATAACTTTAATAAGAGTGAAAGAACATTCATAGACCTCAGTTTGCTTAACGCCAAAAATGTATTGCACTACTGTGGAAAAAGACTCATAGACCAGATGTGACTCAGTGGTTAAGACAGATGTTAACAAACCTTCCACTAGAAAGAATAACATGCATACTGAAATCAAAGGAAAATGTGTTTGAGGATATATGGAGACCTTTCATTGATTATGTAAAGAAACTAAACATAACTTCTGAAGAAGAAGGTGAATGATATGTGTGGACCTTGTAAATTCCAAATTGATGAATGTATAATATGTATACTTATGCAATGGAATACCTAGGCTAAACAGAGGAGCATTGTTTGACTTGTTTTGTTAATGGTTGTTGGTGTTTTTAGAACATTTATTTTTAATTTACTTTAGTGTTAGGGTTTGATTGTTGGTGTCATGTTTGTTAAAAAAAAGGTTCAATAAAAATATTGTGGAAAAAAAAAGTTATGGAAGGATTTTCATGAAATTTTCACAGATTGTCAGAAATGGGGTATCCTACAGATAATTAGATTTTGGTGGTGATCTGGATAACCGGCCACAAGAAAACCGCCATTACGGAAAATGACATTTTCGTCAATAACTACTCAACCACTAATCCTATCATTCTGAATCCAATTGCTAGTCATATGTTTTCATGGTCAAGAAATCTGAAAACGTACACACAAACACTGTATGGGGGGAACTGTGGCCGCCATTACAGAAAATGCCATTTTCGTGAATAACTACTGAACCACTAATCCTATCATTGTCAATCCAATTGCTAGTCATATGTTTTCATGGTCAAGTAATCTGAAATTGTACACACAAACACTGTATGGGGGGAACTGTGAAGCTTGGCGGAGGTCTGCGCTCTCTGAGTGCTTTTCTAGTTTTATAAATGTGCTGTTACTGTGCGCATGAAATGTCTATGGCTTCAGCCCCGACCCCCCCCCCCCTCACAGTTTTGAAGTTATTGTGCAGTCTAAGCCAAGAAAAATTACTATCCAGTGATAAAGGGAAGGAGATTGATTAAAAGGAGAGCACAAATCAGCTGTGTCTCCCATGCCTGCGGCATCCGCCACTGTAGAATTGTAGCATCTGTCTCACTTCAATGAGGTAAAAGTTGGATGAAATGCGACATGACCATTCAGATGGAGGTCGCCTTGGAAAATATCAGATATGATTCGGAATTAGGACCACATATGAAAGTGGCCTGGGTGTGGTGTGAAAAATTGGATCTGTGTTGTTCAGACTGTGGTGAGTGCAAATAATGGAGGCAGACTTATGCAGCAGACGACTTTATTCACTCTCCATCAGTCATACACAGAAAAAGCATTAACTCAATACACCAGGGTCTCTCCTTTTATATCATCTGCCCATCTCACATCTGCATGACATCTCGCATCACAATACATTCAACCCTTCTCCCCCTGCTGTCCCCAAACTACTTCTTCCTGCTACCTCACCATAATCTCTCTCATCTCAATACCTATTGTCCTTCTCTGTTTACCCTCTGCATCCAGTCTGAGATGATTAACCCCACGTCTACACCGCCCCCCCCCCAGAATCTCAGACCGAGTTTCAGTCCTCACGTCCTTTTGGCTTCAGTCTCCTCCCGTATCTGCTGTAACGGGGGTTTTCCACCTCCGTGGCGCTGCTGTGCCGGTGGGGGGCTCCTGGGGGTGTGTCTGTCTGCGGGTGGGCAATGGCGAGGGGGGGGAACCTTCGGCTTGCCCGTGTGGCTGCTCTGATGAATCGTTTACCTGGGGAGTTCTCCGTGGGGGTCTTACACGCCGAGGGGCCTGAGCCAACATCACTTGCTCGTCCGCCACCACAAAGGCGGGCTTAAGTCTTTCTAAACATATTTTCTCCCTACGACCCCCCAAGTCTAACAAGAAATGTTTGTCCACTGTTTCCAGCACTCTGAACGGGCCCTTGTAGGGTGGGCGCAATGGGGGGCGGTGGGCATCGTGCCTGACAAACACGAACGCCGCATTCTTCAAAGTTTTTGGCACAAAAGTGCGTGGAAAACAATGGTGGGCCGGGCCCGGCAGTGTGCCTGTATCTGCGCTATGCTGCAAACGCTGAGACGGACAGTTGTCCGGCGCGGGATTATCTGGCAAAAATTCCCCTGGGAGCCGCAGTGGCTGAGAAAAAACAAGCTCCGCCGGGGAAGCCTCCAAATTCTCTTTTGGTGTGGAACGCAACCCCAATTCACTTCCGCCTCCCAAAGAGAGCAGATGCCTTTTTCTTCTCTCCTGCTCTGACTTATCTCCTTCCTCCTCTAACTAACTGGATCCCAGCTTGCTATCGTCTGTCTGCGTGTCCTTACTGCTGATCATCGAACGAAACTATGGATTTAATAAGCTGGGCTTTGAACGCAATTGACACTATTTTTTCAACGAGGAAAAGTGCCCCGGGGGAGGTTGTTTGCCTCGCAGGAACGGCTGCTGCGGGCTATTTGAGGGACACAAGTAATTGGAAACTCTTGTGCCTGTCTGATCTTTCCATCGAAGATGTCGAAGATTTGTACGTCTTCGTAGTAATGGTCATCGGGATCGTTCTGATTGGATCTGGGATTGTCCTGGTGTACCGTAAATTGATGAAGATGGACTTAACCTATCAAAATGCTGGCCAAGCGAGGTTTAACCATCAAATTGAAAAAATGGAGAGGACTCTGACAGCGGCAAATGGAGAACTGTCTAGGAAAATGGATTACATCATGATTACGCTGAGAGCCGTCCAGGAAGGATTCAACGTCCAGCAATGAAGGATTAAGTACTGAATCTGTAAGAGGATATAAAGTTTCTTTCTCTGGGATCAGTACTATTCGACTAATCTGACCCCCATCACACAAGTCCTCCAGATTATCTGCAGTTTTTTGTTTTCAAAACATTTGAGCTGCAATGTCTCCACGGACAGCCAGCTGCATGGCCCAAGGACAATGCCAGCAGCTAAGACAAAACATCTCCTGCCAAAGAGACTTTGTTGTTCTTAACTGATACAAACACCTACACTCAACACTACACTCACACTGACTCAAAAACTGATGAAAAAGATCACTCACTCACTGCTCTCTTTGTGTCAATTCAATTCAATTCAATTCAATTCAATTCAATTCAATTCAACTTTATTTATATAGCGCCATTTCACAACAACAGTCATCTCATAGCACTATCAACTGTAGGGGGGAACCCCCACAGTTGCAGAAAGACCTCAGCAATCAGGCGATCCCCTGTGAGCAAGCACTTGGCGACGGTGGAGAGGAAAAACTCCCTTTTAACAGGAAGAAACCTCCAGCAGAACCAGGCTCAGGGAGGGGCAGTGATCTGCTGCGACTGGCTGGGGGGTGAGGGGATAGAGAAAAAGAAAAGAACAGACATGTAGAGAGCAAACAGCACGATGGGGACTCAATCTATGGGAGAGAACAAACAAATGTTAATGACCAGCAAAAAAAAATATTTCATAGAGAGTGAGGAAAGGAGTGAGGCCCAGTGCATTACTGGAGGTCCCCCGGCTGACTAAACCTATTAGCAGCATAACTAAGGGAGGGTTCAGAAACACATGATCCCTCCCTAATTGTAGGCTATATCAAAAAGGTAGGTTTTAGCCCTATTCTTAAAAACAGAGATCGAGTCTGACTCCTGAATCCAGATTGGCAGCTGATTCCACAGGAGAGGAGCTTGATAACTGAAGGCTCTGCCTCCCATTGTACTATTGGAGATTCTAGGTATTACAAGTAATCCTGCATTTTGGGAGCGTAGTGCTCTGTTAGGATAATACGGTAGTATCAGATCTTTTAAATAAAAAGGAGCCTGATTGTTTAGAGCTTTGTAAGTAAGAAGAAGGATTTTAAACTTAATTCTAAACTCTATGGGAAGCCAATGAAGGGAGGCCAGAACCGGAGAGATATGATCTCTCTTTCTAGTACCTGTTAAAACTCTTGCTGCAGCATTTTGGATCAGCTGAAGACTTTTTAAAGATGTTTTAGGACAGCCTGATAATAAAGAATTACAATAATCTAATCTCGAGCTAACAAAAGCGTGGATCAGTTTCTCTGCATCACTCTGAGACAAGATGCTCCTAATCTTGGCAATATTACGCAAATGATAGAAGGCAGTCTTAGAAACAAATTTAATATGTGAATTGAAGGACAAATCCTGATCAAAAATAACTCCAAGGTTCCTCACAGAGCTATTAAGAGAAAGAGTAACCACATCCAAACTGAAAGTTTGATTTGGAAAGGAATTTCTAAGGTTTTTTGGACCAACAAGAATGACTTCAGTCTTATCTGAATTTAATAGCAGGAAATTACAAGTCATCCAAGCTTTGATTTCCTTAAGACAGGCTTCTAACTTGGCTAATTGATTACTATCATCTGGCTTCATTGACAGGTATAATTGTGTGTCATCTGCATAACAATGAAAATGTATATAGTACTTTCTAATAATGTTGCCTAACGGAAGCATATATAAACTAAAAAGAGTAGGGCCTAGCACAGATCCCTGTGGAACTCCATGACTAAGCTTTGAGTTGAAAGAAAACTCATTATTTACATGAACAAACTGGAACCTATCAGATAAATAAGATCTATACCATTGCAACGAAGTTCCATTAAGTCCAACATAGTGTTCTAATCTATCAAGTAGAATATTATGATCGATAGTATCAAAAGCTGCACTAAGGTCTAAAAGGACAAGTACAGAAACTAGTCCATTATCAGATGCAATGAGGAGGTCGTTAGTGACCTTCACTAAGGCTGTTTCAGTACTATGATGGATTCTAAACCCAGATTGAAACTCTTCAAGTAAACCATTTCCCTGCAGGTGGTCAAATAATTGCATAGCAACAACTCTTTCTAAGATTTTTGAAATGAAAGGGAGATTAGAGATTGGTCTATAGTTAGCTAAAGCTCCTGGATCTAGCGTTGGCTTTTTGAGTAAGGGTTTAATTACAGCCGTTTTAAAAGCCTGCGGTACATGGCCTAAAGTTAATGAAGAATTGATTATATGAAGAATAAAACTACCAAAAAGTGGGAAGACTTCTTTAAATAACCTGGTAGGAATAGGGTCTAAAAGACAAGTTGAAGGTTTGGATGAGGAAACTATTTTGTCTAACTCACAAAGGTCGATTGGAGTAAACTCATCAAGACAGACATCAACAGAAGGAGTTGTAGTAGTTACAGTATTTAAGTTAACTGTGGGAAGAATCTGATTGATTTTATCTCTGATGGATGAAATTTTATTATTGGAAAAAGTTCATAAAGTCCTGACTAGTAAGCTCTAAGGGAATGCTAGGATTGACAGTGTCATATCCGGCTCTAGGGAGCCGGGCAATCAGAGCCAGGGACAAGCCAGTGAGTCGAGATGTTTTATTCTGGGTAAGGGATAAGGGATGAGGAGAGCACAGACACTCATACAGACGTACATTCTCAGGCTGCACAGCGCAGGGGTAGGTAGCTCGTACCGGACATGGGGGTAACAAGACGTGCATACTCACAGCGGGATACAAACACCGGAATGCTGCAAGGGGAGTTGAGGCTGACACCAGACGAAGGGGCTTCAGCCTAGCAGTGCTTATGTCGCAGCCCCGAATGATCGAAGCTGCTCCTCTTTATACTCATTAACAGCGCCCCAGCTGATGAGGATTAATTGGTCCCAGCCGTCCCGTGACACTGACAGCTGGGAACCAGCTGAGGCACTGCCCAATGAGAGGCAGGGATAAAAGGAGCATGGGCTGAGCGCCGAGCCGGCGTCTCACCCCATGGTGACAGAGCCTCCCCCTCACGGTCGGGCTCCCGAACGACCAGGAACATCCCAGCCCCCCCCCCCCTCCCCACCTAGGGTGGGCGGAAGGGAGGCAGGACCGGAGGGGAAGATGCAAAGGGAAGGACAAAAAAAAAAAACAATAGACCAATGAAGGGCAGCAGGGCAGAGAAAAAAAACCCCAAATACAATACCCTACAACACAGGGAAAAGGATTAACCCAGAGCACAGTTAGGGAGAAAACTGAGTTAGGACACAGGTAGGGAAAATACCAAATACGACTACAGACAGCATACAAATAACGTATAGATCGGGGCAAAAAAAAGAAAACCAAAAACCCACCAAAAAGGTGGCAGGAATGAATAAAGCAATCACAGAGTATAGTTAAGGGGAACAAAACACACTACTCCATAATACACCAACAAGACAAAGGTCAGGACAAAAAATGATGAAAAACGCTGTGCATGGATACTAAAGAAAACAAAACACACAGCACTGAATATATAAAAGATCACCTAAAGAAACAGAGGTGACAAGGACAAATGGGTAATAATGAAGTACAGTTAAGTGGGAATGAAACACATTACTTCAAACAATAACAAACACAGTCAATGTTAAAGTCGGGGCCAGGGAAGGCCCCCCACGAGGATAATAAGACAGAATGGGGTGATCACAGAGTATGGTTGAACAGGAAACCACACGCATACTCCATGATGCACCGACGAGGCCAAGGCTAAGGTAAGGATGAATGAAAACGCTGAGTAAAGATAAGAAAATGCAATACACAGCGCGATACATAAGGTGAGTCACCAAGAGGAAAAAAAGGTGACAGGGTAACAGGATAACAATACGATAAAAATGCTGAGTATGGTTAAAAAAAAAAACACACAGCACAAAAACATATATTCCCCTAATGGACAAAAACTACACCCGAGTGACCTCAATAATAATAAAAGAAGTAAAGGACACCCGAGGAGACAGCAGGCAGAGTCCAAAACGGCCGGAATTGTTCTGGTAATCTCCCCGCCCATTGTCCAGTTGGCAACCCGGGGAAGAGAAATGTTCGGACGGCGAACTCTGGGCCCAGATCCCAGGAATCCAGTCCAACGGCTGCCGAACCAGGCCGCCCAAAGGCAAACAGACCAGTGGGGGGAAACCAGATCGCCGAACCGAAAGTTTTGCGGGTCGGGTCGTCGACCCGCATCACTCAACCACCAGGACCGTTGAGACGGACGAAGGGTCAGAGCGGATCCCGGTGGAAGAGGCTCAGGGGAGAGCCGATGACGAGGGCGGCGGGCCTCAGGGAAACGGCCACCTCCTCACCGGACCTGGACAACACTGGGGCAGCACCCACGTCGGACCCCGATCGGGCCTCAGGCGAACCCACGTTGGACCCCGATTGGGTCTCGGGCGAACCCACGTTGGACACTGCACCAGAACCGACCTCCAACGTTGAACCCGGACCCTCCAGCACCACGAGGAACAGCAACTCCTCGCCGGTGACCCTGGAAGAAGGCTCAGAAGAGAAAACAGAACCGGGATCAGGATCACCGGCAGCGCCAGAACCCGGCGAGACGAGCTCAGACGCAGCGGGCGGCTGCACCCTGCTCGTCTCCCCTGGAGATAGGCTGAAGTGCTCAAAGATAAAAAGAAAGAAAAGAAAGGAGAGCACTCGCCTGATCTCGGGTTCTGACGCCGTCCAGGACTGCGAAGATCCAGGATCCGTCGTCAGGAGGTCGTTGTCAGGCTCCCATCTAGCCGCGTCGGGCCCCGCAGCCAGCACGATGGTCAGCGCAGCTTGAGATCCCTCCAGCTCAGGTAACCCCGCCGACGACCCACTCGGCGTGAAGCCAGAAGAATCTCGTCCCGCTGAACCGAACCGCTCCTCCGTGGAGACCCAGGGACGCTCAGTCGTCAGCGTAGACTCCACGCAGCAGTCAGTCCCCCTCCTCCGTCCGCAATGTAGCTGCGGAACCACAGGCCCTCTCCATATCCCACCACATTGACCCGGAGCCGGGGACCGCTCGGCGGAGAGAGACACAGAGGATGCGGGATTAGGCATACAGGTTACAGCAGGTGGGGAGAGTTCAGGGAGCTGCAAACCCTGAACTTCTCCTCCAGGGATGTGACAGAGCAAATCATTAAGCAGGTGTGAAAAAACAATGACTTGCCTGCCCCCTGGAGGTTGAGTATCGCCTGCTGTAGTGGATTCTGCTTCTTCTTCTCCCCGCCCGGCGATAACGGAGGACCCCCCGGGAATTCGTCTGAGGATCGCTCGCGTTGTCTCCAGCAGAGAGCTCACCAGGCCGGGATTCCAGGCACACACAGCGGTCAGGAAGCGCGTCGAGGAGGAGGGGGAAACAGCCGGGGTGAGCCAGCCCGAATGTCCAGGAATGACAGCGGGGGAACGAGGCTCAGGGGACGAGGCTGTAGAATCTCCACACTGACGAGGCGAAGGGATGACAGCTGCGTGGGAGGAACGGTCCTGACGATGACCCAGAACTGGATCCGGACGAGGTTCGTGCAGAGGTGACTCGGCGATGTGACGACGACTACTCCCAGGGGACGAAGCGAGGGGGAAACCCAGGATTCGCCGCTCCAGATCGGAGATCGAGACGAGGAAGGCGTCGAGCATGGGAAGGCTTCGTAGCCCTGAAGTCCTCACCATCAATCTCACTGCCACCGCCACATGCCTGAAGGTGGTGACAGGAAACACAGTAGAGCTCGCGACAGCCACTCGACCCCGGACATAACTGCTGTCAGCTGCGGCTCCTCGAAGGGAATCCCGAGTGACGTGGCGCAGGTCGGGGGAAGTCCTCTGGTTGGCGCGAACTCCCGGACTGGAATAGCGGCAGGAACGGGACTCCGAAGCGGGGAAAGACGTCGCCCACTTCGACTCCCTGCCGGGATTTCCATCCACCCCGTGGAGCTTCTCTCGCTGTGTACCTGCAGCGTCTATCCTGGCACTGTCCTCCAGATGGTACAGAGAGTGAGGGTGACAGTCCAGGAGTTCCTCAGCACGGCCCGGATGCCAGCGTCTCGCGTTGGAGGCGTCGTGCAGGGTGAAGAATGTCCCGTCGACAGCCTCCGAGATGGACCTCAGCTCGTCGCCCTGGCGCCGGAAGTGACTCCTGGGAAACGGCATGCTAGCAGCGCTGACACCCGGAGAGAAAGGTACATTTCCACAGCGACTCACGGCCGCCGGCAACTCTTCTGGCTGCGACATACTGTCATATCCGGCTCTAGGGAGCCGGGCAATCAGAGCCAGGGACAAGCCAGTGAGTCGAGATGTTTTATTCTGGGTAAGGGATAAGGGATGAGGAGAGCACAGACACTCATACAGACGTACATTCTCAGGCTGCACAGCGCAGGGGTAGGTAGCTCGTACCGGACATGGGGGTAACAAGACGTGCATACTCACAGCGGGATACAAACACCGGAATGCTGCAAGGGGAGTTGAGGCTGACACCAGACGAAGGGGCTTCAGCCTAGCAGTGCTTATGTCGCAGCCCCGAATGATCGAAGCTGCTCCTCTTTATACTCATTAACAGCGCCCCAGCTGATGAGGATTAATTGGCCCCAGCCGTCCCGTGACACTGACAGCTGGGAACCAGCTGAGGCACTGCCCAATGAGAGGCAGGGATAAAAGGAGCATGGGCTGAGCGCCGAGCCGGCGTCTCACCCCATGGTGACAGACAGAGTCCTGACTCTTTGTCAACCTGGCTACAGTACTGAAAAGAAACCTGGGATTATTCTTGTTCTCTTCTATTAATGCAGAATAATAACTCGTTCTAGCTTTTCTAAGAGATTTTTTATAAATTAAAAGATGATTTCTCCAAGCTAAATAGATTTCATCTAAATTAGTAGAGCGCCATTTTCTTTCTAATTGACGAGTCTTCTTCTAATTGCTTCACTTCCGCCTCCAAAGAGAGCAGACGCCTTTTTGCTTCTCTCTTGCTTCTGACTTTTTTTCCTTCCCCCCCAACTAACTGGATCCCAGCTTGCTGTTGTCCGTCTGCGTTTAACTGCTGACCGTCGAAAGAAATTATGGAATTAATAAGCTGGGCTTTGAACGCAATTGACACTATTTTTTCAACAAGGAAAAGTGCTCCGGGGGAAG
Source organism: Pholidichthys leucotaenia (assembly GCA_020510985.1). Classification (NCBI taxonomy): domain Eukaryota; kingdom Metazoa; phylum Chordata; class Actinopteri; order Cichliformes; family Pholidichthyidae; genus Pholidichthys; species Pholidichthys leucotaenia. The sequence continues at coordinate 62,842,674 of CM035847.1, forward strand.
CTGTTTGCCCCGCAGGGACGGCTCCAGCGGGCTATTTACGGGACACAAGTAATTGGAGGATCTTGTGCCTGACTAATCTCTCTATCGAAGATATTGAAGATTTGTATGTCTTCATAATAATGGTGATTGGGATCGTTCTGATTGGAACTGGGATTGTCCTGGTGTACCGCAAATTGCTGAAGATGGATACAACCTATCAAAATGCTGGCCAGGCGAGGTGCATCCATCAAATTGAAAAATTGGAGAAGACCCTGATAGCGACAAATGGAGAACTGTCTCGGAAGGTGGATTACATCATGATTACGCTTAGGTCTATCCACGACGGACTCAACGCCCCGCAATGAAGGATTAAGTACTGAATCTACAGAAGAAAATAAAGTTCCTTCTCTGTGATCAGTTCTATTTGGCTCAATTTCCCTACAAAAATTCCTCCTGATTGTCTGCAGTCTGTTTTTTCAAAACACTGAGCACAAGGCCTTGGACAGCAGCTGCTCGGAAAATTGCCAAGGACGATTGCCAGCAGCCAGACAAAACATCTCCTGCCAAAGTGTCCTTGTTGTTCTTACTGATACAACACTTGCTTCAACAGTGCACTCATATTGATCCACAAACTGACAAAAAAAAATTCACTCACTGCTCTCTTTGTGTCCTGTGAAATCTTGGTCCGCTGATGTGCATTGAGGGCTTTTTTTTCCCTTGTAATCATAATATTGATCATGTGACCAGTATTCTGAATCAATGATTTTTTTGCTCCTTCCTATTGTATTATTTCTTATGCTACCTGTACCCTCCTGCTGACAGGCACGTTTCAGACGCTCGCCGCGGCACGGAAATGCAGGTTCATTTTCTGTGTCAAGTCAAATTCTCTCGTATGTTATCAGTGATCTGTTAATGTACTTGGCAATAAATCTTTTTCTGATTCTGATTCTGTTTTAAGGTACGAGTTTCTGTGTTGAACCAAGGAGTTAGAAATCTCTGATTAGACTTTTTCTTTTTTAAGGGGGCCACCAAGTCTAGAGTCTGATGCAGAGAAGCTGAAACACTATCCACCATGTTATCAATTACAGAAGGAGCAAGCTGTCAATAGCTTATTTCCGTTGTGTTGACACATGGCATAGAGGAAACAATCTGCATAAATTTGGAAACAGCATCATCTGAGAGGCATCTACTGTAATAATATTTTTCTTTAGGAGCCAAATAGTCAGAAATAGTAAAATCAAAGGTTAACAGACAATGGCCTGACAGTACAGGGTTATGAGGAGACACTACAAGATTTTCTATTTCTATGCCATATGTCAAAACAAGGTCCAATGTATGGTGGAGGTAATGAGTAGAATTTCCTACTTTCTGAGAAAACCCAATCGAATCTAATATTGAATTGAATGCCACATTAAGGCAGTCACTATCTACATCCACATGTATATTAAAGTCCCCTACTATAATTATTCTATCAGATTTCAGCACTAAATCAGCTAAGAAATGAGCAAATTCGGATAAAAATTCTGAGTAGGTTGATGGGGGACGATAAACTATGGCAAATAAAATTGGGTTTAACCTAAAATTGCTAAAGTGCCCAATACTGAGGACCAGGCCCTCAAAGGAATTATAACATGTTTTTTGCTTTACATTAACTAGTAATTTGGAATGGTAAATTGTTGCTACTCCTCCTCCACGACCAGAGCTTCTAGGATTTTGACAGTTTAAATAACCAGAGGGAGTTGATTCATTTAAACCAACATAATCCTCTTGTCCTAACCAAGTCTCTGTAAGGGAAATTAAATCAATCTGATGATCAATTAACAAATCATGGACTAACAGAGACTTGGGAGTTAGAGACCTAATATTTAATAAACCACATTTAATTTTTAAATTATGAGGAGGAACAGATGCCAAATCATTCAATTTAGGGGCTTTATGTTTAATTTGAGTTTTACCAATATTTTGCTTTATCACTTTGGGATGCTTATACATTATATTTTTATTCACTTTGGAGGGAGCAGACAACGATTCTCTGATGGGGAAGTCAGGGGCTAAGCTGAGGGGTGGCGGATGAAGAGGAGTTGCAGAGAGGCGTGTAAGACTGTGACTCTGCTTCCTGGTCCCAACTCTGAGTAGTCATGGTTTTGGAAATTTGGATAAAAAAGATGCCAGATTGTTAGATAAATGAGAAGCACCATCCAAAGTGGGATGAATGCTGTCTCGTCTCATAAGACCAGGTTTTCCCCAAAAAGAGCTCCAATTGTCAATTGTCCCACGTCATTTGCAGGACACCACACAGACAGCCAGCGGTTCAGGGATGACGAGCGGCTAAACATGTCATCACTGGTCAGATTGGGGAGGGGCCCAGAGAATATTACAGTGGCAGACATCGTTTTGGCAAAGTCACACACCGATTCTACATCAAGTTTCGTGACTTCCGACTGCCGGAGACGGATGTCATTAATGCCGGCGTGAATAACAATTGTGGAATATTTACAGTTACTTTTAGCCAGCATTTTCAAATTTGACTCGATGTCGCCTGCTCTGGCCCCAGGAATGCATTTGACTATGGCTGCTGGAGTCTCTAGGTTCACGTTTCTGACTACAGAGTCGCCAATGATCAGAGTTTTTTCCTCAGCGGGTGTGTCGCTGAGCGGGGAAAAATGATTAGAAATGGGAACAGGTTGGTGGTGAACCGGGGCTTTGCAACTAGGCTTCCTTCTCACCGTCACCCACCCAGTCTCCTCGCTGCTGAGAAGAGCCGAGGGACCGCTGACAGGGGGGCCTAAGCTAGCTAGCTCCGCTGCAGCTAATGGGCGTCCGTCAAGATTAACTGGTGCAGACGGTGTCCTTGTGTACTTTTTTGTCTGCTAACTGTGCATTGAGGGCTTTTTTTCTTGTAATCATAATATTGATCATATATGACCAGTATTCTGACAATCAATGGTTTTTTGCTCCTTCCTATTGTATTATCCTTTTCTTCCCTATGCATCCTGTACCCATCTGATGACAGGCGCGTTCACAGATGCTGCCGTGTCACCGGAAATGCAGGTCGTTTTCTGTGTCAAGTCAAATCCCTCGTATGTTATCAGTTTTCATATCTGTTAATGTACTTGGCAATAAATCCTTTCTGAGTTCTGAGTTCAATAAAACCCACGGCAACCGGTCTACCCAATTTGCATCCGTCAGTGAAGCCCTGAGCGCTGCTTTCAGTGACCTATGGAAACGTTCGCACAACCCATTGTCCTGTGGGTTGTACGCGGTTGTGCGATGAATTGCAACACCCAGGCTACGGGCCATCGCGGACCAGAAGTTGGAAACAAACTGCGGGCCCCTATCAGACATTATGTCCGACGGGATGCCAAAATGTGCCACCCATGTCGTCAAAAAAGCGCGCGCCACGTCCGCGGACGTGGTTGCCGCCAGCGGGACTGCTTCTGGCCAGCGTGTGGTGCGGTCCGCCACTGTCAGAAGGTGTGTGAACCCCTGCGATGGTGGGATGGGGCCCACGAGGTCCACGTGAACATGGTCAAACCTCTTAGCCGGTATACGAAACGGCTCCAAAGGAGCCTTCGTGTGCCTGTGTACTTTGGCTCGTTGGCACGCTACACAGGCTGCAGCCCACTCTTTCACTTGTTTGTGCAGGCCTGGCCAAACGAACTTTGCTCCCACCATTTTGACTGACGCGCGCACTCCTGGGTGCGCCAGAGCGTGAACTGACTCAAACACTCGGCGGCGCCAAGCAACTGGGACCACCGGGCACGGGCGTCCCGTGGAGACGTCGCAGATTGAAGGGGGGCTGCCATCTTGCAGTACTCTGCTCTCCAGCCTTAACCCTGTTGGTCCAGACTGGAGCGCGCACACGTCCGCATCGCCAATCTGCTCTGCGGCCATGGCTGTATAATCTATCCCTATGCACACTGGGGCCACTACTGCGCATGAGAGGCAGTCCGCCACCACATTCAGTTTACCTGACACATGCTGAATGTCGGTCGTAAACTCCGAGATCGCGGCCAGCTGTCTCTGCTGCCACCCCGACCATGGTTCCGAAACCTTGGCCATCGCAAACGTTAGCGGCTTGTGGTCCACGAACGCGGTGAAGCTGCGCCCTTCCAGCCAGAACTGGAAGTGACGTATGGCCAGGTGGAGAGCCAGCAACTCCCTGTCGAACGCGCTGTATTTACGCTCACTGTCGCGCAAAGCCCTGCTGAAAAAAGTGAGCAGCTGCGTTGCTCCACGATGGCCCCTATGGTCACGTCCGAGGCGTCGGTAGTAAGCGCTATTCGGGCCGCCGGGTCTGGGTGCGCCAACAGTGCGCAGTTTGCCAGGGCTGTTTTAACTTCAGAGAATGCCTGCTTCCGCTCCGGAGTCCATTTGACTCTGTCTGCCGATTTCCGTTTCTTGAGCGCGGTGTACAATGACTGCATGAGCTGAGCTGCGCGAGGGAGGAACCGGTTATAAAAGTTAACCATCCCCAAAAACTCTTGCAGCGCCCTGACCGTCTGAGGCTGGGAAAAATTCGCCATGGCGCACACCTTGTCGGGCAAGGGTATTGCTCCCTCCGGTGAGACGCGGTGCCCCAAAAAGTCAATCCCCATCATGCTGAACTGGCATTTCGTCGGGTCGATTATTAACTCGGGCTCTCCCAACCTCCGAAAAACCATCCTGAGGTGGGTTATGTGTTCGTCCTCGGACGCGCTGGTCACCAGTATATCATCCAGGAAGACGAACACAAACGGCAGATCGTGCAACACCGCATCCATCATGCTTTGGAATGTCTGTGCCGCGCCTTTTAATCCAAAGGGCATGTGTAAAAACTCAAACAAGCTAAATGGAGTTATTACCGCTATTTTGGGTATGTCCTCCGCGTGCACTGGGACCTGGTGGTAACCATGGACCAGGTCTATTTTAGAAAAAATGCGCGCCCCAGTGAGGTGAACGAAAAAATCCTGAATATGGGGAATCGGGTAACGGTCACGCGCTGTGGCGTTATTCAACCTGTGGAAATCTCTGCATGGTCACCACGATCCCTTGGCCTGAGGGGACCATGTGTAGCGGGGATACCCATGGGCTGTTTGAGCGCCTGATGATGCCCAACCTGTCCAAGTTGGCAAACTCCTCGTGCGCTATGGCCAGTTTAGCTCCGTCCAGGCGTCGAGGTCGTGCAAAAATGGGTGGCCCAGTGGTGGTGATAAAGTGTTCCACCCCGTGTTTAGTGCTGGCCGCCGAAAACGTCGGGACCGTGAGTGCTGGGAACTGAGTGAGCAGTGTGTGGAACTTACCACCTGGAGCTGTGACAGTTGCTTGTGTTATTGTCCCGGCCCCCCGAGCTGTACAGGGGAGAGAATCAAAAGACATTGCATAAACCAGGCACCTATTAGCAACATCGACTAGCAACCCGTGTGCACACAGAAAATCAGCTCCCAGGATTGGGAAACTCAATGCCGCTATGACAAAAGTCCACTCGTACATACGGCATACGGCCGTGTAGGGATAAAGTCAGTGTTCTCTCACCAAAAGTCTTTATGTCCGAGCCGTTTACGGCTACCAGCTGGGGGCTGCTAGCTCCCGCTAGCCGGTCGGTGTCGGACGGCAGGATGAGGCTCTTTTGGGAGCTGGTGTCTACAAGGAACCGTCTTCCCGAGCGCGAGTCCGTCACGTAGAGCAGCTTGTTCTCTTCACTGGTGGTCGCAGCTGCTACCGACTGCTGGCCTTGGCGTTTCCCGAATGCTTGAATTGGCAAGGTGGCACACATCTGCGTGCGTTCTCTCCCAAAGTGGCGGTGGTAGAAGCAGAGCATGGTGCTTCCTTCCTTCCTTTCTGGTGCTTCCTGGGCCCCGCTGCTGCTACTGTCGCCAGCTCCTCGCCTCCGCTGGTCGTCTCGCTGGGTTCCGACGCCGCCGCGTTCACTGTGAGGGCTCTGGCGGTGAGAATGATCCGATCTGCCTCCTGGGCTAGCGCACGGTAGTCACACGCGGCCAGCAACGGCAAATTGGCAAGGACTGCTCTTGCCTCTGTTGGGAGGTTCCGGAGGAAAAGATAAGATAAGATAAGATAAGATAAGCCTTTATTAGTCCCACAACGGGGAAATTCCAGGATTGCAACAGCACAGGGATAGCAACACTCAGAGCAACAATCAGAAGGCAAGAAAAAAACAAGCAAGCAAGAGCAGCTAATATACATATGTACGTATTACTATAAAATATATATATATACACACACACACAGACACACAGTGCAGAGCATTGTAGCTGGATGGAATAAATATATGAATATATGAACACACAGTGCAGAGCATTGTAGCTAGATGGAATAAATATGTAAATATATAAACACCCACAGTACGGAGCATTGCAGCTAGGTGGAATAAATATGCAAGTATATAAACACACACAGTGCGGAGCAATGTAGCTAGATGGAATAATATGTAGATATATAAATATATAAACACACCCAGTGCTGAGCATTGTAGCTAGATGGAATAAATATGTAAATATATAAACACACACAGTGCAGAGCATTGTTGCTAGATGGAATGAAACAGCATAACCGTCTACTTAGTTATCCTACATGGTATGATTATGTGCCCATACATATTCTCACCCTCCATAGCGACCGGTATGTTCCTAGTTGTATGCCGGAGGGGACCATTGTGTAAGTCTATTGCATCTTTTGCATTCAAAAAACTATTAGTTTGTTACGTCTTTTTGCTATCTCTGCGAGCAGCCCTGCTTAGGTGGGCAAACAGAAAATGCCTGTCGTCCGTGCCCATCAACACCAACATCTTCTCCATCAGTTCGACCGCCGACCCATTTCCTAACTCGGAGCACCTCAGGAGCCTCTCTGCTCTCTCACAGTACAAGAGCGTGTAGCGCCGGGTCAGCGCGGCCTTGAGAGCCCCGTATTTATCGTGGGCTGGAGGCTGTTGGAGCAGGCTCGCTACTTGCTGAGACGTGCGAGTGTCCAGCGCTGCGACCACATAGTAATATCTGGTGTCGTCTGCCGTTATTCCCCGGAGGGCGAACTGAGCCTCGGTGTGGTGGAACCAAGACCATGGGTCGTGCAGCCAAAAGTCTGGTAGTTTGACTGAAACAGCGCACTCATTGCTGGGGCTTTCTGTCCGGGCCGCCTCTGGGATGCTTGTCGCATTGCTGGGGGTTCCCGTCCGGGCCGACTCCGGGGTTCTTGCCTCGTGTTCCATAATTCGTCAAGGGGTCACCAGTATGGAGAGTGCAAATAACGGAGGCAGACTCATGCAGCAGACAACTTTATTCACTCTCCTTCAGTCATACACAGAAAAAGCATTAACTCAATACACCAGGGTCTCTCCTTTTATATCATCTGCCCATCTCACATCTGCATGACATCTCGCATCACAATACATTCAACCCTTCTCCCCCTGCTGTCCCCAAACTACTTCTTCCTGCTACCTCACCATAATCCCTCTCATCTCAATACCTATTGTCCTTCTCTGTTTACCCTCTGCATCCAGTCTGAGATGATTAACCCCGCGTCTACAAGACAGTCAGATATTGGTCACATTTGTGCAAAAAAATCAGAATCGGGCATTAAAACCTGCAGTGTGACCATAGCCTAATTGGTATGCATGTGTTTTGGATTTTTTTTGAAGTGGGGGTGGTGGTGTAGTGTTGTTTATTATATTGATATGTTGTATTATTGTATGGCATGGGTGGTGGCTCCACCTTTCCGGTTCCGCCGCCACTCGGGGTATAAAAGGCTGATGCGGAAGAGGCACGGTCTCTTCGACCACCTCTCTGCCTAGTGGGAGCATCAGCTTGTACTCAGTGAGTCCTTTAATAAAGTTCTGTGTAATTCACTACTCGCCTCATTATTGTGCCACGTTTTACAGACATAACAAGTAGGTGAGCACGCTCTCCACTGAGCAGTGGTAGAAGGCCAGCAGTGGCTTTTGGTCCAGATTGTCAGCCGCTGCTGAGCTTTCTTCACCAGGGCCTTAGTGTTGACAGTCCAGGATAGGTCAGAGGAGATGTGGGTGTCCAGGAACCTGAAGGCGGGGATGTTTTCCACAGGGTCGCCATTTATGACCACGGGGGGGTCCTGTCTGTTCTTCCTGAAGTCCAGAATGAGTTCTTTCATTTTTTGGACATTCAGTTTCAGGTTGTTTGCTTGGCACCACAGTAGCAGATTCTCTACCTCTGCTCTGTATGCCTTCTCATCGTCATCAGTGATGAGTCCAACCAAGCTGGTGTCGTCCGCATATTTCACGATGACGGTGGTTGGGTGGGTTGGAATACAGTCAAATGTGTACAGAGAGTACAGTAGAGAGCTTAGCATACAGCCGTGGGGGGAGCCAGTACTGAGGGACAGTGTGGAGGAGTGGTGGGGACCAAGTCTGACTATTTGTGGGTGGTTGGTGAGGAAGTTCTTTATCCAGGAGCAGGTGTGTGTGTGTGTGGGGGGGGGGGGATCTGGAGGAGGTGCAGTTTGTTGATCAGGATGTCTGGGATGATGGTGTTAAAAGCTGAACTGTAGTCCACAAAGAGCATCCTCACATAGCTCCTTGGGTTCTCCAGGTGGCTCAGTGCTCTGTGGAGAGTGGTGACGATGGCGTCTTCTGCAGACCGGTTCTCCCTGTAGGTGAACTGATGGGGGTCAAAGGAGGGGGGAAGACAGTCCCTGGTGTGCTGGGACACCAGTCACTCAAAACATTTTATGACTACAGACGTAAGTGCTATGGGTCTGTAGTCATTGAGGCTGTCAATTGTGGCCTTTTGGGGAATGGGGATGATGGTGGAGGCCTTGAGGAAGGAGAAGACAGTGGCATGCATCAGAGAAAGGTTGAACAATTTGGTGAGGACCCCTGCCAGCTGGTCCTCATATGCTTTGACCACCGCTCCTGGGATGCTGTCTGGGCCAGCAGCTCTGTGGGGGTTCATTGCTTTCAGTTGCCTCCTCACCTCGTGCACCTGTAGAGAGTGGGGGGAGGGGGCGGGTTTGGGGGGCAGGTGTGCTCAAACTGGGCAAAGAAGCTGTTAAGCTCCTCTGCAAGTGTAAAGGCTCCTGTCTGATGTTGGGGGGCCCTGGCCCCTGTAGTTGGTGAGGGCCTGGATGCCGCTCTACATCTGTCAGGGGTTGTTGTCTGAGAGGTAGCCCTCTATGTACCTTCCTCCTATAGGCGTTTTTAGCAAATGCTTTAGGAAAAAAAGGCAAACATATGAGGTTTGCAAAAGGCTTAAAGTGCTGATGACACGTTTTTGACTTCTTCTAATTTTTCAACACATAATACAATATGACAAAATAGGTTGGTCTGTGCAGTTCTAAGTTAAACTGGCTTTTTTTCCACATGAATATCCAACGTTTTCATGAGCGCCACGTCACCAATGGTTCCAAGGTTGTCATAGCCAGGAGCGGCACTGGGGTTAAGCTTCCTGTGCTCATAAAATGCTCCTTACGGCGTGCGTCTCGAAAAGCCTCTGACAAGTCCAACTCCTAGCCTGCCCGTGTGGTTTAGTCTCTAAGCCCAGCGGAACTGCTTTTACTAATAGGAGAAGGGGCGAGGGCGGATCTCTGGCGCCTTAAAACCAGATGCTTCGGGTAGATGGTGGCTCGTCAACCTGGGAAGGTAGCCCATCTAGGGGAAGGTAAACCCTGATTTCAAACCTCCGCTGCCTTGCGGCACGCCCGGTCACAGGAAAGGCTTCGGGAGTCAACCCTGAGGAAAAATCTGGAGTCGGAGGCCCTAAGGCAGTTCTCTGTTGTGCTCAACATCGTTCTGGCAGCTCCTGCGACGGCGCTGGTGCCAAACTATAGCAGCCCTGCTGTTCCTTTGGATTCATCAGTGACGTGGAGAGGGGGGACATGCTGCATGGGTAACATCTTGTCCTCCATATCTTCCTGCCCAGGCTTGAATCCTACCAACGCCCAATGCTGGAAGGTAGAACACCAGTGCGCATCGGCCTGTTCAGCCACAGGCGGTGCTGTTCCAGCAGAGTAGACGTTTAGGATTCTCTTCCATGGTCATCATAGACCGACGGAGGCCGACGACGTGACGACGTCACCAATTGCATCAGTGGCTGGAAAACCCCATGGCCATGTAGTCACGTAATCGGGAGAACACAGAGCTTGGCTGCCCATTGTACACACAGGATGGAAGCAGTTGAAAACATCGACGATGGTTCCAGCACATGTAGTCTGGAATTGGTTTACGTTGTCCAATCTTCAGACGATTATAGTTCCGAAGAATGGGATGACAATGAAGAATCTGCGGGCATCAGAACGTATAGGTTTGAGCCGTGCCAAGCGGGCATTGTGCCTAGCGAGTCAGACTCAGAGAGTGACAGTGGAGAGGCACACATGCCTGCCGCAGCAGCAGCGACAAACACACGGCAGGGGAACACCGAGTGTTATGCTTTTGTTACAGATATTGCAACAAATTATTTGTTCATAAATATAATTTATTTAACCCGATTTTTCAAAAAAATCATAGCAATGTATTCTCTGTGGCTCAGGCATCGGGTTTATTATGTATTATATTTTGAGTTCTTGCCCTCTCTCTTTGACAGTCAGCTGTTCGTGGTTTGTGTGCATCATCTGCCGTGTTGTCAGCCAGCCAATATTGCCAACACTATCACGACATGTTAGCCACTCCACACAGCCGTGGTTCTGTTGCACCCCTTGAAGCGATGTCGGCCCTAGGGTGCAACCGTGGTTAACACGTCTCCTCTCCATGTTTGCTGGGCGATGTTGGCCCTGAACGCCAACTGTAAGTGTTTCTGTTTATTTTTGTAAGTCTTCACCTTTTTGAGAACTGTTGTCATCATTCTTAAGTTCAATACATGTGCTGTGGTGAATTCTGCGCGTAAATCCATTCATCATGACCCTCTGTGCATTCTTACGCAGCACACGGAGAGGGAGGATGAAATAACGAGGATTTACGTGCAGGGTTCATCACAGCACATTTATACAGAAAGACAGACAATTCCCAAAAAGATGAAGACGTACAAAAAACACAAACACACTTACTGATGGCGTTCGCGGGCCAGCATTGCCCAGAGAACGAATTAGAGGAGACGTGTTAGCCACAGGTGGGGCCCAGAGCCAACATTGCTTCAAGGACGCACGAGAACCACGGCAAACATGGAGTGACTAAGATGTCGTGAGACTGCTGAAAATACTGGCAGACAAACAGCACAGATGACAGTACTACGGACCAGCAGTGTGTGACTGGCAAATGGCCGCTAAGCACACGCACTGCTGGTGATGGTGTGATGAGAAGCACCTGGGCGAGGACCAGGAAACATGATCAGCGGGAGTTTGAATCAGCTGGTAATAATGAGAGAGAGGACATGGCCGGACCGACGAGCATCAGCATGTGATCACAGAAAGTAGGTCAAAGCTGTGCGTAAATCCATTCATCTTTTCCCTCCTTATGACAGTTGGAGCTGAAGCGTGTGATGTGGTCTTTCACGGCCTGCTGTTTATCTAAGCCTGCGACACAATGCAAAGGCACAGCCGTAAAATTAATACAAGAAACTAGAGAAACTATGAGCTACAAAGCTGCTGTCATTCCAGTCAACAACGCTGGAGTCCGTTTTCCTGCTTAGGTCATGGGGGTGCCACCCTTAATTCGGTGGGCGGCACCACAGTCCAGTCAGCGGCTGCAGTTTTTTGATGATAGCTAGTTTATGCAGGCACAGTTGTAAATATTATATTGATCATTGACAATGACTTTTGGGTTTACACAACATTGTAAAAAATGTCAAAATTGTGTCATCAGCCCTTTAAAAAGCATGTAATGTTAAAGTACCTTTGGAAAGGTCCTTTAGTTGAGATCTCAAAAGTTGTGCCATATCTGTTCCACTCAAATTTAACATTTGCTGAAGTCACCACAATTTCTCAGTTAAAAGTAGCATTACCTCATGATTTTAAATACTCAAGCACAGGTAAAAATAGTCAGCAAAACATTTCTAGAGTGAGAGAGTTTATTACCTCTGCAGAGGGGAGCAGCTCAGCATTCAGACAAGCAGCAGTCTGAGAGTAGAAATTCCATCTCCACCATGAGTGCATGACTTTTATAACAGAAACAAACAGATAATAGGGAACAAACAGTCTCTACTGTGGCCCCATGGCTTCTTGCTGATTCAGATAGGCGCCTGCATGTAGATAGTTACAAATAACTCATACTGGTTTGAACAGTGGGCAAAGGACAGTGACTTCTTTGTACTGTAGGGAGTACAGATAAGAACCTCCAGTTCAGGTATCGAACAATTATGACAACACTTAAACATAAGCATAAACATGGATTAGCATGTATTAACCTCAACGTTGCTTGATCAGGTTCTCCCCGAGCTGAGAAGACCAGTAAGCAGGAGAAAATAAGGAAGAAGAGCAGGGATACGCAACTGGCTGCATAGGAGGCACTTCAGGCCAGCTCTTCTGTCCATCATCCTTGCTAACCTGCATTCTCTGAACAACAAAATGGAGGAAATTCGGGCCTATGCAAGGTACTGTGCTGAATTTCGGGAAGCATCACTAATGTGCTTCACGGAAAGCTGGCTTCACTCGGATATGCCCGATTCTCTCTTTGAGATCAGTGGATTTAATCTGGTGCGCGCTGACAGAGACGCCAGTTCCGGAAAATGCAGAGGTGGTGGTGCTTCTGTCTATATAAATGATCATTGGTGCTGACAGTTCACTGTGAAAGAGAAGATCTGCGATCCCAATGTAGAGACGCGCTGCATGTCTCCCAGGCCTTTCTACCTCCCACGTGAATTGTGAATTTGGTTGTGTCCTGCTGTGTGTGGTCTACATTCCACCCAGTGGCAAAGCTGGGCAAGCAGCTGCCACTATTGTTGAATATGTACACAAACTACAGCAAAAATATCCAGAGGCACCTACTATTGTCTTAGGGGATTTGAATCAATGCAGCCTTGACAGTGCATTACCTGGCTTCTATCAGTTTGTCAATAATGAAATGAGAAAGAACACAATTCTTGACAAATGCTGCATAATTGTGAAAATGGCATATGCATCCAGAATTAGACCTCCTGTGGCAAACTCAGATCATAATGTTGTGTTTTTAATTCCTACTTACAAGACAAAATTAAAAAGCTGTAAATTGGAAGATAGAGAAATCAGAATTTGGTCCCCAGAGAGCAAGGACAAACTTTAAAGCATGTTTTGACCTGACAGACTGGGAAATATTTCATAAGGACTCCTTGGATGAAACAACTACTGTAATTAATGACTATATTAATTTCTGTGTGCAGTCTATGATTCCAACCAAAACGTCTTCGTCTCTTCTGACAAAGGCTGCAGTGTACAGTCGAAACATGTTAAGAAGGTAAAGACATCTCCTTTCTATTCTTGTCTTTAATAAGAACAAAAGATAAATAATTAAAAGAAGACAAAATGAACCTACTTGAGCTATCCAACCAAAACTATCTATCCAATCTATCCAAATAATAAATTACATATCACCAAGTTAAATTAAATTACATATCAAGCTTGGTTGGCTTGTGGGACTCCCGAAGCAGCTGAGGTGTACCGGCAGGCCAAGCGGAGTGCAGCTCGGGTGGTTGCTGAAGCAAAAACCCGGGTATGGGAGGAGTTCGGCGAGGCCATGGAACAAGACTTTCCGTCGGCTTCAAAGAGATTCTGGCAAACTGTTCGGCGGCTCAGGAGGAGAAAGCAGCTCCCCGTCCACACTGTGTATGGTGCGGATGGGACACTGTTGACTTCAACTGGGGATATCGTCGGGCGGTGGAAGGAATACTTCGAGGATCTCCTCAATCCCACTGATACGCCTTCCACAGAGGAAGCAGGGTTTGGGGACGAGGGGGATGACTCGCCTATCACAGGGGCTGAGGTCGCCAAGGTGGTTAAAAATCTCCTTGGTGGCCGGGCCCCGGGGGTGGACGAGATTCGCCCCGAGTACCTCAAGGCCCTGAATGTTGTTGGGTTGTCATGGTTGACACGCCTCTGCAACATTGCGTGGAGGTCGGGGGCAGTGCCTTTGGCATGGCAAACAGGGGTGGTGGTTCCTCTCTTCAAAAAAGGGGACCGGAGGGTGTGCTCCAACTTTAGAGGGATTACACTCCTCAGCCTCCCTGGGAAGGTCTATGCCAAGGTACTGGAGAGGAGAGTCCGGCCGTTGGTCGAACCTCGGATTCAGGAGGAGCAATGTGGTTTTCGTCCTGGCCATGGCACATCGGACCAGCTCTTTACCCTCTCGAGAATTCTTGAGGGTTCGTGGGAGTTTGCCCAACCAGTTTACATGTGTTTTGTGGACTTGGAGAAGGCATTTGACCGTGTCCCTCGTGGATTTTTGTGGGGGGTGCTTCAGGAGTATGGGGTATCGGGCTTGTTGTTACGAGCTATTCGGTCTCTGTACGACCGTTGTGAGAGTTTAGTTTGTATTGCCAACACTCGGTCGGAGTCATTCCCAGTGAGAGTTGGACTCCGCCAGGGCTGCCCTTTGTCACCGATCCTGTTCATAATTTTTATGGACAGGATTTCTAGGCGCAGCCAGGGAATGGAGGGTATCATGCTTGGTGACCACAGGATCTCATCTCTGTTGTTTGCAGATGATGTTGTCCTGTTGGCTTCATCCAGCAATGACCTACAGCTCTTGCTGGGACAGTTTGCCGCTGAGTGTGAAGCGGCTGGGATGAGAATCAGCACCTCTAAGTCCGAGTCCATGGTCCTCAGCCGGAAAAAGGTGGATTGTCCTCTCCGGGTTGGGGACAGGCTCCTGCCCCAAGTGGAGGAGTTTAAGTATCTTGGGGTCTTGTTCATGAGTGAGGGGAAAATGGAGCGAGAGATCGACAGACGGATTGGAGCAGCATCTGCAGTGATGCGGACGTTGTACCGGTCGATTTACCAGTCAATCTACGTTCCTACTCTCACCTATGGTCACGAGCTTTGGGTAATGACCGAAAGAACGAGATCGCGGATACAAGCGGCTGAAATGAGCTTTCTCTGTAGGATTGCTGGACTCACCCTCAGAGATAGGGTGAGGAGCTCAGTCATCCGGGAGGGGCTCAGAGTAGAACCGCTGCTCCTCCACATTGAAAGGAGTCAGTTGAGGTGGTATGGGCATCTGATTAGGATGCCTCCTGGACGCCTCCCACTTGAGGTGTTTCAGGCACGTCTCACTGGGAGGAGACCCCGGGGCAGACCCAGGACTCGCTGGAGACACTATGTCTCCCAGCTGGTCTGGGAACGCCTTGGTATCCTCTCTGAAGAGCTGGAGCAGGTGGCTGGGGAGAGGGAAGTCTGGGCTTCTCTGCTTGAACTGCTGCCTCCGTGACCCGGACCTCCAGAAAAGCGGTAGAAGATGGATGGATGGATGGATGGATATCACCAAGGAGATCAAAAGGGATATTATTACTAGAAAAACTGCATTTAAAAATAAAGATTTTATCAAACTTAAACAGTTGGATAAGGACTTAAAGAAGAAACTCTGGGATGCCAGACAAGCACACAGACAGAAACTAAAGGAGAACTTCAAGGCAAATAACCCCAAAAGACTCTGGGAGACTCTGAAGAAGATGACAGGAATGTCATCCTCAAACAAATCTATTGTGACAGAAAATGGTCTTATGTTTGTAAATTAACTCAATAGTTTCTTCTCTCCTTTTGAATCTGTATATGACCCTATGAAATGTGAACATCTCCTTAAAACCATAATACCTACCAGTGATGACAGGATTATCATAACTGCAGATGAAGTCAGTGAGGTTTTTCTGCACATCAATCCCAGGAAAGCTTTGGGTCCTGATACCAGTAATGGTAAGGCATTAGTAAAGGCAGTAGTAAAGGCATTTGCCAGAGAATTAGCCTTTGTCTGGCAACCAATCTTTCAACGTTCTGTCAATACTCATACCATACCACTCATTTGGAAAACATCTCGCATCAAACCTCTCGCTAAAAAACAATGCCCAAAAGAATATAAGGATTTCTGGCCAATAGCTCTAACATCTCTTATTATGAAATCACTTGAAAAAATTATGGTCCAACATCTCAACTCAGAAATAGGTCATTCACAGGATTCCTTTCAGCTTGCTTACAGACAAGGATGCAGCACAGAGGATGGAGTCATTACTCTGGTACATCTTATCTCCAAATATATTGATAAACCCAATTCATTTGTCAGGGCTATTTGCCTTGATTTTTCATCTGAATCCACTACTATACAACCAGATCTACTCCTATCCAAAATGCTTCAGTTACAGGTTAATCCTGTCCTCATTCACTGGTATTATTCAATCCTCACCAACAGAATACAGCTGGTAAAAGTTAACAACTCGCTCTCTTCTCCAGTCAGAACTAATGTCAGTGCACCTCAAGACTGTATTTCCTGACCTGCGCTGTTCACTTTATACTGTATACTGCAGACTGCAGTGTGCCCAACCAGTTTTTACTGAAATACTCTGATCATTCAGTCCTGCTATCTCTGCTGACTAATGCCAGTGACCCCAGTCTGTATCAGCAGAATGTGGACTGGTTAATTGAGTGGTGTGACAAAAATGCCTTAATAATCAACACAAAAAAGACTGAGGAGGCTGTTTTTGGCCATTCTCCCAACAATCCATTTTCCTCATTGATTGTCCACAATGAGGAATTTAAACAGGTGACTTCTTATAAATATTTAGGAGTCGTGATTGGTGCGCCCCTATCATGGACACCTCATATAGATTATACAGTGGTGATGACATGTTTAGTTGCTCGTCATCCTTCAACCGCTGGCTGTCTGTGTGGTGTCCTGCAAACAATGTGGGCTACATTGACAATTGGAGCTCATTTTGGGGAAAACCTGGTCTTATGAGACGAGACAGCGTCCATCCCACTTTGGATGGTGTGTCTCATTTATCTAACAATCTGGCATCTTTTTTATCCAAATTTCCAAAATCTTGACAACTCAGAGTTGGGACCAGGAAGCAGAGTCGGTCTTACACGCCTCTCTGCAGCTCCTTTTCATCCGCCACCCCTCAACTTAACCCCTGTCTTCCCCATCAGAGAATCATTGTCTGCTCCCTCCAAAGTAAATAAAAATATAATATATATATATAATATATAAGCATCCCAAAGTGATTAAACAAAAAGTTGGTAAAACTCAAATTAAACATGAAGCCTCTAAATTGAATGACTTGGCCTCTGTTCCTCCTCATAATTTAAAAATTAAATGCGGTTTGTTAAATATTAGGTCTCTAACTCCCAAGTCTCATGATCTGTTAATTGATCATCAGATTGATTTAATATCCCTTACAGAGACTTGGTTAGGACAAGAGGATTATGTTGGTTTAAATGAATCAACTCCCTCTGGTTATTTAAACTGTCAAAATCCCAGAAGTTCTGGTCATGGAGGAGGAGTAGCAACAATTTACCATTCCAAATTACTAGTTAATGTAAAGCAAAAAACATGTTATAATTCCTTTGAGGGCCTGGTCCTCAGTATTGGGCACTTTAGCAATTTTAGGCTAAACCCAATTTTATTTGCCATAGTTTATCGTCCTCCATCAACCTACTCAGAATTTTTATCCGAATTTGCTGAATTCTTAGCTGATTTAGTGCTGAAATCAGATAGAATAATTATAGTAGGGGACTTTAATATACATGCAGATGTAGATAGTGACTGCCTTAATGTGGCATTTAATTCAATATTAGACTTGATTGGGTTTTCTCAGAAAGTAGGAAATTCTACTCATTATCTCCACCATAAATTGGCCCTTGTTCTGACATATGACATAGAAATAGAAAATCTGGTAGTGTCTCCTCATAACCCTGTACTGTCAGACCATTGTCTGTTAACCTTTGATTTTACTATTTCTGACTATTTGGCTCCTAAAGAAAAATATTACTACAGCAGATGCCTCTCAGATGATGCTGTTACCAAATTTATGCAGATTGTTTCCTCTATGCCATGTGTCAACACAACGGAAATAAACTATAGACAGCTTGCTTCTTCTGTAATTGATGGCATGGTAGATAGTGTTACAGTTTCTCTGCATCAGACTCTAGACTTGGTGGCTCCCTTAAAAAAAGAAAAAGTCTAATCAGAGATTTCTAACTCCTTGGTTCAATACAGAAACTCGTAGCTTAAAACAGAAGACTCATCAATTAGAAAGAAAATGGTGCTCCACTAATTTAGATGAAATCTATTTAGCTTGGAGAAATCATCTTTTAATTTATAAAAAAATCTCTTATAAAAGCTAGAACGAGTTATTATTCTGCATTAATAGAAGAGAACAAGAATAATCCCAGGTTTCTTTTCAGTACTGTAGCCAGGTTGACAAAGAGTCAGGACTCTGTCAATCCTAGCATTCCCTTAGAGCTTACTAGTCAGGACTTTATGAACTTTTTCAATAATAAAATTTCATCCATCAGAGATCAAATCATTCAGATTCTTCCCACCATTAACTTAAATACAATAACTACTACAACTCCTTCAACTGATATCTGTCTTGATGAGTTTACTCCAATTGACCTTTTAGAGTTAGACAAAATAGTTTCCTCATCCAAGCCTTCAACTTGTCTTTTAGACCCTATTCCTACCAGGTTATTTAAAGAAGTCTTTCCACTTATTGGTAGCTTTATTCTTCATATAATCAATTCTTCATTAACTTTAGGCCATGTACTGCAGGCTTTTAAAACGGCTGTAATTAAACCCTTACTCAAAAAGCCAACGCTAGATCCAGGAGCTTTAGCAAACTATAGACCAATCTCTAATCTCCCTTTCATTTCAAAAATCTTAGAATGAGTTGTTGCTTCACAATTATTTGACCACCTGCAGGGAAATGGTTTACTTGAAGAGTTTCAATCTGGGTTTAGAATCCATCATAGTACTGAAACAGCCTTAGCGAAGGTCACTAACGACCTCCTCATTGCATCTGATAATGGACTTGTTTCTGTACTTGTCCTTTTAGACCTTAGTGCAGCTTTTGATACTATCAATCAAAATATTCTACTTGATAGATTAGAACACTATGTTGGACTGAATGGAACTTCATCGCAGTGGTTTAGATCTTATTTATCTGATAGGTTCCAGTTTGTTCATGTCAATAATGAGTTTTCTTTCAAATCAAAGCTTAGTCATGGAGTTCCACAGGGATCTGTGCTAGGCCCTACTCTTTTTAGTTTATATATGCTTCCGTTAGGCAACATTATTAGAAAGCACTTTATACATTTTCATTGTTATGCAGATGATACACAATTATACCTGTCAATGAAGCCAGATGATAGTAATCAATTAGCCAAGTTAGAAGCCTGTCTTAAGGAAATCAAAGCTTGGATGACTTGTAATTTCCTGCTATTAAATTCAGATAAGACTGAAGTCATTCTTGTTGGTCCAAAAAACCTTAGAAATACCTTTCCAAATCAAACTTTCAGTTTGGATGCAGTTACTCTTTCTCTTAATAGCTCTGTGAGGAACCTTGGAATTATTTTTAATCAAGATCTATCCTTCAGTTCACATATTAAATTAGTTTCTAAGACTGCCTTCTATCATTTGCGTAATATTGCCAAGATTAGGAGCATCTTGTCTCAGAGTGATGCTGAGAAACTGATCCACGCTTTTGTTAGCTCGAGATTAGATTATTGTAATTCTTTATTATCAGGCTGTCCTAAAACATCTTTAAAAAGTCTTCAGATGATCCAAAATGCTGCAGCAAGAGTTTTAACAGGTACTAGAAAGAGAGATCATATCTCTCCGGTTCTGGCCTCCCTTCATTGGCCTCCCTTCATAGAGTTTAGAATTAAGTTTAAAATCCTTCTTCTTACTTACAAAGTTCTAAACAATCAGGCTCCTTTTTATTTAAAAGATCTGATACTACTGTATTATCCTAACAGAGCACTACACTCCCAAAATGCAGGATTACTTGTAATACCTAGAATCTCCAAAAGTACAATGGGAGGCAGAGCCTTCAGTTATCAAGCTCCTCTCCTGTGGAACCAGCTGCCAATCTGGATTCGGGAGTCAGACTCAATCTCTGTTTTTAAGAATAGGGCTAAAACCTACCTTTTTGATATAGCCTACAATTAGGGAGGGATCATGTGTTTCTGAACCCTCCCTTAGTTATGCTGCTACCGGAGTGGTGGCTCAGTTGGTAGAGCATCCGCCCCACACCCGGGAGGCAGGGGTTCAAATCCCGGCCGGGTCATGCCGGAGACCATATAAAAGTGGAACTTCCTGCCGTCCAGCTTGGTGCTCAGCAAAAATGGAATGGAGGAGGGAAATTTGTGGCGGTGCCTTGCATGGCAGCGGCCCTCTAATTCTACACTTGGGGTGTGTGTGATTAACACAGTAGATAGGTAAAGCACAATCTCATTCTACTGTACATGATTGGTTGTACAGTTGAATGACAATAAAGGGTGATTTAATTGATTTTAATTTAATAGGTTTAGTCAGCCAGGGGACCTCCAATAATGCACTGGGCCTCACTCCTTTCTTCACTCTCAATGAATTTTTTTTTTTTTTTGCTGGTCATTAACATCTGTTTGTTCTCTCCCATAGATTGAGTCCCCATCGTGCTGTTTCATGCTGCTTTCTACATGTCTGTCCTTTTCATCTTCTCTGTCCCCTCACCCCCCAGCCAGTCGCAGCAGATGACTGCCCCTCCCTGAGCCTGGTTCTGCTGGAGGTTTCTTCCTGTTAAAAGGGAGTTTTTCCTCTCCACCGTCGCCAAGTGCTTGCTCACAGGGGATCACCTGACTGCTGGGGTCTTTCTGCAACTGTGGGGGTCCCCCCTACAGTTGAAAGTGCTATGAGATGACGGTTGTTGTGAAATGGCGCTATATAAATAAAGTTGAATTGAATTGAATTGAATTTACACTTTTACATGCACCCATGCATGCATGCAGACACACTTATTCCTTCTGACACACATACACACTTGCACACACGCACACATTCATCCCGGCACATGCTCATCCTGTAATCAGTCACCCCACGTTTCAGCTGCTGTCACATCTGCATCCACTCGTCACTCAGCAGGATTCAGAGTATTTATGGGTGACGGTGTGAAGCAGTCAGTGTGGTGGCATTAGTCCAGTCCTTCTCAAATAGTGGGGCGCGCGATGCGATGCCGGGGGGGGGGGCGCATGTGACCCCGGGGAACAGGCTTTGCTTTTGCCGTGTAAAGTGTAATTGCACGTCCACGGCAGCAGGTGGTGCAGTGGCGCTCTCATTGTCAAAGTCTGTGCAGGAGTTTAAAACTTTTTAAATTGCTGTCAACAAACCCCTCGAGAGACACCATGGAGAAATATTTAACAGTAACGAAAAGAAAGGCGGAGAGAGACAGAGGTAAAGAGACAAATGAAAGTCTCCCAAAAGCTAAGACGAGGAAATATGACGAAGCTTATCTAGTGCTTGGCTTCACTCTGACTACGGTGGGAGATGAGGAAAGACCGGTGTGTTTGTAGAGGGTTGGAAATAGTTAATAGTTATGTAAGAGGTGAAAAAGACATTTGGATAAGAAAATTTAAGAAAAACAGGCACCCCTACAATTTTATGTTATTCCTTAATTGTTTATTTTTCTACAATGCATTTGTAATCCACCTGGTTCCATTATAACTCATGTGAGTTGAGTGCAGTTTCATACGCCGACCAATAGATGGCGCATTTCACACAGTGATAGAGAGTAGACTCACGCACTGGAGTACGAAGAATAAAACTCCTTGTGTGAAATAACGAAACGTGTTCTGCTGATTCTCTATCACAGGTTGGTAAATACTAATAATTCAAGAGTGCAATATAAACTGTAAGAGTCCTAGGATGTCCGAGATTATATTGTGATACGTGTGAGGCGAAAAGCGGGTTTGTAAGGGTATTTCTGTTAAAGCTGATGTGTTGTTGTATAAGCTAACCTGCTAATGTTAATGATCGAGTGTATGGGACGTACCACAACAGTGAAATCCGCCCACGTTAAAAACCATTTGCTTACTTTATTTAAAGACAGTTATGAAACGGTTTTCATACAGTACAACATTTACTGGTTTGATTTGTCACCAAGTGTGCATATTTCGGGTGTATTACCGAATACCAGGAATACTATTGTAAGTGTGTTAGGTACACAGTGGCCAGGTCAGTGAATTGTTAAGAATAACACCACATGCTGTACATTTATGACAGTGCTTAAAATGATTAATGTAAATGTAAGTTCATGGGTTATTGTTTAAAATATAAATATTTGAACAAGTTAAAAGCTATATACATGGGAAGGAGATAAAACCAATAATTCATTTCATGTTCGAGTAATTTGTTAAGAATGTTAAGTATACAGTTAATGTCAAATCGGAAATTGTGATAAATGGACATGATTGTGTTTTGTTTAATGGTGATGTGATCAGACAAGAGAGAAACTATGGACTTTGATAGTAAATACTAGTCAGTTGATGTTGGTCATGTGAATGACTTGAAAGAAGAATAAAACTCCTTGTGTGAAATAACGAAACGTGTTCTGCTGATTCTCTATCACAGGTTGGAGAGTTAACTTCCACATGCACGTTTCCTCCTCCTGGGCTGCTACCCAGGGGAGCAACAATTTTGGGGGCTCGTCCGGGATTAGCGCCACCTACTGGTCTGGCACTAATCATTGAAGAACCAAGGGATGCTGACCACCTGTTCCTGAGCCATTGACCTAAGCGACTGACTACAGGAGACCACAGCCATGTCTGCTCTACATGACCTGAGATGGGAAATCCAGCAAGAGCTTCGCCAGCTGACCATTGCCCGCCGCAGAAACGTCCTTTACAAGCTGGCTGAGTCGTTTAAGGATGAGGTGGGAGAAGATTTGCCAGGCGCAGAATCGACCGAAGTGGAACTCTTCGACTTCATTGTTGACTCGCTGAGAAGTCCACAACTGAAGAGCCTTGAGGACCAGGGGATGTCTCGCCTGCTTGCTTTCCGTGACCTCATCATTGAACTACAACGGCCCACAGCAGCTGGAGAAGTGGATGCAGAGGTGTCACCCGATGATGATCCGGTCATAGTGGTTCCTGTGACCACTGGAGCTGCAGCACCATCAGGGAAGAACCATCCAACATCACCATCTGTAGTTCCTGACCCAGGGTTAGTCAGACTGACTGAACTTACGTCACTGTTGCCACGTAGAGAGTACAAGATTTATGGTGGTCAAATCTCTGATTTTGATTCTGATTTGAGTTACAATAACTTGTGCAAACAGCTTGATGAAGGGCTAAATGAAGGGTTCACAGAGGCTGAGATTATCAGAACGGTGTTTAAGATAATTAAGCCTGGTACCTTTAAAGATATGCTTGTAACCAAGGATAGCCTTACTGTAGCTGAGTTAAAACGTCTCTTAAGGACACATCTACGCGAGAAAAGCAGCACTGAATTATTTCAGGAGCTGAGTAATGCTAAGCAAAATGACAAAGAAACACCACAACAGTTTATGTATAGACTAATGGGGCTAAAACAGCGTGTGTTGGTTGCATCTAAAAACAGTAGTGGGTTTCATTATGACGACAAGTTGGTACAAGGTGTGTTTATCCATTCACTGTATCAGGGTTTGAATGAAAAATACTCTTATGTTAGGAGAGACCTTAAACCTCACATCTCCAACACCAGTGTCACAGATGACTCCATCCTGGAGCTCATAGCAAATTTTGTTAGTGAAGAGACAGAGAGATTGAGTAGGTTGGGACAAAGCCACAAACACAAAGTCACCAGTGTTAATGCGGCACAGGTAGAGACAGATCAGAGCTCGATTAAAATGCACACTGAAGTCCAAGCTAATCGTGTAGCTATCCAGGAGCTGACGGCACAGGTCTCCTCCCTAACCAAGAGTTTAGAAAAGGCCCTAACCCCAATGGTAAATACAGTAAACACCAGTCCCACAGCACCTGTCCCTAAACAGCCAGCACTGAAACCCGCAGTGAAAGGAAAATGCCAAAAGTGTATCGCCCAAGACACTGAGCGCTGCACACACTGTTTTTGATGTGGAAAGGAGGGGCACAGAGCTATAGGGTGCCTGCAGAAAAGCAATGTGTCGGGAAACTGGAGGAGGTCGCTGGGGAGGGACCACCAGTGACTGAACCACCGGCAGAGTCCCACAACACTAAAAGACTGAACTCCGAACAGACTACTGCCAAGTCCCAAAAGTCACCCAACACAAAGCGTGTGGCACAGCTCATTGGCGGTAGGTGTACGATCAGTTGCCAGTTAAATGGAGTAAACCAACAGATGTTATTGGACAGTGGGGCACAAGTAAGCATTGTTGAAAAGTCATGGGTACAAGCAGCCTTACCAAATGTGAAAATACAGCCACTCGAGAGCCTACTCCCAGGCCATCCACTCGAAATCACCGCAGCCAATGGGACGGATGTTCCGTTCGAGGGGTGGATAGATGTCCTGCTCGAGATCACAAGTTCACAGTATGGTTCTGTATCCTTGTATGTTCCAATGCTTGTCAGTCAGCAGCATTTAAGCACTCCGCTGCTGGGCTTTAACGTGATCCAAGAGATAATAATGGCAAACAGTGAACAAAGTGACGATATTAGCTTAGTGGGCTTACTGTCGGAGACTTTAAAGGTCCAGAAAGGTAATGTTGAGTCACTCATCTCTGTTGTCCACACCAAGTCAACAGAAAATGAACCAGAAAGTCCAGTGGTGAGAGTTGGAAAAAAAGGACTCACTGTTCACAGTAGCCAAATCTGTATGGTAAAATGTCACATCAGAGCATTTCCCGGAGGAGGAGAAATGTTGTTCGAGCCAGCTGTGAAATGTAACTTACCTGATGGGTTGGAGTTATTCCCAGCTCTTATTGATGTACCCGCTGGTGCTTCAAAAACTGTCAAAATCCCAATCCAAAACTCAACAAAGCACAACATTTTTCTAAATCCAAAGACTGTTTTAGGACTTATTTCAGAGATCACTGAATACAAACCTGTAAATGTTTGTTCCAGTGCTGAAAATGCAACCAAAACTACAGACAAGCCATTTTGTCACTCTGCTCAAGTGACATGTGACAGTCAAGGTGAGGGTGAAGAAACATTAAGCACTGCCCCCTCACACCTGAGATGGCACCCTAATGTCAATTTAGACCATCTCTCAGAGGGTGATCGGGAGGTGGTTCGGCAGATGCTCTATGAACAGTCTGATGTGTTTGCTCATGATGAAGGAGACATTGGATGTATTCCTGGACTACAGCTAAAAATCAACACCACTGACAACACACCCGTGCAGAAAAGTTACAACTCCATTCCAAGACCACTGTATAAAGAGGTGAAGGAGTATGTTCAAAACCTTTTAAGCAGGGGCTGGATCAGGAAATCAGTGTCAAACAACTCGTCGCCAGTAGTGTGTGTGCGTAAAAAGGACAATACTTTGCGCTTGTGTGTTGATTTTCGTGAGCTGAACCGAAAAACCATACCTGACAGGCATCCGTTACCACGGATACAAGATCTACTGGACAGTCTTGGGGGTAACTCCTGGTTTTCCATATTGGATCAGGGAAGTGCCTACCATCAGGGTTTTGTAAGTGAGGAGTCAAGACATTTAACTGCTTTTAGCACACCCTGGGGACTATACGAGTGGGTGCGGGTTCCATTCGGGTTGTCAAACGCACCGGCCGCATTCCAAAGGTGTATGGAGGGGGTGTTAGAAGGGATCAGAGACGAGTGTTGCGTGCCTTACTTGGACGATGTACTGTGTTACTCCAAAACCTTTGATGAGCACGTAGAACACCTTAAACAGGTTTTGTGCAAAATGCGACAACACGGCATAAAACTTCGGCCAGCCAAATGTGAACTGTTCAAAAACCAAGTACGCTACCTGGGTAGGCTAGTGTCGGGAGAAGGAGTCCAGATTGACCCAAAAGACTTGGATGCTGTGTTCGCTCTGAAAGACAAGAACCCTCGCACAGTTGGAGAACTCAGAACGTTACTGGGTTTTCTCAGTTATTACAGATCATTTATTCAAGATTTTTCACGGCTGGCGAGACTCTTGTTCGAACTCCTCCAGAGCACTAATGAAACAAGCAATGATAATAAACCAGCACCAAAAAGGAGTAAAGGACAAACAAAGAAAGGAGACAGAAACCAGCTTCCTTCTCGCACACCAATAATATGGACCAGTGAACATCAGGAAGTTGTGTCAAGATTTGTGGACATTCTGACTAATCCTCCCATTCTAGCCTATCCCAATTTGGACCTTCCATTTGTATTGCATACAGATGCGTCAAACAAAGGCCTGGGAGCCGTCTTGTATCAAAAACAAGAAAACAAACTTAAGGTGATTGGCTATGGATCCAGAACTCTCACACCGGCCGAGAAGAATTATCACTTACATTCCGGTAAACTAGAGTTTCTAGCTCTCAAGTGGGCCATCTGCGACAAATTCCGTGACTATCTGTATTATGCACCGACTTTTACTGTCTATACAGATAACAATCCTTTAACCTATGTCCTCAGTTCAGCCAGGTTGAATGCAGTGGGTCATAGGTGGGTCGGGGAGTTGGCTGACTTCCATTTTGATATCAAGTATAGGCCAGGGAAAAGGAATGCAGATGCAGATATGTTGTCCAGACACCCATTAGATCTGCAAGAGCAAATGAATGAGTTCACAGAGACAGTTTTACCGGAAGTAGTGTCCGCAGTGTGGCAAGGGAGCAAGGCAGCACAAAACAGTGATGTGCCATGGATAGCTGCGTTACAACTGAGTTCTAATGACAACAATGTGCCAACTGACAGTGTTTTGAGCATGACGCCTAAAGACATCAATGCTGCTCAACAAGACGATGAGTCAATTAGAGAAGTAATCTCACTCAAACTCAAAGGATGGACACCAAACGATAAAGATAGACGGACAATGAGTAAACGGACATGGAGACTACTGTATGAGTGGAACAAGTTGGAAGTTGACAATGGATTATTGTACAGAAAGACAGAGCACAGCAAACAACTTGTCCTACCTGAACAGCTAAAGCCGATGGTGTTAAAGAGTTTACACAATGACATGGGTCACATAGGGTGTGATAAGGTGATACATCTGGCCCGTGAGCGTTTCTATTGGCCATGTATGCAACAAGATGTTGAAGATTATGTAACAAAAAAATGTTCGTGCATCAAACAAAAACGCCCAAATGTTCCCCAGAGAGCTCCAATGGGCTCTATCACAACCAGTGCTCCCTTTGAGTTAATCTCCATCGACTACTTACACCTTGAGCCAAGTAAAGGAGGGTATGAGTACATCCTCGTACTAGTGGACCATTTCACTCGTTTCGCACAGGCATACCCTACAAGGAATAAATCAGGCAAAACAGCTGCAGAAAAGATATTTCAGGATTTTATTCCTTGTTTCGGGTACCCTGAGAAGTTGCATCACGATCAGGGACGTGAGTTTGAAAACAGTCTCTTCCACAGATTACAACAACTGTCTGGAATTTCTCACTCACGAACCACTCCATACCATCCGCAGGGCAACCCCGTGGAGCGCCTGAATCGTACACTACTCCAAATGCTTCGTACCCTACAGGAGGAGAAAAAAAGTGAATGGAAGGATCACCTACCCCAAATTGTACATGCTTACAATTGTACAAGACACGAGTCAACAGGCTATTCTCCATTTTTCCTCTTATATGGCAGAGTCCCAAGGTTGCCTGTAGATCTACTATTGAACCAGACAAAAGACACTGACACACACAGCCATCAAACCTACGTTAAAAAATGGGCTGATAGGATGCGTGCTGCTTACAAAATCGCTGCAGAAAACAGTCAAAAGTCTTCAGATAAAGGCAAAAAGCAGTACGACAAACGCTTAAAAGGTGTCACACTCCAACCAGGCGACAGGGTGTTGGTCAGAAACCTCTCTGAAAGAGGAGGCCCAGGGAAACTGCGCGCTTACTGGGAGTCAGCAGTACATCGCGTAGTTGAGAGAGTGGGAGATGGACCAGTCTATAAAGTACAAGCAGAGAGAGGCAGCCAAGTGATGCGAGTGTTACACAGAAACCTGCTGTTGCCTGTAAATGACTTGCCTTTAGAAGAAGAACTGCCTGCAAAAGAAAAGACAAAACAGAAACGGAAGAAGAGGACAGAGACAAATCCTAACAGTGACAATACAGACAATGACAGCTCGGAGGAAGAAGAGGAAAATACTTACCGCTACAACCTCCGTAGCCAAATCCCATGTTACAGACCCGTAAATCGTCAGCAAAATGCCTCAAATCTCCCAGACCAAAACACTCAGCAACCAGTACCTGTCATGCCAGAGCAAAATCCTCAAAATCAGCAAAGGCTTCGAGCGACAGCTAGAGAGTTCTGCCCACCAGTAAGGCAGGAACCGGTCCCCGTTCAGCAGGATGCTGAGGAGCAAATGGATGGACCAGCTTTGCTGCAAGAAGAACGTCAAGGACAAGTGGAGGTGATGGATAGAGAACAGGAGGAACTGAGAAGGTCACAGCGGAGAGCAAGGCCAGTAGAGAGACTGACCTACGACGTCCTGGGACAGCCATCGTACCAGCCTTGGACTGCAGACGTAAGACCTGTCCTACTCCCTACCCCTGTGCCGCTAACTCAAAACTATATGCCATTCCACTACCTCACCCAACCTCAGTCCCATGGTTATAATTGGTACACTCTCATGCATTAAGTCACCCTAGAACATGAAATGTCGGGAGACATTTATTTGAAGTGGGGGAGAGTGTAGAGGGTTGGAAATAGTTAATAGTTATGTAAGAGGTGAAAAAGACATTTGGATAAGAAAATTTAAGAAAAACAGGCACCCCTACAATTTTATGTTATTCCTTAATTGTTTATTTTTCTACAATGCATTTGTAATCCACCTGGTTCCATTATAACTCATGTGAGTTGAGTGCAGTTTCATACGCCGACCAATAGATGGCGCATGTCGCACAGTGATAGAGAGTAGACTCGCGCACTGGAGTACGAAGAATAAAACTCCTTGTGTGAAATAACGAAACGTGTTTTGCTGATTCTCTATCACAGGTTGGTAAATACTAATAATTCAAGAGTGCAATATAAACTGTAAGAGTCCTAGGATGTCCGAGATTATATTGTGATACGTGTGAGGCGAAAAGCGGGTTTGTAAGGGTATTTCTGTTAAAGTTGATGTGTTGTTGTATAAGCTAACCTGCTAATGTTAATGATCGAGTGTATGGGACGTACCACAACAGTGAAATCCGCCCATGTTAAAAACCATTTGGTTACTTTATTTAAAGACAGTTATGAAACGGTTTTCATACAGTACGACATTTACTGGTTTGATTTGTCACCAAGTGTGCATATTTCGGGTGTATTACCGAATACCAGGAATACTATTGTAAGTGTGTTAGGTACACAGTGGCCAGGTCAGTGAATTGTTAAGAATAACACCACATGCTGTACATTTATGACAGTGCTTAAAATGATTAATGTAAATGTAAGTTCATGGGTTATTGTTTAAAATATAAATATTTGAACAAGTTAAAAGCTATATACATGGGAAGGAGATAAAACCAATAATTCATTTCATGTTCGAGTAATTTGTTAAGAATGTTAAGTATACAGTTAATGTCAAATCGGAAATTGTGATAAATGGACATGATTGTGTTTTGTTTAATGGTGATGTGATCAGACAAGAGAGAAACTATGGACTTTGATAGTAAATACTAGTCAGTTGATGTTGGTCATGTGAATGACTTGAAAGAAGAATAAAACTCCTTGTGTGAAATAACGAAACGTGTTCTGCTGATTCTCTATCACAGGTTGGAGAGTTAACTTCCACATGCACGTTTCCTCCTCCTGGGCCGCTACCCAGGGGAGCAACATGTTCACTGTGTCTGAAAGTGTTGGCAGCGGACAGCATGAAGCCAAATAAATTAAGACGTCACCTACAGACATTACATCCTCAACACGTTGATAAGCCGCTTGATTTTTTTCAGCGAAAACGTGCGGAGTACGGCCAACAATCATCCCGCTTTGTGAACGCTACATCAGTAAACCAGCGAGCACTTTCAGCATCATTTAAAGTGGCGCACCAAATTGCGCAGTGCAAAAAACCCCACACAATTGCAGAGGAGTTGATACTGCCTTTTTCTACCTTTTTCTTCAGACTAAAATGTTAAATATATTGGTACTCCTGTGTTAATGTTCCAGATCAATTTACATTTAATATTATTTATTGATTGAATTATTTTTCTCAGCATCAAATGGTTCAGGTGGTCAAAAATGTTTCTAGTTTAAATAAGGATTGACATATTTTTTATTTCAGGCACTTTGATGCACTTTTTTTTTTTCTGTTTTAGACTATAACAGGGTTTATGTGTGGCAAAATAAAGTTAATATTTGTTGAAAGTTGATTTATATTGCTTTTTTCTTTTGTTAATGTTAAAAAGGATACAATTTTAGGTATACTTATACAATTTTTATAGATAATGATCTTATTTATAGTCACTGCGGCGAGTTGGGGGGGCGCGAAATATTTTCTCTTTCCTAGGGGGGGCTTTGCAAAAAATAATTGAGAAGCACTGCATTAGTCTATGTTGGATGTCCTGGCTCCTCTATGGGTTCCTCCTCGAGTTAGACTGCGTATGGTGTTGTTTTTTTCCCAGAGCTTGCCGCTCCAACCCTACATGCAAGTCACTCCTGTTTCTTTTCCCTTCCTGCTTGCCCTGTCCCGTCAGGAGCACGTGGGGCTAGCCTTTGGAATCGAAGCCGGCCATCTTCCTCTAATTCTAAGTCTGGACTGTACTCAGTGGCCATTTTGTTCATGTTTTCTTTCCATAATAAACACATGTACTTCACCTGCATTTGGGCTTAAATCTCTTTCACCTGTGCGCTCCGACACATGTATTTGACAGAGCGGGATGCAGCCTTGGCAGAGGTATGCGCTCTCTGAGTGCCTTCTAGTTACATATAATAATAGTAGCTGTTAAAAGCTGAGTAGTCACAGCGTCTTCTTCTGGCATGAAGAAGATAAGCAAAGCTTGACTCGGTTCTCTTCTTAGCCGTCAGGCACGTTTATGAAATGTTGCATGGAACAGAGCATGTACCATGTTCCTCAAACCAAAGATCCTTTTCTTCTCTTTCAGCAGGATCTTTATTTCAGGGTTGATCCAGGGTTTGTTGTTTGAGAAACACTTTGTAGTCTTGGTGGGTATTTTGTTCTCCATACCAAAGTTAATGTACTCTGTGATCGTGTGTGCAAGGCTGTCAAAGTCTTCTGTAACCCAGCTGAGAAAATGACCCTTTTTCTCAGATTTCATTTGTATTAATGAAAGTGTGTGATTTTATTTTGAAAAACGGTTATTTTGGGAAGAGGAAGTGTGATCCTCGTTATCCAACTTTTAAATTCCCATTTCATGGTCATGCTGGGTGATCTGGGTCTTTCCATTCGTTGAGAGTGATATTAGCCCCGCCTTCCGAGCAAAGTGCTGAGGTGCTCTGCTGGTCATCAGTCTTTCACGATATGAGAGCGGACGAGAGAGGCTGTGAGCGGTCTGGTTCACACTGATACCTCCTCTTGGTGAGTTAATTCAGAAAGATGCTATAAATGGATCTAAACACTCTCCAAACGCTAATTTGCAACCTTTATTATCCTAAGTTGACGGGAGCACGAGCTTGAGAGGCCGTGAAGCGGTGACTTTTGCTGTGTTCACACTGAGACCTCATCTTGGTGAGTGAAATACATGCTAATGTTAGCGTTATGCTAATGCTAATCGCGAGTGGATTTTTTCCTGTTTAAAAGCAATGGAAAAGGCTGTCTTTGTGTCTGTATGGTTTTCCTAAATGTGATTTCAGTTCCCAACAGTATGCTGAAGTACTTTTAGTTCTTATGCACTATTTCTGTCAAATGTAATGTGTAGTTTGATGCTAAAAGCACATGGTGTTGGTCTCCTATGTAAAAGCATAGGTTATGCTAAACCCAGTAGCTCAGACCGGATTTTACTGATTTTAAAAAGAGGAATTCATTTAATTGGTTATATGAAAAAAAGGGTATTTCATGTGCTACCAGAGAGATTGTGAGAAAGGAACACATGCATGTAAGATGTAAGATGTGAAATGTAAGATATTACTATAGTGCTGGATTGTAATAATAGTAATATGAGAGAAGAATTTAAACACTAAGCTATGGTGTTATATAAGAAGGGGTTGGGAGACGAATTACTCTAGCTGTAAACAATAATACCATTATTGCTGTGCAGGCTAGGTTTTTTTGGTTGCCGACCAAAAACCTTTTGGATCCTGGATTCTCTCTGAATGGAGATGGCAAGCCTGACCCGAGTTTGAACCGAGATTGAACAGAGGTCTGACCAAGGTCTCGATTGAAGGATATCCCTCCTCTCTCCAGTGCACAACATTGAAGTGGTAACAACTCAAGCTGCCGCTTTAAAAGAGGAAAAGAAACCTGAGCCGGGAGATACAAGATATCTTGGCTGGTCAAACAGCTAAACCAAACGGACAAACAAACACTGAGCTCAGTAAGACATTTTTTGGGTTTTATTTCATCAGAATCAGAATCAGAATCAGGTTTATTGCCATTGTTCATGTAGTACACAAACTAGGAATTTGTCTCGGTACAATGCTGCAACATTAAACATGATAAGATAAGAGAAATAAACTATACATGTAATAAAGTGTAGGATAAGATTAAGTGATACTGGTCAACAGTTAAAATATATATTAGCCAGCAGCAGATACTGTGGAGAACTATATAGTGCAGTCGGTAATGCAGGAAGAAAACAGTGATGATTGACATGAGTCTGGTTGAGCTGCTGTACATGGTGCACGAGAGTCACTTAGTGTTCAGCAGTCTAATGGCAGAGGGGAAGAAGCTGTTCATGTGACGGGAGGTTTTAGTCTGGATGGACCGAAGTCTTCTACCAGAGGGGAGGGGGGCAAACAGTACATGACCAGGGTGTGAGGGATCGGCTATGATCCGGCCAGCACGCCTCCGGGTCCTGGAGATGTACAGATCCTGGAGAGATGGGAGCTTGCAGCCGATCACCTTCTCAGCAGTGCGCACGACGCGCTGCAGCCTTAGTCTGTCCCTGGCAGTGGCTCCTGCGTACCACACGGTTATGGAGGTGGTGAGGATGGACTCGATGATGGCTGTGTAGAACTGCACTAACATCTTGGTGGGTAGCTTGAGCTTCCTCAGCTGCCGCAGGAAGAACATCCTCTGCTGGGCTTTTTTGATGAGTGAGCTGATGGTCAGCTCCCATTTGAGGTCCCTGGTGATGGTAGTGCCTAGGAAGCGGAAGGAATCAGCAGTGGTGATGGGAGAGCCTGAGAGGGTGAGGGGGGGCAGAGGAGTAGTGACTTTCCTGAAGTCTACAATCATCTCCACTGTCTTCAGAGCGTTCAGCTGCAGGTTGTTATTGCTGCACCAGGACGCCAGCTGGGCCACCTCTCTCCTGTAGGTGGACTCGTCGCCGTTGGAGATGAGCCCGATGAGGGTGGTGTCGTCCGCAAACTTGATCAACTTGACAGACTGGTGGCTGGAGGTGCAGGAGTTGGTGTAAAGGGAGAAGAGTAGGGGGGAAAGTACACAGCCCTGGGGTGATCCGGTGCTGATGCTAGTATAGTCTGAGACAGTCTTTCCCAGCCGCACATGCTGCCTCCGGTCCGTCAGGAAGTCGATGATCCACCTGCAGAGGGAGTCAGGCACGTTGAGCAGGGACAGCTTGTCCCGGAGCAGAGCGGGGCGGATGGTGTTGAATGCGGAGCTGAAGTCCACAAACAGGATCCTGGCGTAGGTTCCCGGGGAGTCCAGGTGCTGCAGGATGGAGTGGAGGGCCAGGTTGACTGCATCGTCTACAGACCTGTTGGCTCGGTAGGCAAACTGCAGCGGGTCCAGGAGAGGGGTGGTGATGGACTTGAGGTGGGACAGGACCAGGCGCTCAAAGGACTTCATGACTACAGAGGTGAGCGCTACAGGTCTGTAGTCATTAAGTCCAGTGATCCGTGGCTTCATGCCGGCCGTTGTTATATTTGTATATTTGTAAGTTGTATATTTTGTTCCTTTTATCTTTAATAATAACGGATATGAATTGCTCATTTCCTGCCTCCAGCCATTTCATTCCACATTCACTTTAATTCCCTATTGTAACCCTTACGAACCTAGCAACTGGTCTACACTTAATAATTTTCCTTACCTAATTAACATAAGGCAAGGGTTACAGCCCAGCCAGGTCATACCAAAGACCACATAAAAATGGTGCTTTCTGCCTTCTAGCGTGGTGCTCCGCATAATGGAATGGGGAAAGTAAAGTTACACACAGAGCTACCAGAGGACTGACCCCCCACTGTAGCTTCCACTACTTACAGTAGCTGTGTGGCCTAGGGTCAGAGAAACGGAGATAGGCGCCGCCCATATACGCCTTCATGGTGTGAAGGGATTAACTAATTAACTAACTAAGGGTTACACTTCCCCATATGGATCACAGAGTTGCTCTCACACACTGGAGTCAAAACAGTCCTTCAGAGCGCCCTCAGCCTCATTGGACCATCTCTTCACTGTGTGGGTACAGGAGGTTTTCTGAGAACCAGAGGTTTGTATACATACTGCATAGATGAGGGGGGGCTGAAAAGTCCATAGGCTGAAAAGTTCATCGTGGTCAAATCT
The DNA here is from genome assembly GCA_020510985.1 of Pholidichthys leucotaenia. Lineage (NCBI taxonomy): Eukaryota > Metazoa > Chordata > Actinopteri > Cichliformes > Pholidichthyidae > Pholidichthys > Pholidichthys leucotaenia. The sequence continues at coordinate 62,877,217 of CM035847.1, forward strand.
GACCAAATGTGGTTTATCTTTCATCCACAGGGATCCAAGTGCTGCAACACCAATGGAAGAAGTGTTTGGACCGAAGGGGAGACTATGTTGAAAAATATACCACATTTGGTCAAATTTGACTACTATGAACTTTTCAGCCCCCCCCCCACCCGTACAATTGAAACCAGAAGTTTATATACACTGTATAAAAAGAGACAAAACCTTTTTTTTTTTTTTTTTGCTCACTGTCTCACATTAAATCTGACTAAACGTTTCCTGTTTTAGGTCAGTTAGGATTACCAAAATTATTTGTATTTGCTAAATAATCTTCTAGAGATTTTTTTTTTTTTTACAACTTTCTTCAAAGTCAGAAGTTTACATACATTTCCTTAGTATTTGGTAGCATTACCTTTAAACTGTGTGACTTGAGTCAAATGTCTTGGGTATCCTTCCACGAGCTTCTCACAATAGTTTGCTGGAATTTTGGCCCATTCCTCCTGACAGAACTGGGGTAACTGAGTCAAGTTTGTAGGTTATACTGAGTTATATGAATTTTTATGAATATGAATATGAATTTTTCTTTATAAAGCTTAATGTGTATACCTAGGAAATCCTGTTACCATATTTGGAGTTACTGAGTAGTGGAAAAAACAGATTGAAGGATGCTGATATGACTGTGAACGTTCAGTTCTATCACTGACTGATCAGCTTATCACTAGTGTTTTCTGCATGGACCCAGCAGATATAAACTTAGTCATTAATGAAATAATCAAGAGGCTCAGCAAACGTTATCAATTGTGTCATGAATGAACTATCAAGAAGTGACCCCACCCTAACGGCCCCTTGGATATATATATATATATATACAGTGGGGCAAAAAAGTATTTAGTCAGCCACCAATTGTGCAAGTTCTCCCACTTAAAAGATGAGAGAGGTCTCCAATTTTCATCATAGGTATACCTCAACTATGAGAGACAAAATGAGAAAAAAAATTCCAGAAAATCACATTGAATGATTTTTAGTGAATTAATTGGTAAATTCCTCGGTACAATAACTATTTGGTCAATAACAAAAGTTCATCTCAATACTTTATGTACCCTTCATTGGCAATGACAGACGTCAAACGTTTTCTGTAAGTCTTCACAAGGTTTTCACACACTGTTGCTGGTATTTTGGCCCATTCCTCCATGCAGATCTCCTCTAGAGCAGTGATGTTTTGGGGCTGTCGCTGGGCAACACGGACTTTCAACTCCCTCCAAAGATTTTCTATGGGGTTGAGATCTGGAGACTGGCTAGGCCACTCCAGGACCTTGAAATGCTTCTTACGAAGCCACTCCTTCATTGCCCGGGTGGTGTGTTTCGGATCATTGTCATACTGAAAGACCCAGCCACATTTCATCTTCAATGCCCTTGCTGATGGAAGGAGGTTTTCACTCAAAATCTCACGATACATGGCCCCATTCATTCTTCCCTTTACACGGATCAGTCGTCCTGGTCCCTTTGCAGAAAAACAGCCCCAAAGCATGATGTTTCCACACCCATGCTTCACAGTAGGTATGGTGTTCTTTCTCCTCCAAACACGACAAGTTGAGTTTTTACCAAAAAGTTCTATTTTGGTTTCATCTGACCATATGACATTCTCCCAGTCCTCTTCTGGATCATCCAAATGCTCTCTAGCAAACTTCAGACGGGCCTGGACATGTACTGGCTTAAGCAGGGGGACACGTCTGGCACTGCAGGATTTGAGTCCCTGGCGGTAAAAACAGACAAGATAACCAGGATGTGTAGAAGTGACCAAGTTTACAAACAGATTCTGACACATGCACTAAAATCAGTTGACACACCAATGAAATGTAAGGTCAAGTGTTAGTTGGCTGGAGTTATATATATATATATATATATGGTTGGATGGTGTTGGATGGTGCTTTCAACACCATCCAACCGATGATTCTGAAGGACAAGCTGCTGTGCGCAGGGGTGGACCAGCACCTGTCATCATGGATCCTGGACTACCTCACTAACCGGCCTCAGTTTGTGAGAACCCGGGACTTTGTGTCCGACACGATCATCGGTAGCACGTGGGCCCCCCAGGGAACGGTTTTGGCTCCCTTTCTGTTCACCCTTTATACTGCGGACTTCTCACACAACACAACACACTGCCATCTACAGAAGTTCTCTGATGACTCTGCGATCGTTGGCCTCATCTCCAACGGAGATGAAGCTGAGTACAGAGGGCTTATCCAGGACTTCGTGGACTAGTGCCATCGGAACTGCCTCCAGATCAACGCGAGGAAAACTAAGGAGCTGGTGGTGGACTGCCGCAGGCAAGGACAACCCCTCACAGCACCAGTAAATATACAGGGAACAGACATTGAGATGGTGACATCCTATAAGTACCTGGGTGTTCATCTGAACAATAAACTAGACTGGTCACAATACTGACGCACTCTACAAGAAGGGACAATGCAGGCTGTTCCTACTGAGGAGACTCAGGTCTTTTGGTGTACAAAGGGCGCTGCTGAAGACATTCTATGACACGGTGGTGGCATCAGCCATCACTTTTGGAGTGGTCTTCTGGGGCAGTGGCATTACAGCAGCCGATAGGAAGAGACTGAACAAACTGATCAAGAAAGCTAGCTCTGTCCTGGGGCAGCGCCTTGACCCAGTGGAGGAGATGGGAGAGAGAAGGATGGTGGCTAAACTGTCATCTTTGCTGGAGTCCGAATTCCACCCTATGCAGGACATATTGAATGCACTGAGGAGCTCATTTAGCAGCAGACTACATCATCCCAGGTGCACAACCAACAGGTTTCGCAGGTCCTTCCTACCTACGGCTGTCAGACTGTACAACCAAAGTAGGGCTGCTCGCAGAGATAGCAAAAAGACGTGACAACCTAATAGTATTGAATGCAAAAGACGCAATAGACTTACACAATGGTCCCCTCCAGTATACAACTAGGAAAATACTGGTCACTATGGAGGGTGAGAATATGTATGGGTACGTATGTCATACCATGTAGGATAACTAAGTAGACGGTTGTGCTGTTTCATTCCATCTAACTACAATGCTCCGCACTGTGTGTGTTTATATATATATTTACTCTATCTAGCAACAATGCTCCACACTGTGTGTGTTTATATATTTACATATTTATTCCATCTAGCTACAATGCTCCGCACTGTGTTTATATACTCATATATTTATTCCATCCAGCTACAATGCTCCGCACTGTGTTTATATATTTATATATCTATCCCATCTAGCTACAATGCTCCGCACTGTGTGTCTATATATATATATTTATATTTATATGTACATATGTATACTTGCTGCTCTTGTTTTTTTCTCTTGCCTTCTGATTGTTGCTCTGAGTGTTGCTATCCCTGTGCTGTTGCAATCCTGGAATTTCCCCATTGTGGGACTAATAAAGGCTTATCTTATCTTATCTATCTATCTATCTATATCTATATATCTATATCTATCTATCTATATCTATTTATCTATCTATCTATCTATCTATATATATATATATATATATATATATATATATATATATATACACACAAGTTAAATTAGCTATAATTTCATTTGTTTGCTTGCCAAATAATTTAACCTATATCAATAATTGTTAATCCCCAATAACTTTTATTCTTCAAACTGTAAGTGTCTTCTTTTAAAACAATGTATTTTAAACCATCCATCCATCCATCCATCTTCTACCGCTTTTCCGGAGGTCCGAGTTGCGGAGGCAGCAGTTCAAGCAGAGAAGCCCAGACTTCCCTCACCCCAGCCATCTGCTCCAGCTCTTCAGAGAGGATACCAAGGCGTTCCCAGACCAGCTGGGAGACACAGTCTCTCCACCGAGTCCTGGGTCTGCCCCGGGGTCTCCTCCCATTGGGACGTGACCGAAACACCTCAAGTGGGAGGCGTCCAGGAGGCATCCTAATCAGATGCCCATACCACCTCAACTGACTCCTTTCAATGTGGAGGAGCAGCGGTTCTACTCTGAGCCTCTCCTGGATGACGGAGCTCCTCACCCTATCTCTGAGGGTGAGTCCAGCAATCCTACGGAGAAAGCTCATTTCAGCCGCTTGTATCCGCGATCTCGTTCTTTTGGTCATTACCCAAAGCTTGTGACCATAGGTGAGAGTAGGAACATAGATTGACTGGTAAATCGACAGCTTTGCCTTAGAACTGAGCTCCCTCTTCACCACAACAGACCAGTACAATGTCTGCATCACTGCAGATGCTGCTCCAATCCATCTGTCAATCTCTCGCTCCATTTTCCCCTCACTCATGAATAAGACCCCAAGATACTTAAACTCCTCCACTTGGGGCAGGAGCCTGTCCCCAACCTGGAGAGGACAATCCACCTTTTTTCGGCTGAGGACCATGGACTCAGACTTGGAGGTGCTGATTCTCATCCCAGCCGCTTCACACTCAGCAGCAAACCGTCCCAGCAAGAGCTGGAGGTCATTGCTGGATGAAGCCAACAGGACAACATCATCTGCAAACAACAGAGATGAGATCCTGTGGTCACCAAGCATGACACCCTCCATTCCCTGGCTGCGCCTAGAAACCCTGTCCATAAAAATTATGAACAGGATCGGTGACAAAGGGCAGCCCTGGCAGAGTCCAACTCTCACTGGGAATGAGTCCGACCAAGTGTTGGCAATACGAATTTTAAACCAACAAAAATTTAATCAGTTTTGTCTGTAAATTAATAAGATTTGCCAAACTTATAATATTGTCTAAAAGTGGATATGTAGGGAAAAATAATAAATTTGCCAACAAATAAGGAAACTGTTCATAAAGTATATTCTAGATATCCCCTCCCGCTTTTTTCTTTTTTCTTTTTACATCACCCCAAGGGCAGGTAGACAAACATAGACCAAATAAATAATTCAGGACAAAACAAACAGACATCAAACAAAAGAAGAAAGAACAACAGAAAAGGTAGAAGAAGCTAGACTATCAGTGTCATCTGAAGTTATTCTAAATGCAATAATCAGGTCATCTAAGTCCAGTCTCTAAATGTCAAGCTTCAAAACATCAATAGTCAGTTTACTTTAAAATCAAACTATATTTCAGTCAGGTCTTGAGGCCTTCTCCCACTGACAGTGTGTCATCAGGGGTGCCTGCATTTTGATTAAGCATGCTGATAGAAAGGATTCTTCGTCAATATTTTCTTTACTCAACCATGGTGTCAGAACATCTTGTGAAACACTGAATATCACTGTCACTTAGGACATGAATTCTAATAAAGCTAAGGTCTCAGTGTCTCAAAAAGAAAAAAGGAGAAAAAACATTATTATTGTATCCAAGTGTCATACTTTTTGTTGTTATTGCAACGTAATTTTATCTATCATAAAGAATTGCAATACAGTCATTTCATAATCGTTTTCTTTTAAATTTTGTATGTGATAACATAGTTCAGATTAATCTTTGCTTTACAAACCAAATTATAATTTACTTATTTCAATTTATGGCCATGTAATCATACAGTTCACAGGACTGCCTCCTCTGGAAACCAGTTTTTCAAGATTTTCTCCATAATCCATGCTCAAGTTTGTCCTGTAACGAGAAAAACAGTCATTTTTCTAAATTTATTTTGTAGTCACCCTTGAAGGCAGAAATCTGAGAAGGGTATGAGTAAGATCCTTAATTCTCAGGCAATGGAAGAGATCTTCAGTTTCTATTTTTGTCATTTTGATCTCAAAATATATTTATTCCATGCATGGTTTAGATAAAAGTTTTAGTAATTATCATTTTGAAATTCAAATATAAGCATATACTTTTACACTTTAGAAGTATATTTAGATGTTAAAAGGTTACCCATTATCTCAAACTTGTTGGCTGCCATTTTAAATAATGTTGCACATAACTTTTAATTAAAATTTATCAACAGATAAAAAATTAAACACCTTTCTCTCTCTGGTTTGCAGCTCGTCAAGCATTCGTTAACTCATTCACACATTCACTCATCTGTCTACTTCCGTTCTGGTCTGTTATCTGTCTGGTGTGTAATCAGTTAGGCATGAGGGCATTATTATTATTATCATTATTCTTTTGTACTAGTAAAGGTGTGATTACTTAAGAAATACTTATTACCATGTGCTAGTGCATTTGTATACTCATAACTGTAAACTATATCTCAAATGTGTGTGTACTTTGTCTGACTATTGTCCCACATATAAAAATATTATCATCCATCTTCTTCCGCTTAATCCTTTTTGGGTCGCGGCTGGGGGGTGGGGTGGAGCCTATCCCAGCAACTTTGGGCGAAAGGCAGGGTACACCGTGGACAGATCACCAGTCCATCGCAGGGCCAACACAGAGAGACACACAACCATTCACTCTCACAGTCATACCTAAGGACAATTTAGAATCCCCAGTTTTGATGCTGATTAACCTAACTTGCATGTTTTTGGCATGTGGGAAGAAAATGGAGAAATCCCGGAGTAAACCAACGCAGACATGGGGAGAACATGCAAACTCCACACAGATCACTGTTGGTCAGGGGCTGGGATCAAACCCAGGATCCCCCGGCCAAGGGTGAGTTGCTGTGCTGCCACAGTGCTAACCACTCTTCCACTGCACTGCCCCCAAAAAATGTTGTCAGGAAAAAACAAACAACAAAACAAAACAAAAAAAAATGTTGGTGTAGGTGCGTTTTACCACAGGGTTTTTCTTGTTTTATCCCATCTGTTGGGCTAGTAAACCACAGCAAACAGTGTCCATTCGTCCCTCTCATCGGCACCCAGAGAATGTCCATCTTATTGTTGTCTTTGTCCATTCTTCAGTTCTCAGCTGTTATTATTATCTTCGGCGCACACACACATAGAGCAGAGAATGTTCATGACCCACTTACAGAGGTGGGGTTATGTTACTCAGCAGTTCTTGGAGACGATTGCCACAAATGAAGTACACAGAGGTGGAGTCATGTTTGTCACTCAGCAGTTCTTGGTTACAGGCAGTTGCCACAAGCAACACAATACTGGCCTGTTGTTGCCTTCAGCCACCTGCTGGTGACAAGCAAGAGAGTTCTTAGTCCGTTGTGCCAGAGAACTGCTCATTCAGGACGTGTGCATGCTGGAGGTGTGCATGTTGTAGTTCTGGTTGATGGATGGATTTGGTGATGACGTTGGTGTTGACACTGGGTGATGATGCTGGGGTGAGGGAAGCAATTAAGATAGCACTGGTCTGCCATGGCTCAGTTTGCCCCCCCCCCAAAAAAAAACAAAAACAAAAACAAAGGAGAAAAAGATTCCTGAGACGTATATTCTGTTCATATATCATCCACATGGAAATTAAAACTAGGACTTAAATAAAATGCCACAGTTTCTTTGTTGTGGGTGTCAGTCTGTGTGGCTACTGTCTTAATACAATTAAAATATGTGCTTCCTTGAAAAAGAAAATGTGTAGAATTATAAGATTATAAAGTACAATGAAAAGGGTAAATTAGGTTGTAATATACAGTGGGGCAAAAAAGTATTTAGTCAGCCACCAATTGTGCAAGTTCTCCCACTTAAAAGATGAGAGAGGTCTCCAATTTTCATCATAGGTATACCTCAACTATGAGAGACAAAATGAGAAAAAAAAATCCAGAAAATCACATTGAAGGATTTTTAATGAATTAATTGGTAAATTCCTCAGTAAAATAAGTATTTGGTCACCTACAAACAAGCAAGATTTCTGGCTCTCACAGACCTGTAACTTCTTCTTTAAGAGGCTCCTCTGTCCTCCACTCGTTACCTGTATTAATGGCACCTGTTTGAACTCTATCAGTATAAAAGACACCTGTCCACGACCTCAAATAGTCAGACTCCAAACTCCACTATGGCCAAGACTAAAGAGCTGTCAAAGGACACCAGAAACAAAATTGTAGACCTGCACCAGGCTGGGAAGACTGAATCTGCAATAGGTAAGCAGCTTGGTGTGAAGAAATCAACTGTGGGAGCAATTATTAGAAAATGGAAGACATACAAGACCACTGATAATCTCCCTCGATCTGGGGCTCCATGCAAGATCTCACCCCGTGGGGTCGAAATGATCACGAGAACGGTGAGCAAAAATCCCAGAACCACATGGGGGGACCTAGTGAATGAGCTGCAGAGAGCTGGGACCAAAGTAACAAAGGCTACATCAGAAACACACTACGCCGCCAGGGACTCAAATCCTGCAGTGCCAGATGTGTCCCCCTGCTTAAGCTAGTACATGTCCAGGCCCGTCTGAAGTTTGCTAGAGAGCATTTGGATGATCCAGAAGAGGATTGGGAGAATGTCATATGGTCAGATGAAACCAAAATAGAACTTTTTGGTAAAAACTCAACTTGTCGTGTTTGGAGGAGAAAGAACACCATACCTACTGTGAAGCATGGGGGTGGAAACCTCATACTTTGGGGCTGTTTTTCTGCAAAGGGACCAGGACGACTGATCCGTGTAAAGGAAAGAATGAATGGGGCCATGTATCGTGAAATTTTGAGTGAAAACCTCCTTCCACCAGCAAGGACATTGAAGATGAAACGTGGCTGGGTCTTTCAGCATGACAATGATCCCAAACACACCGCCCAGGCAACGAAGGAGTGGCTTCGTAAGAAGCATTTCAAGGTCCTGGAGTGGCCTAGCCAGTCTCCAGATCTCAGCCCCATAGAAAATCTTTGGAGGGAGTTGAAAGTCTGTGTTGCCCAGCGACAGCCCCAAAACATCACTGCTCTAGAGGAGATCTGCATGGAGGAATGGGCCAAAATACCAGCAACAGTGTGTGAAAACCTTGTGAAAACTTACAGAAAACGTTTGACCTCTGTCATTGCCAACAAAGGGTATATAACAAAGTATTGAGATGAACTTTTGTTATTGACCAAATACTTATTTTACTGAGAAATTTACCAATTAATTCATTAAAAATCCTTCAATGTGATTTTCTGTTTTTTTTTTTTTTCTTATTTTGTCTCTCTTAGCTGAGGTATACCTATGATGAAAATTGGAGACCTCTCTTATCTTTTAAGTGGGAGAACTTGCACAATTGGTGGCTGACTAAATACTTTTTTACCCCACTGTATATCTTGATAAATGATATTATTAGGGCCTGAGCCACTGATAACATCAGTTGGCAAAAGCCCTATTGTATCTGCTTGCATTTCTTTTTTTTTTATTTTTCTATATTATTCTGCCTAAATGATCGCATTTTTCACCCTCTGAACGTTAACCAAAACACGATTTTTTTTCGCAAACCCCTCAGACCTGGCAAAAAATTCGATAAACTGGAAAACATATGTGCCCCCCCACCCCTCATTTTTTTGGGTGGGGCCAAACGTACAAGGTCTATGGAGACTGGAGACCATAAACTTTGCCGTAGAGACACAAAATTTGGGTGAGGTGTGCATCACCTCATGATATGCAAAAAACAGCATTGTGGCCCATACCCACCGCCAACAGGAAGGCTGCCATCTTGCCTCAAATTCGCCCCACCACCAATTTGGAAAAAAGTCACACCTCGCATTTGAACAAACTAGTCCTAGGGACCTGCTCCGATTGAGCTCATTTTTACATAGCGGCATCTATAGACATTGGCCATTCAAAATTGTATAAATTAAGTCAAAATCTGAAAAGGCGTTGCCAGGGCGCCATGGCGAAATTTGACTCCTCCCATTACAAATTCAACCACCTGTAACTCGGGCAAAACTTGTCCGATGTCCACAAAACTTTCCATGAAGGAAAATATTGCCACCCTGGATGCAATGACATCAAAATACCTGACAAAAGATATAGTGCCACATAGTGGTTAATGAAAGAATTGCTGAAAACTGTTTTATTTATTACTCACACTTGGCTGGCAAGAATGACGTGAAATTTTCAGAGATTCATCAGAACACAGCCATGATCATAACTGAACATCAACGTTAGTATGACATCATACGTGTTACCATGGACAGGCCCTCCTCGTCATTCAATCCATGAGCTTATGGGGAGGGGTGGGAAGGTCTTGGAGGTCAAAATTTTTCAACATATGTTGAGGTCACTGTCATATGTAGTCCAATATGGGTGGACAACACATAACTTACAGGGAAGTGTTGCCATGGCAACATGGCGACGGTTGACTACTCGCCATGAAATTTTGGAAAGTTGTATCTTGGACAAACTTTGTCTGATTTTCACCAAATTTTCGAATATGGATAATAGTCCCACCCTGAACATTTCTGTATAAAATAACAAAAGTTTTAGCGCCACCTAGTGGTAACAACATTAGACCCTTGTAAATTGGACAAACTTTGTACGATTTGCAACAAATTTTATATGATCAATATTCTCCCTTCCCCAAACTCGTCTATATACAAATAATAAACAACACTCATAATGCCCCCTAATGATTAAAGGAAGAATTACTGACGGGCAAAACTTGTCCGATGTCCACAAAACTTTCCATGAAGGAAAATAGTGCCACCCCGGATGCAATGACATCAAAATACCTGACAAAAGATATAGCGCCACATAGTGGTTAACGAAAGAATTGCTGAAAACTGTTTTATTTATAACTCACACGCGGCTTCCCAGAATAACCTGAAATTTTCTGAGGTTCATCAGAACACAGCCATGATCATAACTGAACATCAATGTTAGCATGACATAAAACATGTTACCATGGACACGCCCTCCTCGCCATTCAATCCACGAGCTTATGGGGAGGGGTGGGAAGGTCTTGGAGGTCTAAATTTGTGAACATATGTTGAGGTCACTGTCATATGTAGTCCAATATGGGTGGATAACACACAACTTACAGGGAAGTGTTGCCATGGCAACATGGCGACGGTTGACTACTCGCCATGAAATTTCGGAAAGTTGTATCTTGGACAAACTTTGTCTGATTTTCACCAAGTTTACCACAATGGATAATAGTCCCACCCTGGACACTCCTATATAAAATAACAGAAGTTTTAGCACCGCCTAGTGGTAACAACATTAGACTCTTGTAAACTGGACAAACTTTGTACGATTTGCAACAAATATTATACGATCAATATTTTCCCTTCCCCGAACTCGTCCATATACAAATAATAAACAAAACTCATAGCGCCCCCTAATGATTAAAGGAAGAATTACTGACGACTGTTTTTTTTAATTTTTCTCTCACCAGCTTAACAAAATTACATGAAGGAATGACTTGGGCTCATTGATAGGACATGCACATAGTACAGAACTGTTTCCATGGTGACTGGCATTCTTCAGTGGCTTTCTCGCCAAACAAAACATTTGATTTGGAAAAATCTTTGCACAAATCATACTGATCCCACTCTGAACGTGTCTGTATATCTATATTCACAAAACTGTCACACCCACACCTACTGCTGACATGAGGTACTGCACAAAATTGTTTCTAATTTTGCACAAAGACCAGTAGTCATGATGACATGACCTTTTCAGTGGCTCCTCAGAGTGCATTGGACTACACTCGGTGGAAGTCACTTTTGTCCTGCGATAAGCACAGTTGCCATGGAAACCCACTCATTGCATTTCAATAACGGACATTTATACATGGGGCAAACTTGGAACAATTTGCACAAAATTTTCTACGATTGATATTAGTCCTGCACCAAACATGTCTACATAAAAATAACAAACAAAAGTTTTAGTGCCCCTATTGTTAAAAGGAAGAATTGCTGAAAATTTTTTTCTCTCTTTTTCTCTCACCAGCAGAAAAAAAATACATGAAGGAATCACTAGGGCTCATTGACAGTACATGTAGATAGTACAGAACTGTTTCCATGGCGACCGGTGTGCTTCAATGGCTTTCTCGCCATACAAAACATGACAGTTACAGCTCAGACAATTCTCGCCTGATTTGGAAGAATCTTTGCACAAATAATACTGATCCCACTCTGAACATGTCAGTATATCAATATTCACAAAACTGTCACACCCACACCTACTGCTGACATGAGGTACTGCACAGAATTGTATCACATTTTGAACAAAGACCAGTAGTCACAATGAAATGACATTTTCAGTGGTTTCTCAGAGTGAATTGGACTACCCTCTGTGGAAGTCACTTTTGTACTGCAATAAAAACAGTTGCCATGAAAACCCACTCCTTGCCAATCAATATGTTTTATACTTTGGAGGGTTGGGAAAGTCCAAGAGTCACCAAATGTGGAACGTAAGTCAAGATGACTCTCTTCTGTAGTTCTGTGGTGTCTGTAACATGTACCTGAAATGTAAGTGTTTCCATGTCCACATGTCCGAGTTTACCTGATCGCAATATGTTGGATAGTTGTAATATGAACAAAATGTGTCGGACTGTGACCGGAATTGCGATGATGGAGATTAATCCCACTCCACACATTTGGCACACCCACAAAAATGAGGGGTGGAGGTGCACATATCTTTTCCACTTGATCAATTTTTTTGCCGGAATTGCTATGATGGAGATAAGTCCCATTCTGCGCACTCCTACATAAAAATATTTGACAAAAGGGATAGTGCCACTTACTGCTCACAGGAAGATCTGTGCCAAATGGTTTACTTTATTATTCAAGCAGCCCATGCACTGATGACGGCACATTTTCCGAGCCAGCAAGGGACGACGGGCGCCGGGTTCCGCGGTCGCGCGGGGGGCAAAGGCCCACTTACAGCTGCTTGCAGCTTTAATTATGTTTGCTTTATGAACCACAGTGAACTAAACTGAACCTAAAATATAACAATATAAACCGACATAAAATAAAATAGAATAAAACATGTTTTCTGTTTAGAGATGTAGGGCCATATGAATTTCTGCATCCTTGGACTTTAAATAAAAGTCACAAGTTCAACAAAAAGTGGAAATCAAATGTAAAATGTAAGCCACAGAATTATTACTAAAATTCAAAACCAGCAAAAAGGTATGGTGAGAAGAGAAAAATAAAAAATCAGAAGAAGAAAACACATTCATTTAAAGAAAAATACACCCATAGGACCCTAGTTTCAGGTTTTTTATTTTTTAATTTCAAATCCTTCTGACTTTGCTCTAATGCTTGGGGTCATAAGAGCATTTAATAGCCCACACGTCTAATTGATTCAAACCAGATACTGTGGGTAAAATAAATATCAACTATATAGTTAGCAAATAGGCTTTTGTTTTCACTTTTATAATTTCTTGTGTACACATTTTCACACATTTTCATACAAACACATTCTCACACAATGTCCTATGAAACTAATTTACTTTTATGTACATGATGTTATAATTTATTTAGATGGAAGGAGCTCTCTTTTATTTATCATACATTCTTATTTTCTGCTTTTTCTCATCTAACTTTTCTTTCAGATAATGTAATTGATGGAAACTAAATGATCCTCCATTTGGAAAACCCGTTTCAGACCAGATAGGCCAGGACACTTTCATCACCATATTTTTGCCTCATATTTTTACATATGGGAATTGCTGTAAGGGCTCACACTCTAACTTTGAGATTTTCCCATATTACATCAAAGTAAAACCCTAGGGATGTTATTTATTTAAAAACACACAGGAACAACCAGACAAACAAAGTGCAGTTATTTATTTAATGCATTTATTTTATTTTATTATAGTTAGAGGCTATTTTATTTTATTTAATACTAATTTTGAATTATACCTTAAGGTGTTTTGGTTGTTGTTATCATGTTATGGTTAATCCTTATTATATTAAAGCTATTTCTTTATTTTAAGGTTTTTTTCTTACTATAACCTTATTTTCTCTATTTTTTTTGCCTTTTTTATTTTTTCTCTGTCTGTCTGTCTCTATTTTAAGGTTATTTCTTATTATAACCTTTGTCTTCTCTATTTTTTGTCTTTTATTTTTTGTTCTCTCTGTGTGTGTCTCTCTCTATTTAAAGGTTCATTCTTATTATAACCTTTATTTTCTCTATTTTTTGTCTTTTATTTTTTTGTTCTCTCTCGCGGCCATTTATATCACTCCGCGGTAACCTGCCGCTGTATTTTTCTGTGGGTATCCTGCCGCGATATCCCCCTGCGAGGTGTTTGTACCCGTTTACTCAGCTGAAATGCACTTCACTGACGGACTCTAACCGGGGCACAGTTAAGAACTGTGGCAGACGTGTGTTTATTTCTGGGCCACTTGCTCCTTTTAGAAGAGGTTGCAGTTATTTTAGCAGAACTCTTAGCCTTAATACCTGGTTGTGTTCAACATGTCCTACTTTTAGCATTGGTTTTATAGACAATTTCAACGTGTTCTGGAACCACTCATCATTTATGAGGCCAGATGGCATCCATCCAAATAGATCTGGTGCACGTGTTCTAAGGGACAATCTGTTTTATTCCATTCAGCATTTTTCAGTACAGTGACTGAAAACTGGTGTGTTAACTCGCCCCAAAGTACCTGGGTCTACCAACCAGTCCTTCTTTGCTTCCACTTCTCATATTAATCCTATTAATCCAAATAATTCTCGCTGTTTAGATCAGTCTTCATTTCATAACCCCATAGAGATTGTGTCTGTCTCCCATTACCCAAAACATTATAACTAAGACAAAAACATCATAACTTGATAAAGATTAAAACCACTAATTTACCACAGTTAAATAAAATAATTAAATGCAGACTGATAAATATATCTGTCAGATATCTTATATTCATTCATTAAGTGACCTTAATTAATGGTATGATCATGGATTACAATATAAATATACTCTGTCTCACAGAAACATGGCTACGCCCCGATGATTTTGTTAGAATCAATGAGCCCCCCCCCAGCCATGGTAATATTCATATTCCTAGAAATACTGGCTGAGGTGGTGGTGTTGGGGTAATATATGAATCCACATTACCAATGAACCCTCAGCCTAAGCTAAACTCAAATTGTAACTCTTTTGAATGCTTAATTTTTAGCTTAGCACATCCATCCTGGAGGTCAGAGCAGCCTATTTTATTTACCACAGTATATCACCCTCCCAGTGCTTCTTTTGCTGAATTTATGTATGAATTCTCTGAGTTTTTAACAGCCTTAGTTCTTAGTTCAGACAAGATTATCATAGCTGGTGACTTTAATATCCATAAAGATGTTGATAATGAAGTCATAGTGTAGCATTTCTCTCCCTCTTCAATTCAACTGGTTTTTCTCAGTGTGTTAGTAATCCAATTCATTGTCATAATCACACCCTTGACCTGGTCTTGGCCTATGGTGTAGAAATTGATGAGCTGCTTGTCATCCCTCAAAATTCTACACTGACTGACCACTATTTGATAACGTTCAAATTTGTGCTATCCAATTTCACAGCATCAAACAGAAATGTAGCTACCAGATACTTATCTGATAGTACCGTGGCTCGTTTAAAAGAATTAATCCCTTCAGCACTTACTGTATCACCATGTCTCAATATAGCAGACAGCACTGACTACTTGAATCCATTTGAATTAGACCTTTTAGTTGGTAGTACTGCAGCCTCACTGCAGTCAACATTTGACTCCATAGCCCCTCTTAAAAATAAAACTATTAAAAATAGGAGACTAGCTCCATGGTACAACTCCCACACCCATGTTAAAACAGAAAGTTAGATTCTGTGAAAGGCTTTGGCATGCAAATAAGACAGAAGAATCTTGTTCAGCCTGGAATGCCAGCCTTACCACCTACAAGAAATCTCTCCGTAGTGCTAGGCGACAGTACTATTTATCCTTGATAGAAGAAAATAAAAACAACTACAGATTTCTCTTTAACACTGTGGCTCAGCTAACCAACAGCCAAAATGCCATAGATCCCTACATCCCTCCAACTCTTAGTGCTGATGACTTTTTGAAAATTTTTAATGATAAAATTGTCGGTATTAGGAATAATATTCAAAAAAATAGCCCCCCCCCCAAAAAAAAATACCAAGCCTCTACCTAACACTGCTGTGCCCACAGGCTCAGAGCTCCACTTTTCTAAATTTTCTTGTATTAATCATTCTGATCTAGCCCTAATAGTGTCAGCCTCTAAACCAACTACCTGTATTTTAGATCCAATCCCCACTAGACTAGTGAAGGAATTGCTATCTCTGATTAGTCCATCTCTTTTGAACATAATTAATATGTCCCTATTGTTAGGACATGTGCCACAGTCATTTAAAGTGGCAGTAATTAAACTTCTACTTAACCTGTTGCACTTCAGTGTACCACGGGCGGACACGTCTCTCCGTCCTAGGGTGCATGAGGGCGTCCTAGGACGCACAGTGTGCGTCCTAGGAGGCACTGAAAAAAAAAAGCTGCATTTCCGTTCTTACACTACAGACACAGCCGCGAACAGAAAGCCAGAGGAGTGCTTTGATTGGTTTAGATGTGATTGACCTCTCATTCGACTAATAAGAGCCTTGAATTGGGTTTCTGAAACCTTGAAGAACCAATGACTGAAAACCTAGCAAGAAGGACCCACCTACCAACGGCTGCGAATACAGCCAGCCAATTGAAGCACAGAAGTTCGAAAGCTGTTTTGTGTAAGGCTGGGTGACACACAGGCGTTCGCTAGTCTTTTTTTCTAACTACTGTTCTTATTTGTTTTGAAAAATCGTTCGCCAAAACCGCAATTATGGAAGCGCAAAACCGCAATAATGGAATTATGGTTTGACCGGGTCGCATGACCAGAACCACGAGTCCGTAACAAGCGGACCAGCGTCATGTTCGTCTGACAGTGAGGAAGAGAAGTTCGCCAGCGACATTGCTGTTGTGGACAGGTAAGTGTTATAAGCTAAATTATTCTTTATCCCTGAAAATTGTAATCCAAATGACTTTTGACCGATTGGTAAATTACAGCTGTGCGTTATCGCAACATGACGGACCCGGACCGCTCCAGTCCGGGTCCGTCATGTTGCGAACGGCCCCCCGTCATGTTGTGAACGCCCCCGCCACCGCTACTCTTCTGTAGCGGATTGCAGATATATTGCAGATATTTTAGTGCAACTGTGCGTAGTAGACCGCAGCGCACCGTCACCGCTTTCCATCATGTAGCGATGGGCGATGGCCGTCCTCTGTAGCGGGGGGGGGGGAGTTGTTATCTTCTACATTACAGCTATTCTAGTATAATTTTTAATGCACTGTAGGTTATTTTTTCTTGTAAAAAAAAGCCACACATTTTTTACGTGGCATGCTTCTTTGTGTGTGGGGGCTTGTTTGTTCATTCATTCATTCATTCATTCATTCATTCATTCATGAATGAATAAACACCCCCCCCCACACACACACACACACACACACACAGCCCTTCACCTTTCATTAGAGCCCAAGATGAAGCTTCTATATTGAATCATTCAAGAGTTACAGACGTTTTTCCAAACTGTGCCATTTGGCACAATTTGGCACAGTTCAAAACCGCCTGGGAACAACCTAAGAAAAAAGCTGTGTAATATATTCATTTTTTGTGGTATTGTTACAAAATTTTGACCTCAGCTTGATAACACTTGGTTCTACATTTCTGTTGCATTTTCCAGCCAGTATATGACAGCTGTGTGTTATTTGCAAGCATTTGTATCTAAAAAAAAACACCCAGGCGAACTTTATTTTCTTCAAATTCAGTATGCTTAGATGACTGTTACTCAGTGGCAGGAGCACTTAGAGATTATGACTGTTTTGCCAAAAAATTCAGAGTGTTTTCTTTTAAATGAGACCAACCCCATTAAGATGCTGCAAAGGGTTGAAGAACAGCTTTTGATTTACTTTGGGTATGTTATTTTTAGGCGTTTTTAGGGAAATTGACCAGAGTTCAACAGGTTAATTCAGATGTTGTCAACCTATCAGAAGCTTTCAAAGTCATGACATCATCATCTGGGCTTTCCCAAATTGTTAAAAGGTATAGTAATCTAAGTGTAATGTAAACTTGTGACTTTGAATAAAATATAAAAAAAATTCTCAGAAATTATTTAGTAAATATTTAGCAAATAGAAATAATTTTGGTAATACTAACTGACCGAAAACAGGAAAAGTTTAGTCTGATTTAATGTCAGACAGTGAGAAAAAAGGGGTATGTGTGTTTTTCTAAAGTGCATGTAAACATCTGACCTGATCTGTCAGGTCTGACAATGCCTGACTTGACATGTCAGGTCATGCATTGGTTTGCTTGCCACCGGATAACTATGAAAACCGGTACTGCCTGCCAGTTTGTCTTGGCCTGTCCTTGCCACTGATAATACCTCTATCTGCCAAGAATGTGTTACTAGTCCTGCAAACCGGAGTGGTGGCTCAGTTGGTAGAGCATCCACCCCACACCCGGGAGGCAAGGGTTCAAATCCCGGCCGGGTCATGCCAAAGACCATATAAAAGTGGAACTTCCTGCCATCCAGCTTGGTGCTCAGCAATATTGGAATGGAGGAGGGATCTCTGTGGCGGTGCCTTGCATGGCAGCGGCCCTCTGATTCTACACTTGGGGTGTGTGTGATTTGCACTGTAGATAGGTAAAACACAATCTCGTTCTGCTGTACATGATTGGTTGTACGGTTGAATGACAATAAGGGTGATTAAAAGCTAGCGGTACTCAAATACTTTGCAAGCAGTTTCACAGAATGGTCAGTCAGAAAGCAACTCATACCAGCTTGGACATCGCCTGGGTTAACAAGGTCAGGAGTTCCTGGCATCAGAGGGCGAAGGACAGAGCTGCGGGGAGGAATCTGATCAGACCTAAATGAAACAGTCATTGTCGCCCCCAACAGGCTGCTATGAAGATGATGATGATGATGTAAAGATCTGGTTTCAGCTGTCATAATTATATTTTTTTTCCTTGACATCGTAATTGAAATAATTGTTCTATTCTAGCTTTGCAAATTTATGAGTAAAAGTTGCAAATACATGAGAAAAAAAAATCACAATACCTCAAAAATTATCACATAACCACATAAATTCAGGGGAGAAAGGTAATAAACATACAAGAAAAATATATTAATAAATTTATGAGAAAAAATTCACACCTACTGTTTATGAGAATAAAACACAAGAAAATAGTCATAAAATTCATGAGAAAAAAACCACAAACTCGAGAAAGAAAGACATGTATTTTTCTTTCTCAAGGAAAAAGTAGTAAATCTGCAAGTTAAAAAAACTAATTTAGAAGAAAAACCTCTCAAACTGGCAAAAGTAAAGTAATTCCTCACTACTGTCGTGACTTTTTAAGTTAAGTTTTTCCACAAATCTTTTTGGTGACTACTGTTAATGATACTGAGTAACTAATTTCATTAGGTAAAGTGAATTTTACCTGAGTACAGTTTCTTGCCATTCTTCTCACCTCTTAAACAGGGTAACCCTAACTTGTTGGAACTCTAACTTCTCATCCCCTTCTGCTGCCCTTTATTGTTTGCAGCACTGTGGTGCGTTCAATGTACCTCAGACAAGATAGAACTGTTGAACAATAACACAGGTCAGACACAAGCAGTCCACACCATGGCCAGTCCATCAGGAATGGTCCTGCCCTTCCTGACGGCCGTCCACGCCTGGCTAACAAATAGCTGAGTGATTGTGTAAGAAGTGAAAGTAAACCTGCTTGGAGGGTCAATCTTCTTTACCTCTACAACACTTGTTTGTTTGATCATTTTGTCTAATCATTAACCAATGGCAAACTGTCAGGGCCAGCAAACTACCCTTCTCTGCTTTACAGCCTACATTCTTATATTTGTTCCATGAAAATGTATTAAATGATTCCCAGTTGTCTATTCTTTTTGCTTCCTAGGTTTTTTCTTGGTTGCACTACTTCCAGTAGTGTAATGCATGTTAGCATTTTTGTCCAGTCATATTTCAGCCATAATGTGTCAAAGAAATCTGCCTTGAGGCCTTTAGGAAAGGATTGTTTCAGACATCTATAGCTTAAAATACGGGTGTGTGTGTGGGGGGGGGCATGCAGGGAAGAATTTGATGACATTGTGGCACACATATGCACATATGTATATCACTTCATGCTCCATATGTATACCACTTTAGGCTTCACATCTTAGATTGAACAAAGAACTGGGTCTCTTTGGAGATAACAGGAGGATGTGAAAGTTTTGTCTTTGGTATGCAAAGAGACGGCCTGGGGGGATTTTTCTGGCTGCCAGAAGCTTTGGGAGGAGGTGTTAAGATCTGAAAGAAGATGCATTGTGACTTGGGATTAAATACAATGTGACTGTGTGTTTTGTCAATGTGACTGTGTGCTTTGAAGTCCTGAGGTATTTAAATGACAAATGTCTGGGTTTCTTCCTCTTTTCTGTTTTTGATGTTGGAAGATGTGAATAAACCTGACTCGTGAGATGAACTCTGCCTTGTCATTTTCACATTTTCCACACTGGTGACCCTAAGACGTATCATGAGTGAAAGAAATTCCCCCGAGCCAGCCGGGTCAGGAGCTCCCAGCCAAGCGTATGCCGCTACCGTCCAGCTACCGGACTTTTGGCGAGACAACCCGCGCTCCTGGTTCCACTTGGTCGAAGCTCAGTTCGCCCTCCGGGGGATAACGGTAGATGACACAGAGTTCTACCATGTGATTGCCAAGCTCGACAACCGCACGGCGCAGCATGTGCAGAGCCTTGTGGAGCAGCCACCGGCCGACGACAAATACGGCGGGTTGAAGGCTGCGCTCATCCAGCGCTTCACTCTCTCAGTCCAGGAGAGAGCGGAGAGGCTCCTGGCTCTGAACAACTTGGGAGATGGCACACCCGTTGACCTGATGGAGAACATGCTGAGCTTGAGGGGCTCAGACAACGACGACTTCATCTTCACCCACATTTTCCTGAGAACCCTACCTTCGGCCACGAGAGCGACCCTGGCCAGTTCGCCGTTGTTGGCCCAGCGGGACTTCCGCGCGCTGGCCCAGGAGATGCACCGGATTTTCAACGCCAGCAAACAGCGCACGGCCACTGCGACAGCGACAGAGTTTGGCGCCACGGCCGGAGATGGCGAGGGGCCAGAGACGGTGGTAGCAGACCCACCGACGACGGCGGCGGCGGGGGCCAAGGATCGCGGAGGAGACACCTTCTGTTTCTACCATCGCCGCTTTGCAGAGAAGGCACGCAAATGTATACCACCGTGCCAGTTCAAGCGCTCGGGAAACGCCAAGCCCGGGGGTCGGTAGCAGCTGTGGCCCTCGGTGAAGAGAACAAGCTGCTCTACTTGACGGATGCGCATTTGGGGCGGCAGTTCCTCGTGGACACGGGCTCCCAAGTGAGTTTCATCATGCCTACCTCCGCTGACTGGCTGGCGGGTCCCGGAGGTCACGGGGCGTCAGCAGCGAACGGCTCGGAGATTAAGACCTTTGGTGAGAGGAACCTGCTTCTGTCCCTACATGGCCGTACATTCGAGTGGACTTTTGTTATAGCTGCAGTGAGTTTCAATATGTTGGGGGCTGATTTTCTGTGCTCACATGGTTTGTTGGTTGATCTTGCTAACAGGCGCCTGGTTAATGCACTTTCTTTTTATTCTATTCCCTGTGCAGCCCGAGTGACCCCGCCCACAGCACAAGCCAACGTCGCAACGGCAAGCGGTAAGTTCCACACACTGCTCACTCAGTTCCCAGCACTCACGGTTCCCACAATTTCAGCAGCCGTCGCTAAACACGGAGTGGAACATTTTATTACTACCACCTGCCCGTTTTTGCAAAAGCTCGGCACTTGGATTCAGCTAAACTGACCATAGCGTGCGAGGAGTTCGCCAACCTTGAAAAGTTGGGCATCATCAGACGTTCGAACAGCCCATGGGCTTCCCCGCTTCACATGGTCCCGAAAGCTGATGGCTCGTGGCGACCTTGCGGAGATTTCTGCAGGTTGAACAATGCCACGGTGCACGACCGCTACCCAATCCCGCATATCCAAGATTTTTCCGTTCATTTGGCGGGGGCGCGCATTTTTTCTAAGATAGACTTGGTCCGCGGTTACCATCAAGTCCCTCTGCGCGCTGAGGACATACCCAAAACAGCGGTAATAACTCCGTTTGGCCTATTCAAGTTTTTGCGCATGCTGGTTGGGATTAAAGGCGCTGCGCAGACGTTCCAACGCATGATGGACGCGGTGTTGCGCGATCTCCCCTTCATATTCGTCTACCTGGACGACATCTTAGTAGCCAGCGCATCCGAAGACGGACACGAAAACCACCTCACGGCAGTTTTCCGGAGGTTGGGAGAGCACAGGTTAATAATCAACCCAGCGAAGTGTCAGTTCGGGGTGACGCAGATTGATTTTTTGGGGCATCGCGTCTTCCCAGAAGGAGCGGTTCTGCTGCCTGACAAAGTGCGCGCGGTAACAAATTTTCCCCAGCCGCAAACAGTCAAGGCGTTACAGGAGTTTTGGGGAATGGTGAATTTTTATAACCATTTCCTCCCCTGCGCAGCGCAGCTCATGCAACCATTGTATGCTGCACTAAAAAACCAAAAACCCAAAAATAAGATCGAATGGTCTCCGGAGCGAGAGCGAGCATTCTCTGAGGTCAAAACAGCCCTGGCAAACGCTGCGTTGTTAGCACATCCAGACCCAACGGCCCGCATAGTGCTCACTACTGACGCGTCAGATGTGGCCATAGGGGTGGTCGTGGAACAGCATGTAGCCGGGGCTTGGCAGCCGCTCGCCTTTTTCAGCAGGACTTTGCGCGATAGTGAACGAAAATACAGTGCATTCGACAGGGAGTTGTTAGCTCTCCACTTGGCCATTCGCCACTTCCAGTTCTGGCTGGAGGGACGCCGTTTCACCGCGTTCATTGACCACAAGCCGCTGACATTCGCAATGGCCAAGGTTTCAGAACCGTGGTCAGGCCGGCAGCAGAGGCAGCTGGTCGCCATCTCAGAGTTTACTACCGATATTCAGCATGTGGCGGGTAAACTGAATATAGTGGCAGACTGTCTCTCGCGCGCCGTGGCTGCCCCAGTCCGCGTAGGGATAGATTATGCAGCCATGGCCGCGGATCAGGGTAGCGACGCGGATGTGCGCGCACTCCAGTCTGGACCAACAGGGTTAAGGCTGGAGAACAGGGTGCTGCAAGACGGTATGCCCCCCCTAATCTGTGATGTCTCCACTGGGCGACCGCGTCCTGTGGTACCGGCCATGTGGCGCCGCCGCGTTTTTGACTCGATTCATTCTCTGGCGCACCCGGGAGTGCGTGCGTTGGTCAAAATGGTGGGAGAGAAATTTGTTTGGCCGAGTCTGTGCAAACAAGTTAGAGAGTGGGCGGCAGCCTGCATGGCTTGTCAACGAGCCAAGGTACACAGACACACAAGAGCTCCCTTGGAGCCGTTTCACATCCCAGCTAAGAGGTTCGATCATGTTCACGTGGACCTCATAGGCCCCCTCCCGCCGTCACAGGGGTGCACACACCTTCTGACAATGGTAGACCGCACCACGCGCTGGCCGGAAGTGGTCCCACTGTCGTCAACCACAGCCGAGGAGGTGGCGCGCGCGTTTTTAACAGCATGGGTAGCGCGCTTTGGAGTCCCGTCGGACATTACGTCCGATAGAGGTCCTCAATTTGTTTCCAAACTTTGGTCAGCAATGGCCCGCAGCCTGGGGGTAACGATCCACCACACAACCGCGTACAATCCGCAGGCTAATGGGTTATGCGAACGTTTTCATAGGTCATTGAAAGCAGCTCTCAGAGCGTCGCTTACGGACGCAAATTGGGTGGACAGGCTACCGTGGGTTTTATTGGGGTTGCGTTCTGCACCTAAAGAGGATTTAGAAGCCTCCCCGGCTGAGCTAGTTTTTGTGCAGCTACTTCGGCTGCCCAGGGAATTTCTCCCAGATAATCCTGCACCAGAATGATCCCCGGCTCAGCGGTTGCAGAGTGGCACGGAATCGGGCACGCTGCCTGGCCCCGTTCACCATAGTTTTCCGCGCGTTTTTGTGCCTAAGGCCTTAAAAAACGCGGAGTTTGTTTTTGTCAGACACGATGCTCATCGCCCACCGTTGCGACCACCTTATGATGGACCATTTAGAGTGCTGGAAACAGGGGATAAGCATTTTTTGCTAGATTTGGGGGGCAGGAAAGAAAAGATTGGCATAAACACGCTCAAACCCGACTTTGTGGTGGCGGACGAGGATGTGCTGTCGGCCAGGGCTCCTCGGCGCGGCAGACCCCCTAAGGGACATTCCCCAGAACACCCACAGAGATTGACTAACAGTTCTCACCCTCAGACAGCAGCTCCACAGCAGGACGGCGCCGCAGAAGTGGTAAAGCCCGCTTACAGCAGATACGGGAGGAGACTGAGGCCCAAGCAGCACGTGGACTGATGTGTAATGGTTTATCATGACATGCAGACTGTTATTCCGTTGTTCCATCTTAGACATTTGGGGGGGGGGGGGGTCATGTGGCACACATATGCACATCTGTATATCACTTCATGCTCCATATGTATACCACTTTAGGCTTCACATCTTAGATTGAACAAAGAACTGGGTCTCTTTGGAGATAACAGGAGGACGTGAAAGTTTTGTCTTTGGTATGCAAAGAGACGGCCTGGGGGAATTTTCCTGGCTGCCAGAAGCTTTGGGAGGAGGTGTTAAGATCTGAAAGAAGATGCATTGTGACTTGGGATTAAATACAATGTGACTGTGTGTTTTGACTCAGACTATACTAGCATCAGCACCGGATCACCCCAGGGCTGTGTACTTTCCCCCCTACTCTTCTCCCTTTACACCAACTCCTGCACCTCCAGCCACCAGTCTGTCAAGTTGATCAAGTTTGCGGACGACACCACCCTCATCGGGCTCATCTCCAACGGCGACGAGTCCGCCTACAGGAGAGAGGTGGCCCAGCTGGCGTCCTGGTGCAGCAATAACAACCTGCAGCTGAACGCTCTGAAGACAGTGGAGATGATTGTAGACTTCAGGAAAGTCACTACTCCTCTGCCCCCCCTCACCCTCTCAGGCTCTCCCATCACCACTGCTGATTCCTTCCGCTTCCTAGGCACTACCATCACCAGGGACCTCAAATGGGAGCTGACCATCAGCTCACTCATCAAAAAAGCCCAGCAGAGGATGTTCTTCCTGCGGCAGCTGAGGAAGCTCAAGCTACCCACCAAGATGTTAGTGCAGTTCTACACAGCCATCATCGAGTCCATCCTCACCACCTCCATAACCGTGTGGTACGCAGGAGCCACTGCCAGGGACAGACTAAAGCTGCAGCGCGTCGTGCGCACTGCTGAGAAGGTGATCGGCTGCAAGCTCCCATCTCTCCAGGATCTGTACATCTCCAGGACCCGGAGGCGTGCTGGCCGGATCATGGCCGATCCCTCACACCCTGGTCACGTACTGTTTGCCCCCCTCCCCTCTGGTAGAAGACTTCGGTCCATCCAGACTAAAACCTCCCGTCACATGAACAGCTTCTTCCCCTCTGCCATTAGACTGCTGAACACTAAGTGACTCTCGTGCACCATGTACAGCAGCTCAACCAGACTCATGTCAATCATCACTGTTTTCTTCCTGCATTACCGACTGCACTATATAGTTCTCCACAGTATCTGCTGCTGGCTAATATATATTTTAACTGTTGACCAGTATCACTTAATCTTATCCTACACTTTATTACATGTATAGTTTATTTCTCTTATCTTATCATGTTTAATGTTGCAGCATTGTACCGAGACAAATTCCTAGTTTGTGTACTACATGAACAATGGCAATAAACCTGATTCTGATTCTGATTCTGATTCTGATTCTGACAATGTGACTGTGTGCTTTGAAGTCCTGAGGTATTTAAAGGACGAATGTCTGGGTTTCTTCCTCTTTTCTGTTTTTGATGTTGGAAGATGTGAATAAACCTGACTCGTGAGATGAACTCTGCCTCGTCATTTTCACCTTTTCCACAACATCAGCATTTTCACGCTTTTCATTGAATGGTCACGGTCATGTGTCCACTAGTGTGGATAAGGCTGAGTGCGGGGATGAAAATGAGGACTGACAGAAAGTAACTGATATTGTGGAAAACCAATAGTCAAACAGCTCTGTCCTGAGGGAAAGACTCATTTCTCCTGCTGCTGATAACACAAAGCCTTTACCTGATTGGTTGATGCAAACAGCCGTGGTCGCTCTCTCACCGGATTTCGGGACAGGACAACATGTCAGCTTGCAAGTAAACTTTGTCTGATATCTAAAACAAACCAGCAAAAAGTGTTTCTAACAACATTTGAGGCAAGAAATAGTAGGTGCAGTTTTTACATCAAAGGCCGCTTGTTTTAATGTTCAGGAGGACATGGCTACAGCTTTTTTTTTTTTTACAAACTTTATTGGGAATATTGTAAATGACATTGCTGCTGCTGAAGCAGGATGTTTACTTATTAATTAATTACTTTATTTATTTATTTATTTAACCTTTATTTATACAGGGGAACTCCACTGAGAGGCAATCTCTCTTTTTCAAGTACACCCTGTTCACATTCGTACCATTAAACATTCACACCTGAAAGCTTGCTCAGTACAACCACAGACTGACCTGTGGCCACAGAGCAGCTCCACTGGAGCAGTTGGGGTTAAGGGCACCACAGTAGGGTTAATGAGGGTGGAGCAAACACTGCTATGTTATCTGTCCCACCCAGATCTGATCCTGCCTCTCCAGGGATTGAAATGGTGACCTTCTGCTCACCAGTCCACATCCCTTGTGGTCACACAATAAGAGATAGCACTCCATCCAGGACTTGAGGTTGGTGGGGGGGGGAGGTGAGAGATGGTAATGGTGAAGAAGTGGAGCCAGCAAAGGGCGCCATAGTGCTAAGGGGTATGAAACTAAACAAAGACAGGCCTTTCCCCCGCGGTGACAGGTTTCACACCTGAGAATGCTGGGGCGTGCAAGTACTGTATTAAGCCATGCTCTGTGTAGTGTATGTTGATGTGTGTACATGCTTTGTGTCTTGTATGTTAATATTTCTCACCCTGGGTCCCAAAGGTGGGAATAAAGAGAATAAAAGAGGTCACTTTGGTCCCAGGGCAGTCTGTTCTGTTTGTTGGAGGAGAAATAAAGTTTTGTGTCATCAGCTTGTTGTCTCGTCTGATTCCAACCTCCACATTCGTGACCTAGAGACGTGAAATGGAGAACAAGCCTAGAACCTCCGCAGAAACACTCCCGCGGGAGCCTCTCACTGCTGTATGCCATTGCTGTCAGGCTCCCAGACTTTTGGCTCCACAATCTGGCCGCTTGGTTTGTACACGTGGAAGCCTAATTTGCCCTCTGCGGAATCTCTACGGATGACACCAAGTACCATCACGTGGTAGCTGTGCTGGATGTGTGCGCCACGCAGCAAGCCACGAGTCTACTCCAAGCCCCGCCAACCCAGGGTAAATACGACACTCTCAAGTGGCTGCTGCTGCACCGTTATACCCTTTCGGATGGGGAGAGGGCAGAAAAGCTCCTCACACGCTCGGAGTTAGGAGACAGATCGGCCGTGGTGCTGATGGAAAGCATGCTTGCGCTAACGGGCACGGACAACATCTTTCCTGTTTGCCCACCTCTTCCTCAGGAACCTACCGGCTTCAGCG
This sequence comes from Pholidichthys leucotaenia, assembly GCA_020510985.1. NCBI lineage: Eukaryota > Metazoa > Chordata > Actinopteri > Cichliformes > Pholidichthyidae > Pholidichthys > Pholidichthys leucotaenia. The sequence goes on from CM035847.1 coordinate 62,904,605, forward strand.
TGAGCAATCCTTGCTAACTCACCGCTGCTGGCAGCCAGGAACTACCACGCGCTGGCAGAGGAGGCAGACTGAATCATCCTGACAAACAAGGCTCTCAGCATGCAGGCAGTGATACTGGGATCGCCGGTAGGGCCCAGCAAGTTCGAGGAACCGATGGTGGTGCCCAGGACAGCCACCCGGAGACACAGGACCAGGACGTTATGTTTTTATCACCACCGTTTTGGCAAGGAAGCGCAACGTTGTCTGCCGCCGTGCCGCTTCAAAAAGCCGGGAAATGGGACAGCCAGCGGTCAGTAGTAGCTGCGACCACTGGCGACAGGGAGAGGCTGCTCTTCATCGAGGACACACATTCTGGGAGACGTTTTCTGGTAGGCTCTGGCTCCCAGAAGAGCCTCATTTTGCCGGTCAGCGCGGTCAGGCTGGCAGAAGGCTGCGGTCCAGCTTTAACGGCCCAAAGGACATTCAGAGAGAGGGCGGTGACTGTATGCTTGCATGGACACAATTACCAGTGGGACTTTGTGGTAGCTGTATGTTTGGTCCCCATCTTAGGTGTTGATTTTCTGTGTGCCAACAGATGCTTAGTGGATGCTGTATCTTTTTCCTCCCTGCCCTGCATAGCTCGGGGAGTTGGGCCACCAACACATGGTTATGTTCTAGCTCCAAGGGTAAGTACCAGCATTTGCTTTCCGAGTTCCCAGCACTCACGGTTCCCACCTTTTCCGCTATGGTATCCAAGCATGGGGTTGAGCATTTTATCACAATGAAAGGTCCGCCTGTGTTTGCGCACCCTCACTGCCTGGACGCAGCTAAACTAGCCATTATGCGTGAGGAGTTTGCTAACTTAGAGTGTTTAGGCATCGTTAGGTGCTCCAACAGCCCTTAGGCATCTCCGCTGCACATGGTGCCCAAGTCCGAGGGGTTGTGGCTGCCGTGCAGCAACTTCTGACACTTGAACAACACCACGGAACACAACCAGTATCCTATCCCGCACATCCAGGATTTTTCCGTGCACCTGGCCGGGACGCATATTTTTTCAAAAATGGATCTGGTCCGCGGTTACCACCAGGTGCCGGTTTGCGCAGAGGATGTTCCCAAAACGGCGGTAATAACTCCTTTTGGTCTTTTTTTAAATTTTTTTTTTTAATTTAAGTTTTTGTAAAGGGTATACATGTCATTACAGCATTGCATTGTTTACATTTTCATCACATATTCCCCCCTTTTTTTGCTTTTTGACAACATTGGAAAAAAAAATATTACAATACCCTTTTTTAAGTGAAAGAAAAAGAGAAATTAAAAAAAGAACAAAACAAAACAAAAAAAACAAAAAAAAACAACAACAAAAGAGCAGAAAAATAAAAGAGCATCTGAGTAGCGTTGGAACAAAGAGAGGTGCCATTATTGAAATGGTATTTGTCAAAGATTAGATGTGATGGAAGACATATATGCGTTCCAGGGTTGCCAAAAGTTCAAGAACCCATCCATGTCCTGTCTCAGTGCAAATGCCAACTTTTCCATCAAATAAATGCCCTGAATCACGTTAATCCAATCTTCAGGTGTAGGACAGTCTTTCAACATCCATTTTTTTTGTTAGAGCTTTTTTACTTGCCAATATTAAAACAGTGAATAAGTATTTTTCTCCTCGTCTTTCCAGTGATTCTGGTAGTAAACCCAAATACAAAGTTACAAAAGAAAAGGGAACTGTTACTTTGAATATTTTCCCCAATATTGTCTGTACATTGGTCCAATATTGGTGGATAACTGGGCATGACCAAAACACATGAAAATGATTTGCAGTCTTTTCACCACACAAGCACCATCAATTCAACCCTTTACGAGTAAATTTGTTTTGTGCTATGTTCCTTCTGACCAAGTGTAATACCTTGAATTTTTTGATTCTGTCTTATCCATTGGCTCAGAGGTTCTATGAAGATTGCAAAGAGCAGTGGAGACAAGGGGCAGCCCTGATGACATCCTCTTTCCAGTTCAAAAGATGAAGATAATTTACCGTTAATCCTTATTTTAGCTGTTGGGTTTTTATATAATGCCTGGATAGTTCTAATGAAGTTGTTATGAAAATTGAAACTGGATAAGATTCTATATAGGAAAGACCAGTCAACCGAATCAAATGCTTTTTCAGCATCTAATCCCAATATGGCTGCATTTAAATTATATTTTTTTATATGATGAACTATGTGTAAAGTGTGTCTAATGTTATCTTGTGTCTGTCTTTGTCTTATAAAACCTGTTTGGTCTAAATGAATTAAGTCTGTCAGTATATTTTCTAACCTTTTGGCAAGGATAGCGGTAAAAAGTTTATAGTCCTGATTTAACACACTGTTTGGTCTGTAGTTGGAGCAGTCTAGTTTATCCTTTTCAGGTTTAGGTATGGCTGCAATGACCCCTTCTCTCCAGGAGGGGGGGGATTTCCCCTGTGTGGAGGAGATAGTTACTGTTTAAAGGTTTTGTACCACTCTGCTGTATAGCCATCTGCTCCTGAGGATTTGTTTGCTTTAAGTTTCGTAATTGCTTTTTCTAATTCTTTAGGTTGTATTTCTGACAGTAGTGTTTTATTTTGTGACTCAGTAAGTTGGGGAAGATTTAATGTATTTAGGAAGGCTTCGGATGCGTTTTTGTGTTTTTTGAGGGAGTACAAGTTCTTGTAGTAATTCTCGAAGCTTTTAAGAATTTCCAGAATTCTAAATTTTATTTCCTTTGATACTGGGTCTCTGATTTTGTAGATTGCTCTCTCCGTTTGTTGTTTCCTCAATTTATAGGCTAGTAATTTTGCCGATTTGCTACCTGTTTCATAGCATTTTTGTTTCAGAAATGTAAGTTTCTTCTGGATTTCTATTGTGTAGATCTCGCTTATCTGTTTTTTAATTTCCTTAATTTTGAGCAAGTCATTAGAATGAGTGTTGTCTTTGTGCTCTTTTTCTAGTTTCTTAAGTTCTGACTCTAATGTGATTAGTTTTTCTTGTCTCAGTTTCTTTTGGATTGCCAGTTTTGCAATAATCTTTCCCATTATTATAGCTTTGCATGCGTCCCACAGTATTAAAGGGGATACTTTTCCATTATCATTTTCTTCCAAATATCTGAGAATATCTGATTCCAATTCATCTTTCAGTGGTCCTTTCAGCACATTTGAATTTAACCTCCAAGAAAATGTATTATTTGTGTATTTTTGGATGCTTAAGTCCATAAAGATCGGACTGTGGTCAGAGAGATCCATCAGTCCTATTTTACATGTTTTTACTCTTCCAATGTCTCTATTAAACATAAAAAAATAGTCAATCCTTGAGTATGATGAATGTGGTGCTGAGTAAAATGTATAATCTTTTGCACCGGGGTTGAATTCCCTCCACACGTCACAGATTCCCATTTCTTTTAGTAGCATCCGAGTTTTTCTACTTTAAGTGTTATTTTGATGCGGAGAATTACCTGATGCATCCCAGTATGGATTCAGTCTTAGATTGAAGTCTCCACAACATATCACTAAACCTTTGGCTTTAGTTATCATTAGGTCAAATACATTTTTATAAAATTTCCAGTTAGCCCCTGGAGGTGCATACATTCAGCAGGGTGATATCTTCTCCCTCTAGCTGACCAAGTACCATGCTAAATCTCCCTTCTTTATGTTTGTGTTCTGAATTTTTTTCAAACATAATTTTGGTTTAGATCAATGTCGCTACCCCCCTCCTCCTCCCTGACTTATATGAAGATGAAGAGATCAGTTTAAACCCTTGTCTATTAAGGTTAGTGTGCTCCAAGTCTGTTAGATGGGTTTCCTGTAAAAATATTATTCCTGCTTTGTCTTTTTTTCATTTTGCCTAGAATCTTGGATCTTTTAACTGGATTCAGGATCCCTTTTACATTACATGAGATTATTTTGGTTACATCCTGTTTCTCCATTGTGTTGTCTTATTTAGTATAACAGTGTAATGGCCCTCTTTTATGCTACTCAGAAACTGAAAGAACATTAAGAACATAAAAAAACATTAAGAACATAGTATATAAAACTTTAAAACAAAAAACTGTCAAAAGATCCTCCTGAGCTGAGGTCTTTTTAGCGACCTTAGAAGAGCCTTGTGGTTGGTGTGTTGGCTCTGAGGGAAATTCCTCAAACTCTGTTACGTGTTGAGGGCCCTCTTTTACCCCTGTAAGTTGTCCCATGTTTTTAACGTGAATTTCAGATCCCAATCCGAACTTGTAATGATTTTTTTTTTTATGCCTATACCCTATGAAATTGTGCACAACCTCCCACCACCGTCACAGCAAACGATCACGTTAATACAGTATTTGTTAGTGTGGAGAGTTCATGTGGTTCATTGTCACATTTCTATTTTAACAAGTTTTTTTTTTTTAAAGACTTATTTGTTTCTAATATTATGACTGTTCCATGAAATGTTTTACCACTTCATACTTGCTGATTCTGCATCTCCTTTAATGTTTGTTACCTTGTAGGAGGAGGGTTGTATGTGCATATTGACTAAAAACATCGTTATTCCCTCCTGAAAGTGTTCAGTTTTTCCTTATAGCCCTGGCGCTGGGTTTCCCGCTGCTGGTCCGTGGATTTTGAGGGTCTCTGTGTGCACCATGTTTGAGCCTTGATTCTGTCGATTGGGTCTGCTGCGGGTTTATACACCGTTACTGGGAGCCCTCTTCTCGCCATATCCCTGGTTGCTTCTTCCGCCGAGTTGTAGAGACATGTCTCTTCCCCGTAAAAAACCCGCAGCTTCGCCGGAAATGGAGTTTGAAAGCGCAGTTTCTTCTCTCTTAGTACCTTTTTAGCGTCGTTGTATTCCCAACGCTTTTTAAGGACCTCCGGGGCGTAGTTGTGCTCCACAAAAACTTTTCTTTCTTGGTGCATAAATCCTTTTTTCTGCCAAGCCAGTCTCAAAACCTCTTCTTTTGTTCTGAAGTTGGAAAACTTCACCACCACCGATCGTGGGGGCGCTTCCGCCGACGGCCTTGGGGCTAATGAACGGTGCACCCTTTCTATCTTCAAGTCAGTGGATTGGGGAATTTCCAACTTCTCTCTCAGTATGGTTTCCACGCATGCAGCCATTGTGGTGAAACCGTCCTTGACTCCTTCTTTCAGACCATGAATTCTTATGTTGTCCCTTCTTAGTCTTCCTTCGTGGTCTGTTAGCGTAGCCTCCAGTCTTGTCTGTCGTTTGAGTAATTCCAGCACGGTTTCTTCCAGCCCTTTTATTCTTTCCTCTGCTTCCATGAGTCGGTCCTCAGCCTGGTCCACTCTGTTGTTTGTCCTTTTTATTTCGTCTTTAATTTCACGAAATTCGGCCCAACACTCAAGGCGAAATTCTCTTAATTCTTGAAATATCGTTTTTAAGCTAACCGTGTTGCTAGCCTCATTCTGCTCCTGTTTCTGAGTGGTTGTTGTCCTCCAGGACAGATTCTCTGGCCGATGCGTGTCTTGGCCTGGCAAATGTCGATCTCTTCTGTTTTCCTTTAGACATAATGACTTTGTCTTTTGATTTTCACTCTTCCAAAAATCCGTTAAATCTGATTTTCAAGGTATTTTCACGGATGGGGTCTGGGAGCTTCAGCGTTAAGCTGCTATCACCATGGTGTCCAGACCGGAAGTCCTTTTGGCCTTTTTGAGTTTTTACGCATGCCGTTCGGGTTAAAGGGTGCAGTGCAAACTTTCCAAAGAATGATGGATACAGTGCTCCGTGACTTACGTTTGTTTTTGTCTACTTAGATGACATTTTGGTGGCTAGCGCATCAGAGGAGGAGCACCTTGACCATCTCAAACAAATTTTCCTATGGTTGGAAGTGCATAGGCTTATTGTTAATCAGACAAAGTGTCAGTTCAGGCTGCCAGTGATTGATTTTTTGGGTCATTGCATGTCGCCGGAGGGCGCAATCCCGCTGCCAGATAAGGTGCGTGCGGAGTCAGATTTTCCACATCTACAGACTGTGAGGGCGCTACAGGAATTTTTGGGGATGGTCAGTTTTTACTACCGTTTCCTCCTGCGGGCAGTCCAGCTGCTGCAACTGCTGTACGGTGTGCTAAAAAAAAAAAGAAGCCCGCAGAAAGCATTGACTGGACCCCCGAGTGTATCCAGGCTTTCACAAACGCTAAAATGGCGCTCGCTAACGTGGCCTTGCTGGCCCACCCAACCCTGTCAGTGCAGATAGCGCTCACCACAGACGCGTCTGACGTCATGATAGGAGCTGTGGTGGAGCAGTATGTCTCTGGTTTGTGGCAGCCCCTTGCCTTTTTCAGCCGTAGTTTGCGCAACAATGAGCGTAAATACAGCACTTTTGACCTGGAGTTGTTGGCTCTCCACCTGGCTATGCGCCATTTCTTGTTTTGGCTCAAGAGCAATGAGTTCACTGCGTGTTTTGATCACAAACCGCTGACCTACGCAATGTCCAAAGTCTCAGAACCATGGTCAGCTCGGCAGCAACGGGACTTGGCCACAATTTTGGAGTTCATGATCGACATCCAACATGTAGCTGGTAAATTGAACATTGTGGCAGACTGCCTGTCATGCGTGCTGGTCTCTCCGGTATACATGGACATTGATTATTCCGCAATGGCTGCCGACCAAACCGGGGATGCAGACATTTGTGCTCTATAGTCCGCAGCTACTGGATTACAACTTGAGAGCAGGGTGGTACAAGAAGGGTGCCCCCCCTTTCTCTGCGATGTTTCCACTGGCCGCCCCCGCTCGATGGTTCCGAGTTCTTGGCACCGCTGCATTTTCAAGTCCATCCACTCCCTTTCACATCCCGGCGTGCGAGCCTCAGTTAAACTAGTGGGGTCCAAATTCGTCTGGCCTCACTTATGCAGGGATGTGAAAGAATGGGCTGTAGCGTGCGTCGCATGCCAACAGGCTAAGGTGCACAAGCACACCAAAGCCCCCTCAATCCTTTTCAAATTCCAGCCAGGAGGTTTGACCATGTACACATGGATTTAGTGGGTCCCCTTCCACCGTCGCAGGTGTTCACACACCTTTTAACAATCGTGGACCACACTACACGTTGGCCAGAGGTGGTTCCACTAAGTTCCACCACGTTGGCCGAGGTAGCCCGTACGTTTTTGTTAGCTTGGGTTGCACAGTTTGGATCCCCATTGGACATCACTTCCAACAGGAGTCCGCAATTTGTTTCAGAACTTTGTTCCGTGATGGCCAACAGCCTGGGGATCAAAATCCACCGCACCACCGTGTACAACTCACAGGCTAACAGTTTGTGCAAGCGTTTTCACAGGTCACTTAAAGCAGCGCTCAGAGCCTCGCTAACGGATGAAAACTGGGTCGACCACCTGCCTTGGGTCCTACTGGGGTTGCGCTCCGCATCTAAGGAAGATTTGGCAGCTTCCCCAGCAGCACTCGTTTTTCCTCAGTCGTTGTGGATATCAGGAGAATTTTTGCCAGAGAGCCCTGTGCCCGGTACCGATCCACCCATGCGCTGTTTTTCCAGTACAGGGGCTGCCAGTGTTCCGGGCCTGGCGCACCATTGTTTTCCCCGCACTTTTGTTCCAAAGCGCTTAGAGAACACCAAATTCCTTTTCGTCAGGCATAACGCCCACATAACCCTGCTGCATCCGCAGTATGACGGCCCATTCAGAGTGTTGGAAATTGGGGAGAAACATTTTGTGCTAGACTTGGGGCTGGGGGGGGCATAAGGAAACCATCTGCATTGACAGGCTGAAGCCTACTTATGTGTTGGCAGACAAGCAGGGGGTGTTGGCTCAAGCTCCCCGGCACAGGTTTGTGTTCCCCCTGTAGAGAATTGTGCTCACAAAACTGACTATTTTACCTCCCCCCTCCCCCTCCAGAGACCAACCTTCCCTCCTACCCACCTCGACTGGAAGGTGCTTCGACCGGACCGGCAGCTTCCCACTACAGCCGCTACGGGCGCTTATGCAAGCCCAAAGGACCAGAGGGTTAGGGCCCTTTCTGGGTGTTCGGGGGTGGGGTGGGGGGTGCTGTGTGGTGACACAATAAGAGATGGCACTCCACCCAGGACTTGAGGTTGGGGGGAGAAGGAGGTGAAAGATGGAAATGGTGAAGAAATAAGTGGAGGCAGCGAAGGGCGCCATCGCACTACGGAGTATGAAACTAAACAAAGAGAGGCCTTCGTCCCCACTGTGATAGGTTTCACACCTGGCCATCATCTGCGCGGAGTTTATAAGCACCCCGCCCATGTAAGTTTTCCAGTCAGTCAGCAGGCAGTGCCTCGCTAGCGGCAGCAGCATCTTCATGGAAAAGGAGTGAAAACCAGTTAGTCAAACAGCAGAAATGGACTCTATTTGAAGAGAAACTTTGTGAAGAAGTCTGCCATTTCTTTGTTGGTGAAAATCCTGGCGCATCAGCGCCTTGGCACTACCTATCGGGCGGGAGTGAAACTACAAATGATGGTTGTGTGCATGCGTCAACCGCTTGGCCTGGGTAGATGAAAAAAGTGAGCATGTACAGTGCCACTTGCATGCCGGTCTTATCCAAAGCATACCCGGCCAAGGTGGACTAGAGGGGAAATGCAGCATAATAAGGCTTGACTGTCCGACAGAAACATGAGTTTATTAAAGTACTTTAAATGCGGAAAATAAATCAGAAGAGGTATGTAAGCACTGGAGGTGTTTATCATGGTTTTAACTCTTTGAGTGTGGTTGTCACCGAGTTGCGACATAACCCCTAGTGGTCAAGAGTGGTAAATATTTTTTGTCTAGAAAATAGTTCAGATTTCCAAGGCTATAACTGAAAGAGGTAAGAGATAATGACTTACTGTCAATTAGAAAGATGTAAAATATGATCCAAAGTTTCAGAGAGGAATAAATTTACACATCTAATTTGCATAATGTCACGGCACCTCTTTAAATCCCATAACTCAGTCAAAAGCAGACTTTGGACGTACTTACACAAAGAATGGTTCAGTCTTTTGACACTGTTTTTTGTACGGAGGTACCTCATTATCTTATTTTCAAAGTATATGAACAAGAAATCAATACATTAAAAAAAAAAAAACAGAAATAAGTCACTTGCTGTTGACAAAGGGGGGCTGGCTGGCTGGCATGGCCACTGTGTTTTCACCCATCATGGTCCATATTTTGCGTTCTGTCGGTCATTTAAAGTCTGTACCACATCTACAAAGTCTTATGATTACTCCACATAAATTTCACTTGTATCCTGCAGCTATTTTCCGCATACAAAGCCAAAAAAAAGTGATGGTGACCAATCGTGGCCATATTAGCTTTCTGGGCTAAATGCTAAACACAGGAAAAGGAAATGAGGAGTTCTTCTTCTTTGGTGTATTACGTGTCATCCACTGAGTCCTCCAACGGATGTCTGCCACCTTTTGAAGCTGGCAAATCAGTACAAATCAGTAGAAATCCCCAATGCAGGCAATCATGTCAGAGAAGACAGGTGCAATGCCGTGCTCTGCCACTAGGGGCACGCAAATTCTCACACTCAAAGGGTTAACCCGCTGGAAACGGGAGCAATAACGGAAGAGTCGCTTAGCTAAGAGATGTGATTAGAATTCAAATGCAGCCAGCTTCATATGAAGGGAAAGGCAAGGGAGACTACTGAATTGCTGAGGATATATTTCACCAGCCACTACAATATTAAGTTATGTTACCAATTATGTACCTGGCAAATTAAGATGACCGAAATTCACAAAGTCAATGATGTTAATCCGTCAGCAGCCTTCAAACAAGCTGAACGTGCCAGCATTTGGATTTCAAAATAAGGGAGGTTTTCTTGGCAGTGAGGAAATTTCTAAAAAAAACAAACTATAAATATATAGAAATATTATAACAGAAATAATGGCATCCTTGGTCATTTAAGTTAATTTAAATCATTAAATACAATTTTATTAATATTTTTTTGTTATAATGAGAGTTAAATTATTGTTCTGTTCTGAGTGCTAAGTTATGGTCAAAAATATAAATTGTTATCAGGAAAAAGTTAAAAAAAACAAAACAAAACACCACAGTCTGGTTCAAATTTATTTAAAAATACAGTAATTTTATTTTAAAAAACAGACAAAAAAATCCATAAAATAATCCACAAATTTATAATAAAGTTTCAAATGTACGAAAAAAAGTCAATTTTACAAGAGGAAATTACAAATTTGAGGAAAATGGTTTCAAATTTAGATAAATTTACAGAGAAAATTAGAAAACTATAAGAAAATTGCTTTCAATTCTGGAGAAAAACCTCAAACCTTCAAGACTGAAGTCATTACTCAAGTTTTAAGTGGGTGCTCTTTGTACCCTGAACTAGAAATTTTTGGTTGTCTCCTTTAATTTACATGGCACTTGATATTTTCTAACCTATTTGTATACCACCATAGACAGAGAGAGAACCTGAATTAGACAGAGCTCAGAGAGGGCAAGATTAGACAGAAGAGAGGAGCCAAGGAGAGGAAAGTGTTCAGGCAGAGGGTACAGGAGAGGTGAGAGCAGAGGAAGGAGAGAAGGATGACACCAGTAAAAAGTCCAAACACAGGACGTCTGGGTGGGACCCCAAATGGCCCAAAATCACAACATTCAAGCCTTGGTTGTACAATACTTCAAATTGTAAGTTCCATATGCATGGCAGTGGCTCAGGAGGTAGAGCAGGCTGTCCAATAACCAGATGGTTGGTGGTTCGAATTCCATTCTCCCCAGATATCCTGCTGTTGTGTCCCTGGGCAAGACACTTTACCCACCTTGCCTCCAGTGTCCATAACACTAGGTATAAATGTTCACTGGTGGCTGTCAAGGCCGTTGGCCTCGAATGTCAGCCATGTTTCCGTCAGCCTGCCCTAGGACAGCTGTGGCTACAGTAGGTTTTTTTTCTTTTTCAGCTTAGTTTATTCACACACACATCACACATTATCAACAGCATGAATGAATTACAATATGAGTTATCAACAGCATGATTAGCAGTATACAATAGGCTTTTTTTTTTTACATTGTTTTGGAGTGTGAATGGGTCATCCCAAATAAGCTATTTAAAGCTTTTACTAGGGAGCCCAATTCTACAATGAAATGATGATGGAAATCAGTCTAATATCTTTGTGTGAAAGAACAAACATATGACAGACATATAGCACATAATCCCAGGAATTGTTTACACTTAAATAGTAGGTGAGTTCAAGATATATAGTCAAGTTATTAAATACTACTGGAGTGAATCAACATATAAAACAAAATTACAATGGTGTAACAACTCATCAGTAAGCCAGTTTGTGTAACAAATAGCAGATTAATTATATAATGATAGGAGTTGCATTTTTAGTTTTTTCTTGAAGACGGAGATGGAAAGTGACATTTTTAGATTCTCATCAAGCTCATTCAAAATCTGCGGTCCTCTGCACACAATACTAAACCAGGTGGATTTTAGTCTTCATTTTTTCCCAGTAATTTGGTTTTTATTTCTAGTGGTATAAGTGTGCATGGGAAGGAAGGTTGGAATGAATTCACATAATTTATAGTTGAGTTTGTGGACAACCTGATACATTATACAGGCATTCTGGAAGTAATTATGCTCAGCAAGTCTTAGAAAATTATAACAATGGAAAAGATGACTAGTAGGAGAATTATATTCAGACCATGATAAGGCATGACTTTCTTTTGGAAAATTCCTAGCTTTTTTAGGTGAGTTGGAAATGTGTTACCCCATATGATATTGCAGTAATGTAAGTGAGGCTCAAATAAAGTTTTATATAGAGTGAGAAGTGCTGAAAGTGGTAGAAAATGTCTCACTTTAAAAAACAGAGCAGCGTATTTGGCCAGTTTCTTGGTTAGATCATCAATGTGACATTTGAAATTGAGAAATTCATCAATGAGGACCCCCAAGAATTTTATAGAGCTAACTCTTGTAATATTCTGTCCATTAATTTTGGGGCAAAGTTCCTTGGTGTCTGGCTTTTTATTGGAATAGAATACAATATAATTAGTTTTACTGATATTAAGTGAAAGTTTGTTACACTGAAGCCAGGTGTCTATTTTCATAAGTTCACTATTTGTTATCTGTTCAAGTTCATTTGGATTCTGGTGAGCAAAAAATAAATTAGTGTTATCAGCAGGCAGTACTTTATGTAGTAGAGATGAGGAGTTAGCAATGTCATTTATATACAAAATGAATAGAACTGGTCCTAAAATGGAATCCTGGGGAACCCCATGATCGATGGATTTATATGATGACTTGTGGTTATTTATATAAACATACTGAAGTCTTCCAGACAGATTAATAAACCAATCTAATGCAAGGCCTCTGATACCGTAATATTGTAATTTATTAATTAGGATGTCATGGTTAATGGTATCAAATGCTTTATCCATCCATCCATCCATCTTCTACAGCTTTTCCGGAGGTCCGGGTCGCGGAGGCAGCAGTTCAAGCAGAGAAGCCCAGACTTCCCTCTCCCCAGCCACCTGCTCCAGCTCTTCAGAGGGGATACCAAGGCGTTCCCAGACCAGCTGGGAGACATAGTCTCTCCACCGAGTCCTGGGTCTGCCCCGGGGTCTCCTCCCAGTGGGACGTGCCTGAAACACCTCAAGTGGAAGGCGTCCAGGAGGCATCCTAATCAGATGCCCATACCACCTCAACTGACTCCTTTCAATGTGGAGGAGCAGCGGTTCTACTCTGAGCCTCTCCCGGATGACTGAGCTCCTCACCCTATCTCTGAGGGTGAGTCCAGCAATCCTACGGAGAAAGCTCATTTCAGCCGCTTGTATCCGCGATCTCGTTCTTTCGGTCATTACCCAAAGCTCGTGACCATAGGTGAGAGTAGGAACGTAGATTGACTGGTAAATCGACAGCTTTGCCTTAGAACTAAGCTCCCTCTTCACCACAACAGACCGGTACAACGTCCGCATCACTGCAGATGCTGCTCCAATCCGTCTGTCGATCACTCGCTCCATTTTCCCCTCACTCGTGAACAAAACCCCAAGATACTTAAACTCCTCCACTTGGGGCAGGAGCCTGTCCCCAACCTGGAGAGGACAATCCACCTTTTTCCGGCTGAGGACCATGGACTCGGACTTGGAGGTGCTGATTCTCATCCCAGCCGCTTCACACTCAGCGGCAAACCGTCCCAGCAAGAGCTGTAGGTCATTGCTGGATGAAACCAACAGGACAACATCATCTGCAAGCAACAGAGATGAGATCCTGTGGTCACCAAGCATGACACCCTCCATTCCCTGGCTGCGCCTAGAAATCCTGTCCATAAAAATTATGAACAGGATCGGTGACAAAGGGCAGCCCTGGCGGAGTCCAACTCTCACTGGGAATGACTCCGACCGAGTGTTGGCAATACGAACCAAACTCTCACAACGGTCGTACAGAGACCGAATAGCTCGTAACAACAAGCCCGATACCCCATACTCCCGAAGCACCCCCCACAAAAATCCACGAGGGACGCGGTCAAATGCCTTCTCCAAGTCCACAAAACACATGTAAACTGGTTGGGCAAACTCCCACGAACCCTCAAGAATTCTCGAGAGGGTAAAGAGCTGGTCCGATGTGCCACGGCCAGGACGAAAACCACATTGCTCCTCCTGAATCCGAGGTTCGACCAACGGCCGGACTCTCCTCTCCAGTACCTTGGCATAGACCTTCCCAGGGAGGCTGAGGAGTGTGATCCCTCTAAAGTTGGAGCACACCCTCCGGTCCCCTTTTTTGAAGAGAGGAACCACCACCCCGGTTTGCCATGCCAAAGGCACTGCCCCCGACCTCCACGCAATGTTGCAGAGGCGTGTCAACCATGACAACCCAACATGACTCTCATGATAAATTGTATATATCAAATGCTTTAGATAGGTCTAAAAAAATGCCAATACCATAGTTGCCTCTTTCAATTGCATCATTGATTTTTTTTCAATTAGGTCAAGTATTGCCATATAGGTAGTGTGTTTCTTTCTGAAGCCATACTGAGATGGGATAATAATGTTGAACTTATCAAGGGAACTGGTAAGTCTGTTACAAACTACTCTTTCCAAAACCTTTGAAAGAGTAGGCAGAATGGATATTGGACAATAATGAGTCAAATCATTCTCATCACCTGATTTATAAACTGGTATAATTTGTGCAATTGTTGCTATTTGTGGCACTACTCCGGAGATTAGAGACAGATTAATGTAGCAGGTAAGATGTTCCAGTATTAAATTAATGATACTTTTCAAAATTTTGCTGGAAATTTCATCAGCTCCAGCAGAGTTTGAGTTCTTCATGTCCTTGATGATTTTCCAGACTTCCTCACAATCAGTTGGCTTCAGGAAGAAAGAATTCTGGCAGTTTCCTGATAGATAGTGTTTGAAAGAGGCAGACTGGGGTTGGTTAATTTTATTAGATAAATTTTCTCCAATAGAAACAAAAAATTTGTCAGCGAGAGTGGCATTACCGGTGAGATTACTCACCAATAAATCAATAAATTCCTGAACTCACAGTGCTGCTCTATGACCTCTACCACTCAGGAAAGAGATTAGGCCTGCACTTTGCAGTTACTAATTCTTAATGCTGCATTGGTTTAAGGCTTCTAATATATGACACTGCTTTGTTTAAACATAATCCTAAACTAGTGATTACCCATGTCAATTGGTAAAACATTTACTGATTCACTGAATATTTAGCGAATACTTGTTGTGAATAGCAGAATCACATTATTCAAATTGTGGAAGCTTTAGGTGTAATTTAAAGTTTTTTTTTCTGTTATTCTCCATTCCTGTTCATGTTTTCGTTTTTCAACAGGAAGGGAAAAGCATTCACAAAATCTTTAGCTTTTTCCAGGATTTAGATTTGCCAAATCAACAAGGTGAAAAGATAGGAATCATAACATCACCATTACCTTTCAATTTAATAAATCCTTGGTGATATATGCGATATGTAGCAAAATAATAAAAACAATAAATCACTTGTGTTTCTTAACATTACACGTTATAATAAACAAGTGAGATAAACATTTAAGGGACATAGACTAATGGTGATAACTGGAACATTAGCAAAATCAATTTATGAGGTGACACTCCTGTTGATATAAACACTGACGTGCGGACAGGGGTAGCCTTGAGGCTTCCCCCCCAATTTTTTTTTTTTTTTTTTTTTTTTTTTTTACAGGATGGCACCGAGATTTGATCTTTGTGGGAGATTTGAGGAGGCCGGACAGTGTGTGACAGGCATGGTCATGGCTCATTGGCTGGGGGTGGGGTGGGGTGTGAAAGCGCAACAGGGGAAAGGACCCCTCAATTGATAAGCTTTGCCAAAGCTAAGTAGGACAAATAACATTGCAAATTACATAAAGCATACCAATTTAAATGACTTTGACTTTAAAAATGTAGTGTTTATATGACTTCACACTGCAGGATACATCCGACACATTGCAATCTCACGTCTTGCAATGATGCCACTCACCAAATAATGGTGTGACAGTATCACATTTCAGAAATGTGACAGTAATAAGGAATACTTGTGTTGTATGACAATGACATGCTACAGACCTGGCTTGAGCTCCCGGTGCTTGGCCTTGGCCAAGCCGGGCCTCGGGACTACAGTCCACACAATAATTTACAAAGTAATATATGAAATAAGGCATTCCTTGTACAAAATTAAGCCAAATTCTAATTAGGCAATATGTCCACCTTTCCACTGACTGAAGGAGTGTGACACAATCTTTCACAAGGATTCACTTACACAAATTCAACCTGTCTGTGTTCAACTGGACAGACAGATGTGGTCTAAGTGACTAACTCAGAATGGTTGCTATAAATGCTAAATCATATCAAATCTGCACAGACAGCTATATTACATTTTCCTAAATGGAATTTGTAAATCAGGTTGAGTCCACACAAAAGAAGCTATGATTTTTGAAACCTCATTTTAAAGGAGCTACAGTACTCACAAATTTTCATCTAAATTAACTTAATTAAACAAATACCCTGTAACTTTGATGCATGTGCATCTCCATGCATCGGGGTGGGGGGTGGGGGGTACCAAAGAAATTAATTAGCAAAAAATAATTAGCAAAATCCTCAGAAGAATAGATAATACATAAAACAAATATCAATAAACGATCAATAATGTGGAGAAAGATATAGATGAAACCGCTTGGTAATGAAATCACAACATTCAATAGGAGAAGTTAAGATTTACATCAATAAATTTTCAGATATTTAACCTCCTGCACTCCAGGATACCGCGGACGGTTGCGTCTCTGCGTCCTAGGGCGCACTGAAAAAAAAAGCTGCATTTCCGTTCTTCCACTACAGACACAGTGGCAAACAGAAAGCCAAAGGAGTGCTTTGATTGGTTTAGATTTGATTGACCTCTCATTTGACTAATAAGAGCCTTGAATTGGGTTTCTGAAACCTTGAAGAACCAATGACTGAAAACCTAGCAAGAAGGACCCGCCTACCAACGGCTGCGAATAGATAGATAGACAGATAGATAGATAGATACTTTATTTCGAACAAAAAAGCATAACAAAAACAAAACAAATGACAAATGCAATAAAGTAACAGTATACAGTGTTCGAAAGTGAGAAGGAAGAAGTGAACACTTATTAATTCCATCTCCTCTTTTCCATAAATACACCCACTACATAAATACACATATCTTTTCCATAAATACACCCATTTGCTGAATACAGCGAGCCAATTGAAGCAGAGAACTTCGACAATTGAAAGCGTATGTCCCGTGCATAAAATCTGTTTTGTGTAAGCCGCTGGGTGACACACACGCGTTCGCCAGTCTTTTTTTCTTACTACTGTTCTTATTTGTTTTGAAAAATCGTTCACCAAAACCGCAATCATGGAAGCGCAAAACTGCAATAATGGAATCATGATTTGACCGGTTCGAGTGACCAGAACCACGAGTCATAACAAGCGGACCAGCGTCATGTTAGTCTGACAATGAGGAAGAGAAGTTCGCCAGCGACACTGCTGTTGTGGACAGGTAAGTGTTATAAGCTAAATTATTCTTTATCCCTGAAAATTGTAATCAAAATGACTTTTGACCAATCAGTAAATTACAACTGTGTGTCATCGCCACATGACGGACCTCGACGACCCGTGCGCCACGTCCGGACCGTGAACGCCCCCCCCCCATGCTACTCTTCTGTAGCGGATTGAAGATATATTGCAGATATTTTAGTACAACTGTGTGTAGTAGGCCGCGGCGCACCGTCACCACTTTCCGTCATGTAGCGATGGGCGATGTCCGTCCTCTGTAGCGGGGGGTGGGGGGGGAGTTGTTATCTTCTACATTACAGATATTTTAGTATAATTTTTAGTGCACCGTAGGTTATTTTTTCTTGTAAAAAAAAAGCCACACATTTTTTATGTGGCATGCTTCTTTGTGTGTGGGGGCTTGTTTGTTCATTCATTCATTCATGAATGAATAAACACCCCCCCCCACACACACACACACAGCCCTGAGTGTCACCTTTCATTAGAGCCCAAGATCAAGCTTCTATATTGAATCATTCAAAAATTACAGATGTTTTTCCATACTGTGCCATTTGGCACAATTTGGCACAGTTCAAAAATGCCTGGGAACAACCTGAGGAAAAAGCTGTGTAATATATTCATTTTTTGTGGTATTGTTACAAAATTTTGACCTCAGCTGGATAACACTTGGTTCTACATTTCTGTTGCATTTTCCAGCCCGGATCTGACAGCTGTGTGTTATTTGCAAGCATTTGTATCCAAAAAAAACCCAACACCCAGGCAAAATTTATTTTCTTCAAGTTCAGTATGTTTAGATGACTGTTATTCAGTGGCAGGAGCACTTAGAGAGATTATGACTGTTTTGCCAAAAAATTCAAAGTGTTTTCTTTTAAATGAGACCAACCCCATGAAGATGCTGCAAAGGGTTGAAGAACAGCTTTTGATTTACTTTGAGTACATTATTTTTTGGCATTTTTAGGGAAATTGACCAGAGTGCAAGGGGTTAAGAAAATATTTACAGGTTATTGTAAAAAGAAATATCATGTTGATAAGAAATAAGATAAACTGATGAGGAAGAAAACCATGCAAATTTATGAGAAAAGTTCCAAATGTCTAAGAAAAGTCCAATTTGTGCTGAATTTATGTTTACTGTGGGACTTCATTTAGAATCTACTACAAAGACAATAAAGATTCTTACTTATTTAAGAGAACAATGCTTTAGGGGGCTCAAAGCAAAATAATTTGATCTTCCCTGCATAAACTTAGCCTTTTCAAAACCTTTGCATGAATCTCATTGAGCTAAATAAGAGTGAAGGTAAAAAATGTTTAGAAATTATTTACACACTTATTGAATGTACAAAGGCTTTCTCCTGCACTAATCTGAATACTGCTATGGTGACACTGAAACCCTTAACTGAAACAATATCAAGATTTAAAATAGCTGAAATTATTTACTTAGATAATGAAAAACATTTAATGGAATACACTTTATAAATCAAATCATGTCACATTTAGGTACAGTACCCGAATTATTAGTACCAAACATTTACCTAGGAAACCATTTAGCTTACCATCAACAATCTACAGGATTAATATAATACACAAATAAGAAAAATAGGGAAATTGTGAATGGCAAACCCTATTATTGAAGCCATTTAACGTAGTTGATGAGGAAGGGTTTCTGGGTGACTACATGCAAAGAATGTCAACTGACAGCAATGTTATCCATACTGCCCTTCACAGGAGGGACCATGTGATGAAGGAACCATGGAAGGTGTACCCATCTCTTGGGCGAACCAGGGGATCTGGTCAACACAGGAAACTGGACCAAAACTCCCTGGCAAGGACAGCACAAAGGTTACCCTGCTGACCTAAACAGCTGCGGAAAATGAAGGACGTGGCGCTTGGGTGCTTCTAACATTTTACCCCACTTGAAACCCTCAGCAAGAGACTGTTTAATATACATTGTATATTTATTTAAAAAAAAACAACAACAAATGACTGTTTAACTGTTTCTCTATGCAAGTGTCAGCTGATGGCTTGGCGTCCAGTAACGACCTTTGCTAATAGAGAAGCAGGCTGTTTGTTTATCATGACAAGGGAAAAATACAAGGGAAAGAAAAGTGCGGTTAGTGTTGTTATCTTATCATCCACATCATCCTCTAGTAATACTTAATATTGGTTATTAAGTTGTTCCATTGATTATGCACTGTAGAGAATTGCTATGTTTACTCCTTAATAACACTAACAGTTGGACAAATTATCTTTTATTGCTAAAATGATGCAGCTACTACAGGCTGTTGGGGTTTTTTTTTAAGAGAGGCTATATACAGAAAAAACATAGCAAACTTCATTTTGAATCACACCTGGCACAACACATCACTTCACTGATTAGAAACATGATGACACTTCTTACTCTGCGAATGTGCGAATGCAAGGCTAATTTCATCAGGGAACTCCTCTTTTTGAAGTGGTGATGTCCCCTTTCCAGCAGCTTAACACTCTCTAAGTATGCAACGACTTACAGTGTGTTTCTCCCCTGTACTGCTACCCTGCTTGACCAACGAAGCAAGCAAGTGTTATACCAAGGATCTATGTTGTCAGAGGTCATTGAGTCATTGGGCATATTTGCACCTGGCCAGGACACTGGGCAGGTTTGTGTACCCTGTTTTGGCAACTGACCGTACCCTCATCATGTCTGCAGGGCAGGTGGGCAGGGTGAAGAGATGCTTTTCTACCACATGATGCCATTTATGAAGCATGAATGCAATTTCAGATGGAAAATACAGGAGTGAGGTTTTTTGTTCACTGTTTCTTTGAGTGAGAGTGGATACAAATACCTTAGGGATTAAAACACTTAATTATAGACTACAATCATATTTACAAAATTATAACAAAGGATAGAATGGTTCTTGATCGACTAATTGCCACCCGTAGGGGTGTATGTCCTATTATAGGAGGTTATTGTTTTACCTGTATCCGTGAAAATGATGCAAATGGACATATTAATACCTCAGATACACATAGCTTCATTGCTTTGCAGGCAATGATAACAAAACTGATTAAGTTAGAGTTTCTCTTCATGGAGAAGTCTCATCATGAACTTGATAATGATTTTATAACTTTGGATTTTTCTTGTGTGAGTCCTTAATATGATGATGAGGCTAGTTATTGTAAGCTTAGCGATATGTCTCCATACAACTGCTGCAGATGATGAGGATGGTGAAAGGGGTAATACTAACCTAAGGAGTTTGGAGGTTGCCATATAATTTAAGCTGTTTTGAGTATCTTCATATTATTTTCTACGTTCTTATTTGACACAGTCAAAGATTAATTTTGATCGTATTACACATGTTCACTCTCAATGATATATTCTACACACATTTTTAACTTGCAAAGACACATAACAGCATGTAAATTCTTACACACATCCTTATATTATTTCATTCACTTTATTTTACTACCACTTTGATTACTTTTCTTTTAATCCTGATGCTTTATTAAGCATCAAGGGGGGAATATGATAGAAAAATTCCATATTATCCACATTATTATTGTTATTAATAATGTATTATTATGGGGCAGTAGCCCTAGCCCACTGTGCGCATGTGGAGAGGAGCAAACAATGGAACACATCATAGAGGCTTGCCTGCTCCAAAGACTGGAAGGAGGATTACGCACCCTCCATACAGCAAACCAGGAGGCAACTGCTTGGCTTTGACATAACGCACGGCTCAGGAGACGCACACACACAGGCTTAGAGTAGTTCAAAGAGTTTATTAACAACAGGAGTGAATGAGTGCGTGTCTGCGGGATGTAAATGTGTTGGTGATGGTGTCTGCTCCAGGCACAGAGGCAGGTGACCGTACAGCCGAGCAACCCTATGGAGAGAGCACAGGGAGAGGGTGACGGGCATACACCAACACAGGAGGAATTTATGGCGAGAGAAGGACTTACTTGGTGGGTCAGGACAGCTGGCACAACAAGGGGGTGAAGCCCGGAAGACAGCCACCTGGAGAGCTCCGTGCAGCAGCGAGGATTGGGCGATGGAGAGGAGATGTCCGCCGCTGGGAAATCCACCTGTGCACAGGGGAGAAGACTGAAGAGAAAAGGTAAGCGATCTTCTTACCAAAATGGTTACGCTGAAGGGAAGTATGCTCACAACGGTGAGGGACGAAGTCTGACGGCTTCAGGCCGAGCCTCCGGGCGAGACGGCCTTTATCCCTCGCCGCTGATGATTGGCAGGTGCGTGAGCAGGTGGCGCCGCTGATGAATGGCGCGGCGTGACAGTACTCCCCCCTCTAGCAGCGCCTCCTGGCGATGGCTTATCCGGGTGCGCTCGGTGGAAGTCCGCGATGAGCGATGGGTCCAACACAAACGACGGGGGCACCCATTGCCGATGCTCGGGCCCATAGCCCTCCCAGTCCACCAGGTATTGCAACCCACGGCCTCGGCGCCGGGAGTCCAGGACGGAGGAGACGGACCAGGCCGGATGGCCACCAACCATCCGGGGCGCGGGTTGCGCTGCAGGAGGAGGGCAAAGGGGGTCAGTGACTGCCAGTTTCACCCTCGACACATGGAAAGTGGGATGGATGCGGAGGGAGGGGGGGATAGCCACGCGCACAGCCACCGGGTTGATGATCCGGGTGACGGGAAAGGGACCCATGAATCGCTGTGCCAGCTTCCTCCTCTCGCCTTTTAATGTGACGTCCTGGGTAGACACATACACGAGTTGCCCAACTCTGTACGCCGGGGCAGGTCTTCTGTGCCGGTCCGCCACGGTCCTGTTGCGCTCCGCTGTGCGTAAAAGCGCATGACGCGCGGCAGCCCAGGTGGAGCGGAACTGCCTAAGGTGCGCCCTAACGGAGGGGACAGTCACCTCGTTCTCCTGCGCTGGAAACAGCGGGGGGTCGTAACCCAGGGACGCCTTGAAGGGGGACATCCCCGTTGCAGAAGAGCGGGCGGTGTTGTGGGCATACTCCACCCAGGCGAGATGGTTGCTCCAGGACGTCGGCTTGGATCTGGTAACACAGCGGAGCGCAGCCTCCAGCTCCTGATTGGTCCTCTCACACTGCCCGTTAGACTGGGGGTGATGGCCGGAGGAGAGGCTCACCTTGGCTCCGATGGCGTTACAGAAGGATCTCCAAACCTCGGACGAAAATTGGGGGCCCCGGTCCGAGACCACGTCCACCGGAATCCCGTGCAGCCTGACCACGTGTTGGACGAGGAGGCCCGCCGTCTCCAGGGCAGTAGGGAGACCCCGCAGGGGAATGAAGTGCGCCGCCTTGGAGAAACGGTCCACAATGGTCAGGACGGTGTCAAAGGAGTTGGAAACGGGGAGTCCGGTGACGAAGTCCAGTGCGATGTGCGACCAGGGCCTGCCGGGGACGGGCAGAGGCTGGAGCAGACCCGCTGGGGGGGCATTTCCCGACTTGCTGGTGGCACAGATTGGGCAAGCCCGGGCGTAGCGGGCTGCATCCCTCCGCAGGCCTGGCCACCAAAAGGACCGCTGGAGGAGGCTGATCATCCGAGAGGTGCCGGGATGACAGGTGAGCCGGGAGGTGTGGAGCCAGTGGATGACCTCTCCTCGGACCGCAGATGGGACGAACAGTCTTCCCTCCGGTCCGCCGCCAGGATCAGGTTCCACCTCCTGCGCCTTCCGGATCTTGTCTTCAATGTCCCAAGAGATGGCACCGAGGACGCACGACCTGGGCAGGATAGTGTGGGGCGTCTCCTCAGCCTCCACGGGGGTGAACTGCCTAGAGAGGGCGTCAGGCAGGCCGTTTTTGGAGCCCGGCCTGAAGGTGATCGAGAAGCGGAACCTGGCGAAGAACAAAGACCAGCGCGCCTGGCGGGCATTCAGGCGCTTGGCAGATCGTAAATACTCTAAGTTCTTGTGGTCCGTCAGGACCACAAACGGCAGGTCCGCCCCCTCTAGCCAGTGGCGCCACTCCTGTAAGGCGAGTTTAATGGCCAGGAGCTCTCTGTCCCCCACATCGTAGTTCCTCTCCGCCGGGGACAGGCGCCGGGAGAAGAAGGCGCACGGCCGCTTGGCGCCATCGTCAGGTGACCGCTGGGATAACACTGCTCCCACTCCCGTGTCCGATGCGTCCACCTCCACAATGCACTGCAGCGCGGGGTCGACCTGGCGAAGGACCCGGGAGGAGGAGAACTCCGCCTTCAGCGCCCTAAAGGCAGCAGCGACCTCTTCAGTCCACCGGAACGGGACCTTCGGGGACGTGAGGCGGGTCAGCGGTCCGACGATCGAGCTGAAATTTGGGACAAAGCGGCGGTAAAAATTGGCGAAGCCAACAAACTGTTGCACCTGCTTCCGGGATGCGGGAGTAGGCCACTCCACCACCGCCTTCACCTTCTCTGGGTCTGGGAGCACCTGATCTTGAGCGATGATGAATCCCAGGAAGGATGTGGTCCTAGCGTAGAATTCGCATTTCTCAGCCTTCACGTACAGACGATTCTCCAGCAGTCTTTGGAGGACCCGCCTCACATGGACCTGGTGCTCGTCCCTGGACCTGGAGAAGATAAGGATGTCATCCAGGTAGACGAACACAAAAAGGCCGATGAAATCCCGGAGGACGTCATTAATGAGGCGCTGAAAGACGGCAGGAGCGTTGGTCAGCCCGAACGGCATGACGAGATACTCAAAGTGGCCGTTCGGGGTACGGAAGGCTGTCTTCCATTCATCTCCCTCCCGGATCCGGACGAGGTGGTAAGCGCTGCGTAAATCCAGCTTGGTAAACCAGGTCGCCCCCTGGAGGGAGTGAAAGGCAGTGTCCATGAGGGGCAGGGTGTAACGGTCCCTCTCAGTGATGTCATTCAGCGCTCGGTAGTCTATGCAGGGGCGGAGGGATCCGTCCTTTTTCCCGACAAAGAAAAACCCTGCCCCCACGGGTGACGACGATGGGCGAATAATCCCAGCGCTCAGAGATTCCTTTAGGTATGTATTCATGGTCTCCTTCTCCGGCGCCGACAGGCTGTAGAGCCGACCAGATGGCAGGGGAGCCCCCTGGCGGAGGTTGATGGCACAGTCATATGGTCGATGCGGGGGAAGAGACATAGCTTTCGATTTGCTAAATACCATACCCAGGTCGTGAAATTCTGGAGGCACCAGTGACAGGTCCGGAGGTGCTGTATCCGCCACAGGGGGAGCCGCGGATGGGGAGCAGGCAGCGGACTGAAGGCAGGTGCCCATACAGAAGGTACTCCATGCCGATACCCCAGCGGACCTCCAGTCCAGGACAGGGTTGTGGAGGCGTAGCCAGGGATACCCCAGGATGACGGGCGACACAGAGTTGGGCAGGACGTAAAATACCATCTCCTCCCGGTGGTTCCCTGAGATGATGACTGGGACAGGCATGGTCTGGTGAGAAACTCTCCCAAGGGAGGCACGGGAGAGATGGACCAGGGAGATGGGGTGTTTTAATGCCTGACAGCGGATGCCCAATCGGGTTGCCAGGCCTTGTGAAATGAAGCTGCCCTCTGCGCCCGAATCCACCAGTGCGTGGGTGAGGTGCCCAGTGGGATTGTGGCAAAAACGGATGGGCAGCTTTAATTGGGTGAGAGAGTCTAACCGGTTGGGATCCGCGAGGCTCCCTACAGCGATTCGCGGACCCCGCCGACTGGCTTTCCGCGGGCAACGCTCCACAGTGTGTTGGTCACCTCCGCAATACATGCAGAGGCCCAACTCACGGCGGCGTTGTTTCTCCGCAGGGGAAAGCTTGGTCCAGCCCGTCACCATCGGCTCCGACTCCTCGGGGCACAATGCTGGCGGCGCCGCCAGGGGGCGAGCTTGGAACAGGTGCGGCGAGACTCCACGAGGGCGAGAAGAAGAAGACTTCCGCCCCGAGGAGCGCTCGCGCAGCCTGTTATCCAAACTTATCGCTAAGGATGTCAGCTCCGCTAGCGTCCCAGGGATATCCCGTCCAGCCAGTTCATCCCTCAGATCACTATTGAGGCTGCGGAGGAACAGGCCACAGAGGGAGCGATCCTCCCAGCCCAATTCCTCCGCCGCTACCCGGAAGTCGACCGAGTAGTCCGCTGCCGACCGGCCTCCCTGCTGGAGAGCGAGGAGCCGATCGACCTGGACCGTCTCGGTTTGAGAATGGTCAAAGACCTCCAGGAAGCGCCTCACGAACTGGTCATAGGTGAGGGTGGCATAACTGGGCCTCGCCATTACGGCGTAGGTCCAAGTTAACGCACGCCCCTCCAGAAGATTCCCTATGTAACCAATCCGACTGTGATCCGAGGGAAAATCTCCGGGCACACGGTGGAACACGGACTCACACTGCATAATGAACCCCCGCGCTCCGCCGAGCTTACCGCTAAAGCGGGCGGGGGTCGGAATCGGTGTGAGCCGAACCGGTGCCACTGGAGCCGGCTGGACGGCCGCTGGAACAGCAGGAGCCGCGCCACCCTGGCGAGCCGGGGGGAACGGCTGTTGAGGATCCAAGCGGCCCAACCGGTTAGTTAAATTCAATAATTGATTAAAGATCACCTGTTGTTGATAAGCTATTTGATCCACTCTAGCCTCGAGAGTGGAAAACCGGTGTGCGAGCCCGCCGTCCGCCGAGCCGCTCTGCTGAAGCCGTACTGACATAACGCACGGCTCAGGAGACGCACACACACAGGCTTAGAGTAGTTCAAAGAGTTTATTAACAACAGGAGTGAATGAGTGCGTGTCTGCGGGATGTAAATGTGTTGGTGATGGTGTCTGCTCCAGGCACAGAGGCAGGTGACCGTACAGCCGAGCAACCCTATGGAGAGAGCACAGGGAGAGGGTGACGGGCATACACCAACACAGGAGGAATTTATGGCGAGAGAAGGACTTACTTGGTGGGTCAGGACAGCTGGCACAACAAGGGGGTGAAGCCCGGAAGACAGCCACCTGGAGAGCTCCGTGCAGCAGCGAGGATTGGGCGATGGAGAGGAGATGTCCGCCGCTGGGAAATCCACCTGTGCACAGGGGAGAAGACTGAAGAGAAAAGGTAAGCGATCTTCTTACCAAAATGGTTACGCTGAAGGGAAGTATGCTCACAACGGTGAGGGACGAAGTCTGACGGCTTCAGGCCGAGCCTCCGGGCGAGACGGCCTTTATCCCTCGCCGCTGATGATTGGCAGGTGCGTGAGCAGGTGGCGCCGCTGATGAATGGCGCGGCGTGACAGGCTTGAGGACTTTGCATTCGCTAAATAAATAAATAAATTATTATGCTTGAGAAGTATCATGCCTTTCATATGCCATGTTTAATGTTTATATGTGCATTCCATGCAGGATAAGTTTATATATTCTTGACATATTTCTGTAAGCAATTGTTGGCCTTCAGAGAATTCAGACTAAGGATCAGTACCTGCGTAAAGAATGATCTAAGCTACATTGATAATCACTTTGACATGCCCTGTTTCTTTTGGGTTATAGGAATGCACAGGAACTGCTAGCTGTTGTGATTAGTTTTATTAACACTCTGTGTCTGTGCTTCATGAGCACATCACACCGGATAAGCTCTACTTATCAGGACTGTCTCTCTGTCTCTCTCGCTTCCCCCTCTCCTCCCCCTCCTTTCTGTTGCATATATATATATATCAAACCTAAAGAATGTACCCTTTAGAGATTCTAGGTGTGCGGTGAAGGCTATGCTTTGTAATCTCTCCCCCAAAATGGCCATTGGGGTGACTCACTCTTTAATTTTTTTAATAAATGTACATAAATCCAATTTTCCACCTGATCTTTGACTTTGAATAATTTAAACTCAGAATTATTCTAACACTTATTTAGTGTTCTCCAGGATTTCTTGGAATCACCCTGTGATGCATTTATAAGTTCTGCATAGTAATTATTCTTACTCTTTCTAATAATATGTTAATTTATTTCTTTAATTAGATAGATAGATAGATACTTTATTTCGAACAAAAAAGTATAACAAAAACAAAACAAATGACAAATGCAATAAAGTAACAGTATACAGTGTTCGAAAGGGAGAAGGAAGAAGTGAACACTTATTAATTCCATCTCCTCTTTTCCATAAATACACTCATGTGAATTATATACAAATTACCACATTTAAGACCCCAAGTAAACAATTAACTGTATTTTGTACATATAAACATTAACACCCATCCATCCTAGCATACATTGATGTCCATACATCAAAACCAGCCTCAAACAACACAGATATACACAGTGCTGTCCTACCCACCATTCCATAGTGTCCCATAGTGTCCCAGAGTGAGCATAGTGAATCGTACATATAAATACTACCCTTCTAACATATATCCTTTCAGCAAATAATGTTTGTACCTCTTTTTGAATTGATT
Organism: Pholidichthys leucotaenia; assembly: GCA_020510985.1. Classification (NCBI taxonomy): domain Eukaryota; kingdom Metazoa; phylum Chordata; class Actinopteri; order Cichliformes; family Pholidichthyidae; genus Pholidichthys; species Pholidichthys leucotaenia. Next base: position 62,931,831 of record CM035847.1, read on the forward strand.
TCTGTTTGTACATAGTTTCAGTTCCGGCTCCAGACTGTTCCACAAATCCACCCCACAGACAGATATGCACATACTTTTCTTGGTTGTTCGTATCTTGGGTTTTGTAAAGTTTAAGTCTCCTCTCAAATTATGATCATTGTCTCTTTTTTTAAATATTTTTTGTATATTAGTTGGGAGTTGATTATTAATTGCCCTATGCATGACTTGTGCTGTCTTAAATTTAACTAAATCGATGAACTTTATGACATGTGACTTTAAAAACAACGAATTGGTATGGTCTCTATATCCTACATTATTTATTATCCTTATAGCTCTTTTTTGTAATGTGCATATTGACTGTAGGTTGGTCTTGTAGGTGTTTCCCCAGACTTCTACACAGTAGTTAAGATAAGGTAGAAACAGTGAATTGTACAGTAAGACCAATGATTTATAATCCAAGATGTGTCTTGTTTTCCCCAGTATGCCTATACATTTTGCCAACTTGGCCTGGATGTGACTGATGTGAGGTTTCCAGCAGATTTTATTGTCTAGCGTCACCCCCAGAAACTTATTTTCCTGTACTGTTTCTATTCTGGTATCATCTATCGTTACCATTATTTCATGATTTATTTTATAATTTCCAAACAACATAATCTTTGGTTTTTTTAGATTTAGAGATAATTTATTTTTGTTGAACCACTGTGTTAACTTTTTCATTTCAGTTGTGACCACCTCTAAAACCTGCTGCAAATTCTCACCAGTGCAAAGGATATTTGTGTCATCCGCAAACAAAATAAATTTCAGAATTTTTGATACTTGGCATATGTCATTTATATACAAAATAAAGAGTTTGGGTCCCAAAACTGACCCCTGGGGCACACCACAAGTGATGTCCATGAAGGGTGATTTGTGCTCATCAATTTGTACAAATTGTTGTCTGTTACTTAAATAACTTTCCACCCAACTCAGTCCGACCCCTCTTATCCCATACCTTTCCAGTTTCCTTAGTAGGATTCAGTGGTCAATGGTGTCCAAAGCTTTCTTTAAATCTATAAATACTCCTACAGCAAACTTTTTTTTTATCTATACAACTAGTAATTTCTTCTATAAGTTTGATCAGTGCCAAAGATGTAGATTTATCTGCTCTAAAACCATACTGGCTGTCTGTAAGGAGGTTGTGTTTTTCAATGAAATCATCCAGTCTCTTAGTGAAGATTTTTTCAAGTATTTTGGAGAATTGTGAGAGTAAAGAGACTGGATAACTATAATTGGTATATACGGTATATCTTTATTGTTAATATTTGGATTTTTTATGTAGCGTTTATATAATTTATTTTTGTACTTAATAGATTTTAATATGCCCTTAGAAAGCCATGGATGTTGAATAGTATGATTACATGTGAAAGTCTTGAAAGAAATTGTCCTCTGGATGGATTCTGTTATTTCCTTGGCCAAGGCGTCAAACGCAACATCAGCATCACTACAATTGTAGATTCTATCCCATCCCTTGACATGCAGGTCCTCACTCAGTCATTGTAAGGTTTCTTCATTAAGTATTTTTATTTTTAGTTTATGTCGCGAGATTGAGGGCCTAACAGCAAGGTCAAGAAACAGAACAATGGGGAATTGATCAGAAATCTCAGAGAGCATGACTCCAGATACCAGTGTGGAATTGCAAATGTTAGTAATGATATTATCAATAATGGACTTGGTGAAGTGAGTGATTCTAGTATAGGTATTAATGGTAGGGAAGAAGGAAGAGGAGTGTAGTGTATTCATAAAGTCATTTTTAGCTGCATCATTCCTGGAGAGGTCAATGTTGAAATCTCCAAGGAGAATGCAACTTTTATTTTTGTTGTTGATTGAGAATAAAATTTCTTCCAGTTTGGTTGTGAAAATATTAAGGTTGGTGTCTGGGGGGGCGATAAATCACACTTCCAATTAAATTTTTCCCATTTTTGACATGTATCTCAACAAAAAGAGAGTCAATATGACAGTCTTCCGTGACAATATCATCATAAACACCAACATCATGTCTACAAGAGATATACAGACAGACACCACCACCAGATCTGCCACATCTGTTCTTCGTGAACAGTTTATAACCATCAAGGTTTAAGATGTCTATGTATGTCTTGTCATTCAGCTAAGTTTCACTACAACCAATTACATCAAAGCTGCAGCCTGTACTGGTAAGTAAAGTAGCTAGATCATGATAATGTTTATTCAAGCTCCTGATGTTTAAATGGATGAAAGAATAATTGTATTGGTTTTTAAAAGATGTTAATTGCTCAAGAATATACTGATCACAGCTTATATTCCTATTATAGCCCATAAATTGTGTCACATCCATTCCTTTTTCATTAGATTCATTGAAGATCATTATGCACGATAGTTGATAAAATTTACTGGGATCACACAGTAACAATACACACTTAGAGACATAGACATAGACAGACCCTCATCCATATGGAAGACGGTCGGACAAACACACACACACATTCACACACACACTCAAATGTACAAAGATACATTGTCAGCACAACAGTCCATTAGTCTGAGAGCACACTGGTAGAGAGGCAGCGTGCAAAAGTACCGGTGGCTCTTTCTGAGGTTCAGCAGTGATGTTTTGGTTGCCTCCAGTTAGCCAATATGTGATTTGAGGATTCCTATACAGTTTTCCATTGATGTAAAGTTTATCAATGAACAGACGAGCGTTACTTTCACCGTTTCTTGCCTCCATCATGATCGGGTAGAGCAGCCTCCGTCTATTCATGATCTCAGGTGGAAACTGATTGTTGATGGAGTAGTTGGTACCTTTTAGCTCTTTACCCTTGGACATGATGACAGCTTTCATCTTGGAATCGATGGTTTTGGCCACAATAGGACGGGGCCTCCTCTGTTGGTTGGCTTTGGTCCGTCTGAGGTGATGGACTCTGGAGAAATGAATAGCCCTGGCCTCCTCCAGCTTCATTTTCAACTCGTTGGCTAGGAATGACTTTAGAAGTTCTTCTGACTTTGGGGGAGTTTCATTTTTTACTTCTGGAAGTCCATGTATAATGATATTATCCCTCAAGCTCTGACACTGCAGGTCAAGTATGTTTTTTGCCATGTTAAATGTATCTTTTTGGAGTTCGGCTGTCAGACGTTTGAGGCTGTTTACTTCAAGCCTGAGTGACGCATTATCAGCCTTTAGCACCTCGATCAGTGAGTTGTTGAATTCCACGGCTTGCTTTAGTTCATTAATATCAGTTGTCAGTTGATCGAGTAAGTCGAGCTTTTTTTAAGTTGGTGTTAAATAGACATTAGGGACTCACTAATGTCACAGGGTGAAGTATCATCCACTTCGCTCAAGCTTGATTTAGTCCGGGTGGGTTTGGACGCCAGTTTGCTGCCAGGCATGACGTTGTTGTAACATTGTGCGTCAATGTAGGATTGCAAATCCTCTATTGGCTTGTCCACAGGCAAATCCAGTTTGTTATGAGTTAGTCGGTCACTTCTCCGACTAAGTTTTATGGCATAATTTGGGAGTTTTTGGCGAAGAGGTCAGCTCAGCTCTGCTTGGCACTGCTCAGCACTTCCTGCAGTCAGCCATCTTGCCAACCAATACCAACAACTACTGTAGTAGCTTGTCACTACCACTGTCTGTCTGGAGAGAATGAACAATGTATCTGTAAAAAGCGTCTTTGAATGTCTATGATAAAGCGCTGTATAAATCTGATGCATTATTATTATTATATGCAAAATTAAAAAAAGAAATAAATAGTATAAAATTAATATATTCATGCATATGTGTTTTCTGCCCCCCCCCCCCCCCGAAAAATATGTTGCCACCGCGCCAAGATCTTTAAGCCAGAGGAAACACTGAATCTTGAAGGTTCAGTGGGTGTCTTCTATGAACTCTGATCTTCAGTTCGTTCCATAGATTTTCAGTTGAATTCAGGTTAGGTGACTGGGCATTCTAGCAGCTTTATTTTCCTTCTCCGGAGCCAGTTGAGTTTCATTGGCTGTGTGTTTGGGATCTTTGTTTCGCTGAAATGTCCACCCTCATTTAATCTTCAGCATCTTGGCAGATGGCAACAGATTGCTATCAAGGATGTCTCTGTACATTTTGTCATGACCCGAGCACTTTGTCATCGTGCTCGGGCTATTCCTGTCAGGGCTTGACAGCGGCATTGTCATCCTGGCTCTCCGAGCTCTTATTGTGACAGTGCTCGGGGAGGCTTCCACTTAGCTGTCAAGTCCTGAGCAGCTGTTCTGCATTTGCGGTTGTTAGTGGTGGACTTCTTATACCCACGCTAGCGGCCGCATCCCTGCAGCAGTGTCAGTCTCTCTCCGTCTGAACTACGGATGCTTTGGACTATTTCCTACCTCGTCTGCCTGTGGTTGACCGTCGCTTCCCGTGGACCAGTAAGTGAGCTGTTAGCCTTACGCCTCCCGGTGTGAGTAGACCTCTGTGTGTCTCTGCCCCAGCAGCCTGTGTAATCATTACTCCACCAACCTTGCCTGTCTGTGTATGACCGTCTCCTCCTGTGGACCTGTAAGAGAGCTGTTTAGCCTTACGCCTCCTGATGTGTGAAGACTTATATGTGTCATTGCCCAGCAGCTTGTGTTGTCATTTTTCACCTGTGGCCGACACACATTGTGGGCTCACGCTGCCACAGAGACAGAACTGAATGTGTATTGTTGAGTGTCACGTCTGCATGGACTGAGGACTCAAATCTACAGGAGGTAACAAGGAAGTGTGAGATTTGTCTCTTTGTCCCACAGAAGACGCCCCGGAGGGTATTCTGGTTCATCAAGAAATGAGAGACAATGGTGAAGCTTCAAAGGGATGCTTTGTAACTGTATGTTGACTGAAGACACCATGTGACTTGAATTCTGATGCTGGAAATGTATAAAAGGGGGTTGAAGTATGATTCTTTCTCTTTCCTGCTTTGAGAATGCTAGGAGCTTGTGTTCTGTCAAATAAAGCTGGTTTATGACTGAAACTCAGCCTCGTTATTTGAGCATGCTCCTACACTGGTGACCTACGACGGAGAATGAGCAATGAGAATTCTTCCGAACCGGGCTCGGTGGAAGCCAGCCTGATGGCCGCCTCCACGCTCCGGCTGCCCGATTTCTGGCAGCACAGCCCGCGCTCATGGTTTAGCGCAATCGAGGCGCAGTTCAACCTCCGGAGAATCTCCAACGACGACACAAGATTCTACCACGTGGTAGCGAAACTGGACAGCGACACGGTCCAGAGAGTGGAGGATTTGGTTAATCATCCACCAGACAGCGACAAGTACAGCGCATTGAAAGACGCGCTGATCAGCCATTTCACCCCCTCAGTCCAACAAAGAGCAGAGGGGCTCCTGGTGCTGACGGAGGCAGAAAACGATAGACCTGCGGACCTGATGGTGAAGATGCTGCAGCTCAAAGCCTCCGAGGATGGCGAATTCATTTTCGCCCACCTATTCCTTCGAACCCTGCCACCAGCAGTGAGAGTGGCCCTGGCAGAGTCACCCCGATTGGCCAAGCGAGACTACCATGGGTTGAGCAAGGAGGCGCAGAAGTTGGTCGACGCCCACAAGCAGAACGCGGTTTCGGCCGCGGCGGCTAGTTCGGGAACGGCGTCCGGAGACAGCTTGGGTCCAGCGGCACCAGACGCACCAACAACGGCGGCGACCGGAGCCAGACGACGCGGAGCGGAGAACGGCTCGTGCTTCTACCACCGCCGTTTTGCAGAGAGAGCGCACAGGTGCGTCCCACCGTGCAATTTTAAACGCCAGGACCGAGGGCCGGTAGCAGCTGCGACTCTCGGCAATGAGAACAGGCTGCTTTACCTGACGGATGCACGCTCGGGGAAACAGTTCCTCGTGGACACGGGCTCGCAGCTGAGCTTCGTCATGCCCACCTACGCGGAACGGCTGTCGCCTTCTAAAGCCTCCTGGGTGTCAGTGTCAGCAGCGAACGGCTCCACAATTAAAACGTTTGGTGAGAGGACCATGCTTCTGTCCTTACAGGGTCGTTCATTTGAGTGGACATTTATTGTAGCAGCAGTCAGTTTCAACATGTTAGGGGCTGATTTTTTGTGCTCACATGGTTTATTGGTTGATCTTGCTAATAGACGTCTGATTAATGCACTGTCTTTTCATTCTATTCCCTGCACAGCTCGGGTGGCCCCGCCAACTGCACATGCCAGCGTCTCAGCCGCGGGTGGTAAGTTTCACACTCTGCTTGCTCAGTTTCCAGCACTCACAGTCCCCACTTTTTCAGCAACGGTGGCCAAACATGGGGTAGAACATTTCATAACAACCACAGGCCCTCCCGTTTTTGCAAAGGCTCGGCGTTTGGACCCAGCTAAACTGGCCATCGCGCGCGAGGAGTTCACTAATCTGGAAAAACTAGGCATCGTTAGACGCTCCAAGAGCGCTTGGGCTTCGCCGTTACACATGGTCTCAAAGGCTGACGGCTCGTGGCGGCCTTGCGGCGATTTCCGCAGGTTGAACAACGTTTCAGCTCATGACCGCTACCCGATTCCGCACATTCAGGATTTTTCTGTTCATTTGGCGGGGGCGCGCATTTTTTCTAAAATAGACTTGGTGCGCGGCTATCACCAGGTTCCAGTGCGCGCGCACGATGTACCCAAAACAGCGGTCATAACTCCTTTCGGCCTTTTTGAGTTCTTGCGCATGCCTTTTGGCCTCAAGGGGGCCGCGCAGACTTTCCAACGCATGATGGATGCAGTTTTACGCGACCTGCCTTTCGTGTTCGTTTATTTGGACGATATTTTGGTAGCCAGCACGTCCGAAGGCGAACATGAAAAACACCTCACAGCAGTTTTCCAGAGGTTGGCAGAGCACGGGTTAATAGTGAACCCAGCGAAATGCCAGTTTGGGGTGGCGCAGATTGATTTTTTGGGACATCGCGTTTCGGCAGAGGGAGCAGTTCCCCTTCCAAATAAAGTGCGTGCCATAACAGATTTTCCGCAACCTCAAACGGTTAAGGCGCTTCAGGAGTTTCTAGGGATGGTTAATTTTTACAACCGTTTCCTCCTAAGCGCAGCACGACTCATGCAGCCATTGTACACCGCGTTAAAAAAACAAAAGCCCGCAAATAAAGTCGAATGGTCTCCGGAGCGGGAGCGCGCTTTTGCCCAGGTCAAATCAGCCCTGGCAAATGCAGTTTTGTTAGCGCACCCAGTTCCAACGGCCCGCATGGCGCTCACCACTGACGCTTCCGATGTAGCGGTGGGGGCGGTAGTTGAACAGTTTGTGGCAGGTACCTGGCAACCCCTCGCGTTTTTCAGCAGGACCTTGCGCGATAGTGAACAGAAATACAGCGCATTTGACAGGGAGCTTTTGGCCCTACACTTGGCCATCTGTCATTTTCAGTTCTGGTTAGAGGGGCGACGTTTCACCGCTTTTGTGGATCATAAACCGCTAACGTTTGCGATGGCCAAAATTTCAGAACCCTGGTCAGGCCGGCAACAAAGGCAACTAGCCGCAATATCGGAGTTTACTACTGATATTCAGCATGTCGCGGGTAAACACAATGTTGTAGCAGACTGCCTCTCGCGTGCAATAGCACCACCAAGCCCTATAGGGGCAGACTCTGTAGCCATGGCCGCGGGCCCGGGCAGCGACGCGGGAGCGCGCGCAGCCCCGGTCTGTGTTGGGTTAGATTATGCAGCCATGGCTGCGGAGCAGGTTAACGACGCGGATGTGTGCGCGCTCCAGTCTGGACCAACAGGGTTAAGGCTGGAGCACAGGGTGCAACAAAAGGGTATGCCCCCGCTAATCTGCGATGTCTCCACGGGACGGCCCCGCCCTGTGGTGCCAACCGCGTGGCGTCGCCGTGTTTTTGACTTGGTCCATTCTCTCGCGCACCCGGGGGTGCGCGCATCGATCAAATTGGTGGGGGAGAAATTTGTTTGGCCCGGGTTGTGCAAACAGGTCAAGGAATGGGCAGCAGCCTGCGTAGCGTGTCAGCGAGCTAAAATACACAGACACACTAAGACCCCGTTAGAACCTTTCCACATCCCCGCTAAGCGTTTTGATCACGTGCATGTTGACCTGGTCGGCCCGCTTCCGTTATCACACGGGCACACACATCTTTTGACAATGGTAGACCGCACCACGCGCTGGCCAGAGGCGATTCCTCTGACATCAACCACAGCGGAAGAAGTTGCGCGAGCATTTTTAGCAGCATGGGTTGCGCGTTTTGGTGTACCGTCGGACATAACGTCCGACAGGGGTCCCCAATTTATTTCCGAGCTATGGTCATCGATGGCCCGCAGCTTGGGGTGAAGATTCATCGCACCACCGCGTATAACCCCCAGGCCAATGGTTTATGCGAACGCTTTCACAGGTCATTGAAAGCAGCCCTCAGAGCGTCGCTAACGGATACAAATTGGGTAGACAAACTTCCATGGGTGTTATTAGGGTTGCGTTCTGCACCTAAGGAAGATTTGCACGCTTCCCCGGCTGAATTAGTTTTCGCTCAGCCGCTCCGTTTGCCCGGGGAATTTCTTCCTGATAATCCCGCACCTAATGGCCCCCCCGCTCAGCCGTGGCAGAGCGGCTCAGGAACAAACACGCTTCCTGGCCCGGTCCATCACAGTTTCCCACACGTTTTTGTGCCCAAGGCTTTAAAAAATGCAGAGTTTGTTTTTGTTAAACATGACGCCCAGCGTCCAAGTTTGCGGCCGTTTTACGACGGACCGTTTCGAGTGCTGGAGACCGGGCAGAAGCATTTTCTGCTAGATTTAGGGGGCAGAAGGGAGCTGATTTGCATTAACAGGCTCAAACCCGCTTTTGTTCTGGCTGAGGAGGAGGTGCAGCTCGCGAGGCCCCCCCGCCGGGGCAGGCCACCGAGAAGACATTCTCCAAAGTCTTCACAGAGAGGTGCTAACAGCTTTAATCCACAGGTGCAGAGAGATGTTGCAGAGGCAGCCAAGCCAAGTTGCAGCAGATTCGGCAGAAGATTAAAACCTAGGCAGTTGGTGGATTGATTAGCGATGTATGGAGTGCTTTGTGTTTCTCTTTTTGTTATGCCATGCAGATTTTGCCTTACTCGACGTTTGGGGGGGGGTAGTGTGGCCGACACACATTGTGGGCTCACGCTGCCACAGAGACAGAACTGAATGTGTATTGTGGAGTGTCACGTCTGCAAGGACTGAGGACTCAAATCTACAGGAGGTAACAAGGAAGTGTGAGATTTGTCTCTTTGTCCCACAGAAGACGCCCCGGAGGGTATTCCGGTTCATCAAGAAATGAGAGACAATGGTGAAGCTTCAAAGGGATGCTTTGTAACTGTATGTTGACTGAAGACACCATGTGACTTGAATTCTGATGCTGGAAATGTATAAAAGGGGGTTGAAGTATGATTCTTTCTCTTTCCTGCTTTGAGAATGCTAGGAGCTTGTGTTCTGTCAAATAAAGCTGGTTTATGACTGAATCTCACGCTGCCACAGAGACAGAACTGAATGTGTATTGTGGAGTGTCACGTCTGCAAGGACTGAGGACTCAAATCTACAGGAGGTAACAAGGAAGTGTGAGATTTGTCTCTTTGTCCCACAGAAGACGCCCCGGAGGGTATTCCGGTTCATCAAGAAATGAGAGACAATGGTGAAGCTTCAAAGGGATGCTTTGTAACTTTATGTTGACTGAAGACACCATGTGACTTGAATTCTGATGCTGGAAATGTATAAAAGGGGGTTGAAGTATGATTCTTTCTCTTTCCTGCTTTGAGAATGCTAGGAGCTTGTGTTCTGTCAAATAAAGCTGGTTTATGACTGAAACTCAGCCTCGTTATTTGAGCATGCTCCTACACACCGTAAATAAAACTCACTGAACTCACTGGTGACTGTGTGGCGTCTTATGGTGGCTCGCGAGAGCCACCGCATGACACATTTGTCCATTCATCTTTCCTTCAATTACTGTATATGAAGTCTGCCTGTACAAAGTGCTGAAAAACACCCCCACATCATGATGGGATCTGCAGTGCCATTTCTCCTCAAAACATGCTGTGTTGTGGCCTCCAAAAAGTTCAGTTTTGGTCTCATCTGACCAGACCATATTCTTCCAGAATTTTACTGGCTTGCCCAAATGTTGTGCAGCAAGCTTTAAACGAGCTTCAATGTGCTTTTTCTTCAACAATGGAATCTTACGAGGTGAATGGACATAGAGCCCATGTAGGTTGAGTGCATGATTTATTGTTTTCTTTGAAACAACAGTACCTGCTAACTCCAGGTCTTTCTGGAGCTCTCCACGAGTGGTCTTTGGCTCTTGGATAATTCTTCTGATAATTCTTTTGACTCCTCTGTCAGAAATTTTGTGTGGAGCTCCTGGTCATGGCCGTCCATCCATCCATCTTCTACCACTGTTCTGGAGGTCCGGGTCACGGAGGTAGCAGTTCAAGCAGAGAAGCCCAGACTTCCCTCTCCCTAGCCACCTGCTTCAGCTCTTCAGAGAGGATACCATGGCATTCCCTGACCAACTGGGAGACGTAGTCTCTCTAGCAAGTCCTGGGTCTGCCCCAGGGTCTCCTCCTAATGGGACTTGCCCGAAACACCTCAAGTGGGAGGTGTCCAGGAGGCATCCTGATCAGATGCTCAAACCACCTCAACTGGCTCCTTTCAATGTGGAGGAGCAGCAGTTCTACTTTGAGCTTCTCTCAGATGGCTGAGCTCCTCACCTCAAGAACGCTCATATCAGCTGCTTGTATCCGCAATTTCATCCTTTTGGTCATTACCCAAAGCTTGTGACCATAGGTGAGGGTAGGAACATAGATTGACCGGTAAATCGACAACTTTGCCTCCCTCTTCACCACAACGGACCGGTACAATGTCCGCATCACTGCAGATGCTGCTTCGATCCATCTGTCAATCTCTTGCTCCATTCTCCCCTCATTTGTGAATAAGACCCCCAGATACTTACACGCCTCCACTTGGGGCAGGAGCTTGTCCCCAACCCAGAGAGGACAATCCACCTTTTTCTGGCTGAGGACCATGGATGGCTGATTCTCATCCCAGCCACTTCACAATCAGTGGCAAACCATCCCAGTAAGACCTATAGGTCATTGCTGGATGAAGCCAACAGGACAACATCATCTGCAAACAGTTGAGATCCTGTGGTCACCAAGCATGTCACCCTCCAATCTTTGGCTACGCCTAGAAATCCTGTCCATAAAAATTATGAACAGGATCAGTGATAAAGGGCAACCCTGGCAGAGTCCAACTCTCACTGGCAATGAGTCCGATCGAGTGTTGGCAATACGAACCAAACTCTCACAATGGTCGTATAGAGACCAGATAGCTCGTGACAACAAGCCCGATACCTCATACTCCTGAAGCAACCCCCCCCCACCACCACCACCACCACCAAAAAACCACAAAGGACGCAGTCAAATGTCTTCTTCAAGTCCACAAAACACATGTAAACTAATTGGGCAAACTCCCACGAACCCTCAAGAATTCTCAAGAGGGGAAAGAGTTGGTCCGATGTGCCACGGCAAGGATGAAAACCACATTGCTCCTCTTGAATCTGAGGTTCGACCAATGGCTGGACTCTCCTCTCCAGTACCTTGGCATAGACCTTACCAGGGAGGGTGAGGAGTGTGATCCCTCTAAAGTTGGAGCACACCCTCCGGTCCCTCGGTCCCCAGTGGAGGGTGGTTATGGCTGGTTTGCTTTTTTTAAATGATGTTCTTTCCACTTCTGAATGATGGCTTTAACAGTGCTCATTGGAACATTCAGCAGTTTAGAAATGCACCTGTAACCAATGTCCTCATTATAGTTCACAACCATAAGGTTGTGAAGGTTTAAAAAGAGCTCTTTGCTTCTACCCATCATGAGTTCTTTGTTGTGTGACCGTCTGATAGTCATAGACCTTTTAAAGGCTATCAGTAAGGACTTAACCGGCTGAAATTAATTTGCACTGATCAGGGATGGAATGGCTTCCTAAATTTTGATGATTTCAACTAGTTTCTTGGTTTTCTATACCTTTTTGCACCTCGTTTTCTTCATGTGTTCAATACTTATTCCCTGTGTCATTCCACTTTATTAAATAAAACTTGTTTTGTGAAGACAGTTGCCTTTGTATGCATAGATTACCTGGGTTGTTACTGATATCTGGTGAAAATTTCAGGTCAGTGGCTCCGTCAGAAATACTGTACATTTAACGAGAAAAATGTTGACATGTTCAGTACTTATTTTCCCTGCTGTACCTCCTTGGTGGAGGTAATAAACTCTCTGAACTTGATGCAAGGATAGTGCTTGATGAAATGTTAAACCCCCCTCTGAAGGATTTGATGTAAACTACACACCCCGCCTGTTACTTCTGGAAACCCAGAGTGATGCACAGAGAGTGGTGCTGTTGTGGACAAGAACTTTATTACATCAAATGGTATAGCATACATGCAGGTCTCCTATCTCCTATTGAGCCAGCCGGGAAAGACAGCCTAAAATGGCTGCTCTCTCCCTATATGGACCGGCACGATGACGACACCAGTCGGCTGCGTCATCACACTGCCCCCTAGCATCAACCCCTTCACCACATTCACCTCCCCCTTGGAAAAAAACAGTGAACACTTTATTAATTATAACCCTCCCCAATTTGGCATAAACAACAATCACCATTAACAATATTAACTAGGGTCAGTGGGTGGATTGCGGCTCAACCCGACGCAGCTGAGTGGACCAGTCCGCCACCCATCCCTTGGCAGCCGCGCTCCTAACAAAACAGTCACTTTTTTTTTCTCACAGTCTTCCATGGGGAAGGTGGCTCTGCTGGAGGGGCCCTGCAGCGGGCCCGCGGCGGCTGCACACCTGATGGTGCCAATTTCAGCAGGCCCGGGTGCCATCCCTTCGAAGCCACGACACACTCATCAACAATATTCCGGCCTGGATCCCACACCAGCTGGATCTGCTCCAACACTGCATCCCAATCCACAGCAGCTCCTCTCACCTCCCGCAGACGGCCGTCCCACCGTCCTGATCCTATTTCCAGCTGTGCTGCTATCTTCATGCGTGTCAATGGTGGTGACAATGTAACGGCCAACTGTGAGCCCGGTCGCTTGGTTCTGCGGGCCCGAACCCAGTTCATCATTGTGAGTGGTGCTCTGTAGAGCTGCAAATGGCCTTGTGGTTGTAATGGTGTGACATTCATGATAGTCACATGGTGTCCATTAAGCTGTGGTGGTTCTGCTACACCCCGTTTTGTCTTGGACTCTTCACCCAACATGACAGCGGCAATCCCTGGAGGCCAATGCTGGTCGTGGATCCTGAAGACGTCCGACGTCTCTCCTGTGTCATTTACAGTCATGGATTCTTCATCCATCACCTCAGCCATGGCTCCGGTAGACTGGTGATGAGCGAGGATTCTGAAGCAGTCCGGTTCTTTCCCACTTTCATCTGGTACTGGTTTAGGTTGGGGTGATGTGTCGCTGTTGTCGCATTTAACATCTGTATTGGGGTGGTGTGTCTCGGGGTTCTCTGTGTGTGTGGGCTCCCTTTCCTGCAACTCTGCAGAGGCTACCATGAACTCCTGCTGGGCGAAGATCTGAGGCGAGTCCCGCAGCTGCCCCCACTCTGGGCAGCAATTCTCCTGTGCACATGGGACAGTTTATTTCTCGTCAGCGTCGTTCTCAATAGACGCGGGCTCCCTCTCCTGCAGCTCCAGCTGGGCGAGGATCTGTAAAACTGGAGGCTCTATTAAAACTGCATTGTTTGGTGTTGTTTTGACGGCTCCAATGCACAGGCGAAGTGCTCTATGCTGCATTCTATTTTTTCCAGAGTCGTCTTTGCTGCTGCTCGATAAGGCTGCGTATCCACCAAACGCGTTTTTTCAGCTCTGGGCGGCTGTTTTCCATTCATTCTCTATGTAGTTCAGCGTTTACAGCGCTGAGCGCCCATGGTGCTGAAATGCTCTCGGCAGTGGCCATTTTTTGTCACGGCACTCAGGGTGCTCAGAGTTGAAAAAAGTTAAACTTTTCAGAGACTGCAGCTGAGCTCGTCAGTATCAGACCTTAAGCAGCCAATTAGAACTACTGCATGAGCGGGACATAGGACGCCAGTGCTAGTCTGTACTCAGACTCCTGCTTTCTGTGTCATCATATTTTACATCTAGAGCTGCTAGAAAAAGTTTCCTGGTCATTGTTATTTGGAGACTGCTATTAAAAAATCTGTAGAAAGTCTGACAATAGGAAAGAAAAGCGGGAGTGATGAGCTGAGAGTGACAAGCTGTTGCTGGGATACAGGGCACAGACTTTTTTTCCCCCAGAGCGCTGCGCACTAATGCTGAAAAAAAAAAAAAAAATGCTCAGGGCGGTCGGGCAACAAAAAACGCATTTCGTGGACACGCAGCCTAAATCATGCATCCATAGTCTATTGTCGATCTCATTAATGCTCTGTAAATGTTAATTAAAGCCTGTTTATCTGCACCCCATTCATGTCCAGCTACAGCTTTTATGAGATTAATGACTTTTTTGCACTTCGTCTCCATATTTTCAACATGAGCTCTCCATGTGTATGCACTCTCAAACCACAATCCTAGATATCTGAACTCACTCACTAGCTCTATTGGTTGATTATATAACGTTAATGGTTCTGTACCAGTTCTGCATTTTTTGTGAAAATCATATAGCAGGTTTTACTGTTTGAAAATTTAAATCCCCACTCATATGACCCATTTTCCACTTTCTCCAACATCTCCTGATGTTTTTGAACACAAATTTCTCATTTCTTCCCCTCGTCCATATGGCTCCATCATCTGCATATAGTGCTGTTTTGTTAGATCCCTCTTGATCCTCAAATGTCATTAATCATTATGTTGAATAAAACTGGGCTTTTAACACTCCCCTAAGGAACACCATTTTCTATGTCAAAGTCACTGGAAACTTTTGATCCTATTTTAACCCTAATTGCCCTGTGTTAAAAAATCCATTATCCAATTATACAGCCTACCACCAATACCCATTTTATTCATTTTGATAAGAAGCCCATCCCTCCACAGTGAGTCATAAGCCTTTTCAATATCCAGATAAACTATAACCATAACTTCTTTCATTTTGAGAGTCTTTTCAATATCATTACTTACCCTAACTAGCACATCCACTGTGGATCTTCCTCTTCTAAAACCATTCTGATAGTTGTTTATTAATTGTCTTTTTTCTAGTACATATGAGAGTCTGTAAACTAACACCTTCTCCATCCATTTCCCTAAGTGTGACGTTAATGCTATTGGCTTGTAGTTGCCTGGATGAGCTGGATCTTTCCCTGGCTTATTAAAATGGTAAAATTACAGCCTTTTTACGTGGTTTCAAAACTAAAACAGTATTACCTTCTTTTTCTTCTTTTAGATTTGACTGGCAGTTGACAACCAGCTTGTAGGCACATTAACCCCTTGCACTCCGGTCAATTTCCCTAAAAACGCCAAAAAATAACGTGCCCAAAGTAAATCGAAAGCTGTTCTTCAACCCTTTGCAGCATCTTGATGGGGTTGATCTCATTTAAAAGAAAACACTTTGATTTTTTTGGCAAAACAGTCATAATCTCTCTAAGTGCTCCGGCCACTGAGTTACAGTCATCTAAACATACTGAACTTGAAGAAAATAAATTTGGCCTGGGTGTTTTTTTGGATACAAATGCTTGCAAATAACACACAGCTTCAGATACTGGCTGGAAAATGCAACAGAAATGTAGAACCAAGTGTTATCCAGCTGAGGTCAAAATTTTGTAACAATACCACAAAAAATGAATATATTACGCAGCTTTGTTCTCAGGTAGTTCCCAGGCATTTTGGAACTGTGCCAAATTGTGCCAAATGGCACAGTTTGGAAAAACGTCTGTAACTTTTGAATGATTCAATATAGAAGCTTCATCTTGGCCTCTAATGAAAGGTGACATTCAGGGCTGTGTGTGTGTGTGGGGGGGGGCAACCCCCCCCCCTCGCTACAGAGGACGGACATCGGCCATCGCTACATGACGGAATAGTCATGTGGCGACAGCGGCGCAGTCACCACGGCTTCCCCCCCCTCGCTACAGAAGAGTAGCGGGGGGGGCGGCGTTCACGGTCTGGACGCGGCGCACGACCCGTGTACCACGGCACACGAACTTCGGAATTCATGCGCTGCACAGTTGTAATTTACCGATCGGTCAAAAGTCATTTTTGATTACAATTTTCAGGGATAAAGAATAATTTAGCTTATAACACCTTACCTCTTCACAGCAGCATCCTGGCGAACTTCTATTCCTCATTGTCAGACGAACGCGACGCTGGTCCGCTCGTGGTTCTGGTCTCGCGACCTGGTCAAAACATAATTCCATGATTGCGGTCTTGGCGAATGATTTACGACCTTCGTCGGCGGCCTCCGTCGGTCTATGATGACCATGGAAGAGAATCCTAAACGTCTATTCTGCTCGAATAAAAAAAAAAAGAAAAAAGCACCGCCTGTGACTGAAGAGGCCGATGCGCGAATGGCTGTCCCTGTCACACAGGTTGCACTTGTGGATGGTTTCCGTGCTGCTGGGTCTGTGACGGTTATTCCTGCGGGCCCTTTTTTTTTTATCTGCTGCAGCAGTCTGTCTTCACCCAGCCTTACAAAAAACAGCTCGCCAACTTCTCTGCTTCAATTGGCTCGCTGCATTCACAGCTTTGGTAGGCGGGTCCTTCTTGCTAGGTTTTCAGTCATTGGTTCTTCAAGGTTTCAGAAACCCAATTCAAGGCTCTTATTAGTTGAATGAGAGGTCAATCAGATGAACTAATCTGTTCGCGGCTGTGTCTGCAGTGGAAAAACGGAAATGCAGCTTTTATTTTCAGTGCGCGCTTGGACGCAGCTCCATCGTGCGTCCTAGAGTGCACAAGGGCGCACGAGAGCGCCCTCATACGCTCTGGGACGCAGAGACTTGCCCGCCTACGGTACAATGGAGTGCAAGAGGTTAAATGATAATGGTAAATGGCATTCACTTATATAGTGCTTTTATTCTCATCTCTTGATGACCAAAGCGCTTTACAGATCCTCCTATCCACCCATTCACACACACATTCATACACTGATGGCGATATGCTGTCTAACATGGCGCTTCCAGACCCACCAGGAGCAACTGGGGGTGAAGTGTCTTGTCCAGGGACACAACGGCAGGATACGTCAGAAGCATTACTGCCACTGACTTGATTATCATCACTCTATATCTTCTTCTTGTTCTTCTTTCATGTTCACCTGACGCAATCTCTTATAAGGAGTTCTAAACAACTCCTTATGTGTGAAAAAATTATCCATCCACTGGCTTGATTACATAGGGTTACAAAGCTAATTTTTTTGTAAGTTATCTGTGTTTTTTCAACTGATTTAAGACAATTTTGCACCGCTGAATCTGAAAATGACATTCGTTTCTCTTGATCAGGTGCTAAGTAAAAACCTGTACTTAGTACTTAGTACTGTGCATGTACTTACCTTTATATAAAGGTAAGTACATGTAAATTTAATGTTGCATCATCATTGTTCAAAATTCAGAGAATTTCAAGACATAAAAAAGAATTTTGCATCATATAAAGCAAAAATATCCGTTCATGTAAACAAAAACGTATAAAACAACATGTGGCCATAATTCAAAAAGTTGACCTGATTGAGCAAAACCATTGTGATTTTTGGATTCAGCACATCAAAATTGTCCTAAATCAGCGAAAAAAACTTATAGACAATAAATTTAGTGTTGACCAGTGTTATCATCACTCTATATCTTTGTATAAGGAGTTCTCATGGCATTCTATAGCATAATATAATATAATCATCATCATCACTATAAATTCAAGAAATTTGTCAGTTTGTCAGTGTGTCACGATAATAGGATATCATAGGACAGCCTATGACGTTCCTATGCTGTTCCTATGATGTCTGCATCATAGGATATCATGCCTGCCTCGATGTCTTTGTGATGTCATATATACAGTGATGCCTACCTTGATGTCTATATGAAGTCATATAGACCATGATGTCCTATGATGTTCCTTTCATGATGTCCTATGATGCCATAATGCTATGATGTCTGCATGACGTCCTATGATGCCTGCCTTGATGTCTTTATGATTTCATATAGACCATCACTCACGATGCCTGCCATGATGTTTTTATGATGTCATATAGACCATCACTTACGAAAGAAGACATCACTCTATAAATTCAAGAAATCTGTCAGTTTGTGTGTGTGTGTGTGTGTCACGATCATAGCACATCATAGGACTGCCTATGATGTCTTCATGATGTCCTATGATGATCCTATGATATCAGGCAACATAGAACTCACGATGCCATCATATAGACAATAGGACTGGATACCTATGATGTGTCTTTATGATGTCATATAGACCATCACTTACCAACGAAGAGACACTCCTCACCCGATTACGAATAGGACACAGCACTTTAAACCACACCCATTCGAAGCAGTAAATCCGGAAATCTTACTCATCACCCGATTAATAATAGGACACACTACTTTGCACCGCACCCATTTGAAGCAGTACATGTCCTATGATATGTCCTATGATGCCTGCCTGGATGTCTTTATGATGTCATATAGACGATCACTCATGAAAGATACTCATCAAAACAACAAATCAATAATTACAAATTATATAGTCAAAAAGTGGCAAAAAGTGGCAAAAAGTGGCAAAAAGTGGCAAAGATGTCTTCCTGTATCTATTGAGTCACAGTATTCTGTGACTCAATAGATACAGGAAGACATCTTTATGACATTCAAAAGCATGTAAACTGTGGAATGGGAGTTGCCAGAAACAGGAAAGAAGAGATACTCATCACCTGATTAAGAATAGGACACACTAATTTAACCCCTTGCACTCTGGTCAATTTCCCTAAAAACACCAAAAAATAACGTACCCAAAGTAAATCAAAAGCTGTTCTTCAACCCTTTGCAGCATCTTCATGGGGTTGGTCTCATTTAAAAGAAAACACTTTGAATTTTTTGGCAAAACAGTCAGAATCTCTCCAAGTGCTCCAGCCACTGAGTAACAGTCATCTAAACATACTGAACTTGAAGAAAATAAATTTGGCCAGGGTGTTTTTTTGGATACAAATGCTTGCAAATAACACACAGCTGTCAGATCCGGGCTGGAAAATGCAACAGAAATGTAGAACCAAGTGTTATCCAGCTGAGGTCAAAATTTTGTAACAATACCACAAAAAATGAATATATTACACAACTTTTTTCTTAGGTTGTTCCCAGGCATTTTTGAACTGTGCCAAATTGTGCCAAATGGCACAGTTTGGAAAAATGTCTGTAACTTTTGAATGATTCAATATAGAAGCTTCATCTTGGGCTCTAATGAAAGGTGAAGGGCTGTGTGTGTGTGTGTGTGGGGGGGGGGGTTGTTTATTCATTCATGAATGAATGAATGAACAAACAAGCCCCCACACACACAAAGAAGCATGCCACGTAAAAAATGTGTGGTCTTTTTTACAAGAAAAAATAACCTACAGTGCAATAAAAATTATACTAAAATATCTGTAATGTAGAAGATAACAACTCCCCCCCCCCCCCGCTACAGAGGACGGACATCGTCCATCGACACATGACGGACAGCGGCCGTGTGCCGTGGTCTACTACGCACAGTTGTACTAAAATATAATATCTGCAATCCGCTACAGAAGAGTGGGGGGGGGGCGTTCACGGCGCATGGACTGGACACGGTCCGTGCGCCGTGGTACACGGTCCGTGCGCCGCGGTCTTCATGTTGTAATTACAGTTGTAATTTACCGATCGGTCAAAAGTCATTTTGATTACAATTTTCAGGGATAAAGAATAATTTAGCTTATAACACTTACCTGTCCACAACAGCAGCGTCGCTGGTGAACTTCTCTTCCTCATTGTCAGACGAACATAGCGCTGGTCCGCTTGTTACAGACTCGTGGTTCTGGTCATGTGACCCGGTCAAACCATAATTCCATTATTGCGGTTTTGCGCTTCCATGATTGTGGTTTTGGCAAACAATTTTTCAAAACAAATAAGAACAGTAGTAAGAAAAAAAGACTGGCGAACGCGTGTGTGTCACCCAGCGGCTTACACAAAACAGATTTTATGCAAGGGACGCACGCTTTCGAACTTCTGTGCTTCAATTGGCTCACTGTATTCGCAGCCGTTGGTAGGCGGGTCCTTCTTGCTAGGTTTTCAGTCATTGGTTCTTCAAGGTTTCAGAAACCCAATTCAAGGCTCTTATTAGTCGAATGAGAGGTCAATCACATCTAAACCAATCAAAGCACTCCTTTGGCTTTCTGTTCGCGGCTGTGTCTGTAGTGGAAGAACGGAAATGCAGCTTTTTTTTTTCAGTGCGCACTAGGACGCACAGTAGGGCGCCCTCGTGCGCCCTAGGACGCAGAGACGTGACCGCCCGTGGTACACCGGAGTGCAAGAGGTTAAACCAGACGCTACATAAATGGAGAGCAATACAGTGAGGAGAACTGCTGCACGTCAAGAAAGATCCTGTGA
This sequence comes from Pholidichthys leucotaenia, assembly GCA_020510985.1. Lineage (NCBI taxonomy): Eukaryota > Metazoa > Chordata > Actinopteri > Cichliformes > Pholidichthyidae > Pholidichthys > Pholidichthys leucotaenia. The sequence continues at coordinate 62,952,298 of CM035847.1, forward strand.
AGATGACACAGCTGAGGTTCTGTGAATAAGTCACAGGGCCAGTCTTTACTGCGCGTTGGTGTTTTCTGCACAAGAGATTTCCTCGGCCATGGCCAATTCTACGCTGCCGTGAGCAGAGTTGGCAGATCAAGCAGTCTTCGTATTCTTGCTCAAGATGAAGAAACTAAGCAAAAACGTCGCTTTCTGAGCAGTGTTGTTTTTAAAGAGGTGCCGACACAGTAAAAATGTGTAACCTTGAAGAATGGCAGTCTACACTACAAATGTGTAAAATGCCAAGCAAAGCGCTGATTTTCTCTGGGTGCTCCGGTTTCTTGGTTTCTACGGGCATGCACGGGTCTTCCTGAACAGGGTCAAAAGCCGCTTTTTGCTCAGATCTGTTTTCATGATCCTGTCCATGAACTGGAATTACGACTCACCTATCTCTCAACCAGTGGTCTGAACGAAGAAGAAGAAGAAGAAGAAGAAGAAGAAGAAGAAGAAGAGGAAGAAGATCCACCAGATGGAGAGCAATAGAGTGAGGAGAACTGCTGCACATCAGAAAAGATGCCGTGAAGATGAAACACCTCAGGTTTGAGCAGTACACCGCAGGCATGACTGTGAACAACACAGCCATCTGAGACAGGAGGAGGCCCTTCAGCAATGGCCATGCAAAAATACTTGCTTATATTTGGTTTCTACAGGCATGGGCGGTTATGTATTAGTATAATAATATAATATAACATAATATACCGCTAACCCCCACCCCCCAAAGTCTTGCTAAGGACCCCCTGGAGGCCCCCTTCTGGAACGTCTGTCCGGCGGCCCACTCCCAAAGCGTCTCAGCCTTTTCCTCACCGGAGACGGGCTGCTCAGGTGTTTCTTCACTCCCATATGCCACAGCCCATTTGGGTGCCATCTGGATCCATTGGATAGTTCCAAGTAGCTGTCCTTGTGGGTACTCACCACCAGCAGCTGTCCCTGGTCATCCCGCTGCTCCCATGTTTTGCAGACCCCACCAAGCCGAGACTCAACCCTAGGGCAGACCTCGCCACCGATTCTTAGGGGAGTTCTCACTGGCCTTTTAGATCCTCTATGTCGTGACCGGGTTTCCATTCGGTGTCGGAGACTCGCACCGACCCGGTCTGGGTTCTGCTCCAGGTCCTGCTTGTAGGCACGCCTGGGGATTGTGCCACTTGATCTCGCCCTGCTCTTTTTCATCTTTTGCTCTGAATCAGCCATGGCAGCACCCGGTTCGACGGTGGTACTCGGCTGGCCTCCGGAACTATGATGTGCCTGCTCACAGGCTCCACTCGCCACTGCAGGTGTCCGACTATGCCGTTCGGGTCCCCCATAAAGGGTACTGTGAGCTCTGGCACTGGAAATTCCCTGCGATGACACTCCATAGTGTCGGTCCCACCTGTCGTATGCGTTCCCACATAAAAGGGTCAGTTCCCATACCATTTGTCCTCATCGCTAAATGTTACATCCTTAAGTGAGGAGGAGGCGAGGTGACAGTTTACACTCTTTATTATCGAACTAACAGGAACCAACAGGAGTCACTCCGTACAGGTAGAGAGTCCACAGCAAAGAGACAGAGCCCCTTCCGTTATGGCCTCTTATACTCCCCGTGACGCCACCACTGGAAAGGTAGTGTCACCTCCCACTACACCCAGGGCACCGCCATATTGGTACACTCAACTACAGTATATACATAATATTAATATCTAACACATACAACTTGCAGTTGCTAGACACCCTCCTCATCAGCTGCCAACTGGGGATGAATACACAGTTTGGGTGGCTATTGGCGGGACTGCCATCCCCAGCGCCACCAGCGGCCTTAAGCCACTGGAGGTTGTCATGCCAAAAGCAAAAACAAGCAAATAAGCAAATAAATATAAACTGACCCTACCGTATCTGACACAGCCATCACACAGTCTCCTCTGTGGGTCCGTTTCCTGTCCTGCCCCAGTTTGCATCACAACCCGGTGAAGAAATACTGTGGTGGTGGCGACTTCTCATATCAAGCCCTTGATCACCTGTTGTCTGAGCGGTAAGTACCCCCTAACAGCTCCTAACTCTGTGGTTAAACATGAGTATGTTTAGAGCAAGAAGCTCGCATTTAATGTCTGCATTAAATGCATTTAATGTTTTCTTACGCACAGAGAAAAAGTGACTGTGATTTGTTGCAGTAAAGAACAGCTTCTTCTGAGCAGTGAACTTTCATTTACCTGTGCTTTCTATTGTATTTTATCTCATTTATTTACATGCTGTTGTGATATGCAACTATTTCATTCATTCATTCATTCATTCATCTTCTTCCACTTAATCCTTTTTGGGTCGTGGGATGGGGGGGGGGGGGCTGGAGCCTATCCCAGTATCTTTTGGGTGAGAGGCAGGGTACACCCTGGACAGATCGCCAGTCCATCGCAGGGTCAACACAGAGAGACAGACAACATTCACTCTCACAGTCACACCCAAGGACAATTTAGAATCCTCAGTTTGATGCCAATTAACCTAACTTGCATGCTTTTTGGCATGTGGGAGGAAACCGGAGAAATCCCAGAGTAAACCCATGCAGACACGGGGAGAACATGCAAACTCCGCACAGATCACTGTTGGTGGGGGGCTGGGATCGAACCCAGGAGCTCATGGAAGTAAATCCTCGAAATACGCGTTTTTAATGGGCTGGTCCAGGGATGTCAAACATATGGCTCGTGGGCCAAAAATGACCCACCAGCGGGTCCAACATTTTCTCTGTGAATTCACAGCTTTATTTCTAGTAAATTTCTGACTTTCTACTGATTACAGTAGTTTGTGTAAATCTGAAACATTTTTCCTCTGTAAGATGAGACTTTTTTCTCATCAGTTTTCTTTTTCTTCTTTTTTCTGACGAGAACAAGGGGCCCTTGATCTTGTTGTGTGTGCAATGATGATTTAAGTATGCCTTTAAAAGTAACCTGAAAGTTACTTTCCAAGTAACTAGTTACTTTAATCATGCAGTAACTCAAAAGTAACTCCGTTACCTTTGAAAAGAAGTAACGAGTAACTGTTACTAGTTACTATTTTTTAGTTACTAGTTACTATTTTTTAGTTACTTGCCCAACACTTCTTGTAAGTCATAAAAAAAAAACATGTTACAGACACGTTAACAAAAAAGAACTTGATTTTTGTTCATAGTGTCACTTTAAGACATGTGTGGCACCATACCCTGGATTCTTGTAGACTGAGAGCTTATAGATTCAATTCAATTCAACTTTATTTATATAGCGCCATTTCACAACAAGATTCAGCTGATGTAAGTAAGTTGATGGCTCTGGCAATACTAAATTGTGTAGCCAAGGCATTAGTATTAATGGAACAATGTAGTAATGCAGCAAGTAAAGTGTGACATACTATACAAAACTGGACTGCTCTTCCAGGAGCATCTTAGAAAGTAAGCATGTAAAACCTTTACTGTAAGAATGATAGTTCTAGATTCTCTATATGAATGGAAAACACACATACCAATTCAGGCTACTGACCTCTGTCTTCTGTCCACACTCAATTTGTCCTGGATTAAGCCAGAATTTTGGGGGCAAAGATTCCTCTCTCGCTCTCTATCTCTGTTTTAACTCGTACAGGAGTGGCTAACATCATAATGCAATGGGGCAAAAATTGCTCAACATGGGTCATTCTAAGCAGTGAATGTCAATTGGCAGCCCGCGGGCAACATCTGGCCCACTGAAGCTTTTCATCCGGCCCCTAGAACATTACTGAATTTAGGAATAGTTTTGTTGTAAATGAGGCACACTGGCAATGTCAGCACCGGGAGGTGGGGTGGGGTGGGGGGGGGGGTGTCATTTGTGGGCATCTGTCCATAAACTGAATCTCAAGAGAAAGTGGATCATGCAGCAAGACAACGATCCTAAGCACACAAGTCGTTCTACCAAAGAATGGTTCAAGAAGAATAAAGTTAAGGTTCTGGAATGGCCAAATCAAAGTCTGTCACAACTCGCCGCTCCTCGTCATCCACCTCAGCTGCACGCACACCTGCGCCTTGTCAATCACGGGCTATTTAGCCCACTCAGCCCAGAGCATCGGTCTGGAGCCGTCTGTTCATCTCCGTGCTCAACCCCCCAGCAGGATCGTTCCTTCCCTTCCTGCTGATCAATGCTACGTCACGTAAGCCGCATTATTTCCTCACCTACTTTGCAGTATTCTCCCCTGTGCACAGGTGGATTCCTTGGCGGCGGATTCTCCCGTCATCGCCAACTCCTCATCCCTCTTCTCCACGTCACCTCGTGTGCGCAGCAGGACGCTGTCTCCCAGGCAAGACTCCTGGCCAACGCCAGCCACCATTCACCTGCAAGTAAGCATCACATTGCTTTTGTGCCTGTCTCGGTGAAGTGCCCTTTTACCCTTGTCCTCTGCTCTCTCCATAGGGTTGCCTGGCTGCACGGCGTACTGCTCTGTTCCCAATTCTCAGCGTTCACCCTCACGCCATTCACACATCTCAGACACGCATCCATACATACCTGGTTGTTGAATAAAGCTATTAAATCTTCCCTGAGCCTGCGTGTGTGTTTCCTGAGCCAGACATTATGTCAAAGTCCTGACCTTAATCCAACTGAGATGTTGTGGAAGGACCTGAAGCGAGCAGTTCATGTGAGTAAACCCACCAACATCCCAGAGTTGAAGCTGTTCTGTATGGAGGGATGGGCTAAAATTCCTCCAAGACAATGTGAAGGACTGATTGATAGTTACCGGAAACACTTAGTTGCAGTTATACTGCAAAAGGGCTCACACCAGATACTGAGATCAAAGGTTCACAAATTTTGGCCACTTACAGATATGTAATATTGGATCATTTTCCTCGTAATGATTTTTGCCTCTTCTATTTAACTGTGTTCTCTTTATCTACTTTTAGGACTTGTGTGAAAATCTGATGATGTTTTCGGTCATATTAATGCAGAAATGTAGAAAACTGTAAAGGGTTCATAAACCTTCAAACACCACTGTAACTATGTTTAGGTTTTGACTGAGGAGCAGAGGTGTGGATTCTAAAAATTATTCAGCTTTAAAATAATGTTAAAATAGAAGCAACTGCATCTTTGGTCATTTTAATAAATTTTATTGAATTAAACATATCTTTATTCATAGTTCCATTCAGAATCAGACCTAATCTCATTGTCCTGTTATGGCTCAGCAAATTAATATTCAGATACTGTATGTGTGGAAAAGTCCCAATTTTACCATAGACTGTTCAGAAAAAAATCCCATAATAAATTCATTATAAAGTACAGAAAAATTAGGAGTAAAAAAACCACAAATCTTTGAGAAAAGTAGTAAATTTACAAGAAAAATATCTGAAAGGTTTGAGAAAACCTCACAAATTTTTGAGAATAAAGTCTCAGATGTACAATAGCACTAAATTTACAAGGGCAAAAACACAATGAGGAAAAAAGTTTAAAATTTAAGTGAAAAAAAATTCAAATTTTCAAGAAAACTGTCAAAAATAAAATCACATCTCAACCCCTCTATAGTGACTGGAAAAATGCAGCGGTGTGTCTGGCTGAACATGAAGCATCAGAGAGCCACAGGCAGGCTATGGTTATGCTGTGTACTGTGCTGATACCGGGACCATACAGTAGATTCAGAACTTAAAAACAGTTTGACAGTGAATGTGAATACTGGACAGAGGTTTTAAAGAGTGGTTGCTGTGGTGAAGTATTTGGCTGAGCAAGGACTACTGAAGTGGAAATGTACTAATATTACTGTTGATGTGATGCTTTATTCTGTTTCTATGCCAGAAATTCTGATACAGTATGCCACCAAATGAGGTTTTGTAGACCCTATTGGGGTGTAATTTTAAGAAGCTAAACTACTGTCTTCCCATTTATGTGCAGCACAAAGAGTATTTGTATGATAATGTTCTGCACTGTCTGATATATTACCATATAAGGCAATGTTGTGAGCACCTTGCAAAACTGTACAAAGGAATCTGTTTTATGACCATGAGGGTCAGAAGGGCCTTGCTGGGAGACACACACATCAGCAGCCTTTTCTCTCCTGCATGCAGGAAATAAGGGACAATAAAGGCACTCCAAGCTTGCAGATCTCTGGTGTTATTTCTTCAGGACCCAGGAAGAAAGGGCAAATAAATTTTTTCTACAACAGTGGTGTCAGAAGGTGGGATAATTGATCACTGATCTTCGATGTCGACGTGGATTGATCACCCCGAACAGAGTTTGGTCCCTTTTGGCGAGATTGGCGACGGGGATAATATACAGTATATACAGTATGTATATATATATATATATATATACACTACCGTTCAAAAGTTTGGGGTCACTTAGAAATTTCCTTATTTTTGAAAGAAAAGCACTGTTTTTTTCAATGAAGATAACTTTAAACTAATCAGAAATACACTCTAATATATAATATACATTGCTAATGTGGTAAATGACTATTCTAGCTGCAAATGTCTGGTTTTTGGTGCAATATCTACATCGGTGTATAGAGGCCCATTTCCAGCAACTATCACTCCAGTGTTCGGTACAATGTGTTTGCTCATTGCGTCAGAAGGCTAATGGATGATTAGAAAACCCTTGTGCAATCATGTTAGCACAGCTGAAAACAGTTTAGCTGGTTAGAGAAGCTATAAAACTGACCTTCCTTTGAGCAGTTTGAGTATCTGGAAAAAATTATAATTTCAAATACAAATCATTATTTCTAACCTTGTCAATGTCTTGACTATATTTTCTATTCATTTTACAACTCATGGTGGTAAATAAGTGTGATTTTTCATGGAAAACACAAAATAATTGTCTGGGTGACCCCAAACTTTTGAACGGTAGTATATATATATATATATATACACGTATATATATGTATGTATATATATATATATGTATATGTGACGATGGGATGTCACTACCGTATGTCTGATTATATTGTGATTATGTTGTATCTGCATGGTTGTATTGTTGTATGATTAAGATGCACATAATGATTTGTGATTTGTCTTTGTTTAATTTGAATGCCCTTAGGAGATAATTGTATGAGTAAGTATTTTGGGTAAACGATTGATAATTAATTATTCACATACCTTTGCCAACATGCTTCCTGTGGGTGTCTGGGCAAAAGATTCTGTCAGAGGGTGAAGGCCTTATATAGGACACCTGCAGGAAGGGAATATGTCTGGTAAGTTAGAGGGGAGGTTTAGATTTTATAAATAGGGGTTAAGGTATTTATTTATGGAATTATTTATATGACTATTTATTGTGTTATTTATATATTTATATTGTCTATGTCTGGGGAAATTATTTATGTATTTTTATATATTACTGGGTATGTGTAAATGATGGAGGATTTGTTGTTTTACCTGAGATTGTGGTAGGGGCTAATTAGCTCTAATTATCTCTGTTGGTATAAAACAGGTGTGATGATTGTGACCGAGAGTTCAATTCAGAAGAAAATCAGTTAATCAGAAGAGTTAAAGAACCAGTGTTCAGTTCAGCTTCAGATCAGATCGGTATGGTATAATTGAGAGTTCAAATAATCAGAATCGCCAAGGAGGATGACAATCCAGATCATCATGTGAAAGGAGATGATCAGAGGATCAGAGTCATCATCGGCGATTATGGTTGTTAATCAGTATTATTGAAGTGGAGCTGAGAACCGTGTCGGATGTTTGGAACAAACTATCTGTAAGTCAATTGAAAATAAAACTGGACTAATTGAAAGAAAAATTTGCCTCGCCTCTGCCGTTCCGCACGTTCACATTGGGTGTCAGAAGTGGTGATTGTTACCCGACGTCGTGGTGTTTGGTGGACGGAAGGACTTATGGCGAGAGGAGCAAGTGAGGCAAGAGGAGCAGTCTGACCTGGAACGACTTACGTCGGTAAAGAGTCTTGTTCGTCGGATGGAGTTGCAGGTGGTGGAACTGGGAGAGGACTATGGGAGCCGGGCTGAGCGTGGTAGTGACGTCGGTGCTTCGGGGGAGAATCCTAGGGTGATGGCTGGTCGGGTCGGCCCGCGAAAGGAGGATTTGCTGCTGCAGGTGCAGCCAAGGAGGCCGCGAGTGCACCACGAGCCCAGGCTGAGCCCTCTCTCTTCCGGGGATGTCATCGAGCTGCCTGGCGTCATTCGAGGGGATTGCTGTCGTCCAGAGGGAAGCAGGTCAAACAGGTGGTGGGCAGGATGTGAGAGATCTCCTGTGATGGCTTTGATCCTTCTGGGACAGGAAGCTCTGGAAATGTCTTCCAGGGAGGGCAGAGGGCTTCCGATAATTTTCTGGGCGGCGTTGATGACCCTCTGCACGGCCTTCCTGTTCTCAGGTGTGGAGCCGACGTACCACACACCCATACAGTAGTGTAGTGTTGTTATTATATTAATATGTTGTATCATTGTATGATATGGGTGGTGGCTCCACCTTTCTGGTTCCGCTGCCACCCGGGGTATAAAGGACTGATGCGAAAGAGGCATGGTCTCATCGATTACCTCTCTGCCTAGTGGGAGCATCAGTCTGTACTCAGTGAGTCCTTTAATAAAATTCTGTGTAGCACACCACTTTCCTCATTATTTTACAACATTTTACAGACATAACATTTGGTGACAAGGATAAAGTTATGGATGCTGGCGTGTCTGCAATTCGTCATTTTTTGGAGTCTCCGGGGGAGCCTCCGGTGCCTTGATCGTGATGGTTCGCCGCATTCGAAAACTACTTGGTGGCACTAAACCTTGGTGAACTGAAGAAGGTACGAGCAAGGGCAATTTTAGTCCACAATTTAGGCATTGAAGGACAACATATCCTTTCTACCTTGGGAGCTAGCGATAGCTTCGATGACGTGGTTAAGTGAATGGTGCAACATTTTCAAGCGCCTACAAACATCATCGTCAGGAGGGTCCAGTTTCGGCAGCGCTCCCAGCGCTATGGCAGCTGGCTGGGGACTGCCACTTTGGTGAGCTAGAGGAAGAAATACAAACCTACAAACCTTTACTGAAGCACAGCAGGCCAGTAGAGAAACAAATCAGGATTTGGCCAGAGGCTGCAGCCTCAGCACTTAAGGACTGTTTTCTGCACACAGACTGGGAGGTCTTCAAAATAGCAGCCTCCCAGGGAGACAGGACAGATGTGGAGGAGTATCCTGAAATGGTCACCAGCTACATCACGAAGTGCACAGAGGATGTCACTATAGTGAAGTCTATCACTGCACGGGGCAACTATAAGCCCTGGATGACTGCAGAGGTGCGCTCGCTGCTCACAGCTAGAGATGCAGCCTTCAGAGTGAAGGACAGGATCGCCCTCCGTTCAGCCAGGTCTGTGCTCTCAAAGGGAATTAAGACGGCGAAGTGCGCCTATGCGGAGAAAATCCAGGGACACTTCTGTGACACAAGGAACACCAAAAGGATATGGCAGGGAGTTCGGGCGCTGACGGATTATAAGTCTAGGCAGGGGGTCGATGATGATGACGTTCAGATGAGGTTTAGAATTGAGTTTGTAATAATGTACTTTAAAATTCACTGGTTAAATCCAGCATGTCCCAGAGTTTAAGGAAATTTTATTGAGCTGTGGATCCATGTTTGGCCAGGTCTGTTGCATGTTTATGGGGGCAGTAAAACCAAAGCCGGACATTGGGGAAATTCCTTAGGCTGGTTTCAACAAAGGAATGGGATTTCAGCTGTGGCCTGGAGGAAGAAAATCCATTTTTTGACTGTCTTACTCCTGGGTGAAACAAAATGTCTTTAAGCAGAAGAATAATTATTGCTGAGCCAAAGTGAGATGATGCTACACACCCTAGATCTAATTTCTGTACATAGGGCTGGTTGTGTGAGCCATTCACCTGTTTGCGAACTTTATGCACTCTGATAATGTCCTGACCGAGGAGAAACATGATCTGGGCATTTGGGTCCATATCTGGGATGAGGTGCGCCATTGTCTTTAAATGTGTATGATGAAGAGCAACCTCAGGGGTTGGAATTTCGTCTCTGTTGTTGGGAATGTCGTTGTACTCTGTGAGGCTGGGTAATGGAATGAGGACTGTCCCATCCAGAGATTCCACTTCATAGCCGCTTGCCCTCCTTCCCGATGATTCCTTCATTCCTGCACATGTTCTCAGTGTGTAAGGAGCACTTGGACTTCTGTCGCCAAACACTTCGAAGAACTTTGAACGAACCAGTGACCTGTTGCTCTCCTCGTCCAGAATTGTATAGAGTTTCACTGCTTTGTCTCTGTGACCGGCTGGATATACTTTCACAAGGCATATTTTGGAACAGGATCTGTCTGTCAGATCTCCACCGCAGACCTTTGTGCATTTGGTCGTAATATCAGATTGAGGTTGAGGCACGGTTTCGATCTCCTCCCCTCCATGCTCTGGAGCAGGATCCTTCACTTCTGTCCAGGGTGTGAGTCCTGGATGTAGGGCTGAGTTATGTCTTTCACTCTTGCACTCAGAACACTGAACTTCGGCCTTGCAGTTTTTAGTGATGTGTGACGAAGATGAACAACATTTAAAACACAGATTGTTCTCTTTCAAAAACATCTTACGATCTTCAATGGATTTTTCTCTGAAAGCACAACATTTGCTTAAAGGGTGTGGTTTCCCATGAATAGGACACATTTTATCACGGCCATCAGATTTTAATGAGGAGTCAGTAGAATCAGAACTAGCTCTGGTGGATATCTCTGTTTTGCAGAATGAGACTCTTTGATGTTTGTTTGGCTGCCATGCTAACTTTTCAGTCCTGGGAACAGTGTCTGTCTGAGTGATGAAGTTGAAGCTTGGGTCACTGGCAATGCTAGCTTCCTGGCTAATGAACTTTACAAAAAAGGCAAAGGGAGGATAAGGCACTTGCTTTTGTCACTTATAAGATGCACCAGCTGAAGCCCACTTTTCCTGCAGATGAAAGGGGAGTTTCTGCACAATTGGGTTGACACCTCTTGCCGTGTCGAGGAAGGAGAGACCAGGTAAATCTCCTTCATCCTCTGCTGATAGAAGCTCCATCAGAAGATCACTTAACTTAGTCAGTTTGGCATAATCTCGGTTTCCTATCTTTGGAAAAGTGTTGATGCATTTGAAGAGAGCATCCTCTACTGCCTCTGTCGAGCCGTAAGTTTGCTCGAGTCTGTCCCAGATCATATTCAGGCCTGCTTCTGGATGATTGATGTGAATTGCTCTGAGCTGCTCAACATGTTCCTTTGACTCCTTACCAAGCCACTTTAAAGGCGTCGGCCGGACGAAAATTCAATATCGCTAAATCATATCTTATATTTTTGTGTGAGACGAGCTAATTTGAACCGCACATGTTTTGGTGTCAACAAATGTCGCATAAGGTGACAATGCGCTCTTGAAGTACGCTGTCCTTGAGAGCTGTCTGACTCAGCCAAGCGATCAGCGGCTAAGATGGCCACTGACTGTGTGACGTAATTTCAGGGAGAGACACGCACACGCTCGGCGGATATTGCTTGTTTACGTTTTAAAATCGGCGATTACGGATATTTCTCGGAGTACTTGTGGATTACAAATAGATTATTTATTAAGATTAGGATTTCAGTAATCGAATTAATTATGGTTTGGCGTTGTGTTGTCTACGGGTGCGACGGTATATCAGAGGAGCATGCGGTGAGTGTTTATGAATTTCCCGTCCCTGGGAAAATCAGAACGGCATGGGTGAAATTCGTTCAGAAAACGCGAAAAAATTGGAATGATGTCGGTAAATCACTCAACATGTGCAGTAGACATTTCGTTGACAGCGATTTTGAGAATAAGATGCAATTTGTGTCACGACTCACGGCTCCAGCTGCGCGCACACCTGCGCCTCGTCAGCTGCCGACGCCAGCCACCTGCCCCTGCAAGTAAGCAACATTATTACCGATTATCCCTGTCTCGGTGTGGTGCCCGTTACCCTTGTCCTCTGCTTTTTTCCGGCTGAACGGCACGCTGCTCTGCTGCCTGCGCATCAACCAGTACAAAGATGCGAGCACTACATACGATCCCCCAGCTCCTGAGAGACTTTTTTTTTTTTTTTTTTTTTTTTTTTTTTTTTTTTTTGTTACTTATTTGTACCCGTAGGTAGACTTGGTTTGCAGTCTGGTGACAAGCCACCGGCTGCTGGTCGCTGCGTGCGCGAGCGCCCTAAACCTACATGTTTTTGGTGTGCGGGAGGAAACCGGAGAAATCCCGGAGTAAACCCGCGCAACACGGGGAGAACATGCAAACTCCACACAGCTCACTGTTGGTCGGGGGCAGGGATCGAACCCACGATCTCATGATCCCCGCGATCCCCCGGCCGAGGGTAAAACTGTGCTGCCACAGTGCTAAACCACTGCAACCTAACACAAAATAACAGTTTCACACAATGAAACAGTGCATGTATTATATATATATAAAAATTATCCCATTGATTTTCATCATTTTTGGTGACATATCTCACACCTACAATTTATTTCAGGCACAAAGGGCTGTGAAAAAGTTATGATCAACAAAACACGGGTCCTCAGGGATGTGCGAAAGCTGAGTCCAGGGCAGCAAACTTCAAATGTGGAGGCTTTCCACAGTCTGATTATTCATTTTGCACCAAAGAGTGTACACTTCTCATTCCTTGGAATGTTGACAAGGTGAGGAGATGCAATATGTGACCAAAAATATGAAATGCAATTATAATAACTGACATGTTTCAGGACCCAAGAGACAGACACAGACACATACAAAATAGTTATTCTTTATTGTCAAGTGTGAGTGAGTGTAGTGCAAGTGTGAATGCAGATATAGCAGCCTGGTCACCGGAGCTGAGCGATACAGAAGACGACCTGGCAACCCTAGAGCACACAAGCAGAAACCGTTAAGGCTGTTCAGCACAAAAGGACAAGTGCAGGTGTGCAGCTTACTTGAGGTTGTCTCTGACTGTATCTGGCTGTTCCCCGATGTCCGTGAGCTGTGGTGGTTCTGGTGCTTGAAGCTGTGACGGTGATAACTCCAGTAACCGTGGTGGAGTTCGTGGCGAGAGCAATGACTGCACTGACAGCTGTGACATTGTTCCTGTAGCCGTGACAGTGATAATGTCCGTAACCGTGGTGACAATGACTCCTGTGACAGAGGGAGTGACAGTACCTGCAGCTGCAGTGGAGAGAATCCCTGAATTAGCGAAGGCCAGGAGGAGCTCCGGAAGGGAGAGGGTAATTCTCCGTCCGTTGGAGATACCGGTCCGCCGCCTGGGAGGTCCACCTGTGCACAGGGGTAAAGATTAGGCTTAGAAAAGCAAATAGTCTTCTTACGTGGTAGGTCTTGTCATGGCGTTCTTGACTTGGCTGTGAAACGAAGCTCTGGCTCATACTCTGTCGAGGAAGACAGACGACTCCGTGCCGGGCTGTCCATGACGCTGGCTTTTAAGAGCCGCTGATTAACACCTGTTGGTCTGTGCGCAGCTGGAGCTGATGAGCGGGATGACGGCCCAGCGGCTGTCATGACAATAACAGTGCCAATTACATAGAGTTTCTGCTGATAGATCACTTATATGTCCAAAAATAAATCATTGTGATAATTTTCTAATTACAGACTTTGTTTAGCTGCAATGCACTTTAATGAAAATGCAGGCCGCAAGCAGGCACAGAATCGTGATGGTGAGCCGGTCTTCATCATCAGGTACCCAAAATTCAAAAAAGGCGGATATAAACTGCAAGCAAAGAAAGTTAATCCAACTTTCCGTGAGTATAAGAAATATTAGTATCATTTTCTAGGCTTGTATATGATATTTACAGTGGGTGGAGGGTTGGTCTTCATTCAACTTTCACATTTCATAGCTTTTATCAAATTATGTTAATTTGGGTCAAATTTGTATTTCATACTGTAGTCAAATGGATGTCTAATTTTTATTGAATATATTTTTTTTCAGAATATGTGGATGATCTGATGAATACTCTGTTCAACAAAACCTTGGTTGATCCAACCCACTTATGGGAGCAGTGGCACTATGTACAAGCCAGAGTTCCCACCACATTGGGTGCCGAATTGAACCCGAATTTTATACCATAAAATGGTAGAAAAATTATTCAAATGTATATGACATGCGACTTTGATGAATGCTGAAATATTAGAATTATAAAATTGACATGAACATTAATAGACTCAATATATGATTTTACAAAACTTTATTTAAATATCATTTTTCACAAATCTAATCTTGGTAGGCAAAATCCCTTGTAGTGATCCGATGGGAATGTTTCTCTGATGAGGCTCACAGCACAGGCAGGCAATATCACCCTCACTTCTTCCTGAGCTGACGTCACTGCTGCCTGCCCCTATCGACAGATGGCGGTACTGCAGCATCACTAAGTGAAAGATGGGCTATTACCAAATAAAGTCATTTATGGAGGCTGGTGACACATATTAAATCACGGGAATGGCCAGAATGGAATATTTTCATACAATCAGTTTATTGGTTCAATAAAAAAATGTCACCGTCCGAGGACTTTAAAAGAAGGTCCATCTCCTCACTTGCTGTTAGATCTAAGCTACTGATTGCAGACAGAAATGAATGTTTCCAAGCTCTGTAATTCTCAGGCTTATCACTAAATTGAAGTAAGCCTCTAGACACAAGCTCACGGCGTGCAAGGTACCTCACAAAGTCATTTGGATTGGAGCTGTTATGGTTGGAATTAGGAGGTACAGGATAAGATGGGGGAAATGTACCACAATAGTCATTTTGAAATCTGGAGTGCTGTGTTGGAGTAATATTGCTGTTTTCAAATTTCACTTGTCGTGGATCACAAACATTTTCATCCTTATATATCTGAACCCGCTGTGGGATGGGGTGTGAGTCTGATTTTATTGGGACATCATCTTCACATAGCTGGTGTTCTGCCTCCAACACTTTGGCTTGGTTAGCAACATAGTTGAATGCGTTGTGTGGCTGTCAAGGAGGTAGAATCCAATAATACGAACTCACAACTTCGTTTTTCACTATTGTCAACTGCAGCTTCCAGCGCTTCTGCTTCAGCAACAGCTGGAGCAGTCTCTTATATTGTAGCATTTGCATTGATGCTTCCAACTTAGCTTTTTCTAGTTTTAGGTTTATTTCCTCTTCAGCGTAGGAAAGGCGAGCATTTGCTGCTTCCGCTCGTGCTCTTGCTTTGGCTGCAGCAGACTCTGTAGATGACACACTGGAGTGCACAGAAGAAGCGTGAGTGTGTCTTTGACATGGCTCTTTTTTCTGACTTAGCACAGTTTGTGAGCGTACTTCTGGATAGACACTGATGTGTTGATCGTTTACTGGTTGAGTGTGACGATGATCTTCTCACTGTCTGCCAGCATGTTCACGTTATCATGCCCGCTAGGAAGCCGTGGTTTCACTGTACTGCCTCTGCCGTTTGGTGGAGAGAGTGGAGAACATCAAGTTCCTCAGAATGTAGATCTCACAGGACCTGACCTAGAGCAAGAATTCCTTGGGGATCAGGAAGCGGGCCCAGCAGAGACTGCACTTCTTGAGGAAACTCAAACAGGCCTCTCTCCCCATCTGCATCCTCAGGACCTTCTACAGAGGTGTGGTGGAGAGTGTTCTGACGTACTGCATTGCAACATGGTACTCCAGCTGCAGTATGTCAGACAAAAAAGCCCTGCAGAGGATAGTTAAGGGAGCTGAGATGGTAATTGGAGTTGCCCTCCCCTCTGTCCAAGAACTTTTTTTGAACTGTTGTAGGAGCAGGGCACTGAACATTGTCAAGGACCACTCTCACCCTCTGCATAAACACTTTGAACTTCTACCATCTGGCAAACGATTCCGGAGCATCAGAGGCAGAACCACCAGACTGATTAACAGCTTCCTTCCATAAGCTGTTAGGATGCTGAACAGTTGATCCAGAATCTTTCATACTACATACTATACTACTGCACCTTATGGACATTATGTACTGTATATTATTTGTGTATTACAGTTCTAGTTAGTTTTCAAGTATGTCTCAGGGATGTGTGAATGGCTGTGTTGGGGTGGGGGGTGAGGGTGTGTGTGAGTGTGTCTTAAATTATGTTCTTTTTACTTATATGGATGCCGAGAGGAATGCAATTTCATCTTGCCTGCACTACAGTTGTATGTACAGCAATATGACAATAAAGGTTGATTTGATTTGATTTATTTGAAATGGTCCACGACCAGCTGGCATAGCATACTCTGTGTTCGTCGGCTCGGTCGAGATTGCTTACACACTCCAGCAAATTAACTTTAGCCATGGCTGTGGAGATAGCCCAACAGTGTGAAGCGGCGAACAAGTTATCACACAACCTTGGTGAGAGAGCTACACTATGCCGCCATGACTCACAATCAATGACGCACGCTGTGGATCCAGACAGCGAGCAAGAGGAATGTGCTGCAGCTGTAAAGATGAGGTCCGCCCCAGTATCACCCAAATGTTTGGGTTGTAGGTCCACTAAGCACCGGTACAAGACTAGAGAGTGTCTGGCGAGAGGTAAACGCTGTGGCAAGTGTGGACTCCTGAATCACTTTGCCAGGGCCTGTAATAGGTCCGAGCAAGGGGAACGGCGACGTAAAGCGGACGCCCCTGCTCCAGCTCCCATGGTTATCCACATCGTTTCTCCGAATACCAACAGACATATGTATTGTGCAGTGGAACAGGACAGAGTAGAGGTACCATTATTGGTTGACATGGGCACAGTGAGGTCGGTGTTGAATTGGCCCACCGTGAGGAGTTTCTTCCCATCTCATCAGCTGAGAGGTCATTTAAAGCCGTTGTGCAGCTATGGAGGAAGGATGCTGCCCATCGTGGGTTTGGTGGAGTTGACGGCCTGGTACAAGTTGGCAGTGGTCATCAACCTGAAGTTTATTGTGACTGATGGTGGCAAGAATGTGATGGGCTGCGACCTCTTCTGTGGACTGGGGTTTTCCATCAGCAGCGTTGAGGAGGAGTGGTCAGGATGTGGCTTATGAGACCGACTGATGCTGATGGTGATGGATGATGCAATATGAATGCACTGAGGAGCTCATTTAGCAGCAGACTACATCATCCCAGGTGCACAACCGAGAGGTTTCGTAGGTCCTTCCTACCAACGGCTGTCAGACTGTACAACCTAAGCAGGGCTGCTCGCAGAGATAGCAAAAAGACGTAACAAACTAATAGTTTTTTGAATGCAAAAGATGCAATAGACTTACACAATGGTCCCCTCCGGCATACAACTAGGAACATACCGTCGCTATGGAGGGTGAGAATATGTATGGGCACATAATCATACCATGTAGGATAACTAAGTAGACGGTTATGCTGTTTCATTCCATCTAGCAACAATGCTCTGCACTGTGTGTGTTTATATATTTGCATATTTATTCCATCTAGCTACAATGCTCAGCACTGGGTGTGTTTATATATTTATATATCTACATATTATTCCATCTAGCTACATTGCTCCGCACTGTGTGTGTTTATATACTTGCATATTTATTCCACCTAGCTGCAATGCTCCGTACTGTGGGTGTTTATATATTTACATATTTATTCCATCTAGCTACAATGCTCTGCACTGTGTGTTCATATATTCATATATTTATTCCATCCAGCTACAATGCTCTGCACTGTGTGTCTGTGTGTGTGTGTATATATATATATTTTATAGTAATACGTACATATGTTTATTAGCTGCTCTTGCTTGCTTGTTTTTTTTTTTTTTCCTTGCCTTCTGATTGTTGCTCTGAGTGTTGCTATCCCTGTGCTGTTGCAATCCTGGAATTTCCCCGTTGTGGGACTAATAAAGGCTTATCTTATCTTATCTTATCTTATCTTATATGGGATGAACCTTGGCCTAGTAATTTGGATGGTGAACAGGACCATCCCCATCCAGGGCCATCGCAGGAGGGTTCTTGCGCCAGAGCCCAAGCTGCCCTCGCTGAGGGAACTGAGCGGCGCCGTGGGATGCCCGAGACCGTGGATGGAACCGAGTGGCTGATTCATTCTGCTTCTGGAGTTCGGCTGGGAGGTACTGAGAAACAGGGGGTCACAACGGCTTCGCCGGCATCTAAAATGAAAACGAGCGGGGCAGGACCGGCTGGCACGGTTAAACGACGGGCCACACAGGAACACTGGAAGCCAAGCAGGGCTCCTCTGGGGGTCGCTGATTTGGTTCGACCCAGAGAAGAGGCTCGATTAAGAGGAGTACACAGGAAGCGGAGGAGACAGCAGGACCAGGGGTGGCTACAGGTGGTGGCTGTCCGGGAGGACGATTACCTGCAGCTGACAGATGGTATGGAGAGACACCCCAATGAGCTGCGGCGTGTTTATGAGGAAGGTGAGGCACTTCGGTACCAGCGTGGGTCATCCCTGGGCGCCAAGAAGAGACGATGCTCTGGTCGGGACCCGCCCAACGGGTCTCCGGGGGGTGGGCTCTCCATGGTATGTGACTGATAAGTTAAAGAGGGCATTGTGTTTTATATGTGTTATTGCTGATAGCCCGAATTACTGTGTTTGGCACGATGTTAATGTGTTCATTGTTCAGGTTGCGTAGACAATAGGTTTGTTACGCTGGGTTGCTATGTAAATTCCCCCCCCCCCCCCAAAAATGAGTAATGCCTGTGTCAATGTGTTTGAGGCACATATTACCGTGTGGTTTGCCCGGGTTATGGTGTGGTGTGGCTGGGTGTGTTAATAGTATGGCGTGAATGTGAGTATTGTCTGGTTAGATGTTGTGTTAAAGGTGACGGACAGTGACATTTTTTTATTGAACCAATCAAATGATTGTATGAAAATATTCCATTCTGCCCATTCCCCTGATTTAATATGTGTCACCATCCTCCATAAATGGCATTATTTGGTCATAGCCCATCTTTCACTCAGTGATGCTGCAGTACCGCCATCTCCCGATAGGTGCGGGCAGTCGTGACGTCATTTCGGTTTGGCCGAGAGGGTTATGTTGCCTGCCTGTGCTGTGAGCCTCATCAGAGAAACCTTCCCATCTCATCACTACAAGGGATTTTGCCTACCAAGATTAGATTTGTGAACAATGTTATTTAAATAAAGTTTTGTAAAATCATATATTGAGTTTCTTTTCTTACTTTTCTTCTTTGTTTCTTACACAAATTGCATCTTATTCTCGAAATCGCTGTCAACGAAATGTGTACTGCACATGTTGGGTGTTTTACCGACATTAGTCCATTTTTTTTCGCGTTTTCTGAACGAATTTCACACATGCCGTTCTGATTTTCCCAGGGACGGGAAATTCAAAAACACTCACAGCATGCTCCTCTGGTATAACGTCGCACCCGTAGACAACACAACGACAAACCATAATTAATTCGATTCCTGAAATCCTAATGTTAATAAATAATCTATTTGTAATCCACAAGTATTCCAAGAAAATTCGGAATACTTGGCCACTGACCGTGTGCCTAACCGAATTGACATCACACAGTCAGTGGCCATTTTAGCCGCTGATCTCTTGGCTGGGTCAGACAGCTCTCCACAACAGCGTACTTCAAGAGCGCATTGTCACCTTATGCGACATACGTTGACACCAAAACATGTGGGGTTCAAATTAGCTCGTCTCAGACAACAATTTGAGATATGATTTAGCGATATTGAATTTTCGTCTGTCCGTCGCCTTTAAGGTTTTACCTGTGTGTATATACACAGGTAAAACCTGTATGTTTATGGGATTATTACCTGTATGTTTATGGGATTATTTTATTTAATATATTAGGAACACGACAGATTTTATTTTCATGGACTATACTGTATATACAGTATACAGTATATAGATAAAGACGGTAGAATAATCTGTCTCGCCGTGTGGAGGTTGGACAGTAGTCCACCTGTCCCCCTCTAGTTTTAGTTGTGTGTGCGTGCACGGACAGGCCTAATTATATTGTTTATTGTTAGAGTGTGATTTGGGCTCTAAATTTGGGGAGGGTCTAATTGGTATGCATGTGTTTTGGATTTTTTTTGAAGGGGGAAAAATGTAGTATTGTTTATTATATTAATCCATCCATCCATCCATCCATCTTCTACCGCTTTTCCGGAGGTCCGGGTCGCGGAGGCAGCAGTTCAAGCAGAGAAGCCCAGACTTCCCTCTCCCCAGCCACCTGCTCCAGCTCTTCAGAGGGGATACCAAGGCGTTCCCAGACTAGCTGGGAGACATAGTCTCTCCACCGAGTCCTGGGTCTGCCCCGGGGTCTCCTCCCAGTGGGACGTGCCTGAAACACCTCAAGTGGGAGACGTCCAGGAGGCATCCTAATCAGATGCCCATACCACCTCAACTGACTCCTTTCAATGTGGAGGAGCAGCGGTTCTACTCTGAGCCTCTCCCGGATGACTGAGCTCCTCACCCTATCTCTGAGGGTGAGTCCAGCAATCCTACGGAGAAAGCTCATTTCAGCCGCTTGTATCCGCGATCTCGTTCTTTCGGTCATTACCCAAAGCTCGTGACCATAGGTGAGAGTAGGAACGTAGATTGACTGGTAAATCGACAGCTTTGCCTTAGAACTAAGCTCCCTCTTCACCACAACAGACCGGTACAACGTCCGCATCACTGCAGATGCTGCTCCAATCCGTCTGTCGATCTCTCGCTCCATTTGGGCTGCACGGTGGCGCAGTGGTTTAGCACTGTGGCAGCACAGTTTTACCCTCGGCCGGGGGACCGCGGGGATCATGAGATCGTGGGTTCGATCACAGCCCCCGACCAACAGTGAGCTGTGTGGAGTTTGCATGTTCTCCCCGTGTTGCGCGGGTTTACTCCGGGATTTCTCCGGTTTCCTCCCGCACACCAAAAACATGTAGGTTTAGGGCGCTCGCGCACGCAGCGACCAGCAGCCAGTGGCTTGTCACCAGACTGCAAACCAAGTCTACCTACGGGTACAAATAAGTAACAAAAAAAAAAAAAAAAAAAAAAAAAAAAAAAAAAAAAAAATTTCCCCTCACTCGTGAACAAGACCCCAAGATACTTAAACTCCTCCACTTGGGGCAGGAGCCTGTCCCCAACCCGGAGAGGACAATCCACCTTTTTCCGGCTGAGGACCATGGACTCGGACTTGGAGGTGCTGATTCTCATCCCAGCCGCTTCACACTCAGCGGCAAACCGTCCCAGCAAGAGCTGTAGGTCATTGCTGGATGAAGCCAACAGGACAACATCATCTGCAAACAACAGAGATGAGATCCTGTGGTCACCAAGCATGACACCCTCCATTCCCTGGCTGCGCCTAGAAATCCTGTCCATAAAAATTATGAACAGGACCGGTGACAAAGGGCAGCCCTGGCGGAGTCCAACTCTCACTGGGAATGACTCCGACCGAGTGTTGGCAATACGAACTAAACTCTCACAACGGTCGTACAGAGACCGAATAGCTCGTAACAACAAGCCCGATACCCCATACCCCCTCATGGATCGTCACCTTATCCCCCTCATGGATCGTCACCTTATCGTGGTGGGGGGGTTTGCGTGCCCCAGTGATCCCAGGAGCTATGTTGTCCGGGGCAATTTGCCTCTGATAGGGTCTCCCAAGACAAACTGGTCCTGGGTGAAGGGCCAGACTAAGAACGATCCAACAGACTCTCATGATAAATTGTATATCAAGGATTCAGTGTACCCCGCCCGGTATGGGGTTACCGGGGCCCCACCCTGGAGCCAGGCCTGGGGGAGGGGCTCGAAGGCTAGCGTCTGGTGGCCAGGTTTCCACCCATGGGACCCGGCCGGGCTCAGCCCGAAGGAGTTACATGGGTCCGCCCTCCAGTAGGTTCACCACCTGCAGGAGGGATCATGGAAGTCCGGTGCTATGTGGATTAGGTGGCAGTCAAAGGCGGAGACCTTGGCGGACTGATCCCAAGCTTTCTAAACTGGCTTTTGGTATTATATTAATATGTTGTATTATTGTATGATATGGGTGGTGGTTCCACCTTTCCGGTTCCGCCGCCACCTTTGGTATAAAAGGCTGATGTGGAAGAAGCACAGTCTCTTCGACCACCTCTCTGCCTAGCGGGAGCATCAGTCTGCACTCAGTGAGTCCTTTAATAAAGTTCTGTGCAGTTCAACACTCGCCTCATTATTGTGCCACATTTTACAGACATAACAAGTAGGCGAGCACGCTCTCCACTGAGCAGCGATTGAAGGCCAGCAGCAGCTTCTGGTCCAGGTTGTGCTTCCTCAGGACACAGAGGAAGTGCAGCCGCTGCTGGACTTTCTTCCCCAGAGCCTTGGTGTTGACAGTCCAGGAGAGGTCAGAGGAGATGTGGGTGCCCAGGAACCTGAAGGCGGGGACGTTTTCCATAGGGTCACCATTTATGACCCGGGGGGGGGGGGGGGGGGTCCTGTTGGTTCTTCCTGAAGTCCAGAATGAGTTCTGTCATTTTATGGACATTCAGTTTCAGGTTGTTTGCTTTGCACCACAGCAGCAGATTCTCTACCTCTGCCCTGTAAGCCTTCTCATCATCATCGGTGATGAGCCCAACCAAGGTGGTGTCATCCGCATATGGTTGAGTACAGTAGAGGGCTTAGCACACAGCCTTGGGTGGAGCCAGTGCTGAAGGACAGTGTGGAGGAGTGGTGGGGACCAAGTCTGAATGTTTGTGGGTGGTTGGTGAGAAAGTTCTTCATCCAGGAGCAGATGGGGTGAGGGGGTGGGGTCGGGAATCTGAAGAAGGTGCAGTTTGTTGATCCGGATGTCTGGGAAGATGGTGTTAAAAGCTTAACTGTAGTCCACAAAGAGCATCCTCACGTAGCTCCTTGGGTTCTCCAGATGGCTCAGTACTCTGTGGAGAGTGGTGACAATGGCGTCTTCCGTAGACCAGTTCTCCCTGTAGGTGAACTGATGGGGGTTGAAGGAGGGGGGAAGACATTTGCTGATGTGCTGGGACACCAGTCGCTCAAAACATTTCATGATTACTGAAGTGAGTGCTATGGGTCTGTAGTCATTCAGGCTGTCAATTGCGGCCTTTTTGGGGATGGGGATGATGACGGAGGCCTTGAGGCAGGAAGGGACGGTGGCATGCGTCAGAGAAAGGTTGAACAACTTGGTGAGGATCCCTGCCAGCTGGTCCTCACATGCTTTGACCACTGCTCCTGGAATGCTGTCTGGGCCAGCAGCTCTGCTGGGGTTCACTGCTTTCAGTTGCCTCCTCACCTCGTGCACCTGTCGAGAGAGGGGGGAGGGGAGGAGGCGGGTTTTGGGGGCAGGTGTGCTCAAGCCGGGCAAAGAAGCTGTAAAGCTCCTCTGCCAGAGTAAAGGCTGCTGTCTGATGTTGGGGGGCCCTGGTCCCTGTAGTTGGTGAGGGCCTGGATGCCTCTCTACATTCTGTCAGGGGTTGTTGTCTGAGAGGAAGCCCTCCACCTTCCTCCTATAGGAGTTTTTAGCAAATGCTTTAGGAAAAAAAAGCAAGCATATGAGGTGTGCAAAAGGCTTTAAAAGCATGTAATGTTAAAGTACCTTTGGAAAGGTCCTTTAGTTGAGATCTCAAAAGCTGTGCCATATCTGTTCCACTCATATTTAACATTTGCTGAAGTCACCACAATTTCTCAGTTAAAAGTAGCATTACCTCATGATTTTAAATACTCAAGCACAGGTAAAAATAGTCAGCAAAACATTTCTAGAGTGAGAGAGTTTATTCCCTCTGCAGAGGGGAGCAGCTCAGCATTCAGACAAGCAGCAGTCTGAGAGTAGAAATTTCACCTCCACCATGTGTGCATGCTTTTATAACAGAAACAAACAGATAATAGGGAACAAACAGTCTCTACTGTGGCCCCATGGCTTCTTGCTGATTCAGATAGGCGCCTGCATATAGAGAGTTGCAAATAACTTATACTGGTTTGAACAGTGGACAAGGGACAATGACTTCTTTGTACTGTAGGGAGTACAGATAAGGGCCTCCAGTTCAAGCATCGCATAATTATGACAACACTTAAACATAAGCATAAACATGGATTAGCATGTATTAACCTCAGTGTTGCTTTACCAGGTTCTCCCTGAGCTGAGAAGACCAGTAAGCCGGAGGAAATAAGGAAGAAGGGCAGGGATACACAACTGCCTGCGTAGGAGGCACTTCAGGCCAGCTCTTCCGTCCATCATCCTCGCTAACCTGCGTTCTCTGAACAACAAAATGGAGGAGATTCGGGCCTATGCAAGGTATTGTGCTGAATTTCGGGAAGCGTCAATAATGTGCTTCGCGGAAAGCTGGCTTTAGTCCGATATGCCCAGTTCTCTCTTTGAGATCAGTGGATTTAATCTGGTGCATGCTGACAGAGAAGCCAGTACTGGAAAATGCAGAGGTGATGGTATCTCTGTCTATATAAATGATCATTGGTGCCGACTGTTCACTGTGAAAGAGAAGATCTGTGATCCCAATGTAGAGACGCGCTGCATGTCTCCCGGGCCATTCCACCTCCCACGTGAATTTGGTTGCGTCCTGCTGTGTGTGGTCTACGTTCCGCCCAGTGGCAAAGCTGGGCAAGCAGCTGCCACTATTGTTGAATATGTACACAAACTACAGCAAAAATATCCAGAGTCACCTACTATTGTCTTAGGGGATTTGAATCAATGCGACCTTGACAGTGCATTACCTGGCTTCTATCAGTTTGTCAATCATGAAATGAGAAAGAACAAAATTCTTGACAAATGCTATGTAAATATGAAAATGGCATATGCATCCAGAATTACACCTCCTGCGGCAAACTCAGATCAAAATGTTGTGTTTTTAATTTGTACTTACAAGACAAAATTAAAAAGCTGTAAACTGGAAGAGAGAGAAATCAGAATTTGGTCCTCGGAGAGCAAGGACAAACTTAAAGTATGTTTTGACCTGACACACTGGGAAATATTTCATAAGGACTCCTTGGATGAAACAACTACTGTAATTAATGACTATATTATTTTCTGTGTGCAGTCTATGATTCCAACCAAAACAATCTATCCAATCGATCCAAATAATAAATTATATATCACCAAGGAGATCAAAAGTGATATTATTACTAGAAAAACTGCATTTAAAAATAAAGATTTTTATCAAACTTAAACAGCTGGATAAGGACTTAAAGAAGAAACTCGGGGATGTCAGACAAGCACACAGACAGAAACGAGAGGAGAACTTCAAGACGAATAACCCCAAAAGACTCTGAGAGAGTGAAGAAGATGACAGAATTGTCATCCTCAAACAAATCTATTGTGACAGAAAACAATCTTATGTTTGCAAATGAACTCAATAGTTAATTCTCTCCTTTTGAATCTGTATATGACCCTATGAAATGTGAACATCTCCTTAAAACCATAATACCTACCAGTGATGACAGGATTATCATAACTGTAGATGAAGTCAGTGAGGTTTTCCTGCACATCAATCCCAGGAAAGCTTTGGGTCCTGATACCAGTAGCAGTCTAATGTTAAAGGCATTTGCCACAGAACTAGCCCGTGTCTGGCAACCAATCTTTCAACGTTCTGTCGATACTCATACCATACCACTCATTTGGAAAACATCTCGCATCAAACCTCTCGCTAAAAAACAATGCCCAAAAGAATATAAGGATTTCTGGCCAATAGCTCTAACATCTCTTATTATGAAATCACTTGAAAAAATTATGGTCCAACATCTCAACTCAGAAATAGGTCATTCACAGGATTCCTTTCAGCTTGCTTACAGACAAGGATGCAGCACAGAGGACACAGTCATTACTCTGGTACATCTTATCTCCAAATATATTGATAAACCCAATTCATATGCCAGGGCTATTTTCCTTGATTTTTCATCTGCATTCAATACTATACAACCAGATCTACTCCTATCCAAAATGCTTCAGTTACGGGTTATTCCTGTCCTCATTTACTGGTATTATTCATTTCTCACCAACAGAATACAGCTGGTAAAAGTTAACGACTTGCTCTCTTCTCCAGTCAGAGCTAATGTCAGTGCACCTCAAGGCTGCATTTCCTCACCTGCGCTGTTCACTTTATGCTGTATACTGTAGACTGCAGTGTGCCCAACCAGTATTTACTGAAATACTCTGATCATTCAGTCCTGCTGTCTCGGCTGACCAATGTCAGTGACCCCAGTCTGTACCAGCGGAATGTGGACTGGTTAACTGAGTGGTATTTTTTTTGATTTTTGAAATGGAGGTCTGATACTTTATTGATCCCCAGAGGGGAAATTGAGGGCATCCACATGGATGGATGAAGCAGCCACAGTATGGCGCTATCCCTTAACCATTCACACACACATTCACACCTAGGGCCACTTTAGAATCTCCAATTAACTTAACCTGCATGTTTTTGGCCTGTGGGAGGAAACTGGAGAAATCCCGGAGTAAACCCACGCAGATACAGGGAGAACATGCAAACCCCACACAGATCACTGTTGGTCAGGGGCTGGGATCGAACCAGGGATCCCATGGCCAAGGGTGAGTTGCTGTGCTGCCGCAGTGCTAACCACCGTACCACCCAAAAATATGACAAAAATGCCTTAATAATCAACACAAAAAAGACCGAGGAGACTAATTTTGGCCATTCTCCCAACAATCCACTTTCCTCACTGATTATCCACAATGAGGAAATTAAACAGGTGACTTCTTATAAATATTTAGGAAACATGATTG
Source organism: Pholidichthys leucotaenia (assembly GCA_020510985.1). Lineage (NCBI taxonomy): Eukaryota > Metazoa > Chordata > Actinopteri > Cichliformes > Pholidichthyidae > Pholidichthys > Pholidichthys leucotaenia. The sequence goes on from CM035847.1 coordinate 62,978,821, forward strand.
ATGCGCCCCGATCATGGACACTTCATATAGATTATACAGTGGTGTGAAAAAGTGTTTGCCCCCTTCCTGATTTCTCATTTTTTTGTACGTTTGACATACTTAAATGTTTCAGATCATCAAACAAATTTAAATATTAGACAAAGATAACACAAAATGCAGTTTTTAAATAAAGCCAACTTTATTGTCATTCAATCCATACAACCAATCATGTACAGTAGAATGAAATTACATTTCTCTTATCTACAATGTTAATCACAACTAGAATCAGAGGGGTCGCTGCCATGCAAGGCACCGCCACAAATTTCCCTCCTCTGTTCCATTATTGCTGAGCACCAAGCTGGATGGCAGAAAGCTCCACTTTTATATAGTCTTCGGAATGACCTGGCTGGGGTTTGAACCCAGGCCTCCCGGGTGTGGGGCGGATGCTTTACCAACTAGGCCACCACTCCGGTGATGAAGATGTTTATTTTTAAGGGTAAAAAAAAAAAAAATCCAAACCTACATGGCCCTGTGTGAAAAAGTGATTGCCCCCTAAACCTAATAACTGGTTGGGCCACCCTTAGCGCAACAACTGCAATCAAGTGTTTATGATAACTGGCAATGGGTCTTTTACAGCTCTGTGGAGGAATTTTTGCCCACTCATTCAAGGTTCAAGATTCAAAGATTTTATTGTCAATACTACTATACGTGCAGGACATGCATACGGGAGAATTGAAATGGTGTTTCTCTCTCTCTACATTGGTGTGCATAATATAAAAAAAGGAATGAGGCTGTAAAAAAGAAAACGACAACAACAGCAGTCTATGTACAGGAATGCAACCGTGGTGCAAATGGCAACAAGAAAGACTAAGACCTCCCATAGTGCAAATAGAGATAAACAATTAACGATGATAAAACCCAGCAATCCTATATACAGACAACTAGAGATGAATACCTGTAGTTACAGTTTAATTCGGTAGTGTAGGTGCAGATAGTAACAAAAAGGACTGCACGTGATCAGTATTGCAGTGACAGACAGACGGCAGTAGATATGGCATTTGTGCAAATGGCTGCGGTTAATATGCAGAGACATACAGCAGCAAAACTATTACTGTTGGTGTGCCAGTCTTTCTGTGACAACAGCTGAAGTAGTTATTGTGCGGGTGATTGTGTTACCGTCCGGGGTGGAGGAAGTGCACAGAGTTCAGGGTCCTGATGGCCTGATGAATGAAGCTGTTAAGCAGTCTTGTGGAGCGGGCCCAGAGGCTTCGGTACCTTTTCCCCGAAGGCAGTGGGCTGAAGAGGGAGTGTGAGGGGTGGGAGGTGAGATAGATGTCTGAGAGGCGAGGCAGAAGGGCACCAATGATCTTGCTGGCTACTTTCACTGTGCGTTGTAGTGTCTTCCGGCAGGAGGCGGTGCATCTTCCATACCACACAGTGATGCAGCTGGTGAGGATGCGCTCAATGGTGCCCCGGTAGAAAGAACACATGATGGGGGGTGGGACTCATGCTCTACTCAGTTTGCGGAGGAAATGGAGGTGAGTTTGAGCCTTCTTGGCCAGTCATGTGGTGTTGTTGGACCAGGAGAGGTCCTCAGAGATGTGCACCCCCAGGAACTTGGTGCTGCTCACCCTCTCCACAGCTGCACCATCGATGATCAGAGGGGGGTGCTGTGTGTGACCCCTCCTGAAGTCGACCATGATCTCCTTGGTTTATCCTATATTCAGGAAGAGGTTATTGTCTTTGCACCACTGGACTAGTGGGCTCACCTCATTTCTGTATTTGGCCTCCTTGTTGTTGGTGATGAGGCCCACCACCATCGTGTTGTCCGCAAACTTGATGATATGATTGGTGTTGTAGACTGGTATGCAGTCATGGGTCAGCAGGGTGAAGAGCAGCGGGATGAGCACACACCCTTGTGGGGCCCCTGTCCTCAGTGTGATGGTCTGGGAGATGTTGCTGCCAACCCGCATACTCTGTGGCCTCCCTGTGAGAAAGTCCAGTACCCAGTTACAGAGAGAGGTTTTGAGTCCCAAATCTTATCTTTGTCTCAAGTCTCATCTTTGCAGAATTGTAATTCAGCCACATTGAAGGATTTTTGAGCAAGAACTGCCTTTTTAAGGTCATGTCACAGCATCTTAATCGGATTTAGGTAAGGAGTTTGACTAGGCCACTCCAAAGTCTTCATTTTGTTTTTCTTAAGCCATTCAGAGGTGGACTTGCTGGTGTGTTTTGGATCATTGTCCTGCTGCAGAACCCAAGTGTGCTTCAGTTTGAGGTCACCAACAGATGGCCGGACATTCTCCTTCAAGATTTTTTGGTAGACAGCAGAATTCATAGTTCCATCTACCACAGCAAGTCTTCCAGGTCCTGAAGCAGCAATACAGCCCCAGACCATCACATTGCCACCTCCATATTTTACTGTTGGTATGTTGTTCCTTTTCTGAAATGCTGTTACTTTTACGCAAGATGTAATGGGACACACACCTTACAAAAAGTTCAACTTTTGTCTCATCATTCCACAGAATCTTTTACCAAAAGTCTTGGGGATCATGAAGATTTTTTCTGGAAAAACTGAGACGAGCCTTTATGTTCTTTTTGCTCAGCAGTGTTTTTCGTCTTGGAACTCTGCCATGCAGGCCATTTTTGCCCAGTCTCTTTCCTATGGTGGAGTCATGAACACTGACCTTAACCTGTTGAACTCCGGGATTCCACGGGCAGTCACATCTCTGTGTCATAGTGCGTCTCAGTGCGCACTGAAAAAAAAAAGCTGCATTTCCTTTCTTCCAGTACAGACACAGCCGCGAACAGAAAGCCAAAGGAGTGTTTGATTGATTTAGATTTGATTGACCTCTCATTCGACTAACAAGAGCCTTGAATTGGGTTTCTGAAACTTTGAAGAACCAATGACTGAAAACCTAGCAAGAAGGACCTGCCAACCAACGACCACGAATACAACGAGCCAATTGAAGCAGAGAACCTCGACGATTGAAACGCATACGTCGCTGTGCGTAAAATCTTTTTTGTCTAAGCTGCTGGGTGACACACATTGAGACCCGTGTGTAACGGTAGCGTTAGCCAATCTTAGCCATTAGCCAGTCTTTTTTTATTACTACTGTTCTTGTTTGTTTTGAAAAATGGTTCGCAAAAACCGCAATCATGGAAGCGGAGATGGTTTGACCAGGTCGGGTGACCAGAACCACGAGTCCGTAACAACCGGACAAGCTTCATGTTCGTCTGACAATGAGGAACAGATGTTCGCCAACGACACTGCTGTTGTGGACAGGTAAGTGTTATAAGCTAAATTATTCTTTATCAATGAAAATAGTAATAAAAATGACTTTTGACCGATCGGTAATTACAATGGTACGTCATGGCCACAAGTTTTTTTGTGCGCCAAGTTCCTCTGTAGCGGGGGGAGGGGGTTGTTATCCTCTACATTGCAGATATTTTAGTATAATTTTTATTTCACTGTAGGTTATTTTTTTTTGTAAAAAAAAGGCCACACATTTTTTACGTGGCATGTTTCTTTGTGTGTGGGGGGCTTGTTTGTTCATTCATTTATTCATGAATGAACAAACAACACCCCCCCCCCACACACACACAGCCCTGAGTGTCACCTTTCATTAGAGCCCAAGATGAAGCTTCTATGTTGAAGCATTCAAAAGTTACAGACGTTTTTCCAAACTGTGCCATTTGGCACAATTTGGCACAGTTCAAAAACGCCTGGGAACAACCTGAGAAAAAAAGCTGTGTAATATATTCATTTTTTGTGGTATTGTTACAAAATTTTGACCTCAGCTTGATAACACTTGGTTCTACATTTCTGTTGCATTTTCCAGCCAGTATCTGACAGCTGTGTGTTATTTGCAAGCATTTGTATCTAAAAAAAACACCCAGGCGAACTTTACTTTCTTCAAATTCAGTATGTTTAGATGACTGTTACTCAGTGGCAGGAGCACTTAGAGAGATTATGACTGTTTTGCCAAAAAATTCAATGTGTTTTCTTTTAAATGAGACCAACCCTATGAAGATGCTGCAAAGGGTTGAAGAACAGCTTTTGATTTACTTTGGGGTATGTTATTTTTAGGCGTTTTTAGGGAAATTGACCAGAGTTCAAGGGGTTAACTGAGGCAAGTGAGGTCTGCAGTTCTTTGGATGTTGTTGTGGGGTCTTTTGCGACCTCTTGGATGAGTCGTCACTGCGCTCTTGGGGTAATCTTGGTTGGCTGGCCACACCTGGGAAGGTTCACCACTGTTCCATGTTTTTGCAATTTGTGGATCATGGCTCTCACTGTGGTTTGCTGGAGTCCCAAAGCTTAAGGAATGGCTTTATGACCTTTTCCACACTGATAGATCTCAATCACTTTGTTTCTCATTTGCTCCTGAATTTCTTTTGATTGCAGAATGATATCTAGCTTTGAGGATCTTTTGGTCTGCTTCACTTTGTCAGGCAGGTCCTATTTAAGTGATTTCTTGATTGAGAACAGGTGTGGCAGTAATCAGGCCTGGGTGTGGCTATAGAAATTGAACTCAGTTTTCCAAAGATGTGATAAACCACAGTTAATGTATGTTTTAACAGGGGGGCAATCACTTTTTCACACAGGGTCATGTAGGTTTGGATTTTTTTTTTTGTTAATAGTAAACACCTTCATTTAAAACCTGCATTTTGTGTTTACTTGTGTTATCTTTGTCCAATATTTAAATTTGTTTGATGATCTGAAACATTTAACCCCTTGCACTCCGGTCAATTTCCCTAAAAACGCCAAAAAATTAACGTGCCCAAAGTAAATCGAAAGCTGTTCTTCAACCCTTTGCAGCATCTTCATGGGGTTGGTCTCATTTAAAAGAAAACACTTTGAATTTTTTGGCAAAAAAAAAACCAACATAATCTCTCTACGTGCTCCGGCCACTGAGTTACAGTCATCTAAACATACTGAACTTGAAGAAAATAAATTTGGCCTGGGTGATTTTTGGATACAAATGCTTGCAAATAACACACAGCTGTCCGATCCGGCTGGAAAATGCAACAGAAATGTAGAACCAAGTGTTATCAAGCTGAGATCCAAATTTGGTAGCAATACCACAAAAAATGAATATATTACACAGCTTTTTTTCTCAGGTTGTTCCCAGGCGTTTTTGAACTGTGCCAAACTGTGCCATTTGGCACAGTTTGGCACAGTTTGGAAAAACGTCTAGAACTTTTGAATGCTTCAACATAGAAGCTTCATCTTGGGCTCTAATGAAAGGTGACACTCAGATAGCCCAAACTGTGCCAAACTGTGCCATTTCACAACAACAGTCATCTCATAGCACTATCAACTGTAGGGGGAACCCCCACAGTTGCAGAAAGACCCCAGCAATCAGGCGATCCCCTGTGAGCAAGCACTTGGCGACGGGATATTTTACAAATTGACAGCAATACCCTCTCAATCAAATATAATTTTCTAATCCTACTCATCATCATACTGATTCCTAGAAAATGTGTCAAGATTTTGCTGAGGCGGTCATGCATATCCGTGCCTCTCTTCTGCTCATTGGCCTCTTCTGCTGCTGGGCTGCTGAGGTGAAGGGCCAAGCTGATCAGGAGAAACTTTGTCCTGGTCATTACATTCTTGGGGAAAGGAAGGCTGTACAGGTGTCCCCCCACCGCCAGTAATCACTGAAGGATTTGCACTTGACTATACCCATGTAAATAATCAGGCCAAAAAATAAGAGCAGGTCGGAGCGTGTGAGGTCAATCCAGGGGCTGGTGGGTGTGTTGTAGTGTGCAGAGCCATGTAGGTTGGTGTTCTCAACAATGTGGTCTAGCACAGATGGAGTGAAAAATAACTCAAACAACTGAATGGGGGTGTATGAAGCTGTTGTAATTAGCTGAGGTCCAGGTGGATTTTTGGGACGAAAAATGGGCTGTGGTGGAATGATGTCAGGGGTGTCGGAATCATGCCACCTCTCCTCAGCTGATGAAGGGCCGGCCGATGTCCCAGGCTGAGGGCTGCCATCACCACTCTCGCCTCCTCTTCCTCTCCTGCTACCTCCTCTTCCTCTTCCTCTCCCTCTCCTTCCTCTTCCTCTCCTTCCTCTTCCTCTCCCCAGTGGTGTCCCTCTTTTTGGGGTAGGGGTTTCCTCTTCTGACGAGCTCGCCTGCAGCTCCCTTCTTCTGCGCTTGCTGGCAGAGTGCTCGTCTGGCACCCACTCCTCACCAGAGTCTTCATCTGAAGTTTGTCTATTATGTGAAAATAAAGTCATTTACAAAGTTCAATTTTTATTTTTCACTATTCTCCTATTTTCCCAGAGTTCACATACACAGCACAGTTCCTGTTTTTTTTTGTTTTTTCAAGAAAAAATAACCTCAAGTGCAATAAAAATTATACTAAAACATTATTACATTTCTAGAGGGTAACAAACAACCCACTGGGAGGAGACCCCGGGGCAGACCCAGGACTCGGTGGACAGACTATGTCTCCCAGCTGGTCTGGGAATGCCTTGGTATCTTCTCTGGAGATCTGGAGCAGGTGGCTGGGGAGAGGGAAGTCTGGGCTTCTCTGCTTGAACTGCTGCCTCCGTGACCCGGACCTCCACAAAAGCGGTAGAAGATGGATGGATGGATGGATAACAAACAACCCCCCCCACACACACACACAAAAACATGCCACGTAAAAAATGTGTGGCCTTTTTTACAAGAAAAAATAGCCTACAGTACAATAAAAATTATGCTAAAATATCTATCTGCAATGCAGAGGATAACACCGCCCCCCCCCCCCCGCCCCGCTACAGAGGAACTCTGCACACCAAAAAACTTGTGGCCATGACGCACCGTTGGAATTACCGATCGGTCAAAAGTGATTTTTATTACTATTTTCATTGAGAAAGAATAATTTAGCTTATAACACTTACCTGTCCACAACAGCAGTAAGTTCCTCATTGTCAGACGAACATGAAGCTGGTCCGGTTGTAACAGGCTCGTGCTTCTGGTCACCCGACCCGGTCCAGACATCTCTGCTTCCACGCTTGTGGTTTTGGCGAACCATTTTTCCAAACAAGACTGACTGATGCTACTGTTCCGCACAGGTCTCAATGTCAGTCACCCAGCGGCTTAGGCAAAAGAGATTTTATGCAGGGAGACGCACGTCAGCTGTCAAACTTCTCTGCTTCAATTGGCTCGTATTCGCAGCCGTTGGTAGGCAGGTCCTGCTTGCTAGGTTTTCAGTCATTGGTTCTTCAAGGTTTCAGAAACCCAATTCAAGGCTCTTATTAGTCGAATGAGAGGTCAATCAGATGAACTAATCTGTTCGCGGCTGTGTCTGCAGCTTTTATTTTCAGTGCGCGCTTGGACGCCATCACCATCTACATCACCATCTACATCACCATCATCAGCATCTCCATCATGCGTCCAAGAGCGCACAAGGGCACTCTCGTGCGCCCTCGTGTGCTCTAGGACGCAGAGACTTGCCCGCCCGTGGTGCAACGGAGTGCAAGAGGTTAAGTGTGACAAACATACAAAAAAATGAGAAATCAGGAAGAGGGCAAACACTTTTTGATATCACTGTATGTGTAAGAAGATCCAGCAGTGCGCCTACTTTCTGCGTGAACTTAGATCTTTTGGAGCCAGCAGCAAGATAAATCTGCACAAAGATCATTGGTCAACCACTCATCAGTCATTTTCATGAAGCACACAGGAAAAGCATGATCAGGTTAGCCAACTCCATCTCCTCTGACTCCTCCCAATATCAACTTCTTCCCTCAAAATGACAGTTCAGAATCCCTACAATTAAACACAATAAATTCAAAAATTTGTTTATCCACCAATCTATTCTGCTGTTGAACCAGAATCAGTGAATAGCCGAATACCATCAAGCCCACGGGCTAAAATGTGCCGTTATGTCTCTCCTCACTGTTTTATTTTCATTTATATGGTGTGTCCAGCTGGTATGTTTGTCCAATCAATGTGTTTTGTTTTTCCTGTATGTTTGAAAATGGAGTGTCACATGAACTGCAAAACAAATTTCAGTAATACCTGACAAGAAAAGTTGTATCATATTGTACCATATGTCCATGTTTGCGATAAATTATTGACATAAATTTGCAAAATTCTATGATAAATTTGTTACATTTTTCATGCAAATTTGCAACTTTTTAATCATAAATTTTTAATTTAAGGCTTTTCTCAGACAAATGGTGTTTCTGTATTGGGGGACAATGGGGCCGGACCCCACCAGATGTTGCTGTTGAGCAGTGCACGCAGTTAGTACAAAGTAACATTATACACAATATATATTTTTATTCACCATTAACAAATAATATTGTGCCTTTAAATTAAATTAAAATTAAATTAAATCACCCTTATTGTCATTCAGCCGTACAACCAATCATGTACAGCAAAACGAGATTGTGCTTTACCTATCTACAGTGTGAATCACACACACCCCAAGTGCAGAATCAGAGGGCCGCTGCCATGCAAGGCGCTGCCAGAGAGTTCCCTCCTCCATTCCATTTATTGCTGAGCACCAAGCTGGATGGCAGGAAGTTCCACTTTTATATGGTCTTCGGCATGACCCGGCCAGGATTTGAACCCCTGCCTCCCGGGTGTGGGGCGGATGCTCTACCAACTGAGCCACCACTCCGCCAAGGGAGGATGGAGGTAATATTTTTAGTGGCGTTGGTTGGTTTGTCTTTTTGGTTTGTCTGTTAGCAACATAACTCAAATAGATATTAACGGATTTGATGAAATTTTCCGGAAAGGTATGTAATGGCACAGGGAACAGATGATTAGATTTTGGTGGCAACTGAGAATATGATGTGGTTGCAGAATTTTAAAAAAAAAATATTATTATATATTAATCTGGCACTTTTCATGTACTGCCCCTTTAAGACATGTCTGTAATGACGAGGCGCACACACACCGAGTGTCAGTTAGAACTTTTTACTTGTCACTGCAACTTCAACCAACAACTAACCACAGTGGCTCATGTACAACTCCTTTTATACTCAGGTCATGGCCAGGGTCATACTGCCCTCTTGTGGTGACTCTATGTGAACTTCACATATCAATACATCTCCCTTTTTTTTCAAGTAAAGGTCATGTCCAACTATAAACTTTTTCTCAAATTTCAATAACCCAAATAACTCCATTTCTTTTTTACATCTTTGTCAACCTTGTACTCTGAATCACAACTTTAACATTTCTCTGTTTACAACTCAACATCAACACATTTTTTTTTTCCATTCATCTCAGTACTCCTTACATTTCCTCAATCAATCTTTTCGGTTTCACAATTTGCCTTTGTGAGCATCTCTTTTGTGTCACCTCAGTCTGTTCGTTAGTGTCTGTCTCTATGTTCTGGTTCTCAGCCATTTCTGGTTGTTCAGTTTGGCTGGGAATTGGCATGTCGCTTGTTTCACTGTCTGTGACTCTCAATTTGGTCTGAGGCACTTTCAGTAAGTGACGTCTGTTTCGCCTCATTGTTTTCCCATGCTCTGTGATGACTTCATATGATCTTGGAGTTGTTTCTTTGACCACTTTTGCCAGCGGTCCCCATTCTCCATCACATCTCACTCGCACAATGTCCTCATGTGCAAGTGGTCTCAGAGGTCGTGCTGTTCTGTTGTACAGTTCAGTTTGCCTCTCATCGCGCCTCACATCTCTCTTTTCCATCACTTGAGATGCTGATGGAAGTTGCGTTCTGAGTTTTCTGTTCATGAGCATTTCTGCTGGGGAAAGTCCATTCTCCAGTGGTGATGCTCAGTAATTCAGGATCGCCAGATGTGGGTCTTCTGCATTGTCTGCAGCCTTTTTCAGTATGCGCTTCACTATTTGCACCCCTTTTTCTGCTAACCCATTCGACTGTGGGTACAGAGGGCTTGAGGTCACGTGCTTGAACCCATATGTGTCTGCAAAGTCTTTGAAGCACTGACTCGTGAATTGTGGTCCGTTATCGCTTACAACAGTCATTGGAATTCCATGGCGTGCGAACATTGTCTTTGTATGTGCAATCACTCTTTCTGCTGTTGTGTCACTCAACCCTGCAAACTCTGGGTAGGTGGAATGATAGTCCATGACTAACAGATAGTCCTTGCCCTTAAGCTGAAATAGATCCATGCCCACTTTTCTCCATGGCCCTTGAGGCTTCTCATGGGGCCTCATAGGCTCCTTTGGCTGTTGATACCTGTGGCGCTGGCAAGTCTCACAGCGCTGCACATATGCCTCAATGTCCTTGTGCATGCTGGGCCAATACAAAACATCACGTGCACGTCTTTTGCACTTTTCAATACCCAAATGCCCCTCATGCACTAATTTAACCATTTCTGATCTCATGGAGGTAGGTATGACTATCCTTGTACCTTTTAACAGAACCCCATCTAACACAGACAGTTCACCTTTAAAGTGTTGGTAAGGCTTGTCAATCATAACCTGTCCTGGTTGATGTATCTGTTCCATTACTCTTTTTAGTTTCTCATCCTTTTGTGTTTCTTTCACTATCTTCGTCCATTTTGCATCTGACACTGGCATGTGTGCCTTAATAGAGTCTACATGTATTTGCACAGCTTCCTCTGTTGTGCTGCTGGTGTTGCTCAAGCTAGCCCTACTCAGCGCATCGGCTACAATTAGTTGCTTGCCTGGTGTAAACTCAAATTTCAAGTCATATTTCTGTAATCTTAACATTAGACGCTGGATGCGCGGTGGTGCGTCACCCAGTGGCTTCTGTGAGATAGCAATCAGTGGTTTGTGGTCTGTTTCTAGTATTACTGACCGTCCATACACATATTCGTGAAACTTCTCACATCCAAACACTGCACCTAGAGTCTCTTTCTCTATTTGCGCGTAATTTCTTTCTGCGCTTGTCATGGTGCGCGATGCGTATGCGACTGGATACCACTCTGTGTCATGTTTTTGCAATAGCACAGCTCCTAGGCCGGCTTTGGACGCATCTGTGGACACTTTTAGCAGTTTGTCCTGATCATAGAATTTTAACACTGGCTCCTGTATTAGACTGCTTTTGAGCCACTCCCATTCTCTGGCATGCTCTGCCATCCACTGCCACATTGTATTGGTCTCTAACAAGCTTCTAAGAGCTATTGTGTTAGCTGATAAATTTGGGATAAATTTCCCCATGTAATTGACTAGCCCTAAGGCTCTTTGCAAGTCAATTTTGTCCTGCGGTACTGGCAGCTCTGCTATGGCCCGCACTTGTTCCGGATCTGGTTGCACGCCTGCCCCAGATGACTTCTCTCCCAGGTATGTAATCTCCTGTACCCCAAATTGGCACTTACTCTTATTCAGTTTCATACCTGACTTTTGCGCCTGTGTGAGAACTCTTGCCAACCTTTCGTCGTGTTCCTCTTTTGTTTTTCCCCAGACTACCACATCATCAAGAAAAACTCCCACCCCTTCTATTCCGTCAAACAATTGCTGCACAGTTCTATGGAAAATTTCAGGGGCTGAGCTAATCCCGAACGGCATTCGTAGAAAGCAATGCCTTCCGAATGGCGTATTAAATGTGCACAATTTAGCGCTTTCCTCGTCGAGCACTATTTGGTAAAACCCAGATTTGGCATCTAATTTGTGAAGTAACTTGCTCCACTCATTGTGCTGGTTATGTCAGATTTTGTTGGTAGCCTGTAATGCTCCCGCTGTATTACTTTATTTAGATCTTTCGGATCTATGCACAATCTCAAATCTCCATTTGGCTTCTCCACTATAACTAGGGAGTTAACCCATTCAGTTGGTTCTTCTATTTTTCTGACCACTCCGTCTGCTATCAGTGAGTCTAGTGTTTCCCTCAGCCTCTTTTTAAGAGCTATTGGCACTTTTCTTGCTGGATGTATGACTGGCTCTGCATTCTCTTTCAGCCTAATTTTTTGTTTGCCTGGTAGGCGGCCTATACCTTTGAACACCTCTTTGTATTCTTTCACCCAGTCAGTGTGTTTGTGCTTACTTGTTGTAGCCTCTGTATTTTCTCGTGCTGTCACCTTGTCTGTATCAATGACATTCACCCTCTTGATCAGACCTAGCTGATCGCATGTTTTTAAACCCAAAATTGCTTGTCTATTTCCATCAACAAGTACAAACAATGCATTCACTGTCTTATCTTTGTTTGACAGTGTAACCCTGCACATTCCCTTAGTGGGTATTGGCTTATCGTCATATGTTCTCAGATTAATCTTTTTATCTCTTATTTTCGGTTTGTTTTTCAGTCTTTTAAAATCTTTCATTGGCAGGATGTTTACCTGCGCACCTGTGTCGAGCTTCAGTGACATGTCCGTGCCATTCATCTCCAAGCACACTATCCATTCGTCAGCGCTCGTCTCTCCCTCGATGGCGTCCACGTAAAACTGATCCTCTTCGCTGTCGCTCTTTTTCTCCACGAGTTGCACCCTCTTCTTCGAGAAGCAGGTCTTTGCGAAGTGATTTTTTCCGCCACACTTGCGACATTCCTTCCCGAATGCTGGACACTGCTTCGGCGCATGTTGCATTCCACACCTCTCACAGTTCCCGCGCGCGCGCTTTGCATCTCTTTTCCTTGCATACAACGTTCCTTTCGGCTTCGCACGCTGCACTGCATCGACTTCAGCAGTCTCTCTTTCCTTGCTGCTAAAAGTCTTTAATTGTGCCTTTGTACTCTCAGACGCTTGGCAAATCTGTATCGCTTTCTCCAGCGTTAAGTTAGTCTCTTTAAGTAATTGCATCCGCAATTTGTTGTCTTGGACCCCAATTACAATTTGGTCCCGTATCATTGACTCACTCAATGTTCCAAAGTTGCATGACTGACATTTCAACCGTAGGTCTGTGACATACAGCTCGATGGACTCTGACTCTTTCTGAAGTCTTTTTCTGAACACATACCTCTCGTACGTTTCATTCTTTCTCGGTGTGCAATAATCGTCGAACTTCTTCATTACGACGTCGAATTTGCCTTTTTCTTCTTCCGTGAAGATGAATGTGTTGAACACATCTAGCGCCGCTCGCCCTGCTACTGTTAGCAGTAATGCTATCTTCCTCTCCTCGTCACGGAGACCGATAGCTAGCGAATAAAGTTCAAAACTTTGTTTGAATGCTTTCCAGTTCTCGTTGACGTTACCGGTCAACTTTAACTCGTCCGGCTGTCGAAGAGCGTTCATCTTCGCCGTCGGTTCGTAGTTTTTATCCTGGTACCATGTAATTTTATCCTGGTACCATGTAATGACGAGGCGCACACACACCGAGTGTCAGTTAGAACTTTTTACTTGTCACTGCAACTTCAACCAACAACTAACCACAGTGGCTCATGTACAACTCCTTTTATACTCAGGTCATGGCCAGGGTCATACTGCCCTCTTGTGGTGACTCTATATGAACTTCACATATCAATACAATGTCCACTCTATGGTCATGCCATAGGGCCACACACCTCGGCAGCTCGGAAGCCAAACACTGCAGAAAAAATATTAGGGGACGTGCCCACCAAACTTATTTTTTCCTGCTGTGGGCGACTATTTTCTACTAATTCTCTATGTAGTCCAATGTTTAAAGCTTTGAGCGGTGGCTGCTTTTTGTCACGGTGCTCAGGGCTGTAAAAAGTTCAACTTGTCAGACTATTGTACAGCAGCACTCATCAGTGTCAGACCTTTCTAACCACCCAGTCAGAATAAAGGAAGGGTGGGACATAGGACGCCAGTACAGGAAGAGAACAGGAGGTGACGGTGGAGGAGGTGGAGGCTGAACTTTGCTGCATCAAACAATGTGAATTTGTAGTTGATAACAGCAAAAAAATGGTATGATACCACACTGTTGTGCAGTATTGCTTAATAATTATGAACCTTGTAAGTAAATTGTAATGGAGAAGAGAGGAGAAAAAAAAAAGAAAACCAACCTGAAAGATCCAATAAAATACAATGTTGATTTAAGATGGAATTGCTCAGCCCCAATGTATGGTCAGTGCAATTATGACAGTCTTGTTATTATTATTATTATTATTATTATTATTATTATTATTATTATTATTATTATTATTATTATTATTATTATCTAGTCATATTGTTTTTGTTGTTGTTGTTTCTCTGTCTAATAATAATAATAATAATAATAATAATAATAATAATAATAATAATAATAATAATAATAATAATGGATTGCATTTATATAGCGCCTTTCATTCAAGTTTTCAAGAAAGGTGTGTAATGGCACACTGAACACATGATTAGAGTTTGGTGATTATCTCAAAATGCATACCTCCACCAAGGCTCTTATCTTCTCACAGAGTGTTAGCAACAATACTCCAAAACTACTGGATGGATTTGCATGAAATTTTCACCAGAGGTGGCCCTTGGCCCAAACATGAACTCATTAGATGTTGGAGGTGATCCGTGAGTACATACCTCCGCCAAGACCCTATCTCACAATGTACAGATGGATGGTGATCTGGATGGACAAAGGGATGGAGGGCAGGACAAAGGGAGAGGGGGATGCAGCCTTGGCAGAGATATGCGCTCTCTGAGTGCCCTCTAGTTACATATAATAATAGTAGCTGTTAAAAGCTGAGTAGTCACAGCGTCTTCTTCTGGTGTGAAGATGATAAGCAAAGCTTGACTTGGTTCTCTTCTTAGCCGTCAGGCATGTTTATGGAATATTGCATGGAACAGAACATGTACCATGTTCCTCAAGCTAAAGATCCTTTTCTTCTCTTTCAACAGGGTCTTTGTTTCAGGGTTGATCCAGGGTTTGTTGTTTGAGAATCACCTTGTAGTCTTGGTGGGTATGGTGTTCTCCACACTCAAATTAATGTAGTCTGTGATAGTGTTTGCAAGGATGTCGAAGTCTTCCCCATATGGATCACAGAGTTGCTCCCACACAGTGGATTCAAAATAGTCCCTCAGAGCATCTTCAGCCTCATTGGACCATCTCTTCACTGTGTGAGTACAGGAGGCTTTCTGAGTATCAGGGGTTTGTATACATACTGTATATACGAGGGGGGCTGAAAAGTCCAAAGGCTGAAAAGTTCATAGGGGTCAAATATGAGCAAATGTGGTTTATTTTTCAACCACAGGAATCCAAGTGCTGCAACACTGATGGAAGAAGTGTTTGGACCGAAGGGGAGACTATGTTGAAAAATAAGCCACATTTGGTCAAATTTGACCACTATGAACCTTTCAGCCCCCCCTCCTACAGTTGAAACCAGAAGTTTATATACACTGTATAAAAAGACATAACCTTTTTTTCTCACTGTCTCACATTCAATTTGACTAAACATTTCCTATTTTAGGTCAGTTAGGATTACCAAAATTATTTCTATTTCCTCAATAATCTAGAGGTCTTTTTTTTTTTTACCACTTTCTTCAAAGTCAGAAGTTTACATACATTTCCTTAGTATTTGGTAGCATTGCCTTTAAACTGTATGACTTGGGTCAAACGTTTTGGGTATCCTTCCATAAGTTTCTCACAACAGTTTGCTGAATTTTGGCCCTTTCCTCCTGACAGAACTGGTGTAACTGAGTCAAGTTTGTAGGCCGCCTTGCTTGCTGATAAGAAAAATTCTATGTTATACTGAGTTATATGAATTTTTATGAATATGAATATGATTTTTTCTTTATAAAGCTTAATGTGTATACCTAGAAAATCCTGTTACCGTATTTGGAGTTACTGAGTAGTGGAAAAAACAGACTGAAGGATGCTGATGTGACTGTGAACGTTCAGTTCTATCACTGACTGTTAAGCTTATCACTAGTGTTTTCTGAATGGACCCAGCAGATACAATCTTAGTCATGAAAGAAATAATCAAGAGTCTCAGCAAACTTTATCAATTGAGTCATAAATGAACTATCAAGAAGTGATCTCACCCCGACAGCCCCTTGGATATATATATTGCCAGAATCACTCTGTCATTTAAGCCAATGCACTGCAGCAGTCTGTGAAAGCTCATTCATTCATTCATCTTCTTCCGCTTAATCCCTTTCGGGTTGCGGGGGGGCTGGAGCCTATCCCAGCATCTTTGGGCGAGAGGCAAGGGTACACCCTGGACAGATCGCCAGTCCATCGCAGGGCCAACACAGAGAGACAAACAACCTTTCACTCTCACAGTTGTAATGATCAGTGTTTACCACTAGGCGTCGCTGCTACCTTGTTACCGCTTGTTGGAATGATGCACTCAGTAGAATAAGAAACGGCCAACATGGGAGCCGATGTGAAAGTGTCTGTGTGAGCTGCCGCTAAAAAATAAAGTTACGTTGGTTCAACTGCAAGTCTCTTCTCTCCTCAACGAACACGAACACAACATGGTACCAGGAGTAAACTGCATGAACTGAGCGACCACGTGAGAAGTCGTCATGGAGTTGAAGCCGCCGGAAAACCTGAAATTGGCAGGTAACGTGGATGAAAAATGGCAGGCATTCAAGCAGCAGTTCAACTTGTATGTCACGGCCATGGGACTGGACACGAAGCCGGACTTGAGAAAGGTAGCACTTTTGCTGAACTTAGCGGGGCCACAGGCCATTGAAGTGTACAACACGTTCGTGTTCGGAACGGGTGAAGACCCAAATAAGCTGGATGTCGTGCTCGCTAAGTTTGATGCTCACTGCACTCCTAAGAAAAACGAGACATATGAAAGATACATGTTTAGATCTCGTATGCAGCAACAGAGTGAGCCCTTTGACAGTTTTTTGACAGCTCTCCGTTTGAAAGCACAATCCTGCAATTTTGGGACATTGAAGGACTCAATGATCAGAGATCAAATTGTTTTTGGTGTTGAGGACAAAAAGTTACGAGAGAGACTGCTTCGTGAGACGGAGTTGACGCTGGAGATGGCTGTTAAACTCTGCCAGGCAAGCGAACTGTCCCAGAAGCACATGAAAACGTTCTGCGGCATGCCAGGCGCCACACCTCCAAGTGAAGGAGCAGCGGTCAGCGCCGTGTCATCTCAGAGCGGGAGGCGTCGCTCATGGGCCGGGACTGCACAGCGGACCGAGGATCCCACGTTCTTCTGCAAGCGTTGCGGATTACAGCACAAGCCAAAGCAATGCCCAGCGTTTGGTAAAGTATGCTCCAACTGCCATGGAAAGAATCATTTTGCAAAGCAATGCTTCACCAAAAGAAAGGAAGGAAAGAAAGGCAAAAACGTGAATGTAGTCGAAGACACAGACTTAAGTGACACTTTCTTTGTGGGCATCGTTGACTGTGAAAATGAAGAAGAAAAAGTCAACAGCATTACCAATGAGGACAAGTGGACCACTCCTCTGCTGGTTAACGGGACTATCGTCACTATGAGACTGGACACTGGTGCAAAAGCTAACCTCATTAGCATGTCTGATGTAAAGGAAATGCAGGTTAAGCCACACATATACAGAAAGAAATCAGGGTTGAAAGATTACAATGGGCAACCCATACAGTGTTTTGGTACCTGTAAACTGAATGTTGTTGTTAAAGGTAAAGTGCACAATGTAAACTTTTCTGTTGTGAATGAGAAATGTGAATCACTGTTGGGTGATAAAAGCTGTGAAGAGCTAGGGTTAGTGAAAAGAGTGTACTGCATTGAATCAGATTCCAAGTGTGACACTAATGCTATTGTGCAAAACTTTTCTGATGTGTTCAAAGGTTTTGGCACACTGCCCTTTACATATAAAGTCCAGCTAAAAGAAGGCGCCCAACCAGTTGTGCACGCACCACGTAGGGTCCCAGCTCCACTGCGTGAAGCCCTCAAACGAGAACTGGACAGGATGACCAACTTGGGCGTGATCAAAAAGGTGCAGGAGCCCACAGACTGGGTCAACTCGATGGTCGTCACAAAGAAAAAGAATGGTGAGTTGAGAATGTGCATGGACCCAAAAGATCTAAATGAGAACATTAAGCGCGAGTACTACCAAATCCCCACACGTGAGGAAATAGTCAGTGAGATGGCAGGAGCTAACTACTTCACAAAGCTCGACGCTTCTCAGGGTTTCTGGCAGTTAAAACTGGATGAGAGCAGCACTAAGTACTGTACTTTTAACACACCTTTCGGTAGATACTGTTTTCTTAGGCTGCCATTTGGGATAAAATCTGCACCAGAAATATTCCACAGAGCAATGGAACAGATCATTGAAGGCCTAGAGGGAGTCAGAGTTTACATAGATGACATTATTGTATGGGGCTCGACTCTCCAAGAGCACAACCAGAGACTTAACAAAGTGATGGAGCGCATTCAGAAGTACGGGCTGAAACTCAATAGAGCCAAGTGTGAGTTTGCAGTACAAGAGATTCTCTTCCTCGGAGACAAACTCACAGCTCAAGGCATACAACCAGATGGCGATAAAGTGAAAGCAATACTGAACATGCCAAGACCAACAGACAAAACGGGCGTGTTACGCATCATGGGAATGGTAAATTTCATAGGCAAATTTATTCCCAACCTCACAGCAAAGACGTCATGCATCCGAGAGCTCTTACACAACGACTGTGACTTTAAATGGGCCGAAAAACATGAGCAAGAGTGGCAAAGACTTAAGCAAACTCTTACCAGAGCACCAGCATTAGCCTACTATGACCACCGGAAAAAGCTCAAAGTGTCAACTGACGCGTCCAAAGATGGCATCGGAGCAGTGCTCCTACAGGCAGAAGGAGAGTACTGGAAACCAGTAGCCTATGCGTCAAGGGCTATGACAAAGTCTGAATGCAAATATGCCCAGATTGGAAAGGAGTGTTTAGGCGTTTCCTACGGGCTGGAGCGGTTTCACAGTTATGTCTATGGACTGCCGTCTTTTACTGTGGAAACTGACCACCGCCCACTCGTCTCCATTATCAAGAAGAATCTTAACGAAATGTCCCCACGGATCCAACGCCTAATGATGAAAATGCAAAGGTACGATTTTGAACTGGTTTATACACCGGGAAAGCACCTGATACTCGCAGATGCCTTGTCCAGAGCACCTGCTGAAAAGTGTCTGAGTTCCACAGATGAGGATATTGAAAATCACATCAACATGGTGTCGTGTGCTCTGCCAGTATCTGACACAAAGTCGAAACAAATAGCTGAGGTGACATCACAGGACACCGAGCTACAGCGTGTCATTCAGAACATGGACGAGGGATGGCCTGCAGGATCTTGCCCTCGCTATTACCATGTCAGAGGAGATCTCAGTTTTGTTGATGGACTATTACTGAAGAAAGGAAGAATAGTCATCCCTGAGGCTCTAAGACCAGATTTGTTAAACAGGATACATGAAGGACACCTTGGGATTGAAAAATGTAAAAGGAGAGCAAGGGAGTCAGTGTACTGGCCTGGACTAAACAAAGACATCGAGACGCTTGTGAGTAGTTGTGAAACGTGCCAGAAACACCGAAGTAAACAAAGCAAAGAGCCAATGGTGATATCTGAAAGTCCTGCATCCCCTTGGCACAAAGTAGGGATAGACCTGTTTCACCTTAAAGGCAAAGACTACTTAGTAGTCATGGACTACTTTTCCAACTTTCCAGAAATGGCACTACTCTCAAGCACTACATCAGCCTGTGTGATCACTCATATCAAATCCACATTTGCTCGGCATGGCATCCCACACCTTGTGGTGACAGATAATGGACCATGTTTCAGTAGCAGGGAATGGCAGCAGTTTGCAGAACAGTATGAATTTCGGCATGTGACGTCAAGCCCACACTATGCACAATCAAATGGACAAGCAGAAAAAGGCGTCCACATTCTGAAGCAACTGCTTAAGAAAGCTGCAGACAGCAACTCGGATCCATACTTGGCTCTACTCAGTTACCACGCCTCTCCACTTCAGTGCGGACTGTCACCTGCTGAGCTACTAATGAACAGAAAGCTGCGTACAACGCTTCCCAGCTACCCAAATGCTACTTCACAAAGGAAAGATACAAAACTCAGAAACAAGCTTGAGAAGCAGAAACTGAAACAAAAGACATTCTATGACACTTCAGCCAAACCACTCTCTCCACTGGCCAACAACGACCCAGTTAGGATCGAGGATGCATCTGGCTGGAACACTAAAGGAGTTGTATTACAGGAAGTTGCTCCAAGATCATTCACAGTGAGAACCGAGGATGGACAGGTGCTCAGGCGCAATCGCCGCAGTCTCCTCAAGACTCCACAAGCACCTGGTGGGCCCAATAATGCTCACCCAGAATCTCCCACAACCACACCTCTTATGAACTGTGAAGCAAATGTTCCACCTGACAAAGATGAACCGAGAAGATCAAAACGAGAAATAAAGAAACCAGATAGGTTGGACTTATAAGAAAAAAAAAAAAAAAAGAAATGTAACAGATGTTAATTTCTTTGGGCATGTTGATTCAGGGAGAACTGAAATTTGTGTTTTGTATTAGTCCATTCATACTGAATACATATACACTGTTTTGCATCAATGTTTATTAATGTTTATTCACCTCAAAGAAAGGGGGATGTAATGATCAGTGTTTACCACTAGGCGTCGCTGCTACCTTGTTATCGCTTGTTGGAATGATGTACTCAGTAGAATAAGAAACGGCCAACATGGGAGCCGATGTGAAAGTGTCTGTGTGAGCTGCCGCTAAAAAATAAAGTTACGTTGGTTCAACTGCAAGTCTCTTCTCTACTCAACGAACACGAACACAACAACAGTCATACCTAAGGGCAATTTAGAATCCCCAGTTTTGATGCCAGTTAACCTAACTTGCATGTTTTTGGCATGTGGGAGGAAACCGGAGAAATCCCGGAATAAACCCACGCAGACACGGGGAGAACATGCAAACTCCACACAGATCACTGTTGGTCGGGGGCTGGGATCGAACCCAGGATCCCCCGGCCAAGGGGGAGTTGCTGTGCTGCCGCAGTGCTAACCACTCCGCCACCGTGCCGCCCCTGTACTCTGTATTGTCTTCCACTGATCAGTGCATATTAAATTTGCTGAAACTTTGATCCTACCTGATTTTTGATAAGGAAGTTTTCTGACACTCGCACACGTCTTTTCAGCTCTGCCCACAAATTTTCTATGGGACTGAGATCAGGGCTTTGTGAAGTCCACTCCAAAACATTGATTTTGTTGTCCTTAAGCCACTTTGTAACTAAATTGGCAGTATGCTTAGGGTCATTGTCCATTTGTGCCCAAGCTTTAACTTCCTGGCTGATGTCTTGAGACTTTGCTTCAATATTTCCACATCATGTTCTTTCCTCATTATGGCATCTATTTTGTGACATGCACCAGTCCCTCCTGCAACAAAACACCCCCACAACATGATGCTGCCACTCTGATACTTTACATTGGGGCGGCAGTGACTCAGAAGATAGAACGGGTTGTCTAATAACCAGAAGGTTGGCAATTCGCGTCCCGCTCTCTCCAGTCATCCTGCTGTTGTGTCTCTGGGCAAGACACTTTACCCACGTTGCCTCCAGTGTCTATGACACTGTGTATAAATGTTTGGTAGTGGTCAGAGAGGCTTTCAGTGTGGATTGGCAGTCATGTTTCCGTTAGTCTGCCCCAGGGCATCTGTGGCTACAGCAGTAGCTTACTACTACCATTGTCTGTCTGTGGAGTGAATGAATAATGGACTCATTTTAAAGTGCTTTGGGTATCATAAGAGATGCTGTATAAATGCAAGCCATTATTTGGGATGGTCTTCTGAGACTTGCAAGCTTTCCCCTTTATGTTATGATCATTACGGCCAAACAGTTCAATTTCAGTTTCATCAGACCACAGAGCATGCCTCCAAAAATTAAGGTCTTTGTCCTTGTGTGCATTTGAATTTCAAGTGAAATGCAAATGGATTCTTCCTCACTGAGGGAACTTTCAGCCCATGTTGGTACAGGACTCGTTTCACTGTGGATAATGGCACTCTTACCAGCTTCAGCCAGTATCTTCACAAGGTCTTTTCCTTTTGTTCTGGGGTTGATATGCACTTTTCACACCAAAACACATTCATCTCTGGGACACAGAAACAGTCTTCTTGAGCAGTATGATGGCTGGACCTTCCTATGGTGTCTACACTTGGGTATAATTGTTTGAACAAATGAACATGGCACCTTCAGGCATCTGGAAATTGTACCCAAGGATGAACCAGATTTGTGGAGGTCCATAATTCTCTATTTACTTACCTTTTGTTCTTATTAAAGACAAAAATAGAAAGGAGATGTTTTTACCTTCTTTACATGTTTCGACTGTGCACTGTAGCCTTTCTCAGTAGGCCGCCAAGACATGGAGACAGAAGCCCACCAAAACAAGCTAGAGGAGATGATCAACGAGCTGGCAGCTGCCATGACAGCTGTGAAGCATGAGCAGGAGTACATGGAGGTCCGCGAGAGGACACATAGAGCAATCAATGACAACACAAACAGCAGAGTGGTCCTGTGGTCATTCTTTGAAGCTCTGGTTCTGGTGGCCATGACACTCAAACAAATTTACTACCTGGAGAGGTTTTTTGAAGCACGACGGGTGGTGTAGTGCAATGAAATGAGCCCTTCTTCTGGGTTCACCACTGTTTGTTTTGTTTTTTTACCTCAAACAACGAGACAGTTATTTCCCCTTCTGGCAATGAGACTGGCAGTTTTGTGTGAAGTCTTCATATGATTGGATCACAGATGTTTCACTCTCCTGTTAACCGGTTTGGTTCCTTCTTTATAAATGTTTTTGAAGTGAATGGCCAAAAGATTCTTGAATCAGTTTTCATTAGTTTTATT
Organism: Pholidichthys leucotaenia; assembly: GCA_020510985.1. Taxonomy (NCBI): domain Eukaryota; kingdom Metazoa; phylum Chordata; class Actinopteri; order Cichliformes; family Pholidichthyidae; genus Pholidichthys; species Pholidichthys leucotaenia. The sequence continues at coordinate 63,001,409 of CM035847.1, forward strand.
TTGTCCAACAGTTTTTTTCCATGCCCATTATGTTTGTTAATTACATTTAAATATTTGCCAGGGTTGATTGTAAAGTTGACTGCGGATGATCATTTAAATTAACTTCTGTAGCCTCTTGACTTAAAAGGGCACATGAATGGATCAAATGTTACCCTTATTATAATTCAAATGGAAACCTTTTGAAATGACAAAACAAACCTGAATCCATGAATGCATTACAGCCTTCTGACGAAGGCTGCAGTGCACAGTCGAAACATGTAAAGAAGGCAAAAACATCTCCTTTCTATTTTTGTCTTTAATAACAACAAAAGGTAAATAATTATAAGAAGACAAAATGAACCTACCTGAGCGATCCGTAATTCTCTTCCTGATATCTTGGCTGATTTCTCTTGATGTCACACAAGAAAGCAGTGTGTTTGAGGTGTGCCTTAAAAAAACATCAGCTACGTTCTGATCGCCCAATAGTATACTCCGAAGTGGACTGCACAGGGTATTCCACCATATTAAGTGAGATTCCAAGCCGAAGGGAACGAACGATCTTCAGTTCAATGGGAACTGAGAACTGAGCAGGGAAGAAGTGAACAACCAAACATCACTTCACTGGAAGTCCAATTAAAGCAGATGTTGTCAACATATCAGAAGTGTCCAAAGCCATGACATCATCATCTGGGCTTTCCCAAATTGTTTAAAGGCATAGTAATCTTAGTGTAATGCAAACTTGTGACTTTGAATAAAGTATACAAAAAATCTAAAAAATTATTTAGTAAATATAATTTAGCAAATAGAAATAATTTTGGTAATCCTAACTGGCCTAAAACAGGAAAAGTTTAGTCTGATTTAATGTCAGACAGTGAGAAAAAAGGGGTTTGTGTGTTTTTATAAAGTGTATGTAAACATCTGACCTGATCTGTCAAGTCTGACAGCATTGCTTTCTTCCGAATAACCATGAAAACCGGTACTACCTGTCTCATGGGTCAGGCCGTTGGCGACTCAATTGGTAAACCTACCCTTCCAAGGGTGTGGAGGGTGACACTAGGAATCCTGGCAGAACTAAAAACAATATCTGTCACAAGTCTGTGATGGACCACTCCCACTAAGTGAGACTGGATATGCTGGCAGATAAACACATCTGTTGTAAGGTGTGTGGAGGACTTCTCCCAGTTGGTGCATCGTGACATGCACTACACAAAGAGGAGAGATAAACAAACCTATCATCTGGTCAGTCACTGCAACAGATACTGGAGTCAGTTTGTCTTGGCCTGTCCTTGCCACTGATAATACCTCTCTCTATCTGCCAAGAATGTGCCACTAGTCCAGCAAAAGCTGCAAGCAGTTTCATGAAATGGTCAGTCAGAAAGCAACTCATACCAACTCAGACGTCGCCCGGGTTAACAAGGTCAGGAGTTCCTGGCATCTGAGGGCAAAGGACAGAGCTGCGGGGAGGAATCTGATCAGACCTAAATGAAACAGTCATCGTTGCCCCCGACATGCTGCTATGATGATGATGATGTAAAGATCTGGTTTCAACTGTAATTAAAATTATCATTTTCCCCCTTGTCATCGTAATTGAAATAATTGTTCTATTCTAGCTTTGCAAATTTATGAGTAAAAGTTGCAAATACATGAGAAAAAAAATCACAATTCCTCAAAAATTATCACATAACCACATAAATTCTGGGGAGAAAAGTAATAAACATACAAGAAAAATATATTAATAAATTTATGAGAAAAATCTCACACCCACTGTTAATAATAAAACACAAGAAAATAGTCACAAAATTCATGAGAAAAAAAACACAAACTCATGAGAAAAAAAGACAAATGTATTTTTCTTTCTCAAAGAAAAAGTAGTAAATCTTGTGTTGTTAAAATAAGACTAATTTAGAAGAAAAACCTCTCAAACTGGCAAGAGTAAAGTAATTCCTCACTATTGTAGTGACTTTTTAAGTTGATAAGTTTTACACAAATCTTTTGGGTGACTACTGTTAATGATACTGAGTAACTAATTTCATAAAGTAAGGTGAATTTTACTTGAGTACAGTCTCTTGCCACTCTACCCACCTCTTAAAGTAAACAGGGTAACCCTAACTTGTTGGAGCTCTACTCTAACTTCTCATCCCCTTCTGCCGCCTCTTATTCTTTGCAGCACTGTGGTGCATTCAATGTACCTCAGACGACAGAACTGTTGAACGATAACACAGGTCCAACACAAGCAGTCCAGACCATAGCCAGTCACGCCCTTCCCGACAGCCAGTCCACGCCTGGCTAACAGATAGCTGAGTGATTGTGTAAGAAGTGAAAGTAAACCTGCCTGGAGGGTCGTTCTTCTTTACCTCTACAACATTTGTTTGTTTAATCATTTTGTCTAATCATGAACCAATGGCAGACTGTCAGGGGCCAGCAAACCCTTCTCTGCTTTAGAGCCTACATTCTTACATTTGTTCCATGAAAATGTATTAAATTATTCCCAGTCGTCTATTCTTTTTGTTTCCTAGGTTTTTTCTTGGTTGCACTACTTCCAGTAGTGTAATGTATGTTTGTGTTTTTGTCCAGTCATATTTCAGCCATCGTGTCAAAGAAATCTTCCTTGAGGCCTTCAGGAATGAACTGTTCAGGCATCTATAGCTTAAAATATGGGTGTTGGGGGGAGCATGCACAGAAGAATTTGATAATGTTACATCTCAATAATGGAGAGTCGAGAAGGAGCTAGTCTGAACATTCTCACTTTATTGAACCAAGTTCACAGATAAATATATTCAATTCAATTCAACTTTATTTACTGAGATTGAGATTCAACTTTATTGTCATTACACATGTATATATATGCACATGTACACATACAGTATATATATGCTATATACACATGTATATAGCGCCATTTCACAACAACAGTCATCTCATAGCACTATCAACTGTAGGGGGAACCCCCACAGTTGCAGAAAGACCCCAGCAATCAGGCGATCCCCTGTGAGCAAGCACTTGGCGACGGTGGAGAGGAAAAACTCCCTTTTAACAGGAAGAAACCTCCAGCAGAACCAGGCTCAGGGAGGGGCAGTCATCTGCTGCGACTGGCTGGGGGGTGAGGGGATAGAGAAGAAGAAAAGAACAGACATGTAGAGAGCAAACAGCACGATGGGGACTCAATCTATGGGAGAGAACAAACAAATGTTAATGACCAGCAAAAAAAATATTTCATTGAGAGTGAGAAAAGGAGTGAGGCCCAGTGCATTACTGGAGGTCCCCCGGCTGACTAAACCTATTAGCAGCATAACTAAGGGAGGGTTCAGAAACACATGATCCCTCCCTAATTGTAGGCTATATCAAAAAGGTAGGTTTTAGCCCTATTCTTAAAAACAGAGATCGAGTCTGACTCCCGAATCCAGATTGGCAGCTGATTCCACAGGAGAGGAGCTTGATAACTGAAGGCTCTGCCTCCCATTGTACTTTTGGAGATTCTAGGTATTACAAGTAATCTGCATTTTGGGAGCGTAGTGCTCTGTTAGGATAATACGGTAGTATCAGATCTTTTAAATAAAAAGGAGCCTGATTGTTTAGAGCTTTGTAAGTAAGAAGAAGGATTTTAAACTTAATTCTAAACTCTATGGGAAGCCAATGAAGGGAGGCCAGAACCGGAGAGATATGATCTCTCTTTCTAGTACCTGTTAAAACTCTTGCTGCAGCATTTTGGATCAGCTGAAGACTTTTTAAAGATGTTTTAGGACAGTCTGATAATAAAGAATTACAATAATCTAATCTCGAGCTAACAAAAGCGTGGATCAGTTTCTCTGCATCACTCTGAGACAAGATGCTCCTAATCTTGGCAATATTATGCAAATGATAGAAGACAGTCTTAGAAACAAATTTAATATGTGAATTGAAAGACAAATCCTGATCAAAAATAACTCCAAGGTTCCTCAGAGCTATTAAGAGAAAGAGTAAACGCATCCAAACTGAAAGTTTGATTTGGAAAGGAATTTCTAAGGTTTTTTGGACCAACAAGAATGACTTCAGTCTTATCTGAATTTAATAGCAGGAAATTACAAGTCATCCAAGCTTTGATTTCCTTAAGACAGGCTTCTAACTTGGCTAATTGATTACTATCATCTGACTTCATTGACAGGCATAATTGTGTGTCATCAGCATAACAATGAAAATGTATACAGTGCTTTCTAATAATGTTGCCTAACGGAAGCATATATAAACTAAAAAGAGTAGGGCCTAGCACAGATCCCTGTGGAACTCCATGACTGAGCCTTGAGTTGAAAGAAAACTCATTATTTACATGAACAAACTGGAACCTATCAGATAAATAAGATCTAAACCGCTGCAATGAAGTTCCATTAAGTCCAACGTTCTAATCTATCAAGTAGAATATTATGATCGATAGTATCAAAAGCTGTACTAAGGTCTAAAAGGACAAGTACAGAAACTAGTCCATTATCAGATGCAATGAGGAGGTCGTTAGTGACCTTCGCTAAGGCTGTTTCAGTACTATGATGGATTCTAAACCCAGACTGAAACTCTTCAAGTAAACCATTTCCCTGTAGGTGGTCAAATAATTGTGTAGCAACAACTCTTTCTAAGATTTTTGAAATGAAAGGGAGATTAGAGATTGGTCTATAGTTAGCTAAAGCTCCTGGATCTAGTGTTGGCTTTTTGAGTAAGGGTTTAATTACAGCCGTTTTAAAAGCCTGCGGTACATGGCCTAAAGTTAATGAAGAATTGATTATATGAAGAATAAGGCTACCAATAAGTGGGAAGACTTCTTTAAATAGCCTGGTAGGAATAGGGTCTAAAAGACAAGTTGAAGGTTTGGATGAGGAAACTATTTTGTTTAACTCACAAAGGTCGATTGGAGTAAACTCATCAAGACAGACATCAATAGAAGGAGTTGTAGTAGTTACAGTATTTAAGTTAACTGTGGGAAGAATCTGATTGATTTTATCTCTGATGGATGAAATTTTATTATTGAAAAAGTTCATAAAGTCCTGACTAGTAAGCTCTAAGGGAATGCTAGGATTGACAGAGTCCTGACTCTTTGTCAACCTGGCTACAGTACTGAAAAGAAACCTGGGATTATTCTTGTTCTCTTCTATTAATGCAGAGTAATAACTCGTTCTAGCTTTTCTAAGAGATTTTTTTATAAATTAAAAGATCCAAGCTAAATAGATTTCATCTAAATTAGTGGAGCGCCATTTTCTTTCTAATTGACGAGTCTTCTGTTTTAAGCTATGAGTTATGTATAACTCGAGTTAAATATACGAGTTAATATATCCCAGACATAGCCTGCCTGACATCATTCTGACCTCGCCCCGGCCAGGCTACGGCAAGCCCCAAGGCCCAATTCCCCATTGTCACCCCCCCACCCCCCAGAACTTCAAGAACACAAATGAAACCCCAAATAAGTAAAATAACTATAAACACATATGAACATAGAACATAACAATGCAATCTACAAGTCTCTTCTATAGACAGCAGAGCTGTCCTCAACCATACCGGTCACAAAATCGTCCAAGTACCTGGGTCTCCAACGCTTTCTAGCCGGGCATCCCTTGTGAGGGCACTCTGCCTTTGGCACAGTCGGTTCTGGCTGAGAGTCGGCATCTGCCCGGACCCTCTAGTCCCAACTGTCACTGAAGCAGTCCATGGCGGGGTCACTTGCCACCTCCGGTGGGGGCCTACTCACATGCCATCGTGACCCATCATCCAGTTCAAAAGTATTTGATCCTCTCCATCTCATGATTGTCCGCAGCCCAACCCACAGTGGTTGAAGCTTGTGGGCACGGATGGGGTGCCTGATCCAGACCCTATCCACCACCTCAAGGCCGTGACCTCTCGCCCGATGTTTCCTGCCAAACAGTTCCTTCATCTTCCGTTGGCGCTCAGTGACCCGATGCCTCAGTGCCCTCGAGTCCTCACCCCACTCCATCTGTGCCAGCCCCAGTTGTCTCACCGGTAGCAGCAACTCACGTCCCAGCATCAGTGCAGCCGGAGAGCGTCCTGTCGTGGAATGCACCGATGCTCTATAATGGAGTAGGGTGTTGTTCAGGGTGTCAGCGAATGTAAACCCATCCGCTAAGTGGGCCCTTGGACCATTCTTAATTGTCCTGTTTATCCTCTCAACCCCCCCACCCCTGTTAGCCTGTGGGTGGTACGCCGCCGTCTTGATGTGTTCGATCCCTCTGACTCTCAGGAACCCCTCAAAAGGCCCAGAAATGAATTGTGGGCCATTGTCAGTGGTGACGGAGCTAGGGGTCCCCCATCTGGCAAACAACGATGCCAGGAACCCCGTGATCACCTCAGTTGTCACTGAGCCAGTTGGGAGCACCTCCAGCCATTTAGAGAACAGATCATATATCACCACAAGGAACCTGCTACCGGGGGGGGGGGTGGCTGTGTATAGTTCTCCACAAATGTCCAACTCGATGTGTTCCCAGGGTCCGGCAGGGAACGTAACTGGTCGTAGGGGAGGCGGTGGTGGTCCTCCTGTCTTCCCTCTCTCCAGGCATGGCACACAGTTTTTCACCATCGTCTCTATGCCCTTGTCTATTCCCGTCTACCAAACTGAGTCCCTGCTGTGTTGTTTGACCTTGACCACCCCTAGGTGCGCTCATGCAGCATTTCCAATACTCGTCCTCTCAGAGCTGCTGGGATGACGGTATACTGCCCTCTAGCCACGCATACATCGCTCCAACAGCTGAGCTCATCCCTAAACCAATGAAACGGGGCCAGTTCTCCCAGCGCTCCCTTTGGCCAACCCTCTCTGAGCGCAGTCTTCTCATCACCTGGTCACTCTCTGGAACCTCCCTGAGTTCATGAGGGGACAAGATTTCTCAGAGTGCCCCATGCAGAGCATGGACCAGTTCCATCTCATCTGAGTCCACTGCCCTTAAGTTCGATGCCCGAGCGTATGTTGGGACCCTAGACAGAAGGTCTTCCACGACAATGTCTTTGCCCGGTGTGTACCTTGTCTCAAAATTGTAAGCCCTCAGTCTCTCAGACCATCCGTGGATCCTCAGTGGCCTGTGTCCCGACCCTGAGGTCTCGAGCAGAGTTGTGAGCGCTCGTTGATCTGTTCTCATCATGAAGTGGCACCTGTAGAGGCAGATATGCCACCTCTCACAGGCCCAGACACAGGCCAGCACTTCCCTTTCACCCACGGCATACTTCTTTTTTGCATCCAACAGAGACCTTGATGCAAAAGCCACTGGACACTCCATACCATCCTGCACCTGTGACATCACTGCCCCCAGGGCGGAACCGGACGTGTCTCAAGTCACTATAGTGGAGCAGTTCGGGTCAAAATGGGCCAAAACAGGTGGGGAGGTGAGCTGCCGCGTCAACTTTTCCACTGCCGCCGAACAGGCCGGAGTCCAGTTCCAAGGTGCATCCTGCTTCAGCAACACCTGGAGTGGCTCAGTCGTCTCTGAGTACCTGGGAATAAACCATCCATAAAAGTTAACCATCCCCAGGAACGAAGAAATTTCAGCTGGCGAGGAGGGGTCCATGAGGCGAAGCACCGCCTCCACGTTTGAAACCAGCGGTGTCAGTCTCCAGACAGCCAGAACCCCACAAAGTCCTCTGCATCCGCCGCAAAGACACACTTTTCACCATTCAACGTGACCCCATGTTCCTGCAGCGTTTCCAAGACCCTTTCCAACCTCTCGTCGTGTTCTTCTCTCGATGCCCCGTGCACCACAATGTCATCTAGGTACACGACTACCCCCTTCAGGCCAG